>CM059585.1:34928333-35581666 GCA_030407085.1 Trichopria drosophilae
CTAAACTGCCTCGAAACTGTTGCTGAGTCAAGGAACGTAGGCACAAAAAATACCCTACGGAACAGTTGGACTCCACTCCTTGGAGGAAATTGCGAAACTGTCATCGATGATACCTTACGTATTAATACGTTAATGAGTAACATGCTAGAACAGGAATTCTCTATACCCGAAACCATTGAATGGTTAGAATCAGATGCTAGTGACGCCGGGTGGCAAATGCTCACGATCGAAGAAATTGCAAATCAAGTTCATACATTAGAACTAGGTGCAGCTGAAGGAATTGTGCAAGATATTGAACAAAATGAGGCTGAATCGGTAGACGAGGAGGCAGATGACAGCCCATCAGATCTGTTGTCAAATTCAGAGATATTTGATGGGGCAAATAAATTATTTAAATGGCTCATGGGTCGATGGGACACAGTACGAAGATTTGATGGCTGTCAGCAAGTGTCGAAATCTTGTGCAAAAATTCTCGTAGCTGAAAAATTGCATGAAAATAATATCAATTAATTACTCCCATTGAACAGATTATCCCGAATTCAAACTTTGGAAACCTGAAGAAGCGACGAAATCACCTCAAGTTAGTTTATAACAACGTCTGCGAAAAATATGTTAATTATTTGAAGTGAATTGTTTATTCGCTTTAAGAAATAATAAACTGACTTGTTACAGAAATACACACTATTTTTGTACACTACCTTGAACCGCAAAACTTATATAAATCAATAAGAAAGCGTAATAAATGAAACAAACAAAAAAAAAAACAAGAAACATTTTCAAGAATACTATAAACCTAGAAAGCATAAAGCTAATTGTTGTTCTCGGAGTAAAGATTTGCATATCTTATGAGCCTGCTTATTGATAATTTACTCACTGCATATATATAAGTATTTCCTTCAGTTGTAATTTCAATATTTAATGTAAAGGAAATGGATATAAAATAATAATAAGCATTAATAATCGGAACCAACTCGGATTGATCACTTTTTACCCAAATGTGGCAATTTTCGAGTCGAGTATCGGTCAACTTCTGCAGGGAGTTGATTCAGAATTGACCGACAATGGACCGAATGCCAAGTTTGGGTCGATTTTCAGTCGACTTTTACTAAATCGACCCAATATTGACCTAATCTTAAGATTAGGTCAATTTCGTAAAAATCGACGGAAAATCGACCGTAGCGGGCATTCGGTCTATTGCCGGTCAATTTTGGGACGATTCCGTGCACAAGTCGACAGATTTACGGTCGATTTTCGGTGAATTTTCGTTCGACACTGACCGATAGGGAATTTCTTACAATTTTGATCTTAGGGGGGTTAAACAATTTTCACCGATAACACTAGTTTACAGCCAAAATGTACATTCAATGCCATATTTTTTTTTTGTTTATTTAGGCCTACAAAACAAGAAAATCATGGGAAAATATTTTTCTACGGATAGGATTTCGAGCAATGAATTTTTGAAAATTGTTTTCGTTTTTTTCTGAGATAGGAACACATATTAGGTCATATCTCCGGTTCAAAGTATTCAATTGCATAAAGTAAGTCGGCAAAATTAAAGGTAATTTCCTCACCTACAACTTCTTCTTACATTATATTGTGATTGGATTAATAATTTTATAGTTATGGGCCAAATTATGTAAAAAAATTGCCTTTTTTGGCCAAAAATAAAAAAAAATTCACTGTATGGCCTGAAACATATAGAAATATGTTAGCTTTCGCAGAGGTAACTTCGGACATATTTAAGATACTTATGTCAAAAAAGAAAATTAATCTACGCTGTCAGAAATGTCCTATCTACGAAGATTTTAATATTGGACTATTTTACAAATGCAGCGGGTCTCCATCCAACTCAAGTTTGTGCGAAATGTGGTCTCGAAGGCCATGCAGAAAAAGAATGCGAAAGTAATGTGCCTTGCTGTACGAATTGCAAAAAAGCAAATGAAAAGTGGAAATGCGATTTTAACACAAAACATGCAGCGTATGAGTTTGAAAAGTGCAGCGGGTATAAAAAATTGAAACAATCGATAGAACACAAAACTGATTATGAAAAGACATAACGAATATAGTGTTCCTAGTATATATACACAGGTATATGAGACACATAAGGAGTGTGTTGCGCAACTTCAAGAAAAAAGTAACAAATTTAATCTAATGTAAATATAAGGAGCCTTGCCAAAAATTTAGACCAACTGAAAGTAATTCTAGCTTCATATAAAAACATCCTTGACATAATCGTTTGTACAGAAACGTGGGATATTGGTAATCTTGCATTGCACAATATAACAGGATATTCAACAGTTTATAATGAAGGAAAACGATGGTGTCTACTATTTATAAAAACAGAGCATCATTTTATTGAAGAAATTGTTGTAATTGGAAAAATTAACGTAATGAAAATTACAGTAACTAAACCATCAGGTAAACGTCAAATAATACTGGCAATCTATAGACCTCATCTTTATTTGGCAGAAAAATTTATTGAAGATTTGCAAAATTATATAGAAGACTTAATAGAAGAAGAAGAAGTTATTATTCTGGGTGACATAAATATAAATATTTTTGGCAATAATATTTTAAGCGAACAATATTTGCTATGCTGAGTGCAAATGGCTATATATCTGCAATGAACGTAATTACACGAGATGGTGGAACTTCAAGAACTTGCATAGATCATGTCTTTATAAAAACGAGAAATCCTATAGATGACATTGACTCTTACGTAGTAGAGATTGAACTAACAGACCACTAACCAATCTTTGTGAGCTGGAAGTGGAAAAGATCTCAAACTAAGGTAAAAAAGAAGATATATGAGAAAAAAGTAATGGATAAAAATAGATTGATCCGCCAGCTTCAGAATGAAACATGGAGTGATGTATATAATAAAGTAGATGTAAATAGCGCGATGGATGAATTTATATTTATACTCCAGAAATATATTGATGAAGCAACAATCACTAAGGCATATTTCTGTAAAGAGAATAAGAAACAATGGATAACAGTAGAATTAATAGAAGATATGAAGATCCGGGACAAGCTGTATAAGAAATGGAAGAGGAAGAAGAGCAACGCAAATAATGAAAAACTGTATAAAGATTTTAGAAATATATTAGATGTAAAAATAAAAAGTGCTAAGGGCACATTCCAAAAACAACTAATAAATAAAGCGCGGAATGATCGAAATAAACTGTGGAAAGCAATAACTAATATTGTAGTAACAAATGAAAGAAACAAAAAACAAGTACAAATGCTTAAAGATAAAAACGGGAGTATAAACCCGTGACAAATTAGAAATTGCGAACAACTTTAATACTTATTTTTCGCAAATAGGAAGTAGATTAGTAGGGAAAATAAAAAAATCAGACAAAATTTATACCAACTATTGCCCGAAACAAGTCATCTATGGCTTTGTACGAGACATTACGTCTGGAGATAGAAAAACATATAAGGGATTTAAAATCGGGAAAATCACCGGGTATAGATAAATCTCATCTGATCTACTAAAACTAGTAGCTAATCATGTATCCTTGCCTATATGTTTTTTAATAAATCTTTCATTTTCAACAGGAATCTGTCCTAAGCACTTTAAACACGCGATTGTTATCCCAATTTATAAAGCAGGCGATCCACAAAACGTGGAAAATTATAGGCCAATTTCCTTATTATCAGCGCTATCTAAGATATTTGAAAAATGTCTAAAAATAAGGTTATTAAAGTATCTCAATAGAATTGACGTAATTAGTAAAAATCAATACGGCTTTTGCGAAGGAAAATCGACAGAGGATCCAATAGCTGAATTCTCTAGAGAAATTTCTATAGCACTGGAGAAAAATGAACGATGTCTAGCTATTTTTATTGATCTAGCTAAAGCATTTGACACCCTAAACCATAAGGTACTTCTCACAAAATTAGAAAGATATGGCATTATAGGACAGGTATTGGATCTTTTGCATAGTTATCTAGGAAATAGAACACAAAGTGTAAGAATAAATAACGTTTATAGTAATACCGAAAACATAGTATGCGGTGTTCCGCAGGGATCAATCCTGGGACCCTTATTATTTATTTTATACTTAAACGATTTATTTACAATTAACGTAGAGGGAAAGATATTAGCATTTGCGGATGACACTGTCTTAATTGTGAAAGAGAAGACATGGGAAGAAACAATAGTATCAGCAGAACAGCAGTTTTACTGTATGCAGGACTGGTTTAAAATAAATTGCCCAACAATAAATGCTACCAAAACGGTATTTGTATCCTTCGGTTGCTATGCGAATAGTATACCAAGGACTCTTAATATACATTTTAATCCAGAATCCTGTACCCAGTTTAGAAACTGCAATTGCCTAAAAATTCGTCGAGAAAATCATACGAAATATCTTGGTGTAGAAATCGACTCGCACGTAAAATGGGATCACCATATAACATTAGTGATGAAAAAATTAAATTATTTGATCTTTGTGTTTACAAGGTTAAAAATATCGTTAACAAAAAATGAATTATTAATGGTATACCATGCTTTATTTTCATCAATAATGTTCTATGGCATCATCGGGTGGGGAGCGACATGCAATGTACATATTGATAGATTGTACAAAATGCAAAAAAGAGCGTTAAAAATAATATTAAATAAAAATAGGAGGTACCCATCAAATCAGATTTTTAAAGAAGCTAAGGTATTTGATATTAGGCAGAAATATGCAGAAACTGCCCTGTACTATTGTATTAAATATGATATAATTAAGTATGCTGACCATAGCAAATGTACTAGAAATAAGATAAACCGCTTGGCTGTACTACCAAATAGAACGAAAGAAGTTTCGCGAAGATGTTACGATTACATTGGTTCTAAATTATATAATGCGATAGCGTACAATAAAATTATTTTAAAGGAAAAAAGTTTACGTAAAAGACTACGGAAAATTGTAATGATGCAGCCTCGTGATGTGTGTCATAAAATTCTCAGTAATAAGATTTAGATTAAATACTAGTGAATATATAGGAAAGGTAGAGAAATCAATAATAAGAGAAATAGTAGACGTTCGACATATTAAATTTGAGCTAATCTATGTACGGATATATTTATAATATAAATATATCCGTACATACATATAGCATACTTATATTACTTATATTTATATTATAAATATATCCGTACATACATATAGCATACTTGCAGTCAGGCCTAGCCTTGTGAGTATTATAAACACGTCAACCAAACTGTGTTCGGGTTGGAGTTTCTTGGCGTTCTATTTTATTGAAAACTATGTAAATTTTGGTTGAAAATGTTTAAAGTTTAAAATAAATTATTATTATAAATTAATGAGTTTTTACTTTAAATTTTCATTTTTCTTTAGGCACTATTTTATGATAAACAAACAAAAATGTCATTTGCATTGCGCGGGCATTTGCAATAGTCATGTTCTTTCCGTTGTAACCTAAATGTTGTGGACAGCCGAGCTCGCACACACCATTACAAAAGAAAAATCTGGCCAGAAAGAGAAACTATCACTGTAGGTGCCAACAATGTAGCGTATGAACCGTTAGTAAAGAAGGAAAACATCATTCTTTCCCCGTTACATATAAAACTTGGGCTCTTCAAAAACTTTGTTAAAGCTTTAAACAAAGAAGGACCAGCGTTCACATATTTGAAATCAATTTTCCCAAAACTTTCTATTGCGAAAGTTAAGGAAGGAATCTTTGATGGCCCGCAAATCAGAAAGGTGCTCAAAGATGACAATTTTGCGCATCTTTATTAACATCTAATGAGGCTGCAGCCTGCAAGTCATTCCAGTTAGTCGAACACGGCGAAAGGTTTCACCAAGAAATCAAAACTATAGAACAACGATACCATGGTATTTGGGATGAGAGAACGCTGAGAGACTATATTTAATTTCTCATCAGAAAAACGAATCAAGAGTACAAGCGACAAAAGAAAACGAGAAATTACTTTTGACTTGATTTAATCGGTGTTCAGTATATAAATGGTGGAAAATCACAAAAAAGCCAAAATTTGCATTTTTTTACCATTTTACTAAATTGATCATAACTTACGTATTAATCCATGGATTTTAATTTCTAAGTAGCGCTTTGTGTTCACAAAAGGGCGAACTATATGTTACTAATGAAAAACTGTACATATTTTAATAATTTATATATGTTTAAGGCGAAGAGTGATTTGTTTTTGTTTTTATTTTTGGCCAAAAAAGGCAATTTTTTTACATAATTTTGCACATAACTTTAAAACTATGAATCCAATCACAATATAATGTAAGAAGAAGTTGTAGGTGAGGAAATTACCTTTAATTTTGCCTACTTACTTTATGCAATTGAGTACTTTGAACCGGAGATATGACCTAATATGTGTTCCTATCTCAGAAAAAACCGAAAAATATTTTCCCATGATTTTCTTGTTTTGTAGGCCTAAATAAACCCCCCAAAAAATATGGCATTGAATGTACATGAAATTTTTTTTTTTGTAAACTAGTGTAATAGTAAAAGGAGCCCACAATGTTGTGATTAAACTAATTCATTTGCGAATTTTACCACAAATTAAGTTTTAAAATATTTGTATTTAAACCAATGTGATGACAAATAAACGGTAGTAAAACTGATTTTTCCTTTTTCCCCGAATGTGTAAAATGTTGAGTTGGTCTTAAGAGTGCTCCTACCTTGGAAGTGGAGTTCCGATGCGGTGGCGCCGGAACTATGGCCGAGGTGAAAATAGGCGAAAAACTGACCCTATTTTGGCCACAAACTGGAGCCTTCATACTGCATCTAATTGCATTGATTTTTTTTTAAATTGAAGCTGAATGTTGTCGGCACATGGGAAAACAACAACCTTTGCCTGAGAGTGCGTGTAGAATGAGAAAAACAATCGCGAAAAGTGACAGCTTTTCACGGGTATCTGAAACTTTCTTTTGATTAATTAAAAACGCAAAAAAGGCAACTGCCACGTTCTGGAGATTCGATGAGAAATGAAGCTGCAATTTTATGGCCAAGATCCGAGGTGCATTTCGCATGGCATCTTCAGCGAAATATAATCTAAAGAATATTGTAGGTCTGAAAAAGTACGTACTGGAAGAAGAGGTTTGAGATCTAAAATATTTGATCCATGGTAAAACTGTGGTAGAAAGGAGGTTTGAAATCTAATTTCATCGGTCAACGATAAAACTCTTATTGAATAAAGATTTTTGTCGAACAGTCTTGCTCATCTTTGTCGAAAGATATTCGTATAGACGATATAAATATTTCTCACATTTACTTAAACATTTTTAAATATTTTTTAAATTTTATATTGCTAGTGGTGAGTCTATATATTATTAATATAGTTTCAACAGGATTTTTGAACACATTTTTACTATGAAAATGATGCACAAGTATCAATGTACTTCAAATAAATTTGTTCAATATAAGTACTTATTTTAACATTATGTCATAATTTCTGTCTTCATTGTTTGTCCACTATAGTGCATTTTGCATAGACAATGTACCTGAATAGAGAAATAAACTTATTAAATAAAGAAATAAATTTTTAAAAACAATATTTCACTTATTCACCACTCTTATGACATGTCTTACCGGTGGCTGAAGCTGCTCACAGTCGATAATGAATCGTAATGAAGAAATTCGGTGATAAGCTTCCAGAGCATCGATGTTAGATTTCTTGCACTCGCTCTAACAGATTGGTTCAAATTCAAATTCAATCTGTGGATTAGGTGTAGCGCTGACAAAAATAACAAACAGTTTAACAAAGTATTCATACTTTAATATTTATTCAACATAATAAATAAATTAACAAATGAATAACATCAACGAATATATATCATTAACATTTAAATAAAACGCATTAATTATGGACCGTTTCGTAGGTCCACTTCAGAATAAAAAATTCAGATTTAAAAAAACAAAAATAAAAAATATATATCTTTGTATGGATTTTGTTAATCAAGAGAAACGGCATTCATCGAAATATAATGCTTTTTATTTAATATTAATGTTATTTATTTGTTAATTAATTTATTATGTTGTATACATTTAAACTGCGTAATATAATGTTTAAATGTATCGGTTTTAAAGTGACCGTTTTTACCCAAAAAAGTGCAATATATTAAACACTGCGGTTGACAAACCTAAATAATTTTTATTAATATTTTATTTTAATTATAGATAGTTTAATAAATTTGACAAGGTATACTCATGTGACTGATAGCTGCTTCCTCTGCCTTACTTCAAATATTTAAATTAGAACGTATAATTTGTATACGTGTACTATTTATCACTATTTATGTCTTGTCGCAGTTCAGATAATTCATAAACACCGTGAAAAAAGGTTACGTTGCTGTGTTTTAGTCGACGAATGATTCTGACTAAAACTTGCGCCTGGGCGCTTTCTGCGACTACAGCTTAAAACCCTTCGCTGAAGATGCCAAATACACCTCGGATCATGTCCATAAAATTGCAGCTTCATTTCTCATCGAATCGACTTGAAAAAAATTACTAAAATATCTGCATTGAGATAAGAACGTGGAAGTTGCCTCAATTGTCAGGAGAAATGCGTTTTTAATTCATCAAAAGTAAGTTTCAGATACCCGTAAAAAGCTGTCACTTTTCGCGATTGTTTTTCTCGTTCCACACGCACTCTCAGGCAAAGGTTGTTGTTTTTTCACGTGCCGACAACATTCAGCTTCAATTTAAAAAAATTCAATGCAATTAGATGCAGCATGATGGCTCCAATTTGTGGCCAAAATAGGGTCGGTGTTTCGCCGATTTTCACATCTACCATAGTTCCGGTAGTCACCGCAGCGGGACGCGATTTCCGAGGTCCGGAGCACTCTTTAATGTCATCATTGTACACCCAACTCCATTAATTCGCGCAGGGAATCCCCACTTTTGTCCTTGTTCTTGCCTATACGTCTTTATGTGAGAAACAAAGAAAACCACGGGGATTCCCTGCGCGAATTAATGGAGTTGGGTGTATCATCTTTTTTAATGTCTTCGGCAGAAATGCGGCAGAATCGTCATCCTTACTCCTTTTTTACCTTACTTGACCGTAATCGGCAACTTTAAACACCTAGAGCACGCCTGTAGTTATATTTGGAATCAATTTTAATGGTGTACGTGAGATGTAATAGGCGGACGTGAGACTTATACGTGTTTAGTTACACAAACAGTGGTACTCTGCGTATATATCGCTAGATGGGCCGAGCATTGGGAAATTTAACATTGGTGTTTCAATACCCTCCCAGCTAGCACGCGACTGATAGAGACGTCTCAAAACTTTGTCATTTCTGGTACATCCTAAACACACATAATTACGGCAACAGCGGGACGACTTGGCATATGACGTTACCGAAATCACAAAAGTGTGTCGTCGCTTTTTGAACGTCACATAAACGACATTGTCTTAAATGGGCGATCTCCGAAATTACAAACGTACGTCGTATTATTGGGGATGTCTTATTAACGATATTGTCATGTAGGAATTGGTAGTCATAATTGTGACTTGAAAAAAAGGTTTTTGAAAAAAAACTATTTTTGACGTCTCTTTTAGGACAGCGTTATGACGTCTACTTGTGAGTGGTGACTCCAAAGAAACATACGTTTGTCAGAATACTGTTTCTCGCAAGTGGCAATGTTAAAAGTTTTGAGTATATATGCACCAATGTTAACTGATTATATAGGTATAGTGAAATAATATAAATGTATAAGTACATATTTATATCTATGTAGAATACTAAAATCATATGTTTGTTATGTATTATAAGTACATATAAGTACTATATAGACAAAAATATACAGGTGTTAAAATGCCACAACGTAATTTTTAAAGTCTTCAAAATGACTGTCACTTTTAGGACGTCTGAAAAAATACATGTCTTAATTTTTAGTTTTGAAGACTGTTCTGCGACGCCTTAAAATACGTGATATGCACCCTCAGAACACGATTCTAAAGGCCGCAATAAGTCATCTCACTGAAAACGTCTAAAAAAGAGTCAAAAGAGAAAAAAGTCATCATGGAGGAGTCATTTTCGAGACGACTTAAAGTCGTGTCTAAAAGTAATCCTACGGAAGTGCAAATCTCCGATTTTTCTGAAATTTGGATATGTTGTGCAATATGAAAAAATAAGAGACACATATTTTTTTAGCGACGGAAAAACATATTTAGGGGGTGAAACAGCCACCCCAAAATTGAGGCGAAAATGGAAAAATTGCGATATATTTAAGGTTATTGAAACGATTTTATCGGGTGGGTGAAAATTGGGGGGGGGGGGGGGAAACGGCCCCCAAAATGACTAATTTTATTATGTAAAAATCGAATCCGATCGAAGCAAAGCATGTTAAAATATGAGGAAAAACGTTACGTAAGGTAAACGTCTTTTTTTATATTCATCTTATGCAGGTAATTGAAAAAGGTGAGGAATTAAACTGTACCATTCGTTCATTTGGTATAGCGCGCGAAAAAACTTTCGAAAACAATAATTCTTAATCACAGTTCGCAATTCAAAACTCTAAATTCAAAATACAAAGTCCTAATCTAAAATTGAAAATCCTACATTCAAAATGTGGTTATCCCAATATAAATATACCAAACAAAATATAATTCCGATACCTGGTGGCCATTATAAACCGATTTTATCAGGAGTCTTCATTTTACTTTAGATTTCGATCATTGAATTTTGAATGTTGCATTTCAATTTTAAGATTTGAATTTTTGATTGAGAGCTTTCTTTTAAATTAAGAATTCCTTAATTTCGCATTTTAAATATTGACTATGACGAATTATATTTTGGATATTAAATTTTGTACTTTAGAAATTTTGAACTTTGAGTTTGGGATTTTATATTCCAAGATTGAATTTTAAGTTCTTTTAATTCTGAATGCATACATTATTTTCATTATTAGTATTTTTATTTTGTTTTGTTACGCTTTTCTTTAGACTAAATCAACAATATTGTAAAACACTTTTTTAAATTATATCTTATGTTATTCTAGAGTATATAGATATATTATATAGAATATATACCGGGTGAGTCACGTAGAAGTGCGGATAGGGAAACCCGTGTTAAATCTACGCGCGCCCTGATTGGCCGCGTCCAATGTAACGCCGCTTGTTATTGGCTGCGAAAGTTGCAGACAGTCCAAGGAAATTATGAAGATATGTGAAGTTAGTAGTAAAATAAAGGGTAAGATTTTGTTTGTTTTTAAAGTTGTGCTGCCCAAAAATAATGTAATGAAAATAAAGAAAGTATAATTTCTATTATTTTATTAGTGAAAGAGAACTCCGGTAGAACATAACCCGCTTCGTAAGGGAATGTCAACATCAACAATCGAACTCTAGGAGACAGATGCAGCTGATCAGGTTAATTGTCAATACGGAATTTATCGATAATTTTGTTGATAAACTTCTTCATCCACGACGCAAAGGGAGTTCTACAGAAATAACTCAGATAAGTTTCTTTTTTTAATCACATTGTTTTTTCCATTAAATGCAGAATCTGGTACTTTGTGTAATTTTATTTTTATTTCAGATGCAGAAATTATCGACAGCTCCCTATGAAGTACAAAATTTATTCCCCTTGATCTGAATTAACCTGTAAGTATTTTTGTAAAACCAAACCTTCGCCTTATGCAATAGTAGTAAGTGACTAAACCGTTGCTCCAGATTCTGGGTTTCAGAAATGAATTTTTTCACATTTTCTTTTCAATAAACATTCGTTATTATTATGACTATTGGATGCATGTGTTTCGAATGTTTCTGCAGCTCAGAAATATGAAGAATAAAGATTTACGGTTTGAATCCCATGACAGGTTATGGAATCTGTCATTTGGCACATGTCTCGGATCACTAGCTTTACGCAGAATTAAAATTGTAAATCATTATTTTTATTATTTTCCAGTCACAGAATCATTCCACGCTCATTTATCCGGCAGCCACAATAATGACGAATATTTTTTCAGAAACAGATTGTATCAAGAAAAATAAATAAATTTATAACTCAAAAATCTGTACGTGATCAAGATAAACTTAAAGAACAAGCTGCAGAATTCATTGACGATGTACGCACACTGACTTCAGAAGTAGGAGACTAATGTATTTAATACTGATCAGTTTGGGTTTAATTTAGAGATGCATACTGGCGCACGCTAGCATTTAAAGGGGAATAAAAATTTGAAACATTGGCACAATCATTAAATTCGATGACTCACAGTTATACGATTCAACCTCTGATTTCTGCTGATGGTCGTTTATTATCTCCGTTGTTAATGGCATTGCAAGAAAAAATGGTGAATTCGGCTCGAGAATAAAAAACGATCTGTTCACGTCTGAAAATGTGCATGTACTGGCATCTGAATTAGGCAAATTAATACCAAATCTTGTCGAAGAATGGTTTAAAGATGTTTTGCAACTATCGACTAATATCGAAAGTGTACCTACTATTGTTAGATTTTTGGAGTGAACAGAATACACAATGGTCAATAAGTCTGGAAAATCAGTTTCAATCAAGACCATTCCTGCTGGTACAACGAGAATGATCCAACGTCAAGACATGTATTTCTTTCGCCCCTGGAAGAATTTCATTAGGTATTTTTCTGATAACGTAATTTTAAACAACTTTGATATAAACTTTGATATAAATCTCCTCGATTCCAAAATCTTATCAAATACTCGTGGTATAAAACTGAAGATATAAAGAAAACCGTCGGAATTTGATAACCCAGCCCTGGTAAAAATGGAAGCGTACACGAAGAGTACAGTAAAAGTGAAATTAAAGTTACATGAAGAGTACGTACGCTTCGTGTACATTACGATAAGAGTACACGAAAAGTACGTACACTTAAATTCCGCTTCTCGAAGTGTACAATAAGAGTACAATAAGCGTACAGCAAGAGTAATTTTGGACATTAAGAGCGAGCGTACGTACACTTAAATACCGCTTCCCAAAATGTACAATAAGAGATTTTAATAAAAAATTGTATTTTTCACTTTTTTCTTATTTTTAGTTTATTATTTAATTTTAATAATTTTTAAACTTTTTTTAAGATAAATAAAGTATCTTAAAAACGCTGAGATCTCAAGCAGTCACCGATCCAAGCATTGTTCCTTAACACAGATGCTTTACGCGATCAACGACCGCGTGCGATACGGACCACTAGTCTATCACTATATTTATAACGTCATATGATATTTGTGTTAAAATTTAAGACAATTCTTAATTTTATTGTTTGCATTGTTCCGTACGGATGTTCTGGAGATTAATGCTATGAGTTCTGAGTAAAATATAAATATGATTGTAAATATAAGTATGCCCCACTGCGCCTATACACATGTAGCGGCCCCTGACCAACGGCAACAGTGTGTGCACGAAAGCCACTGTAAATTGGTGGTATGTCCAAAAAGTTCAGGGGATGTATTCCGCGAGCAAAGTACAATTTTTCCGGGCCATAAGGAAATCAAGGAGTACGACTTTTGAGAACAGCTCGATCGATCGCTTATAATCGACAGAGCTGGGGAGAATCTTTTTCTCCTACTTCGCCTTCCCTCGAAGGAATGTAGGAAGCAATTTCCGGCGAAGAGATTTTTTTCTTCTCCTCTTCCTAGCCGCAGCCCATGTCAGTTCCGGTGATGACAACAGCGACATCTACTACGGTGAGCCCAGCAGTCTACCGGGTGGCCTCCAGTCGCCGAAAGAGCATCCTCGAGTTCCGGCTTCGGGTCTGCGCTTCCGAGAGGATCGTGTAGCTTCCCCAAGGTCCAGCCGGCCTCCGCAGTTAACAACGGAGCGGATCACCTTCGGGACCAGTTATTCCTCCAGAAAAAAACGCACCGGCGCAGGAAGGTACTCATTCGACCAGCGACCTCTACCGTCGGAAAAGCTACCGCAGGGTCAACTACTGTAGGGATCACGCCGACGCATACGCATCCTGGCGCGAGTAAACGAGAGGTACCGAGGTCACCGCATACTACTCCAGGAACTCCTCCGGCGCCGAAGTCAACCCGGTTGCAGTTACTAAAGCGCCAGCTCTTCGATACCCCGGCAATGAAATTCACGAAAACAAAACCGTCGATTATGTACCGGGAAAGAATTAGTGTATGTTAAGTAAATAAATAGTTATTATTATTATTGTTAAAAGAGTGTTCCAACAATTACTTTCAGAACATCACATATATAAATATATGTAACGTAATTGTTTTTAAATATTGTTAAATAAAATATTTAATTCAAACCTGTACTTGTATAAAAATTGACCCACCTCTCTGCTTTGTACCATATCTCTTCTTTACCTGAAAAAGAAACAATTTATTATCAAAATGTAGGAAGGAATACAATCGACTGATAATAGAGTATCTTTTATAGATAATAGAGAACGGCCGGTTAGGAATTTATTACTACGTGTTGTAATTTTACGATGCTACACGTTGATTAAAATCGAGTCCGTGTTGGACGTGGTATTTTTCCCATTCGAGAGAAAATTACATCAAAATTAGTAAAATTACAACTCCCAAACAGAAAACTTACAGCACGCAATAAGATTACCACGTTCAGTGTGGGCTCAATTTCGACCAACGTGTAACGTGGTTAAATTCATTGCCATTTTTTACATTGTAGGTTACTATTAGGTAATTATTATGTTTTTATTAGGTTATGATGCAAACAAATGGCAATGAATTTTACCACGTTACACCTTGGTCAAAATTGAGCTCGGAGTTGTAGTTTTACCAATTTATATGCGTTTTCCTCTAGAATGTGAAAATTACCGCGTTCAGCATGGGCTAGATTTTGATCGACGTGTAGCAAGGTAAAATTACAACACAAAATAAAATTCCTAACCTCCAAAGATAAGAACCCAACCTTACCCTCCGTAATATTACAATGCTTATTTTTTTGCATTGATTTTTTCAGTTTTATCTGTTTTTTTCATATATTTTTCATTTTATTTTATTTTTTATTTATTTTTTTCTGTATTTTCGTTATTTTTCTTACTTTTTGGGTTTGGCTGCCATTTTCCACTGTGTTTGTCTCTTCCTGGATCTGCTGATTTTGTTGCCCGTTTTCCGCATTTTCATCCCGAGAAATGTCGCCGCTCTCCACGGTACGTCAACTGTCCCTTAATTCCTGATGACGGTATTGGAAACTCTACGTGACACCAGTAGTTGGCGCAATCGTCGTACTTTTTAAATGTGTACGTGTATACGTGCGTTGTACTTGCCAGCTGATGTTATCTGCTTTTTGAAGAAAACTTATTCCTACAACGCTAACCAGTTCCCTGGATTTTAAGAATTTCAATATTATTTTCTTGACGGACTCCATCGACAAAACGCTACTTTTTTTAAAATATGTTAAAGATATGTTTATGTACTTACGTTATTGGCAAAAAACAAATTTCAACGTGTATCAATGTCGACATGACAAAAATATGCCCACTGGCAAGATGCTTATAATTGTATTAAGCAATTGAGAAAAAAATACCTTCAATGTTGAATACATATATATGTATCCATATTTCTAATTTTCTAAATAAATTGTAAAAATGTAACCTTATATAGCGTTTTGGATTTATATTATTGCAAATATGCGTTACAAACGGGCGACTCGCTATATCCCTGTTAAAGGAAATAGAAGATCAAGATTGCTATAACGTATTGTATTTTTCATATATTTTCCTAAAATCACACCATAAAAAATTTTTTTTTTTAACAGATTTTGGCAGAATAACCTGCAAAATTCATTTATACGAATGAAATTCTATTCATAGATAAGGGATATCTAAATAACAATGTATTCAATCTATATCTATAGCACGTATAGGCTATTAATCGGTAGTGACACGAACCGACCGAAACAAATTCAGTAGCGTCTCTTCATTTTGACGTAGAGTCATCTATCTATTTATATTTCATCTGTGCCGCTCTCGTCCTGCCGGTTCACGGACTCATCCCGAATGTTGCTCTGAAAAAAATTAACATTGTGGTGAATATAAAAAATTAATTGAAAATGAATTTTTATGAAATATTTTCTTACCATTTTTGTCCTCTCGGCGTTCCTCGGTTGCGTCGACTCAATGTTTATTAGTTTCCAGGCAACACCGCGGGACAGACTATCACGCCGTAAGATATCAAATTCGACTGCCAAAGTGCCAACGGGCGCGGCCATCTGTTGTTTGATTAAAGTATCTAATATGGTGTCATTCGCATACTGGATTACTGCACTACAGAACTATAAGATATGATATATATCTAGTGTTTTGTACACTGGTTAGTGCATATTACTCGCACGCTCTCGCGTGTCTGCAACTCTATTCCTTTCTACATAGCAAAGAAAGGTTCTGTAAAATTACTACTCTCACAGAGGGTAGTCAGAAAGACCTATTCTTATGAAATTGTAAAATTACACCAATCAGATTTTGTTTATTTCCCTCAAATGTCTCGTCATAATACGAGTAATTTTATAAAAAAATAAGGGATTTTGTTGTGTCTCTAAAAAATATGTCAGTGTAATTTTACCAGTGAAGTTACTTTGGAATTAGCAAAATTGCAACTTTCAGGGTAGTAAAATTACACCTCTCAAAGTAGGTATTTAGTAAGACCCACTTTGAGAGTAGCAATTTTATGATTTTTGTTTAAAATTTACATTTTTATAGTAATACTCAATAGTGTTGTAATATTGTCATTCTCATTCTGATTTCACCATGTGGGCTAGGGAAAACACTGTTTAATTTTACGAGATGCTTGTGATTTTACATCAACATTTTTTACTGTGTAATGGCGGAGTCCCATGGACGCGGATCTGCAGAAACGCGGAAACTGCGGAAAGCTCGTGATTGGTCGACTGGATGTGAACGGTGATACGCTATTTTCGCTGCGCTGAAATGTTTTTGCCTGCGGAACTGCTGCTAGTGTTTACAAAATTCAACACACAATAAGATGTCAACTGCCGTTTTAGAAAATATCGTAAGTAATGTATTATTATTTTCTAATAATATGAATTAAATGTAATTAAAGTTATGAAATTTTAATTTTTCCTTTTTTTTCTTTGCAGGAAAAGAAATGTGGATATTGTGGCTGTACTCTGGGGAAAAACAAGAATTTTGTGCAACATGATTGTTTTCAACCGTTTTTCCAGGACACAGAAATGCTGCACATGGATGAAAATTACGCAATTACTGTTGGTAAGTCTTATTATAATTATAAACATTTTACATTAGCGTTAATTTTTTTTAATAAAAATTACTTTTTTTAATAAAAAATGTCACTGAAGCTGGCAGTAAATTTGAAAAACATGCAGTTTTCATCAATTTTTCTGTGAAATAAATGATATCGACTATCTTTTGAACAATTTTATCTAAATTTTATGTAGATATTCAATTTTTGACAATTGTAACTGCTAATAGAATCACAGTTTTTTCAAATCCGCTGCTGTGAATTTGATGATAGCTTCAGCATCATTTTCAAGAATTACATTAAAATAAATATCTGTTCATTTATTGTAAACTCTTCATTTTATAGTACGAAAAAGCCAATTTGTCACCGATGCAGCTGAAGAAAATGACGAAGAACATTCAATGGACGCAAACGTCACAGTTACCAGTCCAACAGATTTAGATGAACAGCTGATTATCCACGTATCACACAGACAAAGTTTGTACGATCACCGAACACCACTGACAGATCGTACAAACTTGAAGAAAAATGCATTGTGGCAAGAGATCTCGAATCTAATGGGAGGTCAGTACATTATACGTACATTTTTATTTGAATTTTGTAATTATTAAGAAAATCATATTTATAATATATAATATAATCATATTATTATATACAACTTTAAATTTGTACACTTTTATATAGGTGCATTGACAGCTAATGAGGCCAAAAAAAGATGGAAGTACCTACGAGATTGCTATCTGAAAGCAAAAAAGAAAGCACAATCGTATGTACCTAGTGGATCCGGTGTCGATGCCTTAGCTGGAAAAAAAATTTCATTCCGGTATTACAATGAAATGAAATTCTTAGACGACTGTTTGCAGAAATCGCAGTGAGTATAATTAAGAAAATTCTCAAATTTAACACATATTATAAAAACTGCAGAACAATTATCTAATATTTCAAAATATTATTTCCATATGAAATGTAAATATTTAGTATTAATTTTGTATATGTGCAATTAACCTTACTTACTTGCTTGCTTGCAAAGGCTTCTGTATGAAAACATAAAAATTTGTACCCATGCAAGAAATATAGATGGATGTATTTTAATGTGTGAATATGTTTTCCTTTTAACAGGACACATATAAATCTAAGTCCCGCTCCTATCCATAGTGGGTCCAATGAAGCTTCGTTCACCGAAGAGACTTTGGACATTACATGTACACCGCTGAGTTCCAGTGGAGCAAGCAGTACACAGCAGCTTCATGAAAACAAAAGTAAGTTTCTCAATATAAAATATTCACTGCATGAAAAGAAGAATTTAGATTTTAAATATGCCACCGATGGATGTTTTGCATGTCAAATCTTCTACCGATGGTGAAACTTTCATCGAAGGAGGTTTTACATGTAAAATCTTCCACCGAAAGGAGATTATTATACAATAAAAGAATGTTTCTAACAATAATAAAAATATTTTTTTCAGAAAGAAAATTAAACCAAGAAAAAAGAGACTAGAAATTTGAAGACGTTGTCTTGTCCACTCTCAGAACTCAACATCGAGCAAATGGTACTGATGCATTTTCAATTCTCTTGGCAGAAGGTTTGAACAAAATGTCCTACAGGGATCGTAGTAGCATACAGCTTTAATTCCTGACAATGCTGCACAACAGACTTCATGAATTGAATCTAATGTAGACGCTTTTTTTAATTTTAATTTTGATGTTATTTAAAGTATACGCTAAATGATATGACACTGTTGTATGTCCAATAAAGAATAATATATATCACGATAATAATATAATATACCGGGTGGGTTCTTCAACGCGGGTCATAGGGCAACCCATGTTATAGCTCACAGCCAATGAGCGTCGAGCTTTAGACTTGGTCTTCCAGTAGCCGACCAATAACGTTAACGCTACCGAGTTGCCAGTTCCTTTTTAAAACAAATAAATTAACGGAATAAAATAAATTAACTGTACGAAATAAATCTGTACGATCCATAGTTCTTATATCTCTATGGTACGATCTGTATCATTTGTTTTTCGTTGATGAGGGACGTGCGGAAAAATTAATATTCGCCGCGTTATGCTGACGCCCTTCGCGAAACAGAGGTTAGGGTAGACAAAGGTGCAGGTTTTGACAACTGTTTGACGTTGCGACCCCAACATGGAGTTTTCGAATTTTCATCGCATTTCATTAGCTAAGTATTAGTTTTATCATTTCATCTTACGAAGTACGATTCTTTATAGGCTACTTTTATTTTTTATAACACATCTCAGGAGGAAAATGGATCTACTCTGAGTTTGTTTACTAAGTGTTGTACTGCTTTTGCTGCACGATTTTGTGCTCAATGTGAAATTGGTCTCGGTTGCCGAATTTTCATCGCATTCTCAGCTGCATTTCATTAGATAAGATTTCTTTTGTCATTGATTTTACGAAGCACGATTCTTTGTAGGCTGGTTTTATTTTCTTAGATCACATCTCAGGAGACAAATCGATCTACGTTAAGTTTGTTCACCGAGTGTTCTACAGCTGTCTGAAGCAACCAACCGAGCAGCTCACAGTTACGCAGTGTATGATTTGTGAAGTGAGACAATACCGACCTACATGTGTATTATGCTACAAGATTTTGTGGTCAACGTGAAAGTGGTCTCCGTGCACCACAGGAATAATAAATTATCCTCTTGTTCATCGAAGCCCTTCGCAGATGATGTTCAAGGTATTGACCAGTTACCGAACATTTACCGAAAAAACCACAGAGACAATAGGAGTTTTCTTACCGGTGTATCTTGTATCATGCATCGTTGACGTGTATCGCAGACACTCTTACCTTTATTGGTACTATTTTTAACTCGCAACAATCTTGTATTGAATACATACTTTTTCCGCGTATAACGTGACTCATTCTTTTCTGGGGTCTTCGTAGTTGATGATATTCAACATGCTGACCAGTCGCAAAACAAGTGCTGGAAGAACAACATGGACGAAGTGCGTTTTGTTGATGACGTTTTGTAACTCGACCAATTATGTGTGCATTATAAATAAAATTAATACCGAATACGACAACATTTAATTAGAATATTTATTCATTTTGAATATTAATTTATAAGTATAATTCTATCTAATAATAAATACGTTAAATAAATAAAATGAAAATAAAATAAAATAAATACACTTGATTCTAAATAAATAAAAAAAAAATAAAATTAGTCCAATAATTGCTCAAAATGACTTCCATTGACTGCTGTACAATAGCCTAGTCGATCGTAGAAATGTTCTCCCAATTTCAGCAACGTCTCTGGACTTATTGATTGAATGATTTCAATTATTCTATTTTGAAGATCATCCTGCGTCGTGACAAATGGTCCACGGTACAATTCATTTTTGACATGACCCCACAAAAAAAAATCTAATGGGGTCATGTCGGGTGATCGGGCTGGCCATTTGACTGGTCCAAATTGACCTATCCATCGATTTGGAAAATTGTCATTCAGATGTTGGCTGACATTTCGGATCTTGTGCGCAGGTGCTCCATCCTGCTGGAACCATACTTCATATTCCTCCTAAAATATGGTTTATTTGTAATTTAGAAACATATTTACGTAGGAATTTTAATAAACTATGATCTGAATGCAACTTGCTGCCATTTTTTGTAGTATTATTGCTTTATAAGTGGTCTTCGACCCGTATATTAAATAAATAAATAAACTGCGTACCGCTTGCTCTATTTCATGTAAAAATGGAGTAACGATTTCTTGAAGTAGCTGAAGATATAGTTCACCATTCAGATTATCATTTATAAATACTGGTCCAACGATTCGGGAGCCTATAATTCCAACCCAAACATTTATTTTTATCGGGTACTGTGTTTTTATATCCAGTACTTCCCTCGGGTTTTCGCGGGCCCAATATCTATAATTCTGACGATTCGGTGAACATTTAGCAAAAAATGTGCACTCGTCACTAAAACAATTTTTTTGAACAAGCTGTGGATCTCGATTGATCAGATCAGTCATTCGCTCACAAAAAACCATTCTGTCTCCTTCATCGACATTGGTCAGCTCTTGATGCTTATGAGGCTTATAAGGAAAGTATCGGTGTTTTTTCAGTATTTTCCTTACTGATTTGAATAAAGTCTCTGGAGTTATTGACAGAATAATGTCTGTAATTCTGTCACGGATATCATCCTGAGTCATGATTGCTGGTCCACGATACAATTCTGGGATTTGAGTAGGTAGTGTAATTCAAGAATAGCGCCAATCCGCCATATTGACGAATGAAACAATCACATTGGTGCGTAGAGCAAAATGGCCCTTACTTTACCTACAATTTTTGAATCTTGCTTGAATACTCATTCAAGGAGACGTATTTTTTTAATACAAAACGCTTTTTTCTGAAAAAACACCGATACTTTCATAAGCCTCATAAGCATCAAGAGCTGACCAATGTCGATGAAGGAGACAGAATGATTTTTTTGTGAGCGAATGACTGATCTGATCAATCGAGATCCACAGCTTGTTCAAAAAATTTGTTTTAGTGACGAGTGCACATTTTTTGCTAAATGTTCACCGAATCGTCAGAATTATAGATATTGGGCCCGCGAAAACCCGAGGGAAGTACTGGATATAAAAACACAGTACCCGATAAAAATAAATGTTTGGGTTGGAATTATAGGCTCCCGAATCGTTGGACCAGTATTTATAAATGATAATCTGAATGGTGAACTATATCTTCAGCTACTTCAAGAAATCGTTACTCCATTTTTACATGAAATAGAGCAAGCGGTACGCAGTTTATTTATACTTTCCTTATAAGCCTCATAAGCATCAAGAGCTGACCAATGTCGATGAAGAAGACAGAATGGTTTTTTGTGAGCGAATGACTGATCTGCTCAATCGAGATCCACAGCTTGTTCAAAAAAATTGTTTTAGTGACGAGTGCACATTTTTTGCTAAATGTTCACCGAATCGTCAGAATTATAGATACTGGGCCCGCGAAAACCCGAGGGAAGTACTGGATATAAAAACACAGTACCCGATAAAAATAAATGTTTGGGTTGGAATTATAGGCTCCCGAATCGTTGGACCAGTATTTATAAATGATAATCTGAATGGTGAACTATATCTTCAGCTACTTCAAGAAATCGTTACTCCATTTTTACATGAAATAGAGCAAGCGGTACGCAGTTTATTTATTTATTTAATATACGGGTCGAAGACCACTTATAAAGCAATAATACTACAAAAAATGGCAGCAAGTTGCATTCAGATCATAGTTTATTAAAATTCCTACGTAAATATGTTTCTAAATTACAAATAAACCATATTTTAGGAGGAATATGAAGTATGGTTCCAGCAGGATGGAGCACCTGCGCACAAGATCCGAAATGTCAGCCAACATCTGAATGACAATTTTCCAAATCGATGGATAGGTCAATTTGGACCAGTCAAATGGCCAGCCCGATCACCCGACATGACCCCATTAGATTTTTTTTTGTGGGGTCATGTCAAAAATGAATTGTACCGTGGACCATTTGTCACGACGCAGGATGATCTTCAAAATAGAATAATTGAAATCATTCAATCAATAAGTCCAGAGACGTTGCTGAAATTGGGAGAACATTTCTACGATCGACTAGGCTATTGTACAGCAGTCAATGGAAGTCATTTTGAGCAATTATTGGACTAATTTTATTTTTTTTTTATTTATTTAGAATCAAGTGTATTTATTTTATTTTATTTTCATTTTATTTATTTAACGTATTTATTATTAGATAGAATTATACTTATAAATTAATATTCAAAATGAATAAATATTCTAATTAAATGTTGTCGTATTCGGTATTAATTTTATTTATAATGCACACATAATTGGTCGAGTTACAAAACGTCATCAACAAAACGCACTTCGTCCATGTTGTTCTTCCAGCACTTGTTTTGCGACTGGTCAGCATGTTGAATATCATCAACTACGAAGACCCCAGAAAAGAATGAGTCACGTTATACGCGGAAAAAGTATGTATTCAATACAAGATTGTTGCGAGTTAAAAATAGTACCAATAAAGGTAAGAGTGTCTGCGATACACGTCAACGATGCATGATACAAGATACACCGGTAAGAAAACTCCTATTGTCTCTGTGGTTTTTTCGGTAAATGTTCGGTAACTGGTCAATACCTTGAACATCATCTGCGAAGGGCTTCGATGAACAAGAGGATAATTTATTATTCCTGTGGTGCACGGAGACCACTTTCACGTTGACCACAAAATCTTGTAGCATAATACACATGTAGGTCGGTATTGTCTCACTTCACAAATCATACACTGCGTAACTGTGAGCTGCTCGGTTGGTTGCTTCAGACAGCTGTAGAACACTCGGTGAACAAACTTAACGTAGATCGATTTGTCTCCTGAGATGTGATCTAAGAAAATAAAACCAGCCTACAAAGAATCGTGCTTCGTAAAATCAATGACAAAAGAAATGCTTATCTAATGAAATGCAGCTGAGAATGCGATGAAAATTCGACAACCGAGACCAATTTCACATTGAGCACAAAATCGTGCAGCAAAAGCTGTACAACACTTGATAAACAAACTCAGAGTAGATCCATTTTCCTCCTGAGATGTGTTATAAAAAATAAAAGTAGCCTATAAAGAATCGTACTTCGTAAGATGAAATGATAAAACTAATACTTATCTAATGAAATGCGATGAAAATTCGAAAACTCTCTACACCTTTGTCTACCCTAACCTCTGTTTCGCGAAGGGCGTCAGCATAACGAGGCGAATATTAATTTTTCCGCACGTCCCTCATCAACGAAAAACAAATGATACAGATCGTACCATAGAGATATAAAAATAAAAAATACTGCCAAGGTGGCCGGTATATATAGTCTCGGAGTAACTCATTTTATTAGTGAGAAATCGATAAGATATTACAGCGCCGCAATGCGGAGAGTAATGAACTTCGAAAAGCACATGCAGCAATTCAAATGCCGGCGGTAGCTAATTTTGTAAGTAGAAACGTTACCCGCAGTTTTCCGTCGTTTTTTGTAGTCAGCTATTGAAAATTCATTATTTCATTCAACGCACCTGGTAGAGCATCAAATTATCTTGTAATGAAAAAATTATTTCGACCAAAATTGAGTGAGATAATCGATGTTGAATTTGAAAAAAATAAGTCCCCTGTATCATACCTTTTACACGTTAATCAAAAGACTTCTATTTATTTACAATATTTTAACTCGATTTTTTAATTGTAAACCGATCCACAGCAAAAATTTTAACTATACTGCCATGGATACAATATATCGAACCTTTTTTCTGAATTTTTTTTTGAATTTTAAAAAGTGTCCTTCCTTTCAAAAATGTAAATTAAAAACTTTAAACCCATTTTTTTAAACTCATCCTATAACAATACGTGAAAGTGAATATTTTCACAAGAAAGGCCATACAAAAACTACAAAAAACATGTGTTACATTAATTTTTAGACCGGATACTTTTGCGCTTAAATAAACTAAACGTTGCGAGAACAGAAAATGACATATTTCTAAATATCTTCACAACTTTCACTACGGTCAATTTTAATATGTTTTATATGGCCAACAATACATCTTTTGCATGTACTAACGGTATACAAATGATAAAACTAAATTTAAAAATGGTGTGAAAAAAAGTTGCCGATTTGACGTGGAACGCCCCATATAAGCATTACTATATTACTGTTATATGAAAAAGTAGATTACCAACGCTGTGATATCAGTCGCGTCACTACAAGAGACGGCTTAATTGTTCTTTTTTAGACGTCTTAATTGCGGCCTTTAAGACCGTCTTTTGAGTGTGCATATCACGTCTTTATGGCGTCGCAGAACAGTCTTCAAGACTAAAAAGTAAGACTATCTTGGGATTGTCAGGATGGCTTTCAGTCATCTTGTCAGGGAAGCGTGTCATAACATAAGGTTATATGTGATTAATCATTCGTCTGCATATATACTGGTCTATTTAAAACTATGCGACTTGCGAGAAAGGCAGAGACGCCTCTAAGACGTCATAAATAAAGACTGTGCTTAGACGACCTTCCAAGGCCGGCTTTTTGTCATCTTTTAGACACGACTTTAAGTCGTCTCGAAAACGACGCCTCTATGACATCTTTCCGCAGCTTGTGTCACTCAGAGTTGCCGTTTCGCGGAAAATTCGCACCCCCATCTCGTTCCGGCCACGGAGATTTTCGTCCCCTTCTATGCTTCCCGCAGAATCGCTGCGGGGAATCCACAGGCAAACGCGGCTCGTCCGTGTGATTTCTCATCCGCACTCACGCTACCAAAGTCGACGTGTCCGTGTGATATCCCTACCCAGCGCGTCCAAACTGACCAACATTTCCGATCTTACTCTAGACGCATTCCTTCTCCCACCGCTTTCCGCCGCGTCACGCGAGATCCCGCCCCTCGAGCACTTAGGCGCGAGTACGGAAACCGCGAAAGTTGACTGCCAGCGCGGCGCGGCGAGGAACTCACTTCGTTTGAAATGTATCCGCCAAATTTTTTCAATGTGCTTCATTAAATATTTCCCTTTTCTTACTATTAAACGTATAATATTCACTGTTCATTTTACTATATAACGTATAACATTCTAGTCTAGTAGAAGGTACCAATAACATATTACAGCACTGATTTTTAAAGTGTACTTTCGTAGGAAAACAATCCTTTTTTTAATAGTTTTGATATATTTTTCTTCGATGATTCACATCACGACAAAAAATATCTTTAATTCATATGTTTTTATCTGAAGCAGAAATTGAATGAATTATTTGTATTTATTCATTGAATTTATTTTACTTTCGGAATATGCTTTTTAATTAATGAAATACACAAAATTGATGTTTACGATATGACTACACGATGTCACGCAACACGTTTGCATAAATTTTATATATTATATTTCCATAATATAATTTAATAAAATTGTCATTGCTTTATCACTTTCGCTTTTTTTCGTAAGGATTATAAAAATGAAAAAAATATTTAATAACCATTTCTTATCTATTTGTGAAATTCAATCAATAATTACTAATCCTTTCACCAGGATACAAATCTAAGTAAGTAAGTTTTCGAACTTATTTTGATCGCTGATCATGAACACCATAATAAAAATTAGCGGTTCGTCATAGTGGTTATCTTGTTTCGGCGTTTAGATGCCATCTTGAAAAAAACAGCGAAAACGTGATAGCTGATGAACGTGATATGTTACAGGCTACACAGGACACCGTCTGGTTTACTCGACTTTTATATATTTTTGTCTTATTAGTATTTTTGTGTTTGCATGTATGTATGTGTGTTGCTACATTACTCTTCATGCCAGAAAAATATGACGAAAGAAACTTAAATATGTTTAAAATATGTGAGGAAAATTCAAATGAATTTTGTAAGTTTTTCTTGGTTTTGTCGGTCCATAAATGAAAAATTATTTGAAAAATTCTTTTAAAACGTTTCGGTCACAAAATGCGTGCCTTCTTCAGTTTAATATAGAAAAAAGTCGATGTTTTTTGTTGACGGTTCGCATTACAATTTTTGTAACGATTGAGTTCCGGAAAATATTTTTGAGTGGCGTGAAGATGGTGTGAAAGTCCACGAAACGGAGCAGCAGAACTATTTGTGGTTCAGCGATGTAAAAAATTCTGAGAATCTGCCACATTTTTAACAACTTTGATGTTCCATACACGACCGCTCAAAAATATTGCACATTGTAAAATATATATTTTACCGGTAGTACTTCGCGAAAACGTCAAGACTGATGTTTAAAATATGTGTTTTTGAGATATCTAGGAACAAAATGCAAAGTTTTATTTGTCTTTTAAGTAGGCTTAGAGAAATTCATAATTTTTATCGATTGTAATACTTAAAGACTTGTTTATAATAAGTGTCTTTATAATAAGTAAGGTTGTCGGCGTGATGGTCGTGCGGGCTAAGGCGTCAGTCTTAGTCCGCCCGAACTGAACGTCGCGAAGGGCCCGAGTTCGAATCCCCGTCCTGCAATTTTCTCTGCTTATGTCCAGTGTGGAATAACCGGGGAACTTTGCTGGGCAAAGTTACGAATTTGGGACCGCTGCCGACCTCCGTCGGCAGTTATCGGTACCGTCGGCGTCTTATCCGCGGTCGGTACGTCGTGGGTCTTATCTCGGATAAAGAGGGGATAAGCCCCGCGTCGTACTCGTTAAGGCACAGACCGTCGAATCTGCTGTTGGCACCGATATTGGGGTAGGGGGGACTGGCTCTGGGTGGGTGTTGTGTGTGTCTATAGTTCTGTCTTGTACTGTCTGTCTCTGTCCTGTACCTCTCCACCCGAGAGCCGACCCGCAAACAGACATATTCGTCATTAACGCGGGGGAAAATTTCCTGTCCTTTGTCCTAATAAGTAAGGTTGTGTCTAATCCACGTATAAATTAATTTCGCATAAGCTTGGATTTTGAAGTCAAATCGAGTTAATGCTTTCACCCAAATTGGGGGGGTGCCTTCTGTGGGACTGCTGTCCCCTCCTAACCTAACCAAATACATAAACTTTTATTGCATCTGTCTCTCTCTCCACTCATGCATGATACCGGAAACCGTACGTTCTACGGTTTCAACCTTATAATCGAATCGACCGAATATTTTTCTTTTCTTATAAAAAAAACATATAATACTTTTTTGATTTATCTATACAATATATTTTTTATTTTTCAAATAAAAAAAATGTTTAAGATTTAATGCCCTGTTCCTTTCCGTCACCCATGAGGTAGAACAGGTAGGACGCGTTTTTGTTAACGGGGCTATTGCGTCAATTTTCAATATGGTTCCCAATTCCACAAATCGAAATGCATAAATAAAAGCACTCGAAAATTGAGTTTAGCAAAACGCCGTTTTAAAATTAATAATTCTGCAACACCACCCTAAAAGCGAAAATGAAATTCAAGCAAACGATTACAGGGAAGCAATTAAATTGTTCCTTTTCGTAGCCTCAAATTTGATTATAGATACATTATAATTATATTCGATAATACAGTTCGATTCACAAAAAAAAAGTTTTTATTAATAATTACTTTATTATTCTGTGAAAAATGTGCATTTCTTTTATATTTAAAAGAACAATTATAAATTTTGTCATATTTTTTAGATGTCTCCAAAAATAATTTTTTTTTTATTTGAAAAACGAATTTTGTGAAAACATTTTTATAAAGTGTGCTTTTTGAAGACATTTTTAAGATATACTTAAGGGGAGGCACCACCTTCAAAATCAACTCTATGAAATACACCTTTAGAAAATTTGAAACTATTGTTTCTTTTGTCATTTTTGACGAGGAATTCAGTGGTGCTAGAATAAAAAGCGTAAGAAATTTTTTTGACCCATAAATTGTAGTTTAAACAAAAATTTGTTGTTTTGAAATAATGCAACTACATTTTTCTAACTTAATTTAAAAATTCAAAAAAATTAGGGTGAACATAAAAACATGTTTTCTACAACCTCTCATATGGATTTTAAAAAATTCCGATTTTTTCAAAAATAAATTTTTTGTAGAGAACAACACAATTTTTTTAAGCGTAAAAAAAAGTTTTACATTTTTTATTCTAACGCCACTAAATTCCACGTTAAAAATTACTCTAGAAATAATTTTTTTGACCTCTAAATTTTAGCGCGAAAAAAATTTGTTTTTTCGAAAAAATGCTTCTACATTTTTTTTAATTAATGTAAAAATTCAAGAAAATTAGGGTGAACATGGAAACACATTTTCTACAGCCTCTCGTATGGATTTTAAAAAATTCCGATTTTTTCGAAAAAGAAAATTTTTTTTTGGGTCAAACAAATTTTTGTTTGGGTCAAACAAATTTTTTGTTGGGTCAAACAAATTTTTTACACTTTTTATTCTAGCAGCACTGAATTCCACGTCAAAAATTACTAAAGAGATAATTTGTTCAAATTTTTTAAAGCTGTATGTCATACAGCTGATTTAAAGGTGGTGCCTCCCCTTAACCCACGCTCACGTAAACAAATATTATTCGACGCATGTGCTAAAATGTTTCTTTTACCAATGCGAGGGCGTTGCGTTCATGTGTGCCCACAGTCCTCACATTTGTAGCAAACAACTTTTATGCGCTTGTATCTAAAGCTACTATTTCAGCTTCATTTGACATATTTTTGTGGCACACCAATTTCTTCATAAATTTCTTCATTTATTTCGACTGTATTAAACCCGCTAAACACGGAACATTGCATTTTTGCAATAGTTCTGCTATTGTGAAACATTTAAGAGGAACGTTTGTAACATATTTCAGTAACGTTTCAGAAATTACACTTTATTTTCAACATTCACGAAACTTACCATTTACGTTACAGATGGGGAGTTAATATCTTACAGAATATGTTTCAATAGAAACGTTTCGCAACGTCTCGAAAACCGTTCATTTGGAGCAGTTAATTTGTAACATTTAACGCGATAACTGCAATGTCACACGTGTGAAATTTTTATATATATATATACGTATATATATATATATATATATATATATATATATATATATATATATATATATATATATATATATATATATATAAACACGTAATGTGGTCATTTCGCGGACCCGATTTTTTTATATATAACTCGTCTATGTATCGGTCATTTTGCGGACTTCGGGAAAAATTAAATTTGGTCTATTTGGATCTTATCAAGCTTAACTAGGCTGCGTGCGCTGGGGGCTCTGCCCCCCAGACCCCCCCCTAAAAACTATCCTAACCCAACCCTACCAAACCTCGCCTAGACCTAGTTGTGCCTAAAGTTTGGTGCGAAATTATGTTCCCTATAGCAAAAACATAGGGTCCGCATAATGCCCATCATGTATAAAAAAAAAGTCCTCGAAATGACCAGAAAAATACTTTCTTTTCGCGGACGGTCCGCGAAATGACAAAAAGTCCGCAAAATGACCGATCTGTTTAAAAAAATGTCCGCAAAATTACCACAAAACATATATATATAGATTATTATGTTTTCGTCTAATCAGCAAACACGTTCCTGGAACGTTACTTTGTTTAGCGGGTATATTATTCAGCTCAGGTTTAAACAAATTAATAGTATACTGTAATTTAATGAATTTTCTAAAAAGATAGACGATAACATAGTAATCTATGCCCAAAATGAAAATTAAAAACTGCTGAATCGATTTTTAATGTACATTTTTAATGTAGGTTATTACCCTACTACGTAGCGCTTTCTTCTTTTGCACCTCGACTCAGGCTTTGCACTTTTTCCATAATGTGTAAAAATTTGAATTCGGTCACTGCAAACTTATACATATTATAGACTCTTGTGGAAAAAATGCAAAACCTGTGTAAAAGGAAAAAGCGCTATATATAACATTTGTAACTTTAGAACCACATTTAATTTCGCGCGGTTACTGGGAAGATTCGTGAACGTCCATTTAACGTTTAGCAAATAAGTTACAACTACAACGTTGCTTTTAGAACGCTATAAATGTCGATAAACCGTCACAAATGAAACGTTTCATAAGGGAAGAAAACTAATACTTATTATCTGTTGCATTGATGATACTTCTGCGACATAACATATGCAACGAAAGTATAACGGGGCATTAACGTTTCCTGAATGTTGCAACGACGTTACAGACGTAACGTTACACGGGGACTTCGCAGTTTGAGGACATTTCGGGTTACCGAGTGGTTGCTGGGATGTTCCCGCAACTTTTCATCTAGCGTCAAATTGCCAATGTCGGAGGTTGCAAAGATGTTCCTGGAACGTTATTTTGTTTAGAGGGAACACGCATGGTGGCGTTCACGAAATCACGCATACGTAATTAAGAAAATTATAACCAACGTGCACACAATAAAACAAAATTAACATGATGCATGAAATCAATTTTATGTATTTCATGAGCCAAAAATTGGATTTTAAAGGTGAAATAAATTAAAAGAATAAATAGAAATGGTTTATTCAATTTCTGCTTTAAATAAAAAGATATATTTTAAACATTTTTTTTCATTATTTGAGTCATCAAAGAAAAATATATCAAAACTATTAAAAAAGAATTGTTTTCCTACGAAAGTACACTTTAAAAATCAGTGCTGTAATATGTTATTGGTACCTTCTACTAGACTAGAATGTTATACGTTATATAGTAAAATGAACAGTGAATATTATACGTTTAATAGTAAGAAATGGGAAATATTTAATAAAGCACATTGAAAAGATTTGGCGGATACATTTCAAACGAAGTGAGTTCCTCGCCGCGCCGCGCTGGCAGTCAACTTTCGCGGTTTCCGTACTCGCGCCTAAGTGCTCGAGGGGCGGGATCTCGCGTGACGCGGCGGAAAGCGGTGGGAGAAGGAATGCGTCTAGAGTAAGATCGGAAATGTTGGTCAGTTTGGACCCACCGCTCTCACTCTACCAAAGTCGGACCTCTGTGAAGTTAGCCCGCCATTGTAACGAAATGGATAAAAAATAGCGCGAATCGTTTGCGACTTTGTCGTAAAACAAGTTAATTGCGAAAAACGAAATGGCCGGCCAACTTCACGTTCGCATTTTTGAAAACGCGTTTACTCAGCAACCAATCGATCAATTTCAACCAAATTAGGCTCAATCGTTTGCGAATTATGAATTAAAGGTGCTATTTCCGATAAATTGTAAAATAAAAAAATTAAATTATCCTATATATCCTTTATATACAAAATCCTTTAAAAGGGTTGCGAATTTGTTTGCAATTGGCCTCAAACGTTTGCGATTCGTTTTCGAATTGAGATAATATGCGAATTTTCCGAATATAATCAGAAATAATGCGAAAATAAACGAATTATCGTAAGTTACTAGATCCAGACCACTTCGATATATAAAATCCTTTAAAACGTTTATCCTACATCGAACATCCACTTGTTCTTGTTTTTGGTGTGTAGTTGCAGATAAATCTAATCATAGCGCGTCGATCAATTTGACAAATGTCGCGTCTAATATCAGAGAACATATACAGCGATCTCTTACTAATCTCTTTTTAGGCATAACAAAAATTTGAGGTCTGGTATTTATTAAGTGATCATAATAAGCGATAATTGGTCAGAACAGGTTGGGATAAGCTGGCCTTTCCTTATAAACGTCAAAGTGATTATTTTCAATTTTCATCTTGACGAAGTTCCACATTAATTGATATGTCTTCTTCGTTTACATAGTCATTTAGAGAATCGCAATATATAATAGATTGTTGTTTACACTTTCAAAAATGGATATATATCCATGGATACTTTGAAATATTCAAGTAGAATTTGGACCGAATACAAACTCAAAGTACTTTTTCATGTTCTTTTCAACTATTTATGCTTTAAATATAAATCCATCATTGTTTTTTGGTGATAAAATAACCTTTTTTTATTTGTATGTGTGCTGCAGTATGGTATAAAATCAGTCAACTCTATAACAAACGAAGAACTTTCAGCTACGTGCTTGTCTCTTCAACTTTTAGGTATGTTTGATAAACATTATTTATTATAAAATAATTATTAAATATTTATTAATGCAAAATATTGCATTAAGAAGTAATTGATATCTATATATTGTGTAAATAGTATAAATCGCTAATAAAATATTCATACGTTCATAAGTAATTGGTATGTTTATTCATGCATTTATGTAGATCTGCAAAAGGAAAGTATATATTGATCGATTTAACAAATACTATAACTGAACAGTATCTAATAATTCAGTATTTGACTCAGTGGTTCATATGAGTTTGATATATAACATTTGTATCATATGTTTTCACTTAATATTATTTTTATTCTTAATATTTAAATAAGTTACTATCAATGATATTGTAAGGAAGATTTTTTTCATTTCGTAGTTTTCTGTAAGTGTTTCATTCTCATTCAAAACTAATGTTATGATTGTAGAATATAATATGGGCTGCAAATATAAATAAATGAATATAATACAACAACAAAACAACTGTAACATTTTAAAACCATATGCAATCCATTGGGAAAAACCAATCCATTTTTATCTGCAATGCATTTCTATTCATTTATACCCTTCAAAAATTTGAACTTTTCGCGCAATTCTTATGGGTTATATTGCGAATTGGGATCAGTAATTTGGAACCCATGTGTATATACGTATAATATCGATACATAATAGGACAGATATCAGAATACCAAGATGAGGCAGCAACCATTTGTTGAAACAATAAACATCGTTTATTGCAAATTATAACAAAAATGGCTATAATTCCACACATTCTAAATTGTTTTTAAAAAATTAAAAGAAGTGGGTACACTTGTTAGAAATAATATCCCACTGTACCATCAGTGAGCAATAGTTTCTTGATATAAATAGACATTGTTTATCACAACTAAATTAGATTCGAAAACATTTGTGGGCAGCATAAATATTATATATGCTATACACATTCTCAATTGTATGCGATGGGGACTTTGGAATTACAAGAGCAAATTTAAGGCTCCGAGTCGAAGACGAAGGGTAATAACATTGCTCGAGTTGTTCTAAGTCCCTGCCCCGTGGTGCATATGATATTTTATGTAATGAAGGCAAAAAATAGTATATCACTCAACGAGGGAGGTAAAATAAACTCGGCTTCACCTCGGGTAAAAATTACACGCAGTCTGAGACATTCTTTTTTACTTCCCGAGGGAAGTATACGATTTTTCTTCATGACGCAAGCGGGAGGAAAGTTGCTGCTTTCGTCCCAGTGTGATGAAAATGGGATTTTTCATCCCTGACAAGGGACAAATACACCTTTTTTGTGCACGAGGGAGGAAAGTGCGCAATTCCAGCGAGGGTGAGATTTGCTGCCCAAGCGAAGCAAGGGCAGTCTCCGCACGAGGTGATAATCTGTGCACTCCTCCCGTCACGGTGGTCTTGAAGCAGGCTTAGGTTTGATGAAAATGGATCCCAAATCTACTTTCAGGGAAAGTTTCTGTATAATTTTTAGATTAAAAATCCGTCTTGGTTAAAATCGTATCTGATCCCTTTCACGAGATAATGAAAATTTTCATTTTTAAACCGATAGAATCAAGAATTTAAATAATCAATTTAATTATTAAGATATTATTATTATTTAATTAAATAATTATTATTAATAGTAATAATTGTTTGGTTGGCATGGTGTCTAGCTCGCTTCGCTCGCTCAGAAACTTCGACCCACTGGAGAGTCGGCTATTCCTTAATACTCGTTTGTTTACTAACAGCTTTCAATTATATTATAAAATTATATTGATATTTGGGGGTCCAATCATATTTAGGTCCAGGTGGCTTCGTTAGATATGTTACAACAATATAGTGTTTCTTATATGTATGAAAATTGAAAATGAGCATTTTCAAAACTTCGACCCCAACAACAGGCCAGACGAAGTATTAATAAATAAAAGTTGCAAAACACTTACTTTATGCACTTGTATTCTAATAGACTATTCGACGCATATTACATGTTTACTGTGTTTTTTTCTAATTACTGTCTGTATCATTATGATCTTATATATATACAATATATATATACATATAATTCATCAAAGATATCTTGAAAGTTTCGAAAAGATCTCTGACGGATATCTTCTAGATATCTACAAGACATCTTTCAGATATATCGAAATAGTTAGTTTCATATCAAGGGCATAAAAGAACTTTTGCGCCCGTAGGTGATCACCGCGCCCGAGGGGCTGGCGAAGACTACCCCTGGGGGGTAGGGGGTCGAAACGTCGAAATTTGATGAAAAACTATAGGGTAATTTTTTTGCCGAGGTGACCAAATTCAATACTTTTTCAGACAATAGTCCTAAACATTTTAAACCAGTTTTGATGGCATTATCGTTCAATTTAGGAAGAAAATGAATAAAACCTTTTTTGTAGAGAATTTAATGCTCTATCTTTTTTGTTTGAAACATTTTTTAAAAAATTTGTATTTTTCAAAATAAATGCAAACAACTACGAAGAAACTTAATTGAGGCTAATTTTTTTTTAGTAATGGACGGACGGATGTGCCCCAAAATCTAATCAGATCTAAGTTATGGCAAGACACGTATTTTTAAAAAAAAATATTTCATTACGCTTATCCGTTCGCGAGTTATCGTGAGACAAAAAAAAGGGACGTACGGACGTACGTACAACATCACGGACACAAATTTTTGTATTGTTGATTTGGGCTCCTTAGGGTCTGAAACGTCGACATTTGATAAAAAAACTATAGGGTAATTTTTATGCCCGAAGTGACCAAATTCAATACTTCGTCCAGACAGGTCTTGGTCGAAGTAATAGAAAGGCTTTCCTTTACATCATTTTTGGCAAAAAAAAAATTTACGTTCGAAATTCTGTAACTCAGCTTTAATTGGCTACCTATTATTCAGTAAAGTCATATTTTACGAGTGGAAACCTAAAAATTTGAAATTTCTTGTTTTTTTAATGCTTGAATGAGTGTGAACCGAATTTAATAATATGAAGTGGAATTTACAGAAATTGTACCTTTTTCGAAAAAAAATGATGGATGTTAATTATGAAATAAATAAGTCAGAATTTTTTTTGTCTATTGTAGAACGGCTATTCTTCGTAAAATCGATCTAAAAAATGATATCTAGAAGTATAGATTGTTGAAAAATTTTTCCTCGAAATTGCAGAAGAAAAACAAAAAAGATGTTTTTCCTTATTTAAAACTAATGTTAAACTTCATGGCTGAAGCAATAGAAGTGTGATAAAAAATCTGAAAAAATTCATGGAACCTTGTTTTGTGGTGGTAAAACTTTTCCGCACCGGCCCCATAGCATTTTTAAAAAAAAATGTTTTTCTACCCACCCTAACGTACGTACAAGATCACGGACACAAATTTTTTTATTGTTGATTTGGGTTCCTTAGGGTCTAAAACGTCAACATTTCATGAAAAACTATAGGGTAATTTTTATGCCCGAAGTGACCAAATTCAATACTTCGTCCAGACTTAGTCTGGGTCGAAGTAAATATAAAATTTCGATTTTCCCGCGAAAGGGATCAGCTACGATTTTAATTAAGACGGATTTCTAATCTAGAAACTATGCAGAAACTTTCCCTGAAAGTAGATTTTGGATCCATTCTTTCATCAAACCTAAGCCTTCTTCAAGACCACCGTGCCGTGTAACATACGCTATTTTTTTTCCAGACTACTAGAATGACCTCATTCGCGAGCCTACAACTGCCGCAACAGCATAAATCGTAATTGAATAGCCATAAGGGGGATTGATCGCTGAGGACACTTGAGTGTAGGTTATTTAAGGTGTCTTGCCTCCCTCGCGGGTCTAAGGCACCCCCCCCCCCCATGGGGGAATGGGGCCAAATTTTAGTGATGCGCCAGCACCGCTGGTTGTGCACACTTAAAAAAGATATACAAGTCAGCTACCACATTTATTAGCAACAAGCTGCCTGCCTTGATGCTTCTGTTGGTTCAGAGAACCTTTCTAACGTTGCCACGGCCCGCTAGAGGCCAACCCTTTCTGCGGTTACTGCCTGCACGGACACGGCACGCCGTAGCGCTCCCCCGTGTGGAACCCGCCGGCAGGGGCTTGACACCGCACCCTAGCTCCCCAGTACGGTGGGTCTCTCGAGTCGTTTCACGATCAGGCATTCGTCGGCACAGACCAGCCGAACGATCGGGTCCGAGAGGTCGTCAATTCTCAAAACTTGCTAAGAGAAGCGGATCTTTCAAAAGCATTGCTCCTCTTCGAGCTCGGGCACTTCGACCCCTCACTCTTCCACAATTAAATTGTGGACGGAGATAACCCGCTCCGCTCTCTTCCACAAGTCCCCTGCGGGGTGATCGCTGAGGACAGAGGGATATAATATTGTCACAATATTTGATATTCAAATACCTAAACCGTAGTACGAGGTCGTAAGAGGTCGTGAGAAAGTCGTAAGCGGTCGTAAGGAAGTCGTAAACCGGTCGTAAGAAGGCCGTAAGTGGTCGTAAGGAGGTCCTAAGTGGTCATAAGGTAGACGTAAACAGTATCCATCTAGTCGTGGGATGATCGTAAGCCGGTTGGGGGCCCCTGCATAAGATACAAAAATACCACTTTAGATGTCTGCCGACCTTATTGCTCCTTCTATATCTCTTTACTTATACTCCCTGTAGTTCATTTCTTCCTAGAAGAGAAATGGAACCGATGTACGCTTGCGCGTACACGTTGTGATAGAATCGGCCACTTTCCTCCAGCGTTGCAGGCGTGTAATATGGTGATTCTGGCTAACAAGGGGAGGGCATGTCAAGATTTTGGCTGACATTTTTTTGACGTATTCTATGATAAAAATAAAAATACACGTGTTTGAGCGTTTTCTCGAATAGGCTTTGGATCTTTTTAAACAAAATAATTAAAAACGCGCTTTGACTGCAATGACAGTATATTTGACTTTCGAATGTTTCGAAGATTTGTGCATCTGACATTCCAAAGTATGTATGTACATAGCAGTCAAAGCGCGTTTTTAATTATTTTTTTTTAAAGATCCAAAGCCTATTCGAGAAAACGCTCAAACACGTGTATTTTTATTTTTATCATCCGGATCGTGCCCTCCCCTTGTAAGTCGGGAAAAACATTTTTTTTTCGGGCCTGATCCTATTTTTGGTGGCCAATACATTTCCTATTACATCATTTTACATGAACCCAATGGAAAATCGAAAAAACAGCGTTTTGGTGACAAACTTGCCACCTGAACTGTGGAATATGGAAAAAATCGAAAAAATCAGGGAAAATGAATTAAATAAAATTAAACAGCTGGTTTGCTGGGAAGTTATTTAAAATCGCGCCCAAAGTTGGTATTCAGAAACATAGTCCAATCCGTTCGGGAACCACTAAAGTCGTCTGTATTTCTACTTTCGTGCAATTTGATATTATGACCTACGGCTTAGCGACTCTCAACGTCGCGACAGAAAGTTGTACGCGACGCTTTTGGCGACTATCTTATATCAATCATATTAACAAAATTGCTCGATAGGCCAATTCTGTATACGTTCAGTTCCGCAATGGGGTTCACCGGTAAAATGTTTGTATTATTTTTTATTGTTTTAAATAATAATTTGGATAATGAATAACACAAATAAAATCGAAAAAAAAATTAATTTATTAATTGTTTTTGTATGTATACATAGATTTTAAAACTATTATTGCAATTAAGAAAACGCAAATAACTGCATAATAAAGTGTATGAATCTTATCAGCAGGTCTTATGTCCCCCTTATCACTCATGTTTCTCTTTCTCATTACTTTTGCTTTAAGATACAAATCAATTTTATTCTTACACTAGATATGCATACGCCATCGATAAAATTTTCAAACAACATCTGCATCTGACCTTACGATGTTTTAAATGCCGCGTTATGTGGAAAATTATTATCAGAACATAATCATAAAGAAGTCATTAAAAGGTTAGGAACAAACCAATGAATACTAATAAAGAAACATAATAATGGCTAAAATCGTTTTTAAAAAGCTACTAAATCTAATAAAACAGTTCCCAAAATCCCAATATCGACACCAATTGAAATAGCTGAAGGAAAAATAGAAATAGGTGTAACATGTTTTCTTCCATACCTTACAACTATGGGCAAAAAATTTTATCAAAATTTATTTACAAAGTCAAATGCAAAGATAAAAAAAGAGCCAAAAATATAAACACTATAATATTTATATTATATATATAAATGAATTCATAAGCCGCGCATTCTTTATACGGAACTATAACGCGTTCCGTATTTCGCCGCGCGCTTTATTAAGAATCGCCATAACTTTCTGAATTTAATTCCAATCCCTTTCAAATTTTCCAAAAAACTTCCTCTACTTGTAAGGAGCAAATCACTCGCTTGAAGTTTTTTGAAATCGAAAGTTCCCCACAGACTTTTTGACGACGTAGCTGACTATTCGCCGATTCCAAACGTTGCCATTAAAAAATTAATTTATTGATAACGAAATTAACTTTTACAGTGCTTTATCACTTCATAGGCATCGCTAAGATCTGTTCGGTGTACATAGCAAATTTCAAAGAATTTTAATAATAATTGGCCGAGATATTACGATTTATGTTTTAAAATGTAATTGAATTATTGGTTCTAAATTTTATTGGTTTTATTTATTAAAACGGAAACTATGCATTATTATTAACTTGCTCGGTTTGTCATTTTCTATATTCATGTATTTTTTTAAAATCGAAATATCTACTTTTAAAAATTGCCTCTGGCTAGTGAGCATGGATTAGCGTGAACAATACCATTGCAAACCGCACGCGGTTCCGCACAACAACTAGATCCATTGTAGTGGAATTAAAATATCCGGCCATGAATTGGCAAAAATTTCAATTGTGACCCAGCGTACGCAAGTAACGTAAAAAAAAACAGTTAGAAAAAGGAAAATACTGTATACTCGTCTTAGGGCATTCTCGACCACACGTGTTCGCACGTAACCACGCTAATTAGCGACCGCGTGTGTGCTTCACAATCCAAAATGAAGAAGCAAAATAAGTGTCAGTGTCTGCCATAAACACCTACAGACCGTTTACAGCACTCCACGTATACTTCGTTCATTTTGTTTCGAGCATCCACGATCCAGTTCCTTTTACAAATTAATCGAATGGCATTTTTAAACAAAATACGATATGGTCGTTAAAGTCGTTTTCATCGCGCGGTTTCAAGGTTTTGCGTTATGGTTTTGCGTCAAGCTTTTGTTGCACACGGAAAAAAATTTCCGGTCCTATCGTTAGGGTGCTCCCGAAACGAGTGGTTAGGGTTATCATATGAACCGTTGCGGTCTGAGCCAATAGGCGCGTTGCTGTGACCGTCTGGGCGTCCAATCGTGAATCGAGTTCATGATGTGGCATCTCGATCATCCCAACGTAGAGGTAGGAAACTAGAGAAACGGCAATTAAACTACGATCCCAACGTCAACACGTGTGTCTATACCACGGGGGTGACATTCCCTATACTCCCAATGCTTTCTGTACGTCTGGCTAAAGTGCATGCTAGATGCTTCCTGATTCTCCCGCCTGTGGCGCTGGAGGTAGAAAGCCCGGCTAGCCCAACGAAGTCCGTTTACGCGGGAAATTTTATTGGACCAATCCCGTAGAGCGCGCGCGTTTTCTCTACTTTCTCTATTTCAAATTCTAAGATTAAAATTTTTATGATATATAACTCTATATAATATAACTTCAGCATGAAAACTTCTGCGTATTCTACTATTTAAGAAAAATCATTGGAAACGGTTGCTCGGGAAATTTGATAGAACCAACCCCGCATAGCGCACGCGTTTTTTCTGTTTCAAATTCTAAGATTCGAAGGATTCGAATTTTTATGGTACACATTACATTCTTCAAGTAATGTCGCGAATTGATGAAGAATAGAGACTTGCAGTAAGTTGAATGTTAAATTTTTGTTCGATCTGTTACCGAAGTTATGTTTTTTATTATTTTATTATGGATATTAAATTTTCTATTATTGCTATTAGGTTTCTAAAATGCCACATTGTAGTGTGTACGGTTGCAAATCAGGATATGCGAGTAATCCTGAACAAGTTTCTGTTTTCCGTGCACCCCAAACTGAAACTTTAAGAACGCAATGGGATGCTGTTGTTCCAGGAATGAAAGATGGGAAAAGAAAAAATTATTATGTTTGTGAAAAACATTTCAAACCTAATCAAATTATAAGAAAACGTGAAATTCGTGATGTTAGTGGATGTGTAACACTTGGAGTTGTAAGTTTATTAAAATTCCAATTCGATGATAATTTATTAGCCGTAACAATTAAAAATATTATGATTTAGAGTTCATATAAAATTCCACGCCTGGAAGTTAACAGTGTTCCATCAATTTTTAATACAACAACGCAAACGCAAACAAACAATAAACGTGACACAATACTGGCTACTAATACTGATGCTGAAGTGAATGACATACCGAATACTGCTAGTGACGCACTAGAAACTATCAGTACTGATGCTGAAATGCCCGAAATGACGAATACTGGTAGTATAGTTTATGGTGTAAGTATCAAAATAGTAATCTTAAACAAAAATATTAAAATTGATTAAATTGTGAGCGAAATAAAATCCAAACTTTCTGCATAACACCCTGCAAATACGAAGATGAGAACAGAATTATAGAGTATTTGGGTGGGAAAAGTAAATTTGAGATGCAAATAATGACCCAGTTAACAGATGAAGAATTGAAATAGATTTATTTGCTAATGTCGATGACTTATGCCTTAGAGTGCATGGGTGGATAAAGCGAAAAAGTGAGAAAACTTTTGCTCCAAGTTTTGAACTTCAAAAGTGAATTTTCTCACAGTTTATTTTGTATAAAATATTTGTCAATATTCTGGCTACCAAAGGAGTCAGTTCGATACAATTCTTTTTCTAGGAAATATTAAAAAAAATAAGCTTGAATTCTGTCAGGTTAGGGACCTGTCATTTCATATTCGCTTCCTTTCATAAATGTCAATGGTTATTTTTAAATATTTCTTAGTAACAGAATTGCTCCAAATTCGTTCATCTGATAGCAATAATAATGACGAATATTTCCCTCAAAATAAATTACGACAAAATTTGTTATCAATACCTTGAACTCGAAGCAAAGATTTTCTTGGTTTTTCTCTTTGCCACCCATGCTCGAAGGCCCTTAAAAGCTTTCTAAAGGCAGCATGCGACATGGTTAGAAGGTCGCAATATATGTTTATAAACATTCTTTCTAGTATGTTTAATCTATCAAACTATAATATGCACTGTTTGAATAAAATGAAATCGTTTTCTTTTGAAATTTGCAATTGAACAGAATCAATATGAAATGTCCTGTTTGTCTGATCATACTTACGTATCAGCTCATACTTCAAATGCACAAGAAATTCAAAAAATACAAGAAACCTCTGAAGAAGTTATCGAGAATCCAAATATTATAAGCGAAGTTCATGATGTAATTAACAATTTTGAAGTAACTATGTAACTAATCGGAGTCTCTTAAATAAAATCCTCTAATCGTCCAAACATAAAATTAATTATAGTCAAAGTATAGTCAATCATTTGCATTATTAATAAATATTAAAATTGTAGATTGGAATCGTTGGGTGCTGAAATAAAACGTCATTATATTATTTGTCATTCAATTAACATATATTTTATAATTCTTTGAATTCTATAAACAATTGAACTCGTCCATGAACTAAAAGTTACACACACATACCATCATACTCGTAGTCAAAATCGCGGATAAAATAATAAGAGTCATAATCAAAAGTAATATCGAGTTGTTGGTACGTGGTGTGAGTCAGTGTCAATAAAATTATATCTATTCTAGTCAACGACGGAATAAGTTACGCGGTTGAATAATTTAAGACGCGGACACACATTCATCTCATATTGCACTCTCACACACATGCATACATAAATTAATAAATATAAATAACTTAACATATATCATACATAAAATGGACATATTCATTATTATTAATATTACACGGAACGGAAGAGAAAGAGGCTTACATTGTCTTCTTTCTTGGGCGTCATTCCTCTTATTGGGTTCGGGTGTCCTCCATCCGTCTGGTGATTGGGTCTTCGGCTGCTGTCACTTGGTGAACCAAATTTGGTGTCGCACTCCCTCGCGACCACGAGGGAGAGGACCAGCAGCCTCTTGTGTCCTTGACGAACGGAGTGCCGTCGTCACTTCCTGGTGATGTATCCAAAATTATTCCTCGCCGCCTCCATGAATTATTGGATTTGCTGCTGGCTGTGAAGGTGTGGGCCCACTTTTTGTTCCCGGAGCAGCCAGGGTCTCCGGATTGTTGCTGAGGCAGCGAGATGTCGAGGTTGCCACCAGGAGTCCGTGTAGAAGAGTTCAGGAAGAAGAGAGATTGAGGGATAGTTACCAGGTCTTATAATACCTCGGTAAGTATCCCTATGTCCAGTCAAGTCGCCGAGTTCCATTTTTACTAAGAATCGGGACGGGAACTGTCAAACATTTGAATGCCATTTGCTAGACTTTAGTTTGACAGCCCGCCCCTCATTTGAATTTGGAGCGCCTGCGCCCCATTGCGGCGACACATGCGCTCCGAGCTCGGAACTCGGCCCGTTGTTGCCCACTTTTCATGCTGCGCTGCCAGGGCGCCGTTGCACCTCTTCTGCGCATGTAGAGGCGCACGAGCGCCAGCGCCATATCATTGCGCGTGCACGTCCCTTGATGCGCGCTCGGATCCCACGTGGGCTTGGGATCCAAAATGGCCGACCGGCCGGAAAAAGCGCGCATCTCGTCCTTGGTATTTTCTTGATTACGCGTCGATATACATTGTAATGGCCCTCTTTCTCTCCGCCGCTCTTTCTCTTCCGCACGCGGATGAATTAAACGGCTCGTTACAACTAATAAGTATTATTACTTAATTATAGCTATTAATAACCCCTATAGTAGAAGAAAGCATTTCTTACGATTCGTATATAAATGAAAGTTGTACATTACAACTGTAATAATGCTCACTGTTACCAAATCCGTAATTTTTAACATTGCAAGATATATTCTTATAACGTTAAAAAAATGTTGATTTTGACAGCAGTGGTTATAATATTAAAATTATTTTTCTTTAATATTGTACACTATATTTTAAACATTTTTCTGCAGTTGTCGAAATTTAACTTCCACTATACCTAAATAGCATGAAAATTGAACCTTAAAATTTCTTTTCGAGCCTATATATATTTGAAACATGAATACATAATAGTTGTAGGAGAATATATTTGCATATTTCCTTCTCACTTCAATAGCCATAAATACTTATATATATTAAGATATTTTTGTTTTACTATTCAGTATTTCTCCTCGTTCATTATTTATTAAATTTTTTACATTTGTATTCTAAAGCAAGAAAATACACTTGCAAAACTAGAATCACAAATTGCAGAAATTCATCTTCCACAATTCTGGAGCAAGACATTTGACAAAAGTAGTCAAACGTTATATCTTTATTTGGCAAAATCGTGTGAAGTAAAAGGCGAATACAGTATGTGGATAATCAAAGAAGTCATTGTTAAAAGTGATATGTGCGTGACAATCAAGGTGGTCAGCTGTTCCATTGAATTAAACAAATTATACACATTTGGGATAATGGATCCGCATATTAAAAGCTTAAAACATCTTGAGGAAGTCGTATGCATTGTAGACCGTGCCAATGTCTGCTTAGGTTGTAAGATGGATAACACATTAGGTACATTATACTCTGCAGCTGCTTGCAAGGACAAATTAAGTACTACGAGACATTCAAAATGTGAACTTTTGCTACCAATAAATAGAAAAGTTTGTGATTTTTGTAAAAAATTAAAGAGATCACTAAATAAAACCAAACGACTAGCTCTCGAAAGAGGTAAAGGAATAAGGCAAAGAATAGTATTGACTCCGAGCACAAAAAACTCCATTAACTCACTAAGAAAGAAGGTACAATCGGCTTCAAAGACAAAAAGACGTGCTGTAGAAGGTTTAAAAAAATGGAAAGTCGAATATGATAAAAAGAGTGCTGAATTGCAGAGAATTTCAGATACAAAAATTGAAGAACTGCTAAACGGTAGTCCTCGAATGTCCTCCAATGAAAAAGAAGTCGTTAGACAGATTTTTGCAACATCGAAATGTAAAGCAGCTCAAGGTGTGCGATATTCCGAAGAATGGCTGATAATAGCAATGTTGCTCCACATGCGTTCGCCAGCCACATATCGGTTTCTTCGCAGTTGCAAGATTCTTCCGGTTCCACACGTGCGGACGATAAGAAGGTAAGTCTTGAATAATTTCTTAAATTAATATACAAACTATTCACATATAAATAATGAGTTAATTTACCAGCCTTGCATACCCTATCGAAAAAATCGACGTTTATGCCCATTGGCTAAATTTCTAAATAATTAAACAAGCAATCAAATAAATAAATGAACAAATAAATAAGTAAATAAATAAATACTTTATGAATACATGAAATTACATTAAATAGGTACCTGTCAATAATTCACACCAAATGCGGCTTCGATCCTAAGTTTTTTGAGCTTTTTAAAATATTTTTGGAAAAAAAATCCGCTTTATTTAAACATGGGGCAATACTCATTGATGAAATATCATTAAGGGAAAGTATAAGCGTTGATTCAAGAAATTTAACATATGCAGGTCTTGAGAATTTTGGCAGTGATGGACCTCAAGCAACTGACATAAGTGAAACGGCGAATCATGCTTTAGTTTTTATGTATCAGTCATTCGCAGACACCTACGCACAACCATTTGCGGTGTTTGCTTCAAGAGGTCCGGTCTCCGGTGATATGTTGGCAAAGTTAATTGTAAATAGTATCGTTTTACTAGAAAACATTGAAGCGGAAGTTCATGCAGTGATCGCCGATGGTGCATCGACTAATCGAAAATTCTGGACAATTTTGGGAATATCAGGTGAACTAAAAAATTGTAAATGCTTCTTCACACATCCGACTGATGAGAAAAGAAAAGTGTACATGCTATCGGAAATTCCACATCTTATCAAGACGATAAGAAACAGATTGTTTAATAAAGGAGTTTTGAAAGTAATATATTAATATTCAATTATAGATACTGACAGCAGTACTAATTAAAGATAAATAGATTAAATCATTTCAATTAATTGCATCACAGATGGATCCAGATGCAGGAGTAATCAACTGGAATTATTTTAAAATTCTGTTGAAACAAGATCAGATATTGCCAGGCCAGTTAAAAGTGTGTCCAAAACTAACTAGCAGCCATATTGATCTTACAAATTTATCAAAAATGCGAGTGCGGCTGGCTGTCCAAGTAAGGAATAGAATACTTGTTATGGTATAATGTTAACAGCAATGTGGAATTAAATACTACTATAACATTAAATAAATAACATAAAAAAACAAATTAATTCAATAATATCGTTTCAAGATTTTTAGCAGATCCGTAGCTAGTGGATTAAGGCTTTACCGAGAATATGTGCGTGAACTCGAACATTGCGAAGAAACTGCTGCTTTTTGTGAGTGGATTAATTCAATGTTTGATGCTTTAAATCTTAAAGCACCCAAAAGAGGATTGACACCAGACAGCTCCGAGTTTAAGGTGCTTGAATAACATATTATACAAATTTTATAGTACAGAAATATAACGAAATTAGCCCATTTTCCATTTATTACAGATTTTGCAAACATCCCTGAATACCCTAAATATGTGGGAAGAAAAAGTTAATGAAGGAAAGCTTTCTGTTAATTTGTTTTTAACAAAACAAACTGCTCATGGTTTACGAGTAACACTAATATCAATGATGATGTTAACTCGCACCTTAATCGACAATTTTGGTTTCGAAGAACTGCATTCGGGAAGAGGCAATCAAGATGCACTTGAGGTTTATTAAACTATATATAGATAGACGATTAGGAAATTTAAAATCAGTTCAAAATATTACAGATTATTAAGTTAGGAGAGGATGTGAGTATTCTTAAAAATGATCAATGTGACAGTGTATACTGTATAGTGTTAGGAACAGAAGTAAGTATTATTTGGATATTATAAACATTTTTGGAGATGTGGTGTGCATGCTGGCATGTTTTTCCCTTTATTGCATCATGTTCGTAATCAATTTAAATTTCTTTTTTTTATTCCACAGCGATTTTTTGGATCCCTCAGGCAAGTTGAAGGTACAAACGACCATCCTGCAGCCCCAACTATTTTACAGATTTGTAGAATCCTGTCGGTGTTTAATGTTGTGAAACCTCCAACATCAGGAAACTGTTCAATCTTTGAAAATGATGTTGAACCAATATCACTGAGAGATATTAAATCAATTTTTGAAACGACAGATGAAGAAAAGGAAACACCAACACTTTTAACCAACTTGCAAGAAAAAATAAATGCAATTGTGCAATGCGATGATTGGGATTTGCAACCTTATGTTCTAGAACAGGATTATTCTTTGCCTGGTGTATCTGATTGTGCTACGTATCAACTAACTGCCCATATTGTATTCAGGTTTGCAAATCACACAAAATGTAATGTATGCAAAAAGGCACTTATTCCTGAAGAACCGAAACACTGCGTTAATGTAGCTGTGTTTACAAATGCGAAATTAGGTACATCATTGGGTACAATATCAGGCGATGAGCAAAAAATGAGAACTTTCAGGTACCCAAATGCTGTATTTTATAGTTTGATACAATGGCTCGAAAATTTATTTACGAAACATTGTAAATCCCTTAATGTCTATGAAGATATATTGTCTGAAGCCATCAACTGTCAATTTCTCAGTTTTCCCTGTAAAGAACATGCACCTGATATATTACCGAGTATTATTCACTACTACGTTAAAAAAAATGCTTCAGTTTTGTAATGATGTGAATAAGGAGGCAAAACAAAGTAACCGAAATAAGAAAAAAATGTCGAAACTTTGCATTACTTAACTTTTCTTATAATTTGTAAATAAAAAATAAATAATATTTTTAAATCAGAAATATAGTTTACTTGTCAAAATAGTATTATTGTTCATTAATGAAAAACAGTTCACACTGAAGGGTCCTTGACTGAACAAAAAAGCAAACAAATTTTGCACCGATTTTTAAAAGTTAACAATCATTATCCATGTAGTTTATTTAACGAAAGTATTTCTTATTTTATTGGATACCAAATAAGTCATTGTGAATAAATTATGTTGGTTGGACAGGAATTGAGAGGGATCTGTGCTATTTTAGGAAAAGATTTCTTGAAAACTTTCATCCCTGTTTGCAAAATTTTGAGTATAAATACGTACCTGTTTCATTATCCAGTTACGAAGCATCGCTCATAACTAGGCATATTTTATCAAAAAAATTGAATAAAGCATTCTTCAAGAGCAAATCTGCCATCCAAAGTAAAAAGTCCACAAGCCACATTACACCTGTACGAAGAAAATCAAAGATAACTATTTATTTCAGGAATTATAATTTTATAATTCATCTATAAACAGTTTTAAACCAGTTGATTAAAAATTTTAAAACAAAATTACCTAATTAAAGTTCTTAAAACAAAATAGTTATCTTTGATTTTCATGGTTTACTTGTAATATGGCATAGTCTGTTATTTGTACAGCAGAAATTCTCTCAAGAGAAATCCTCTAGTCTTATATAAGCAAATGACTTTAATTGTACATATTTTCATTTATTTACCTATTCTTCCACCGTGAACACCATGTTTGCATTTTTTATAAAAGTTGCGACGTACGTATGTATACATATATGTACACATGGTCGCGACATCACGTGACAATGTCAGGTGATCGGGCTCTAGTGGCACGTGACCGGCTACCTTAAGGCGGACAACTTTACACAGGAATGTCGCCCCCGTGGTCTATACCATGCGATTCGAAAAGCGTGCGGTTCAGTGAGTGTATGTGTTAAGTAAACGGTGATAATATTGGCAGATCAACTTTTCACCATCGTTTCAACACTTATTAAATATTAAGGCCAGTAACATGTGTACACTCTTGTACAAACCGTTAACTCTATACGACTGCAATACTTGTTAAACGTATACAATCCTTTCAAGTTTTGCTATTTATGTTTTTATTGTAAATTTCAATTCATTAAATAGGATATAAATGCCTTGTAAGTATGTATCCAGACAACCAACTAGCCGCGTATTGTCGCATATAAGGGAAAAGTCAGGCGGCGAATATGTCGGCAGAAATACGGATTATGCGTCATCACACAGACAGCAAATTTGCTGGAAATTCTCCCCTGCCGGCTAGTCTGCGGCGATTCTGACGCATTTCTGCCGAAGAGATTAAAAGGGTCGGCGAAGAGATTAAGGACGCATACGAACACCACCAAATGTGCTTTCTATGTGATGACGCATAATCCGTATTTCTGCCGACATATTCGCCGCCTGACTTTTCCCTTATATACGGCAATATGCAGCAGATCTGGCAGTAAGCAAATCGATAAATTAATAGCAAAGACTGATAACACATCAGTATAGTATTTCAGAGTCTGAATGCATTTTCTTCTTTTAAATTATTATATATATATTAGGGTGTATCGAATTTTTTAAAATCGAAATGAGTAGTGATAAAACGATAGTTTAAGATGCCCTATTCACGAAAAAAAATATAACAAAAATATCTAGCATTCGCGCATGCGCGTCAAAAACGTCGTTTTTTGAGTGTTTTTTTATTATTTTTCCTGTAACTTTGCGATTTTTTTTTCCTTGACTTTGTTTATCTTAAATTGTGCCCAGAGTATGCATCTTTAAGACCCAAATTACAAAAAAAAATTTTGAAATTTTTTCGTGCCTCTGAAAAATTGCTAAATATGACCATTTTTGCCCCGTAACGATAATCCGCTATAGCAAACCTGGTAAAAAACTGGCAATTCGAAAAATTAATATTTGACAATATGATTTTGATGTATTTTGGTCTCCTGCTTACGAATATGATGCCAGAAATTGGCGATCGTCAATGTTTCGGCCGCTATCTTTAAAAAATAGCCAAAAAACGTGATTTTTTTCAAGTTTTTTCGCATTTACATATTGGAATAGTATTTTATGTAACAGGCGTCCGGTTTTCTCGGCATTGTGTTTATTTTGAAGACGTAAAACTGGTCATTACTGATGAGCAGTATTTTTTTTGTAATTTGGGTCTTACAGATGCATACTCTGGGCACAATTTAAGATAAAAAAAGTAAAGGAAAATAAAAAATCGCAAAGTTACAGGAAAAATATTAAAACACACCCAAAAAACGACGTTTATGACGCGCATGCGTGAATGGTGGATATTTTAAAAAATTTTTTTAAATATTTTTTTTCGTGAATAGGGCATCTTAAACTATCGATTTATCACTACTCACTTCGAGTTTAAAAAATTCGATACACCCTAATATACATACATATGTTTCAAGCCTTGATAATTTTACATATGATTGTAATATTTCTCGTTTTGTAAATTATCACAATCATAGTTTTATTCCATCTAAGTCATATCTACTTGTTCAATCAATGCTTTTAATTTTTACTTTTTATGGTATTATCATTATCACATATTACGGATTATTAATCGTGCGTAATCGGATTTTTAAATATATTGTGAGATTTATAAAAAAAACTTATTGCGAAGTATACTTTTAAAACCTCAGCTTTCATCAGTACGTGTTATTAATAATGACATTAAATAACAATAAGAAGATACTATCGAAACAGATTTTATCCTCAAACTCTGGATTCGATTGTACAAATATGAACCGCTGTTAAAACTGGTCTCATTGACAGTTTTTTGTTATGATTAAATACATACGCGTTGTGTGATTTTCTACTACATTGTGAGATTTATAAAAATCTTATTACGAATCATACAAAAAGGGGTTTATGTATATTTTTTTCCATTTCTTTTTTTATACTTGTTTATTTCATTGTTAATATTTTTCTACTGTTTTATATATGTATAAACCACCGAATACTCAGTTTCATCTCGATCACATTGATCCCCCGAATGCATTTTTTCTATAATAATGACAATTTTTAATAGTTTATTTGTTTATAAAACAATATTAAATAAATATTTACATAAATGGAATGTTCACACTTCTTTAACTCCCGCTTAAATTGGATTTAAAAAAACCAGTTGTAAAAGCATTTAACAAAAGCTCAAATTTTCTAATAAATTCCAGTGGCTACTATAGTAGCCATCATGCCGGAAAGGGTTGTAATTTAAAACATTTCATACAATGCACACGTAACTGCATTAATTCCGTCACAACACTGCTGTGTTATCCTTGTTTATCACATAAAAGTGTACAAGGGGAAAACAAGGAAGTGTTGGTGAGAGAATTAATGCTATTAAGTGTACAAAAAAATAAAACGCAAACTACGTCACATTTACTAATTACACCGACCCACGTTACTTATTAATTATGTAGAATATTCCTATCATCACATCTGTAAGTATTTCAAACTTTCAAACGCCGGTTGTGAATAGTCGCATCTCCGAGCTTTACCTATCGAAGTACCGCACTATGATAATACCGTTAACTGCGATATGAGACTTTCCTGCTGCCACGGTAGGAAGCTCGAGACGCCGCACAGAGGGGACGCACGAGAGTCTGAATAACAGAAATCGCTGTCACGCGAGTTCGTAACCAATTTTTATGATTTTTTTTTTGTAAATGTTCAGAAAAGCTTGTACTTTATGAAACCGTTGCTACATACTGCGATTCGATAATGACCTTGAAGCCTGCGGTATATTGCCGGCCGTACATTTGAACGGACTGTTACTACTTAAGTCATATACGCATTAAAATCAATGTTGATATATAATAATAGGATTTAAACAACAAATAATAGAAAAATACGCTTGAATTTTGTACAAACTATCTGAAATAGATTCTGCTACCTCAAAAACCCCAAAGTATGCAATTTCAGTCGAATTTAAGGTCTTTTGCATTTTACACATCTACACTTTGTCTCTTATGGCTCATTGTGTATTTTGAATTTGGCCGTTTTGACCACAGTTTAGGATTCAGTGACCTCAGAAACACAGACTTCAGAGACCCCAAAAAATGCCATTTCCGCCGAATTTAACGATTTTTTTAACGTTTGGTGCTATTTTGTCGCTTATGATCCACTGCGCAATTTTTACCACAGTTTATATTCTGCAACCCCAAAACCCCTAAAATATGCCATTTTAGCTGAATTTAACGATTTTTGCATTTTATACCTCTACTTTATATCTGTTGTGCTCATTGTGCGTTTTGAATTTGGCAAATTTGACCACAGTTTCGAATTCAGCAACCCCAAAATATGCAATTTCCGCTGAAATTCCGGTGAATTTCATGATTTTTTTTAATGTTTGATGCTTTTTCTTCTTTTCTGGCCCGCTGCGAATTTTGTATTATGAAACTTTGACAACAGATTAGGATTCAATGTCCCGCAAAATATACAATTTCAGACGAATTTAACGACTTCTGCATTTTACACACCTACTTTTTTGTTGCCATGGTTCATTGTATATTTTAAATTTGGCCATTTTGACCACGGTTTAGGATTCAGTGACCCCAATAACCACAAAGTGTGCAATTTCAGCCGAATTTAACGACTTTGAATATTTGGTGTTTTTTCTTCTTTGTTGGCCCGTTACGCATTTTGTACTGCGCAATTTTGATGACAGATTAGGATTCAACGGACCCCAAAAACACCAAAATATGGCAGTTTTGACTACAGTTTAGGATTCAGCGATCCCAAAAATACCAAAATATGCAATTTCATCCGAATTTAACCTTTTAATATGTCGTGCTTTTCTGTCTCTTTTGGCCCACTATGCCGGCACATAGAAAGAATAATTTAACAATTTTATTGATTTATATAGAGTAAACTAGATATATTAGCCATATATATATATAGCTAATTTTCAAAATAGTCGCATTTTAATTTACATGTATCAAACGTATCAAAATCGTGTAATAGGCAAGTTGAATAAGCGTATTTGGAAAAGGTTTATAACTTATTACATTAGACATTATTAAAAATACATCTTGATATACTACGTTTATTATACCAATATATTAGACGTTAGTATAAAGTGGATGTGTATAGCATATGATTTACTTCATAATATTTAGTTCAGTATTAACGTTTGAACATATGTTCAAAAAATGGTTTATCAAGACGTTTTACTGATGGTCATGAAACGAGAATGGGGTTCACCGGTAAAATTTGTTTATTGTTTTTTATTGTTTTAAATAATAATTTAGGTCATAAATAACACAAATAAAATCTAAAAAACAATTAATTCATTAATTTGGGTATTTTATTTGCCAATTAAAAACTCTTCCGTTTGAACGCGCGCCAGTTTCGTGTGATGTCACTATGCGGGTTCGGCTGTCAACCAATCCCGTTCGCATATTCTGCTGTGCCTTTATGTCATGTTTAACCTCAATAGTTTGCTTCGAAGTTTTTATTATGGAAAAAAGGGACATAATCCCTGCTGATAAGATTCATACACTTTATTATGCAGTTATTTATAACCTATTTGTAAAATAGCAGGACTTACAACCCTTTTTCCATAGTACAAGTTTGTTTTTTCCATTTTAAAAATTTCGGAGCAACATTTTGGGGTTAAACATGACATGAATGCACAGTATAATATTCGAACGGGATTGGTTGACAGCCGAACCTGCATAGTGACGTCACACGAAACTGGCGCGCGTTCAAACGGAAGAGTTTTTAATTGGCAAATAAAATACCCAAATTAATAAATTAATTTTTTTTTCGATTTTATTTGTGTTATCTGTTATCCAAATTATTATTTAAAACAATAAAAATTAATAAAAAAATTTTACCGGTTAACCCCATTATATGTAACTCGTGAAACGTTCCTGAATTTTCAACTACACTTGTAAGTAGAAATTAATATAAATTTTAATATTTTAATGTTGACATTATTTTAAGTGAGAAATATCGTCAAAAAGAAAACAAAAATTTTTCACAAACTTACAAAATTAAAATTTCGCAAAATTCATACCCGTATTTCACGGCCAGACTTTCAGAAACAAAACAAAATAAAACGAATTATCAAAAAATATTGAAATTTGTGGAAGAAAAAGCATTGCTTGTACTTTTAAACCCTTTTTTTCTGTAATCTAGACACTCCAATTTTTCTCAAAGTTAATATGTCGCAAAATCCGGATCCTTCATTGCTAAGCAGAGTTTGAGAAACAAAACAAAAAAAAGAATTATTTCAAAATATTATTAAAATTAGGGAGGGCTTTTAACCTACAAACTAATTGCTTACCGATAGCAGGACTCCGCCTACTACCACGAACAATGATGGGTGGTAAATAATCCAAACTCTTGGGTCACTCTTCAGGGGAAAATCATGTGCTGCTAAGATTAAAAATCGCAAATGGCCGAAACGTTGGGATTATTTACCACCCATAATTGCTCATGGTAGTAGGTGGAGGCTTAGTATCGGTAAGCAATTACTTTGTAGGTTAAAAGCCCTCCCTAATTTTATTAATTTAGACTAAAGCCTGCATTACAGCACTATTTATTTAAAAATATTGAAATTATAGGAAGAAGCATTTTTTTACTTTATTTTCAAAAATATTGTTTCACTTGGCCAATAATGTGAAAGAAAAACATTTTTTTTCTTTTTCATTTGATTTCTCACCCAAAATTGTATCAGAATAAATTAATTACAAATTTTTAATCGGAGGTACCGAAACTAATCAGAATACAAAGTTAAACTGCATGGCTCTGCTGCCCGTTAACTGGGTTCTTTTTATATAATACAGACTCGAATTAGATGCTGTTATTCCTAGTCCCGAAACTGACCACGATCATTATAAGCAAGAGAGATATGCCTTAAATAATCGGAATAAGAAATAAAACTGTATGGCATTGTTGCATACTGGAATTAGATGCTACTGAAATAAGTATGCACGAATTAGGTGACCCCATCCTTAAGATAAGAATCAAAACCAAGTGTTATAAACGAAGAGGGAAGTTCCTTAAAATATTGAAATAGGTATATAATTCTTTATGGAGTGAAAATTGATCCACTTATTTACAGAGCATATCGCACTGTTACACATTAACTGCAAGCTTTTTAAATACTATACATTCGAACCAGGTACTTTCTCAGTGGACTCCAAATAAAACCTTAGGGAAATTCGATCCAGGGTTCCTTTCTATTTTAGGGGTATAATAGTATAAAACTGGAGTAAATGATATTCCAGCACTTAAATAATATGGAGCAATGTTGAATTTCAGTTGTGTCTTTTATTTCAAGTTTTTAGATTTTAGTTTTAGTGTTTCTTCGTGGCTTACAGCAGTATACAGTACAGCCTCTCTTGTTCGACACTGCGCTTGTTCGACAACCTCCCTAGTTCGACAGTGCCGGACCTCCTTAGTTCGACAGTGGGCGGAGACTTCTTCCCTCCCCCGCCCCGCCCATTATATTACCGACGAACACAAACGCACCCATGCCGGACTCGGACGATTACACCTCACCCGTCAAATCGAACGACATAACCTCCGCATTTGTTGTTGTTAAGTTTTAGTCTTCTACTTGACTTCTATATGTATGGCAAGGAGGCTGGAAATTAATGCTAGGAAAACAGAAGGTTCGAAGGTTAGCTGAAGAGGAAGAACTACTATATTTTCACAAGTTAACAGTTGTATCTTATCGCAGCTACAAAAGGTAATGTTCAGAATTTACAGTCGTTCTTATGATTTGAGGAATATGGGATACACATCAGGAAGCTTAAGCATCAGGTTACACATCAAAATCTAACCTTTATATAAAATCTAAGTTTTGATAAAAAATATTTATTTTTTACTTTAAAATAATGCAATTCGATTATTCCTGTAAAAAGAAAATTAACTTTTTTGTAACCAAATAGTCTAGGTTATGTTGGGCTGTTGAATTACCTGATTTATTTGGATTGACGTTTTCCCGAGAGCTCATCTTTTATAATCTTCCAATATTTAATTTAAATATAATCACTTGATTTTACAAAATCGCTTTCGAGTAAAATATACGTACTTTCAGTATGTTTGTCTCCGCCGCGCAGTACACTTATATTCATAAAAATAAATGAGCCAATCACGATTGCGTGACGTTATAGTGGGCGTGGTTAAAAAAATGTCAAACTAGCGAGGTCAGAGAGAGAGCGTCTGGCACCGATCATGTCGAACAAGAGAGGTTGTACTGTAGTTGATTCTGGAGCTAAGCTTTGTTTGCAGAATTTAGAGTGCAGTATTTGAAAAGCACGTAATAATCACTTAAGGGGTTATACGCACTTGATGATTAAAAAAAAATAGTTTTTTGTTTTGTTTATTGCATTGCATTTTTGTAATGTATATTCTAAAGTTTATTATATGGCCCTGGAGTAGACGACACCATGTAAGTTAAAAAAAAAATTGTTTTCTATGTTTGAACCGGTTTTAAAACTTTGTTCGATCGGTCTACAATTTTAACACAATCTTCTTACATACATTTTCTAGTAACATTTCAAATACTATTCATTTCAAACTGAAATATTATAAAGAATAAGTAAATGAATATATCATGGAGATTAATACGACAGGTCTGCAAAATTCACTTTTTTTTTGAGATCAGAGTGATTTCCGACGTATTTTTGTACGCTGAATACGAATCTGAAGACGAAAAATGTCTATCACGTCATGATTTTGAGAAAAGTGGGGGTAAAATAATTTTCTCAGAAGCCTGACGTCAAACAGATCTGAATTTGTGCTCAAATTAAAGCTTGATTCTTCCCCTACAAAAATCATATACAATAGTTTTAAAAAAATTTCATAGTTTTGAAAAAAAAATGGTTTTAACCTTGCTATTCCTGGTGATTATGATGAAAATGCAAATTATTTAACTGTACATTGAGCAGAGCTCATACAAACCACTACCTGACTTTTTTCGGGGTTGGTGTTTAAGAATCCTGTGTCGCTTTTAAAAAATTCAAAATGGCGGATCTAAGATGGTGGACGTAAAAATAAAAAATTTAAATTAACCTCATGAAAAGTACTCGGGGTTTTTTTTGAGTCGCTGATGACGAATCCAATGTTAGTTTCACAAAATTAAAAGTAGCTAATCCAAAATGGCGGCCGCAAAATAAAAAAATATACTTAGGATCTTAAAATCACCCCTTCATGTTTTTTTTGTTCGCCATTAGTAATGCCAACGGTTGTTTGACCAGCGAAGGCAAGACTAAAAATTGTCCGACCAGTGAAGGTTAGACTAGAAGTTGTCCGACGAGGGAAGGCAAGCCTTTGTTTTATAAAACAATCTATACATGCAGTGTAAGATTCAAGATTTTATTTCAGTATAGACTAACTAAAGTTTTTAATAGATCATATGGAATATGATCTAGTCTTTGTTTCCCTACGGGTAGATAAATTGTTTCTTTGATTTTTACAATGTTCACAACCTCTCGGAACTGGACATGATAAGCACTAATGGCAACAACAAAAAATGGAAGTGGTGATTTTTAGATCCTAAGTTTATTTTTTTATTTTGCGGCCGGAGTACTGATTTTCTAGAAGTTAATTTAAATTTTTTATTTTACGTCCGCCATCTTGGATCCGCCAATTTGAATTTTATAAAGGTGACACTGGATTCTTAAGGGGTTACACCACGCTGAACGCCCGAAAATTGGGTATTTCAAGAATTAATTTTGACAAAACTATTAAAAATACAACTTTTTAATATTTATAATATCAAAGTACATATATTTCACTCACAAAAAGTTTTTGAAAGAAGAAAAAATATTAAAAAATGGTGAAGATATAGGGAGTCTCGCAAGCCACTTTTCTTAGCACACGGCCGTGCGGTGTACATGCTGGACAGCACAATTTTTATCTGAAACCCAAGAACAAAAATTTTTTTTAAACTATATTAAATTACCTACAGCATGACGTAGCCGTTTAAAAAAAAAAATTTTTGAGCAAATGGGAGCACTTTGAAAAACAAAATTTTTTTTGGTACGAAATTTCTGTTTTAAAAATGCATAACTTTTTAAAAAAAAATTATCTCGAAAAAATCCTACGTCATGCCATAGAGAATGTTATAGAGAAGCTGTGTACAAATTTTGAAGAGAATCGGTCGTGTAGTTTTTGAGAAATCATGTACACCGCTCCAAAAAATGTAGTTTTGAGAAAAACGCAAAAGAAGATAAAAGAGTACAGAATGACAGTTTTCGTTTCTGACAAACAGGTGCAAAATAGGAAGAGGGGAGGGGAGGGGATATTTTGGGAAGGGATATACACCTGGAGGAGATATTCTATGAAACTTTGGAAATCACAACAAAGCCCTCAGAACGATTCAAAGAGCTAAGGTTATTGGGAAGCGCCAGACTGTAAAATCCACAAATGATGAGATATTTTTAAACCCGACGTCTTAAAATGACCGTAAAAACATAGGCATCGAAATTATGTAGAAAAAAAAAAGATTTTTTTTTAAAATTTCAGGGTGGTGTAACCCCGAAAACAGTCAAGTAGTGCTTTGTATGAGCTCTGCTCAATGTAATTAAATAATTTGCATTTTCATCATAATCACTAGAAATAGCAAGGTTAAACCCATTTTTTTTTCAAAACTATGAAAATTTTTTTAAAACTATCTTATGATTTTTGTAGGGGAAGAACCACGCTTTAATTTAAGCACAAATTGAAGTCTGTAGCACGTCAGGTTTCAGAGAAAATTAGGGGTAAAAACACCTAAAAACGCGTTTTTTGTGTCTTTACCCCCACTTTTCTCAAAATCATGACGTGATAGGCATTTTTCGACTTCAGATTCGTGTTCAGCGCACAAAAATACGTCGAAAATCACTCTGATATTTAAAAAAAAAATCCGTGCAGACCTGTGTAATGCTTCATATGAAGTTCATTTTCTACTTTACAGCACAATGATAGATGGTTAAGTTGTACTGTTTTTAATAGTTAAAAATTTAACTAATTACTGCAACGTTTGTAAGGCTTGATCCAAATGTGTAAATAATATTCCGCTTACTTTAAAATTACCATACAGTGAAGATCATTACAAATTTGGTTGCTCGATTCTCTACTACTGGATTTCAAGTCTGGATCAGAAAAGTCTAAAGCATCACTAAGTTTATATTTGGAGTACATTGAGAAAGTACGTGGTTCGATCGCATAGTATTTAAAAAGCTTGCAGTTAATGTGCAATAGTGCGATATGCTCTGCAAATAAGTGGATCAATTTTCACTCCATAAAGAATTATATACCTATTTCAATATTTTAAGGAACTTCCCTCTTCGTTTATAACACTTGGCCTCCTAATTTGTTTCATAATACAAAATGCGCATCGTGCCAGAAAAGAAGAGAAATGACATCAAATATTTAAAAAAGCAGTAAATTCCCGGGACTTTTAGCGGAAATTACATATTTTGGGGTTTTTGGGGTTACTGAATGCGAAACTGTGGACAAATTTGCCAAATTCAAAATGCACAATGAGCCACAACAAACAAAAAAGTAGGTAAAATGCAAAAGTCGTTAAATTCGGAAGAAATTGCATATTTTGGGTGTTTTGGGATCGCAGAATGTAATCTTTGGTCAAAATTGACAAATTAAAAATTGCTCAGTGGGCAACAAAAGAGTAGAAAGCACCAAACATTTAAAAAAAAGTCGTGAAATTCGGAGGAAATTGCATATTTTGCGGTTTTAAGGGTCTTTGAATCCTTAACTGTGGTCATAATGTCCAAATTCAAAGTACACAATGAGCCATAACAAAGTGTAGATGTGTAAAATGCAAAAGTCGTTAAATTCGGCTGAAATCGCATACTTTGGGGTTTTTGAGGTAGCAGAATCTAATTCAGATAGTTTGAATCAAATTTTAGCGTATTTTTCTATTAATTGTTGTTTAAATCCTATTATTATATATCAACATTGATTTTAATGCGTATATGACATGTAGGAACAGCCCGTTCAAATGTACCGCCGGCAATATACGGCAGGCTTCAAGGTCATTATCGAATCGCAGTATGTAGCAACGGTTTCATTAAGTACAACCTTTTCTGAACATTTACAAAGAAAAATCATAAAAATTGGTTCCGAACTCGCCTGACAGCAATTTCTGTAATTCAGACCCACGTGCGTCCTCTCTGTGCGCCGCGATTCGAACACCAATCAAAACGTAGCACCTGGTAAGGTTAGGCAGTGTGTTATGTACCCGATCAAGCGCCCCCGTTGTGACGTGCCTTCAAAGCCTCAAGTCCGGAAATTTTTTTCCGGGCACGGCTTTCCTTTCCTCTCAAAACGTGGGCCATGACTAAAAATCGCGAAATCACGCTGTTGGAGGAATATTCCCTCCTTTTAGAGCATGAGAAAGCTGTGAAACAAAAGCTAGAAATTTCTTTACGTTGTAACGTTGTTATTTTTAATCAACCCGTTGCAAGTTACCAATAGGTATGGAAATAATGTCAGGTGAAAGGAGCATTACTGCAATGACTAATTTTTATGATTTCTGGCAATAAATAATACCGAATTATTTGTAAATAGCGAAAAAACCTCCTGGCAATCTGACCTTCTTGTAAAGTTTGATATTAATTCATTTATATATATATTTTTTGTATTTATTTCATGTACGAGCTGATAATGTAGAAAAGTGTAAAGGTGAGCCGTCTTGCTGTTACCGTCAACAATATTTTCATGATCCATCTTTCAGGTCCGAATACAAGGGGTAGTCGCAACATCATATACCAGTTGACCAATCATCTTTAGCTACCGATACCACACTGATCAACATAATTATAACAAATCAACGTGGTCGGTACTGATTATTATCGTAAAATTCTGATTGTCAAAAAAATAAAGTTTTTTTTCGAAACGTGCCGCGAAAATCGGCCGAGAACATTCTTAGCAAAATGTGTTATCGAAAATTGCGACGAACCGCGACGTCACTCTCCGTTCAACTGTCACCTAAACAGGTTCATTTTGTTGTAAAGATTTATAATGTTGTTTTTATTTTATAACACTCTAGTACCTGCTAGACTGAAAGTGAATTGTCGCGATTTAATTTATTTATTTAATTAACCCGGAGTCGAGCGACTGAGCTGTGGGGGTTCAAAAAAGGGTGAAAATATTGGGGGTAAGCGGGTATTCGTAATTTTTATATAGGCTGCTAACAATATCGGAAACTAAAATCTTATTCAGTGGCCGACGCACACAAGCAGTTTCATTACTTCAATATTTAACAAATGGATCGTACAGACATGTGGGACCGTTTTACCCCATTTTTATATCTCGGCAGGGTCAGGGGCTATGCATAATTTTTACGTAGGCAACTAACAATATCAGAAAAATCATACGTAGAGGCGATGCACAACATGTTTTATAGCTCTTGAAATTTCAAAAACTGAACTTATAGCTCAGTTTTTTTAATTTCGGAGGGGTCAGGAGATATTTTTAATTTTATAGAGGCCGCTAACAAAATCAGAAACTAAAATCACGCCCGGCGACGAAAGCTCATAGTTTTCGAGTTACAGTGCCCAGAAATTTTTTAAATAAATTATCATTGTCGACGCCATTTTGGGGGTGTTAAAATGAATTGGCGCAAAAGAGTTAAATTTTTTCTTAAACTTCAAGTATTACGTACACTATTGTGCATAGTTTCTATCAAATACCAATGTTCTGAAGGTTCGAAAAAAATTGATAGGAATACAAAAAGTTCCAAATTTGTTGGCATTTTTTTTTCAATATCGGCGCCACATTGGCTGAAATTCAAATTAATCTCTCAAATCAAAGAAAGTATTGTGAACCCTTGGGCGTTAATAGGTTAAATAAGTCACGTTTCCTACATGGAAAATAATTTTACGCCGCGACAGGCTAATATTATGGTGCGACATCAAAATTGTGGTGCCGCTATGGCTATGTCGTCAGTACTACCTTGCGATGCTAAACAAACTATTATGCTGATATGCGCTGCTATGGTGTTCCAATAATGGCCGCTAGGCAAGGCGCCACTAGGAAACATGACGAATAAGTATGTAGAGTCGATCAGCTGGCTGGTTTCACTTCCAGTCACTCGGTGCTACCGCAACACAAGCGTTTTCATATAGAATCACTCATAAAAATTTCTGAAGATGGCGCCTTGATCGCGCGTCGCGACATACCATTCACGATGTGTCTGAAACTTGATGCTGTGGCCATACCAACGCTACGTTCTCATTGCCGTTCATAGGACTGCGTCTTGTCGATCATGACCTCACATCATGATAATCGAGACGATGAGTCTTCCATAGCGACTTACAATGTCATGACGCCAGGCTATGATTGCCGAGACGCAACCCTATGAACGCCAATCATAACATACCGTCTTGCTTTGCAAAGCAATAGGCCTCAAAGCGTCCAATCGCAACGCTTCTAATCAGATCCCAACAGTACCTCCTGAAGGCGTCCAAGCCCAAAGTCCAGAAATTTTTGAGTGTACACTACAGTAGCGAAACCGTAATTTACAATAAATGTGAGGCATACGATAAGGCAATGGCACCAGCATCACGCGTAATGCTGCGGCAGTACAAAAATGATTTTCCGTGTATAAATTTCTAGTCGCATTGATTTTTCCTTCGATGGTTAAAAATGAATATGATCCTACTCTCGGGCTATTCCAGAGTTTACGCAATAAACAACAATTTTACTTTGGGAGAGGGGGGGGGGGTAAAGGATAATGGGTCTAAAAACATCACTTTTTCCGAGTTGTTTTTATAAAGAGACTACTAAAGTTAAATTATTTATTTCAGTTATATGTTGTTGTATAAATTTTGAAGAACATTTCATTTTTTTCATTAAAACATATTCATTAGGAAATCAGGGATAGCCGATCTATTGATGCCATTTTGAAAAAAAATAATATCTGTGGTGTCCCACATAAGTCGTTGTAGAATCATCTAAAAATTATTCGGTTGGAAAAAATTAATCATTTAGATGTATATCTTATGAGCAACGGTCTCATTTATTTATTTTTTTTAATTTGTTCTATTTTTTTAGGTCATTGGAAGTCAAAAATACGATTTTTCACCTAAGAATGGCGTTAATTTGTTTATGTAGAATCGGTCACATGAAAGAAATACAAAATAAGACCGTTGCTCTATTAAGAAATATATTTTCTAAAACTGTCTGAAACTTGAACCCGTTCGGTTTAGAATTTTTGGAGATAACAGGGACACCGGGTTTAAAAATGTCGTTTTGAGAAAAACGTGTTTAAAATTTTAACTAAGAAAATTGATAGAAAAAAATTCTTTTTTCACGCTTACATGGAATTGTCAATACCAGCATCATACAACAAGATTCCTGCAGTTGCAATGTTCAATGCATTTTTTTTAATATTCTGGGCTCTTTAGTATGAAGTGCGGCTAGCCCTTCCGCTTTCGCTCTTCGACGAATATTTTAACTTTTCTTGAAGGAAAGACAACAACGGAAAATAGCCTTCATTGAAGGTGCAATGTTGCTACATTTGCTGCAATGTTGACTTCAATAGGGCTGCTACATAAATTGTTTGGGCAGATCTTCCAAATGACTTGATTCAAGCTTTCATTATTTTGTGTAAGCCCAACGACGCAACGTTGTAAAAGTTCATCTTCGCTTAAATTACATGCTTCTATTACATCGTCCGGAAATGGTTCACAATCATGATTGAAATTTTCTACTCCGGTGGCGGCCAAAGATTTTTGATAAGCGCACTGTGAGTCGGCGCCGGTAGATGACGCTGAAACCAGACCGTGTTCCAGTCCCGTCATCGGTTAAGCCTATGGACAACGGGTCCCTTTTATGAAAAATTGTAAAATTAATGAAATAATAATCCTGTCGAATATGACATACTTCCCAAACTTGTTTACAATCAAGAAATACATTTTCTAGGGCAGTTACATCATGCCGGAACACGTCACATAAAGAAAAGCTTTTATTCTTTCGAAAGTGAAAATTTAACGATGCCACCTTTTTTCTGAATATAAGCCAGTCGTGTGCTAGATTTAAAAAATGTATGATTGCTATTCACCGCAATTACAGCAAACAAATTCTGACTACCGTTCCAATACCTCGCACCGTGGCTGATCACATTGCAAAATTGTCACATTTTTTCTGAAAATGTGCAGTTTCTACGAATTTGATGTATTGTTTTCAACAGAAATCAGTCGTGTGCAGTATTAAAGCAAGACTGATTATGCTTTCAGATATATTTGCTAGAAATAAAATTCATTTACACCTTCATCGCACCGTACCGGGCCTTGCAACAAAACGTATATTTATACTTTTTCCGAAAACTTATGTAATTTTTGTTATGAAATCCCTATTGGTGTTGTTAATTTTACGATTTTTATTTCAGTTAACCGTTAAGTTAACCATAAAGATAACCAAAAAGTTTATTTTAAAATCTTATCAAACTAACTTGTAAATTTTACACTGTTGACAACATTCTTAATTATTTTTACTACCTTAGGTCAGAAATTGTAATAAATGAAATTCCGCTGAGGATCTATTGAATTGTATGGGATAGTTAAAGAATAATCAAATTTACTAAAAATTTCTTTCGTTGCAATAAAATATCTATGTGCTCGGTGTATCGTCTGATATCACAAAAAATCAATTTATTTAAAGTTAATAAGTATCGAAATAGATTCTTATTAAAAAGTTATAACATAATTTAATCTTTACATGTCTAACAACAGGGGTAACATTGCCTGATTGTCGAATAGATTCAATTCGAAACATGTGAAGAATAAAGATCTTAAATCTGAAAAAAATTGTAGATCAGTAGCTAAAAATACAGAAGATAAATTTTACAGTTCTCAGTTCTTATGCCATGAAATCTGCTCCTTCGAATGGCGCAACATGAACCGTGTCAAAGATCATGATCACGTCTCAAGATTGATCTATTAAGAAAATTAAATTTTAATACCGCGGCAAAAAATGGCGTTTGAAATCAACATATTTTTTAGAAATGTTAAGGGACCATTCTGGTTAGTTTTGTCAAAAAAATCGGAAATTTGTTTTTTGCATTTGTGATAGCTACAAGTGTCTAGAATATCATACTAAAAGAGCAAATAGAAATACGTAATAGTTTAAAAGTTATGAGCCTCCGAGCCGACCGACTCAAAGTAGGTAGGGAGCGTCGAACGGGTCGAGAGGCGCAGGTACATAGCCGACCGATCTTTCTGTCGGTATATCATTTTCCTCGAAATTTTCTATTTTTGACGTTAGATGGAGTCTTTCTGCATTGAATTAAGACAGTTTCACTGATGAAATTTCATAACCTACGAAAAACACGTGTTCGATTCGGTGTCTCCCACGTTTTTCGCCTTGCCGTGCATCAAATTAAAGTGTGTTTTTCACAATGTGTGAAGATAAAATGTGCGGTAAAAGTAGCTCACAACGTCCTGGTAAAAAACGAGCGAAGAGAAGATTTAGTGGACATCGATATACAAATGAGAATGAAAAAGAATCAACTAGCATGGCGGCGAAGAAATTAGCCGGTTCCAATGACTTCGAAGCGCCCGTTTCTCCGAGTAACGTATACTCGATATTGAATTTCACGATAGTTTTTTCCGCTGTTTCCAACATTTTGAAATGCAAAAAATGTAATAGAGACGTGAAAGGACCCCGCAGGAAATCATAGGGAAATGGCTCTCAGTCGAATATCCTGAAATTGGGGCAAATGGTAGTTCATATAATGTAGATCAAAAGTGTCCATAGGCCCGAAGTCCCTAGATGGCTAGTTTTTGAGTTTCAGCCACTTGAAACTATCAATTTTCGCAAATTTCAGAATGGTGATCCTCGACTCTTCGGTCGAGCGCCTTATTCTCAGTGAAGTATAGTCAAGGATATATATAAGATATATAATCTGTCATTATATCTAATCTATATACAACTGTTTTAAGTTATATATAGTTACATGCAATTGACATATATATATAAATATAATTTAGAAAAAAAGATGAACAAGGATTAGGATTCCAACTGTCTGTTTTATGCAAATGCGACGAGCAATTTATTTATTCATGTGAAAAAATTAACAACAGTTTATATGAAATAAATCGACGATTTGTATTTATTATGCGACTTTTGGGCATTGGCTTCAGCGGTATTAATACATTTCTCGGACTGATGGATTTTGAAAAAAAAAATGAACATAACGATGTACTACGCTGCCGTTGAAAATATATTCATTGCTGTAAGTTGTGTTCACAGAAGTCAACAGAAAAGCAGGTTGTGAAGAAAAAGAAAAAAATGCTGCCAATGGAAATAATGAGAATGAATTAACAGTGTCAGGAGATGGAACGTGGAGCAAGCGAGGATTTTCTTCTATGTTTGGTGTAGTTACATTGATTGGGCATTATTCGAGTAAAGTTTTATATGTTTTGATAAAATCTACTTTTTGTAAAATGTGCATCACATACAAAAAAAAAACATGACAGAAACCGACAACCACAAGGTAAGTGCCGGAGGTATGGAGGTGCATGGAATGCTGGAAAAGTTTGAAAGAGCTCAACAGCTACACGCCGCGGAATATACAAATTACATTGGAGACGAAGTCACGAAAACATTTAAAGCTTTATTAAAAGAATATCAGGGAATCCAAGAAAAGAAGTGCATCAATCATGTACAGAAAAGGATTGGCTCGCTCCTACGGAACGTGAAAAAAATGAACAAAAAAAGCGGTGGACGTGATCCTGGAAAGCTCACAGACAAGTTAATTAATTAATTAACTATTTATTATGCCCTTGCAATAAGAAGAAATCCGCTTGATGTCGAGAAAATGAGGAACGACGTGTGGGCAACATTTTATCACAAAATATCGACGAACGAAACGCCTCAGCATGAGCATTGCCCAAGCGGACCAAATTCATGGTGTAAGTGGCGGCAAGCGGAAGCGGCTGGAACTTTGTAATCTTACAATAATCCTCCTCCTCTCGATTCAAAAGTGCAGGAATTAATTAAACCGATTTATGAAGACTTGTCATCGCAAGATTTGTTGAATCGTTGCTGCGGGGGATTCACTCAGAACAACAACGAGTGCTTCAACAAAACTATTTGGCAGTTCGCCCCAAAACACGTTTTTTGCGCCTCTAACATTATAACCATTGCAGCATATCTTGCCACCTGTATTTTTAATGAAGGTTTTCAACCTATTTTAAAAATTATGAGCGTCATGGGAATCACCATCAGCCCAAATACCCACAATTTTGCTTGCACTCGCGACCAAGAGCGTATCGCAGACGCGGAGCGGCGATCGACATATCAGTCAGTGGAAGAAATAACTGCCCGAAAAAACGAAAGGTTGAAAGATCAGATCAATTTTGAGGAAGCCGAGGGTCTACTATATGGTCCTGGAATAGCTGATTAGCTGTAAGTATCCAGATATAAACATTTATATCGAAAAAACTGTACATAAAACTTTAAACCCGTTTTCTGGAAAACTTCATTTTTCGAGCTGGCGATTGTCATATCGCAGTCAATTTTTAACAAATCTTAATGTTTTTTTTAAATACGCGTAATTAAATTGTCCATGGAATGGACTATAATTACGTAGATAGCTTATATTTTGGATTTTTTATCGACAAAAACGTGAAGAAAATTTTCGGTAAAAACGACACTAAATTTTTCAGACGCCGCCATTTTGTTATTTTTTTATCCAATTTCAATAATAGTGGTCTATTCCATAACCACACTCCTACTAAATAAGAAAATTTTTGAATTTTTTGTTTCAGACGATTTTTACGACCCGTAGAAGAGTCGCCAGCGGGGTTCCTGTTTCGTGTATTGGCCTACGTCGCCCTGTGTCCTGCTTCCGGAAATGCTTCAAAATTTTTGAAATGTTTACAAAATCATCTTTAAAATATGAGAAATACACCTGAAAAGTTTGAAGTACCTATGTTTTTTTTTGTCAACAAAAAAATTCCTGAAGATTGCCTATTTTTTGACACAACTAACCTGGACCCTTAATTTAGAGTATAAACATTTGGAAATTGAAATGGACCTCCATGTTTATGTTCATACGTTGAAAAAGAGAATTAAATTGAAGTTTAATGAACTTTTGGAGCTGCACAAACAAAAATTTAGTCCACATAACCAAACGGGTAGTTACCCAGTAGGAAATACATTTACTTAAACTAACAAACTCAATCTCAGATTAACTACATTTTAATCAGTTTAACTAAAAGCAACGTAAAAATGACAAAATATTTAGTTGTCTGAACTAAATTTTTTTCTCAGGGTATAAATTTATTACCAAATTTAACTGTTGTGTTGACAATCACTTTGTGTCAAAAAAAGCAGTAAGAAAGTAAAACATCAAATTAAAAACGCCAAGTTAAATACGTAAAATAAAGTAGGTTATTTTTTCAAAAATTAAATGAGTATTAGAAGTGGTCCCAAACCTGGGAGTTAAAATCCGTCTTTACTACTGGTAATAGAAAGTTCAAAATCTAGGTAGCGAAGCCCTGCGGGCAAGACATTGAATAATGTCACAATAGATAAATTACACCTGGACAACACTGATAAATCATCATAGATGCGGGTACACTTTTTTAATATATTTTATGGCGCTAATTCAAATCTGTTCTTAGAATTTTTCCATCACCCTCCATTTTTCGAGATATCCGCCATTTGTATTTTTCAAATTTCGTTTTAAAATTTGTTGCAGTCCAACGGAACATGATAATTAATTGTACGACCTCTAATTTTTACGCATAATTGTTTCCAGAATGCGTGTGTATTTTTCCAGATCGAAAAAATGTTTGGTGCTTAGTATTATCGATGAAAAATTTGTGAAATCCCACTAAAATTTATTAAAATTCAGCCTTTTTTAGAAAAAGAAACATCTAATTTGAAAAAAAAAGAATCTTTTTGAATATTCTACAAAATGATCCTATAGTAGACTAATCACCCATTCATTTCCAGGGTTTTGTGTCTGTTTAACTTTACTGTATGCGAAGATGTGTATTTTCACCGATATTGTCGAAAAATGGCAAATTTAGTGGTTGCTGGATACACTGGCACCGAGTGCTAGACTGATTGATATCCATTTTACATTTTTCAGAGCGTTTAACATACATATTTCATTCCGAATATAAAAAATGTCGATACAAAAATGATGGACGAGCTTGCAAAATTTGTTTACAAAAAAAATGTATTCATTATTCTGCATCTAATTCGAAGTAGTATAGAGTGTTAAAATAGTACATTACGTAGTTTCGTATACTATTTTCCCTATCAAGTCCGCAACATATATACAACATTCAAAGCGGTGATGCAAGGGCGCCGAGGGGGGTGGGGGCAAGCCCCTCCGCGACTCAAAACAGTATTTGTAAATTCTTTTGTAATAAATTGACGAATTTGATAAATATATATAATACATTATATATTCACACACACACACACATACAGACACAAACATACACAAACACAACAAAACACACACACACACACACACACACCAACACACACACACACACACAAACACACACACACACACCCACACACACACACACACACACACACACACACACACACACATATATGGAGGCACTGGGTTCCGGAACGGTGATATATCTCAGCGAGTCTGAATTTTCGGGAAAAATGTTTCTGAGAAAAGTTTCAGGATTTCTCCGCGGCTATTCAATGGTACCATTGTAATTGACCTCCAACATTACCTTGACGGTTATTTCAAGGTCAAGATTATTTTTTAAATTGGAACCTCCATTTTTTCATGGATTCGGAAAGAGCGGAAAATTTTACGTCCGAATATGAACGGCGAATTATCTCAGCGGGAATGCATTTTCAGGGAAAATATATCCGACAAAACTTTAAGGATCTTTCCCTATCCAGCTAATGGTGATATTAATTTTGACCTTCACTATTATTTTGAAGGTTATTTATTTCATGGTCAAGTTCAATTTTCATTGGGGGAAAAATTTCACGTTAAAGGCATGACCTTCAATATACCTTTTATGTCAGAGTCAAGGCCATTCCAAAGTGAATATCTCATAAATTACTGTATGACAATAATATCTTGACGAGATTGCATTTTTTGCGAAATGCTAGTCCTCGGCTATTTACCGGTAATATATATCTCGGTCATATTGAATTTGACCTTGACTATTGCTTTGAAGGTCATTTCGAGAGCAAGTTCAATTATGCGAATGAGAAGCACGAATAGTCTTACACAAGAACATAACTTTGATCGCACCCTGTAATTCAATGTCAAGGTCATTTCAAGTTGAATGTTCGAAAATTTCAGGGATGGCAATATTAGCTGAGCGACGTTTTAACTGAAATTTCAAACTTCCCTCAATATGTGCAATAAGTCTTTTCTAAAAATACCGCTGGCATTACCATTACCAGAGATGTACCGCTTGGAGGTTGCACGGTCGGGTTTATATCTCTTCGTGGTGCTTTGTTCGGATGGTTGCCTTTAATGTCACCTATTTGTGCGTGCGTGCGTCCATACATGTGTGTGTTTTTTTAAACGTACACGCACACTAACACGCATGTAATAATGACATGACTTTTCGTTGTTTTTCGAGATGTACTGGTCGAAATCAATTTAGATTCATTAATTCAACAATTATAATTTAGAATGAAATGCACGTCTGTCATGCTAGCAGGACGTGGTCCTCAGAATTTAAAATGAATAGTGCCAAAATGAAGTGCTTTTTAAGTGCTAATTAGGTTCTCTAGTTAAAAATTAGGTGCTCTTTCCGATTACACAGAAATCGAAAATTCAAGTATGTCTTGCGTGTGTGACGTAAAGCTGGCAGTACACCCCACCAATAGACAAGAAGGAAGAGTCCTAGTGTAATGGGATGAAAATTAGGTGCTTTTTAGGTGCTTTTGAGGTATCTAACTTTCGAAATCGTAGCATCATCCCTTAACCTGAAAATCAGCTCGTAACGATTTTTTAGGATGAGATATATATAGAAAATAAATGTAATAAAAATTAAACTATATGTTCCTATTACAAGCTTATTAGTTGCTTTCAAAATATCAATTTAAAAAATTTAATGCTCACACCCTCTAATAAAAAATCCACCCTTAACGATATTCAGCCGGGAGGGAAGTACCTCTAAAATTGATAGTGAAATTTAAGCCATATCGCATTTTGTCTAGATATTAAGGTGCTTTTAAAATATCAATGTAAGGAATTAAGTGCTCGCGCCCTCAAGTCGAAAATCCACCTTTAACGATATTCAGCCAAGAGGGAAGCACCTCTAACAATTTAAAATATATTGATATAGTTAATGGCTTCATACCGACAAATTGCATCACATGTTATAATTTTCTAAATATTTCAAACATTTTGCATCGTAACCACTAGAATTCCCAAAACGCTAGGCCCTGTTAGGCGAGCGTTTTACCCTCAAAAAGAGTCCTGGAAAATTATACTAATCGATCACGGAAAGCGAACAGTTTGAAACCTTTTGGAATTCATTTATTACGTCGCGTTGCGGATTAGCTAAATTGGGGTAAAATAAGAATTTGTTCACTTCTGTCATTTTTTCGAAAATCGCTTCCTATCCGAACTACAAGCGATTTAATGTCGAAAAATGACCCAAAAGCACCATCTTCAAAAATTTGTACCTTGGCTTCTACCAAAGATAATTTAATTTTTCGAAATTTGTTAGATTGATATTTTGAAAGCAACTAATTAGCTTGTAATAGGAACATGTAGTTTGATTTTTTATTACATTATTTTCAATATAACTCTCATCGTAAAAAATCGTTACAAGCTGATTTTCAGGTTAAGGGATGATGTTACGGTTTTGAAAGTTGTATACATCAAAAGCACCTGAAAAGCATCTAATTTATTACCCTGTGTTGCGCTATAACAGCGCAATTCGTACTCCACGCGCCATCTGTGCGTCAGCGCCCGTACCTAGTACGACTTTGTACCCGATACGTTACCGACCTCGCCACGGCGAGGATCAAAATTGAAATCCGCGGGCGTTTTCCAAGAAGTGAAGGCGCTGATTTCCATTATCCGGCGTTAAACTCTCACTTCCTGGAAAGTGCCCGAGAAGATTTCCGCCGGAAATCTTTTAAAAAAAAATAGAAATCTAGCGACCGTACATCCGTGCGCTTCGCGAATGTGTCGCTCCGAAAATTTGAAGATTTTTGGCCCGCTCTTCAAAACTCCATCGCGTTTTGAAGTGATCGATAATGATCGAGTGAGTTGCCTCACTATCCGCATTCGATCCTTTTTTATTGTAAATCGCGCCGCCAGTGAAAAAGTGAGTGGCGTAAAAAAAGGGAACAATTTTCTCGTCGCCAGGTGCGAAGCTTTCCGCCTTTACGCCAAAATCAGACATTTTGTTACGCGCTAATTTTATAATGTTCAGTGAATTTTTAATCATTAAAGCTGTTTGTGAGTGCTAAGAACTCCGTTTTATTTCAATTATGCAATTTTCCTGATCTAATAAACGCTACGGCGATAATCCTGGACCCGCAACCGCGTGCAGTGATTTAATATTAGTGCAAATCCTGCACCGAAAAACACCCTGTTTCATTACACTAGGACTCTTCCTTCGTATCTATTGATGGAGTGTACTGCTAGCTTTACGTCACGCCCACAGTATATATTTGCATTTTCGATTTCTGTATAATCGAAAAGAGCACCTAATTTTTAAATATTGCACCTAAAAAGCACTTAATTTTGGCACTATTCATTTTAAATTCTAACGAGCAGCATGATAGCCGTATGAAATTAATGCAATGAATTTTTTATGTAAATGTGCGCAATAATATTTCTGAGTAAAATCCGAATTGATTAGGTAACTACCACATTATGTATTTATGCAAATAAGAAGTTTTGACTGCATAAACTTTAAATTGTATGCGGGTATCTTCTTCATAGCGGTATTGTTGTAAAAATAATTTCATACAATTATTTATTGTTGCATTGTAAGTTTATGGTTGGTTTTCTATAGGTTGTATCGAAAATGTGTTTGACTGATACAGAGCGAATTTATGTTCTTATAACGCGAGGAGGTGGTTATGAAATGAGATCCTATGAAGAAGTTGACTAATTAAACTATGTAGTCATACGGTTACTACCCATTTAAAATACGACTCGTCCTAGAACTCTCAGAAGATAACTGTAACAGAAAAGTAGAGTTTTACGATAAAATGATGAGGAGATGTGACGATGACAATCAATTTTTCAGTTGGATTTGTTTGTTTTCCTGATGAAGCTGCTTTTGAATTGAATGTTTGGGCAGGAATTACTGGGCAAAATATTGTTTGGCCGTATTTTATCGCAGGGAACATGAATGATGAGAATTACCTGGACCTATTAAAAACTCAAGTAGTTTCACGTATCCAAGAAATTCTTAGACTCGCTTTTGAACAAGTTTGGCTTCAACAAGATGGAGCTTCAGCTCACTTCGCGGTAGTTACTCGAGATTACCTTAATGAAGGATTTCTTAATAAATGGATCGGTAGAAGAGGACCAATTGAATGGCCGCCCAGATCACCAGACTTAAAACTGTTACACGTAACTGCACGGTAATGCACGTAATGAAGTGTGAAAAATTGGCAATGGCAGTTTAACGTCTCCACATCCAAAAAAAAGGAGGCAAAAAAATGAGCACTGAAACAAAAATCCTTGCTAAAGCATTCTACGAGGACAATGAAAATAGCAGTCTTTTACCCGGAATGAAAGATTTTGTTTCAGTACGAAAAGAACATGGAACTCGAGAACTGGTACAAAACCGACTCATTTTCAGTAATCTTTCTGAATGGCATTACAAATTTCAAGAGAAGTATCCAAGTGAGAAAATTGGATTTACGAAATTTTCTCAGCTAAGGCCACGTCACTGTGTTCTTGCTGGAAGCAGTGGAACGCATACTGTATGCGTCTGTACTCACTATGAAAACGTTAAGCTTATGTTAGATGTAATTAACTGTGAAGGGATTACTAAAAAATCTGCTCTTCCCCTGAAATCATACCTTGAATGTTTACAACAAATTACATGTGGCACCCCAACTTCCAAATGTCATCATGGCCTATGCGATTCATGTCCTAGCGAAGAAGATCTGAATGGTCATTTCAAAAGTATCTTAAATGACAATGATATTGAGAAGGTGGAAGTACTTTAAAAATACAAATAGAGGACACAGATGATTTCATTGAACAACTTAGTCACCTATTACAGAAATTAAAACCTCACGATTTCATATCCAAAATACAAACATCTTATGTTAAAGAATTGAAAAATGGACTGCGAGAAAATGAGTTTTTGATTCAATGTGATTATGCAGAAAATTATGCGTTTGTTGTTCAGAACGCCGCTCAATCGTTCCAGTGGAACAATAATCGATGTTCAACTTTTGGTTGGATATTACAAGGTTGCATATTACAAGGAAGAAGGCGTTTTGAAACATCTCAGTATGGCAATATTATCAAACAATCTAAAACATGATACGATAGCTGTGTACTGTAACGTGCAGGTATGGTAAAAATAGAGGACTCGAGAAACTCTGACTTGTATAAGAAAAATCAGTTTATTTACTAGGAATACCTGAATTGCGATTCGGTACAATAATGTGTTTTCGACGTAATTATTTGTACAATAATAATGCTCAATCGTTTGAAGGTGCTGTAATAGTACATTGCGACTATTTTTCCTATTAAGTGCGCAAAGTTCGATACGGGGCACAGCCCCCGACCCAAAACACTATTTATAAATGCTTTTGTAATAAATAGACTAAATTTAGAAATATATATATATATATATATATATATTACATAATTAATTATTATCGTTATTACTGTTAATTGTTATTAATATTAATTGTTACAATGTAATTAATAGTTTGAACAAATTTTAATGAATTGAAATTATCATTCGCATACGCGTTTACGACATTTTCAATTACATTACTATTTTAGATAGAATTAACCTACGATTATCGTTTTCCGTACTGAAGAATAGCGATTGAAAAGTAAGACAAATAACAGTTTTGACAGATCTACTCTGCATGCCTGTATACCTATAGAGTTACTTTACCGCGGGCAAAAATTCATTACCGTACGCTAAATTATAAGATCAGTAAAGTGTGGGAAAGTGGCACTTTGCACGCGCAAATACGTGCGCAAAATCGAATTTTGCGCACTCTAATAGAAAAAATATCTTAGACAGCGTGAAATTTATTTTCAAATAATTCACAATAATTTTTTGATACTCGTACTGTAACGGACAGGTACGTCGGTATAAATAAAATTACCCTTACTCACGTATCCGTGGGAGGGTCAGAGTCAGCATACACTTTAAAAACATACGCTTGCAGTGGCACTTAGGTCAGCGCACCGGGTGTCCCTGTTAAGTACGGGAAGGCAGGGCCCGCGAGAAATAAGCCGTATGCTAATTATTATTGTAGAAATAATTACGTCGAAAACACATCATTGTACCGAATCGCAATTCGGGTATTCCTAGTAAATAAACTGATGTTTCTTATACAAGTCAGAGTTTCTCGAGTGTCCGCTATTTCTATTTTTAAAGTCCTTCTATCAGTGTGCTGCCACACCTGAAATTCCACCTACTCAATATCATTGTCATTAAGGATACTTTTGAAGTGGCCATTCAGAGCTTCTTCGCTAGGACATGAATCGCGTAGTAGTGATAAACGTAGATATTCAGAAATGAATCTTAAATCGTGTCCTTTTCCATGACCCGCTTTATTAAAAGGATTGACACGAAGGTATCATCATCGCCATATTCGCCGTCATCATCAAAATCCACATCGTCATCATCACTGTTATCATCGTCGCTGTCATCTTCATCATCGACATTGCCATCGTCCTCATGAACGTCATCTTCATTGTCGTCGTCGTTATCATCGTTATCACCATTGTCTTTGTTGTCGTCGTCGTCATTGTAATCCAATACACTGTCATCGTCATCATCAACATCTTTATCACAATCATTATCATTAACGTTCTCATACTAATCAGCATTTGTCATCGAATCCGTGGTCGGATATCCCAAAAACCCACAATAGCAATTCTGAAGCGAATCATACTGTTATGCATTCTTATTATATATTATATATTATATTTTCTTGTGCATTCTTTGAAGCATTCTTTGTCAAGTGAGCTACCCGGCTTGAAAAAAATTGCTTTTACTTTAAAAAATCGTATATATAAATGTAGGAAAAAGTGTCTAGTTTTCAAATACGAGTGGCCCCTTTCGTATATATACATATATATTGTAACGTGGCAAAACACGTTACAGGGCTATCTGCCACGAGACTCACAACGGGGATAACTTAAGGGGGGGACTGGTCTTCAAGAACCGCTAATATTTCGTATGGGTGCAATTTCCGAAATGATCTCATCACCTTATAGGGGGGACTGCTCCGAAGAAGCGCTAGTATTTATTTTGGTGATGACGTCATTCGGCTCTTTTTGAATGATATTTGTTATGAATCTGCCGGGAGGCTTTTATCCACGGGGAAATGTTGCCATTATAGGGGGGAATGCTCCGAAGAAGCGCTAATTTTTAATATGGCAACACATTACGATCCATATTTGTTATGAATCTGCCGGGAGGCTTTTATCCACAGGGAAATGTTGTCATTATAGGGGGGACTGCTCCGAAGAAGCGCTAATTTTTAATATGACAACAATTGAGACATAGAATTCGTAGTTTAAGAATTAATATTTGGTAATAATAAAGGTAGCTATAATTCGGGGTATTATTCAGTATTTAATTTTATTTTGATTATTTCCTGAAAATAATAATTGCTTGCGATCAATATTTTAGGCGTAAACATGACTTTTCTATTTGCTTTGTTTTGGAAGTCGGCTCAAGGACGGCCTTGTTGTCGATTTCGAGAGGTACGAGACCTAAACATCCAGGGCATATCGTCAATCACGCTGCTTACTGCAGCGTGCAGGGGGGAACGACGCGTGGAGATTCTGGAATGTTCGCGAAGGAGAGGGTACGCGAGGGCGAGATGCCGAAACTTCGCGAACATTCGAGAAGGATGAGAGGAGAGTACCGGGAGGGGACGGCCAGTCGCGCGTGCCTGTACGGGCCGCGGGGCTCTCCCTACCCTCACGATCGCGGGAGAGAGGTGGTAAACGGCGGCCGGCGCGGCGCGAGCTTCGCGATTCGAACCGACGCGTCGGATCGCCAGTCTGCAGCAGTTCGTGGAAGTTGAACAGTCCGCTGGTAGCAGCCCTGGAGCCGAGAGGTACGCCTGGTCATCAAAAGGTACCAACAGCCCTGAGCGCACCTAGTTTTCGGCTACGAAGTCTTTCCGTACGCCAGTTGTTGGATTCTTTGTGCTCACGGCTGTTTAGATAAAATGCGCTTTTCCGATTGTCCGTTGCCGTTTCGCGAGTGAGAGTGAAAGTGAAAGTGAAAAACGCGAATCGCCTTCGGTTATCTGAGTCGGGTTTTCGGTTTGTATCGTGCTTCGGTTAACTTCTGTTTTGACCGCGAATTTCTCTAGGGTTATCTTCCGAGAATCTTTCTTTCGCGGAGAATATCTTGATTCGATTCTTTAACGCGACTGGGGTTATCTTACGCTTTTTGTTCGTTCTCGTTACTGTTGGAAAGACGAAGCCCAAAGGCTACGCGCGTCGGTATGGTTAACTATCGGAAATGTGATCGAAGACCGTTCTCTTAAAATTCTATGAGATGGCTCGGTAGGGGGATAACTTCGTCCTTTTGAGGACTTCAGGAAAAAGCCGTCAGTTGGTTATCTTTGGTGATCGTTCGGTATCCGGGAGAAATAACTAGCGGTTCGGGCGAACGTAAGATCGAATCTAGTATGGTTACCTTTATCGTCTCGAAAGTGCGTGTCCGGTGATCGGAAAGAAAGACGGTAACGAAAAACGGGAATACGACGCGTGAAAAGCAAACTCCGTCGAACGTGATGCTTTGTGACGTCACACCGCGACGCCGACAAGATGGCCGCCGGGTCCGATCCGCGGTCCGCGACGCGATCTCCAGTTGGCTTGGCGAGCCGTTGACTAACATGGTCGACGTTTTAGATTTATAGAGTGGCTTCTTATGATCGAAAACGCAAGCTCGTTAATTTTACCTTGGTTCGCTGGATCGCTCTTGCGAGCGATCGTACCTTGAACTTCCTGGTTATCTTTTCACTCTGTTAGAGTGAACACTGTGGTTATCTGTTATCTTGCCCCTCTTGCGAGGTGGCGCTATCTTATGAATTAACGAGCGGACTTTTTGTGCAATAAGAAGGTTTTTCTCGGGTAATACTCCAGCCGATCTGTCGGTAAGGAAAGGACCATGCGTGCGATGTTAACTGGACCGGGCCCTCCGCGCGGTTAAGTTACCTAGATTGCTGTTTAACGAGCAATCTTGTGGGGCCAAGGCTATCTCGCAATGCCGGAAGGTAGTGCCGTGTTTTTGTTATGTTTTTGTACGTGAGGATAACTGTCTCTACGGAGACACTAAAATTGTTGCGTATAAGTGTGAGTACGTTAACTTGAATAGCAGTGTCCGCGGTAAACGATAGCGTCCGGGTAATCCGTTTTAATTTAGTAACGAAAGTGTAGATGGTTAGATTAGGGAATTCGGGAAGTAATCAGTCTGGTAATTCGCGCGGTCAGTTTGAGTGGGTTTCGGGTGACGTAATTTCGGTGATTTGTCCGGGTTTAGCAGATTTCAGAAAAGGGGTAGAATCAGTCAATTTGGTCGGTTTCGGTAAAGTTCGTGTGGTTCGTATAACGTCGTTCAGTATAGCTTCGGTATGAGATTCGTATAAGTTCGGGTAGGTATTGTAGTGTCGTTTTGGGGAGGGTGCGTGCGTATCGGGCGAGCACGGTTCCTCGACGGGTTCGTCACAGGGCGCCGCGACCGCGTGCGAAAGTCCCGACCGAGTCCGTCGCAAGGCAGCGCGCTTCAAAAGTCCTTGTCGAGTTCGTCGGCGGGCACCCCGTATTTAGAAAGTCCTGGTAGAGATCGTCACCAGGCACCGCGTGCGAAAAGTCCCTGTTGAGTTTGTCGCAGGGCACCGTATTTAGAAAAGTCCTGGTAGAGTTCGTCGCCAGGCACCGCGTGCACAAAATCCCTGTCGAGTTCGTCGCAGGGCATCGTGTTAGGAAGTCCCTGTCGAGCTCTCCGTCGGGGAATCGCGCGTCGTCGCGTATCGGGGAATCGCGAGTAGAATGTGGCGTCCGGGGTTTGGGGCGCGAGAGAGGGCGCGATGAACGTGGAGAACCGTCCTCGTCGGCCGTGGTCGCGTAGTCTATAGTCTGCGCCAGAGAATACCGCCCTCTCCCTTGCCGAGCCGGGAACTCGGGGCTGAGCTAGCGGGCACACCAGCGCGTGCGGCGCGCCCACAAATTTGTCGAGCTTCGTCTCGGCTGGCGCCCTCTCTTACCATCCGGCGCGCCGTGCGGATTTTTGTGGCCCCCCGGAAAGTTCGGTTTTTTGCAGACGGCCACGAGCGACGACGACGGAAGGGTGGAGGTGAAAATGTCGGGGGCGGGGGTCACAATATATATAAACTGATACTCTCAGGAAGTACACATATATACAGGGTGGCCGATTTATCTGAAGACATCGAAATATCTCGAGAACTATGCACAGAATCAAAAAAGTTGTCGGATGAAAGTTGTTCGACACGAAGGGGGGCATCCAGTGATAATTAAATTTACCCCCTCCCCCATCCCCTGGGGGTGGAGTGGGGGCAAAAACAATAAAACTTAAATAGGAACCCCCAGTTTTTATTGCAGATTTGGATTCTCCGGAAAAAAGTACACCAATTTGACCTAGGAGCTATTGCATTTTGGTTCACAGGTGGCGCTGTAATCGATAAAAATCCAAATTTATCTGAAGACATTGAAATACCTCGAGAACTATGCACAGAATCAAAAAAGTTGTCGGATGAAAGTTGTTCGACACGAAGGGGGGCATCCAGGGGGCAAATAGGGACAATTTGATCCCTTTATGAAAATTTAATATTAAAAATTCTAATATTAGAATTTTTAATATTAGAATTTAGTAATATCAATTGCGAAAATTGTTATTCTGAATATGAAATTTTAATAATGTCCATTCGAAAAGTTAAGATTATGAATAATTGATATTCTTCATATTAAAAATCAAAACTGATTACATAAAAATTGTGCATACAATATGGAAGCAATTTAAAAAACGCGTCACGTCCCTTCACTCAGCTCATTCATTCTCTCTCTGTTTGTTTTTTCCGAAATGAGAATAAATAAGCTGAGCATTGACGGTCAAACCAGCTTCTATTAAACAAAACGAAACTCTTACTTCATTTGGGGATTTCGTCGCCATCTACCGGACCCCGAGAGAACTCACGTGGTTTCATACATGTACATCGCTTGCATTTCGGCCATCACCGGCGCCGGTTCTGTTACATAACGCTAGAGGGCGACATAACTCGAAAATAAAGTAGCATATCATTTTATACATAAGTTGAGTCACACGTAACCAGTTCACCTACATTTTTCTCTACTTTCCTGAAGGGAAGTAAATGGATATCTCGACTTTCTAATTCCCATATTAAAATTTAGTATTCACGGTCTCTCAGTGTAAGACTGTTTTTGAAGTCCATTGTATTGGTAGTAATTCGGTCGGAGGTCACTTTGCTTTTAGAATAACAACTTTCCGTCATCGTGAATTAATACCGCGAATTGATTGCGCGAATAATCATTGTATGGCTACCTCTCCCCCCTCGAAAGCGTTCGTTTCTCTCATTGGAAGCGTGCTTTTTTTAATAGCGTCTGGGGGGTCGGCACGACGCTCGGGGCCTGGGAGGTCTGTTTTTCCTACATCTTTGGAAAAACACGTGTAACTTCGACCTCCTTTGGAAAAACACATGTAACCTAAGTATAGGACTGTTTTTCCTACCTCTCATTCGAAGCGTGCTGTTAATAGCATCGTGGAGGTCGGCGTCGTGCCGACCCCCCTAGCGCTCGGGGCTTGGCCCTAATTAATAAATAATTATTAATTAATTAATAAATAACCCATTTTCTTTTTTTGTAACGAGATTCGTCACAGATCTCACCCCCACCTTCCGTAAATTCCCAGTTTCCCAGAAAAGGGACAGAGGATCACGACAAAGCCGCGCAGTGGCAAGTCGACAGGATACGAAAACCATCCTGAAACGCCACATATCGTAGGACGTCATAAACCCAATTGTCTCCCCTATTCAAATAGGTACATCCTCTCCTCTCACCTCCCACTACCGGTCCGTCAACTACAATTGCAGCAGTTGAACGGCAAATTTTCAATCCTCGAAGAAGCATTCGCTCGTGTGAGAACTCTTCTCTTACACCTTCGATGCGCGAGCCTCTTCCCCCCTTTTTGCCCCTCATATATCACCAAGCTGAGGATTCGGTGCTCCAACGATCGTCGCCACGACGCGCGAGAGCCCGTTTCCATTTCTCGTCCCCACCATGGCGACTGCTCCGTTAGCCGTTCGCCTCGGTCGTGCGTGCATGCATCCACCGCACGTTCTCGACCCACGAGCCTTTCCCTCCCGCTGGATTTTTCCATGCGGTGTCTTCGCCTCGACGTTCGTCGCAAACGCGACACGCAAGGAACCGATGTTCGCTTCCGTTTCCCCACCACGGCTACGCACTCGCCAGCCGTCCCAAGTCGTTCGAACGACAATCGGACGCTCCATGCAGCGCGCCCGCTCGCCGATGCCCCTTCTTTCGTTCGCCTGTAATTCGCAGGCCCCTCTCGCTGTCGGACTCAGGCAGCAGTCGCTGCGTCAGTCTCATTGTCTCCCGCTCTTTTTGTGCGTGCCTCCTTGCAGGCTCGGAAACTTTCGTTGCCTCCATCATTTCAGGCCCGAGTTGACAGTCGTCCCTCGGCGCAACTCAACGGCAGACCTGATGCCACGATCTCCATTTAATGCCGCCCAAAACCGTTTTCATAAAAAACGGAGAGACGATCTCCCGTCCGTCTCTTTCCAGGACACGGAAATTCCGCTGTCCCGCCCCGCTCTGAGACGCCCAATATGCTGCATCTCTCTCTCACACACAAGAGGGAACGTAAGCACCCCTCTCTGTGCTATGAGACGAAATCTCTCTACTTTCTCCCTTCCACACTGCCGTCACACACCTATCCTATTTAAGTTTAAATCGCTGTCCTTTTCCTTCTGCTTGCCCGTCATACCTTTTATTTCTTTTCCTCCCTTCCCCCCGACGTTCTGCGATACGCACGAAGCGGCAACACCGTGCTCGCGGCACGCGCCTCGGAAATTTCGGCGCGAGCCCCGGCACATTCGTTGTACGGCCGCGCTAGCGAATAGCAACGAGCTAAGCAGCACCTATACCCGCGTAACTAGAGTGATCAAGTAAAGTGTGCCAGGAAATTTACGGTTGGAGCGAAGTCAGGACGACCGCCACTGAGGAGTAACCTCTCGACGCCATCGCCACCACCGCCTCAGTCACCCCGGACGAGGAATTCGCCGTCCCGAGGAAACCGAGACCCCGTCTCACTGCGCCGATTCCCGTGAGTACCGCCGCCCTTTTTGATTTTGTGCCCCCTTTCGTTTTTTTTCATTCCATACGTTTCCGGTCATTTGTAAGAGATTTTCCATTCGCGTGATTTCGAACCCTTTGATTGTTTCTGCCGTCCATTGTCGCGCCCCCAACTTTTTGTACAATCCCCTTTTGCTTTGGATAAATAGACAGTTCAGTGTTACGTAGAGATTATTTGAGTACTTTTTTTTATAACCTTTTCCCATCCGGAAAAGTTACGGTTATAGTACAATATCATGCAGGAAGGAAGATGAAGAAAATATAGAAGATATATTTAATAAATTTTATTTATTTTTTTATTTCTCATATTCATACATAACAATATACAATAGCAATCAAATGAAATTCATATCTTCAATATCATCAACTAATGCATCGCTTTTAACTTGCCAATTGACGCAGTCTTTAATCATAGGTGGTGGACCATCTATCGTATCATAGCTTAATTCGAAATGTTTATAACATCGACGACATTCACGTATACCTGGATGCATTTGCATAGCAGGTGGCAAGCAAGCCCATGCTTCTTCAATTTGCCGGTCAGCAAACATGCAAATGAAATCAATCGGCAGACATTCTATATCTTTTATTTCCATCAATGCGAGACGTTTTACTTCGTAATAAATCCTTAATGAACGTTGTGGAGATGCAGGTTGTTCACATAGATTTTCCAATACCCAATTCTTAAGTATTTTTACATTTTCTTTAGCGCATGTTCCATTAATCGTATGATTTTCACACATCTCCGACAATTCATATTGCTGCTGCTGCTTCAGTTTTGTTAGAGATGGGCAGTCCAAAATGTCCAGATCGACAACATTTTCAGCGTTTAATATATGCTCCAACCAACATTTTTTATCTACTCCTTTTACATAAATTTTGCTAGCACATTTAACGATATCCTCCAAAGTTTCGTTTATAGCGTCAAATGGTACGTCGCCAGATTGCCATGGTAAACCGTGATAATTATTCATCAAACAGTTATTGACTCTCTTATAGTGTAAAGGTAACCACACCCATTGATATGCTGGTTTAAACACATAAGTCACAATTTCACTGTCGACAATATTTATTATAGACATTTCCTTCTGTATGAACATATTACCAGGCCCGCGGAATCCCACTTTCCGAATGAGTTTCGACAATATCCATGTCCATGTTTCCACAGCAGAAAATTGTTCACACAAACAGAAATGAAGAAAACCCCAAAGTAATAATTTTCAAACCCCCCCCCCCCCATCCACCACCACACGCAGGTTTTTTTACGCGAGGACAATTTCGTCATTACAATCAAAATTAACTCGCTCAGTAATCCCAGCAATGATTTTGGAGCCAAATCCGTTACGTTCTATGTGATTCTTAAATTTTAACCCCCTTCATTAATCTGCATTGTTGGTATGAACATGTACATATTTGTCATAAAAAAACGAAATCATCTCTTTAAAAAAAACCCGAGTAATAATTTTCAAGGAAAATTTTATATTTTCAACGTGATTTGAAATTCTTACACCCTCCATCTCCCTCTCTGCTATACTTATCAAAGAGTATACGACATTTACATTTCGTAAATACTAAGTATAATTTATATTATCCTTTGCAAAATTCAATACGCTACTTCAATGTAGAATTTATATTAAAATCACAGTCAAATTCTAACCGAAAACTGCATACAATTGATTAACCGAATGTATTAACGCGTATTCTGTATAGCCCTACGTTTAGGTAGCGCGAACTCCCAATCCTTAAGTAACCGTATCCTACCGGCGATTTGGATCGGCTGCCCGACTGTTTTGGGAGCGCTGCCGCCCCGAAGTCGAAGGCCGATGATCGTACTCGTCAAGGAACGGTAGAGCTATCTTTTGTTTTTCAGTGTACAAATTAATTTTTTTATATATCATGACAACATACATTGTAAGCATTCAATTGGCCAACAATTCCGGAGACACCTTCATGGAAATAAAAAGTGAAGTCCAACATTGCTGCCTATGAGATCACACAAAACTAAGATCTGCTTGAAGCACCTTCTTCGGCTTGGAATTTTGTGAGCGGTTTGACATCTTCGGTTAGCCTTGCCAGTGACAAAATGGAAATTTTGTAGCTTCTGAAATTCTACGAAAATGTAAACAATCTTTTCTCAAATGTGATGTTGAAAAGATCTTAAATCTATTTTTTAATTTACAAAAGATTCTGCATACTAGATTTATGGGCGAAAAGAAATCGAAAATGATTAAAAACAAGTGTGAACAGCCGTGTTAAGAATTTGAATCATTTCTCGTAATGTCATAATATTTTGTTCTTATTTTCAGCTCTAAAGTTCATCCAACTTCGTGCGTGTTTAAAATATTTGAAGAATTTTCTTGCATTTTGAGTTTGGAATGTACTAGAAATATTTTACAGAAATAAATTAACCCATTGAGTCATGCATTTTTCTTTCTGTCCAATTTAGCAGAAAATTGTTACTCGGGTTTTTTGGGGTCGCTGATTACGAATCCAAGGTTAGTTGTCGAAATTCAAAATGTTTGATCCAATATGGCGGACAAAAATTTTAAATATAACTGTATTTGGACAAAATTTGGTACTCTGGGGTTTTCGGGGTCGCTGATTATGAATTCGAGGTTAGATTTGTGAAATTCAAAATGGCGCACCCAATATAGCGGAAAAAATTTTAAATATAATTTGTTAAATTAAATTCTATTTGGACAAAATTTGTTACACGGGAGTTTTCGGAGTCACTGATTATGAATCCGAAGTTATTTTTTCGAAATTCAAGATGGCAGATTCAATATGATACACAAATGATGTAATTCTATTTGGACAAAATTTGTTACTCGGGGATTTTTATTGCGGCTGATTAAGTAGCCGAATTAGTTTTAACCCATTCAAATAATGGCGGTTTCATGGCCCTCTGGTGGCAGCCGATGGATTACAAAAATTGATTTTTTCAAAAAAAAAACTTTTTTTTCGCGAATTTTTTTAAGCATGTTAATAATTTTTAATATTTTTTTTATAATCGGATATCGTTTACGTATGTCCAAAATATACGTCAGAATTTCTACAGATCGATCGGTGCATTCATGACTGAATGGCGAGCGATCAAAGTTCGTCTCGGGTCACATTGACCCGGAGTGTCGTTCTTGATAGAAAAAAAGGTGCGTCGAGGAAGGGTTAAAAATCTCAAATCTAATATAACATGTGCACATTGTAAAATATTACTCTATTTGAAGGATATCCGGTATTTTGGCAATTTTCAGGTAGCTGATCGTAAATACGATGTTACCCGCGTGGGAAAATATATGTGTGAAGGATTATGTAAAAATTGAAGCTAATTGTATGCCACAAATATATAGTGAATAATTATAATATGTCATCATCCGCCGATTGAATATAAGTATTTATTATAAGGAAAAACACAGGAAATTGAAACAATTTAGATTAATGGCCATAAATGAATTATTAGCAAATACTGTATCCATCAAAAAATTTCGAAAACCTTTAAGAAGAGAAATGAGATGTCGAAAACCTCGACAAATGACAAGCAAATGCAGAACTCTTATCTATAATGTTACCGAATAAAATGCGAAGGAGATGTGCTCAATGTAGCACTAAAATTAATGCAATAAAAAACGGTATTATTGCATATGATAAAGGAATTAATAAATATTAGTATAATTACATTTAAATATTAAATTTTTTTTTTAAATTGTTAAAGTTTAAATATTTTAAAAATAAAAAATAAAAAAACAAAAATAAAAAAGGGACTTAAAATCAGACTGAGGAACTTCCACGTAGTGAGCTTGGATGCCCTGGAAGCTTCTATGAAGTAACGAATCCCAGCCCTTAGCCGCTTTTCCAATGTGTAATCCGAATTAAATATTTCATAAATTTTGTCTAGAGTTACATTTAAAATATTTGCCACCCTATTGGATCCTCCATTTTGAATTTCGCAAAACAAACCTCGCATTTGTGATCTACGACCCCAGAAACTACCAAATAACAAATCTTGTCCAAATAGAATTATATTTAAAATTTTCGTCCGCCAATTTAGATCAGCCATTATGAATTTAGCAAATCTAACCTCGGCTTCGTAATCAGAGACCCCGAAAACCTCCATGAAAAAATTTGCAGAACAAAATAATGGGAGGTTTTCTGAAAACTGCATATATTCATTTTACTCATTTTTTAACTTGTTTTGTAAATAACAATTGTATTATTAGCAATAAAGGGGAAACAATTTTTTTTATTGATTATTAGGGTTTATATAAGTAACACAGAAAGATTTGGTCAAAATGGGTCTTAGATTTCACGAAAAAAAACAGCAAAGTCTATGTAAATGTAAGTGGGACGACGCACAGAGGTCAATTGCAGACTTTTTGAATAATTTTTGTTTCAAAATTACTTTCTGAAGTTCAAACATAAACGAAGATTTTTTTTTAAATCCTTATTACAGACTGTATTTTGATAGGTGATTGCCAAAATTTCGAAATAAACAAAATTCAAAATAGCGGATCCAATATGGATGACGAGTTGAAACATTTTTATGTTTAATTTTCACGAAATACAGTATCCTGGGGTTTTTTTGAAACGCTGAATTCGAATCTGAAGCCAGATTTTCAAAATTCAAAATGGCGGATCCAATATGGTGGACGAATTAACATTTTTTTTTAAATTTTCTTGAAACACGGTATCTAGAAGTTTTTTGAGACGCTGAACACGAATCTGAAGTCAGATTTTCAAAATTCAAAATGGCGGATCCAATATGGCGGACGAATTTAAATTTTTTTTTAATTTTCACGAAACACGGTATCTAGCAGTTTTTTGAGACGCTGAACACGAATCTAAAGTCAGATTTTCAAAATTCAAAATGGCGGATCCAATATGGCGGATGAATTAAAATTTCTTTTTTTTTTATTTTCACGAGACACGGTATATGGGGGTTTATGAGTGGCTGAAGTGATAACCGGTAGTATAAAATTTCACAATATTTGTTGAAGTTTTTATGTTTCGTCCGCCATTTTGGATGTGGAATATGTAACGCGACATTCGTAAAAAGGAGAGAAGGAATGAAGGAGAGAAGGAGCGAAGACGTGAAGAAAAGTGACTGGGAAAATTAATAAAACCGGCGCGGAAAAAAGACGACGGATTCGCACGTGCGACTAACTAAACCCAACCTCACCTTCCTTGGTGATCAACCGAGTGAAGACGGAAAGACCCGATGAATCACGACACGGCGCTCCGAGCGCAGTCGCAGCGCTCTATGCGCGGAAGTAAGGACGAACCAGGCAGGATTGAGGGCGCATGTGCGAATACCGAGAAATGGCGCGGACTTCAAATGTGACGGGCGGGCTGTCAGTTTGAAATTGACGAATGACATTCAAAAACTGACAGTTCCGTCCACAATTCCGCGTACTGACTGAGGGGGTTGGGTGAACCCGGAGAGGATCAAAGCCTATAAATAGGACTCCCGGGGATGGACTTGCTCTCTCTTTTCCCGATCAACGAGGACGTGGACACCGCAATCCGGACCTGCATAAATTGGAGACACGAGGTCGTCGGGACGGGTCCGGAGCTCTAACAAACCTTCGGTGTTCTAGTGGGAAATTTGACCAACCTGGTCGAAGTGCCAAGGTGGGCGTATTCCACTCCTCATATTATATAATAAGGAAAAGAATTAGCCGTCTGCTTCCCCTTTTTGACAACTTAAAAAGTGCTGGAAGCAGTGACGGCTATAAAGAAGAAAGGGTACTCGGGGAGTCGCTCACCCATCAAATCTACGATAGACTTCGACCGGCGGATTCTTGATGGTCCTCAGAACGAGAAACCCTGACGATGGAGAAGAGAATGAATAATGGACGCAGCATCATCGAAGAGACCATGAAGATAGTGCTCCATCTCTCCATCTAAATGCGATAATGCGGTATGTTAAATGTATTATGTAGTGTCATTTTTAGCCGCGTAATTTAACCGTAAATTTATATATATATATATATATATTAATGTGTGTATGTATGTATGTCTGTGTATGCAAATGTATGTGTGGTCGCGCCTGTTCCGTGTTAAAGTATTTTTATCCGCGTTAATTTATTATACGTCGACGAAATGATAATTTTATACATATTGACTTCACACACTTTACCAACGACTCGATAAATAGTTTACTAATGACTCTTATTTTTTTATATTTGCGCTTCGACTTCGAGTATGTTGGTATGAGTGTGATTTAGTATTTATTGACGAGTTCAAATATTATATAAAATTGAAAGTTTCAAATATATTTTAATTGAATGACTAAAGATAATAATGACTTTTTATTTCAGCACCTGACGATTCCGATCTATAATTAATATTTATTTTATAATGATTGACTAATAATTTGACATATTTAATTTTATGTTTGGACGATTCATAGATATTTGACAAACCAGACTCCGAAATGTTTCAAATATGTGACGTGGAATACGGAAATTACTTTGCTTCAAAATTAATTATTTAAAACAAAATATGTTTATGATTGTAGTTCCAACACAGCATATTCATAATGGGGAATGTTCCTGCAATTTGGATGTTTTCCTGTGCGTTTTAACTTTGTATGCTAAAAAGTAATGTCTGCTAGCAAGTTAAGTGCTTACTCTTAGGGCATCTCACCGTTGATTCACAAAATGATTGTAAATAAAAACGTGTATTCTAAGGAAATCACTTGCACTGGCCAACAGTGAAAATGCTTCGGTGATGAAATGAGCTGATCTTGGTTAATTTGGGTTCGCTGAATCTGAATTTGATACTGAACATTCTTTATTAGCTGTTGCTTCCACGAATTTCCGTTTCAATTTCCGCCACGTTAAATTACACAATGCTCATTGGTCGCAGAAGTTTACCCCCTCTCATCGTGCGTGTTGTCTCACCTTGTTTCTTTACACCATGATTAGATATATAAAAATAAGATAAAAATGTATATTCTCAACCAATGAATTATTTGTTCTTTGTGATAATAAGACCCAAATATTAATAATTACTTTAGTAAGTTTGTTACGGGACAAACATTAACTTAATCAAAGTAATTGAAAAATCATATTTACATATTATTTGTGTATGTAATTGATTTTTTGAAACTTATGTTTATTAATTTACGATGTAATTATAATGTTAATAAAATTATTAACCTGGTAATTATTTAATGCACTTCACCAATTTTGCCCATTAAGTTTGTGATAATTACAATTGTATTAACATATATAAATATTTGTGCCCACGTTTTTGCGGTTTCTTATGCACATGTTAAGAAATAATGACAGTTCGGCAATACAGTGAATTTATGTATCTTATTTTTTTAATGTATCTTCTGACACTGAATTATTTCAAAAAATAGGGCGCACCAAATAGATTTTTATTTCAACTATTGACCGCCAAAATTGAATTTTGACATCGGAATAGTAAACTGCAAACTTACAAACGTATTATGTCGTTGTTTTCGATTTTTTTCTTTTCACACTAGAGGTTATAAGTTTTATTTAAAGATATTACAGAATCCATTATCTCGCTATTGTCAAAAGGCATGGAATACCTGGCCAAATATCACCAAAAACGGGATTTTTGGAAATTTAACCTCATATTTCGTGGAAGCAACAACTAATAAAGAATGTTCAGTATCAAATTCAGATTCAGCGAACCCAAATTATCCAAGATTAGCTCATTTCATGACCGAAGCATTTTCACTGTTGGCCAGTGCAAGTGATTTCCTTAGAATACACTTTTTTATTTATAATCGTTTTGTGAATCAATGGTGAGATGCCCTAAGAATATGCACTTAACTTACTTGAAGACATTACTTTTTAGCATACAAAGTTAAAACGCACAGGAAAACATCCAAATTGCAGGAACATTCCCCATTATGAATATGCTGTGTTGGAACTACAATCATAAACATATTTTGTTTTAAATAATTAATTTTGAAGCAAAGTAACGAAACATAAAAACTTCAACAAATATTGTGAAATTTTATACTACCGGTTATCACTTCAGCCACTCATAAACCCCCATATACCGTGTCTCGTGAAAATAAAAAAAAAAAGAAATTTATTTCGTCCGCCATTTTGAATTTTGAAAATCTGACTCCAGATTCGTGTTCAGCGTCTCAAAAACTGCTGGATACCGTGTTTCGTGAAAATTAAAAAAAATTTTAATTCGTCCGCCATATTTGATCCGCCATTTTGAATTTTGAAAATCTGACTTCAGATTCGTGTTCAGCGTCTCAAAAAACTCCTAGATACCGTGTTTCGTGAAAATTAAAAAAAAAAAAATTTAATTCGTCTGCCATATTGGATCCGTCATTTTGAATTTTCAAAATCTGACTTCAGATTCGTGTTCAGCGTCTCAAAAAACTCCTAGATACCTTGTTTCAAGAAAATAAAAAAAAAAATTTTAATTCGTCCACCATATTGGATCCGCCATTTTGAATTTGGAAAATCTGGCTTCAGATTCGAATTCAGCGTTTAAAAAAACCCCAGGATACTGTATTTCGTGAAAAATAAAGAAAAAAATGTTTCGACTCGTCATCCATATTGGATCCGCCATTTTGAATTTTATTTATTTCGAAATTTTAGCAATGACCTATCAAAATACAATCTGTAATAAGTATTAAAAAAAAAAATCCTCGATTCGTTCATGTTTGAATTTCAGGAAGTATTTTTGAAAAAAAAATTATTCAAAAAGTCTGCAATTGACCTCTGTGCGACGTCTGTCCCACTGAGATGCAAAGGATTAATAAAGAAACTAACGATATACATGTCTGTTAAAGTCGATTGTTGATACATAGCCATGGTTCCACTGGCAGGTCCTGTTTAACACGAAATAGTCCACCTCGTTGGGTTCCATGCTCTTTACCATAAGAAACTATTGAAGTGTAGCTGGGAACTTGGTGGTTTGACAGCACTTCTACGAAATCCTTGAGGAAATTTTTGAGGGTCCTGAAAAATTACTGAAACGTAAGTAATCATTTCTCAAATGTAATGTTCAGTGATCTTTGGAGTATGTTTTTTAATTTACAATAGAATCTGTGTACTTCACTTACGGAAGGGAGGAAATTGAAAACTGATTGGAAGAAACTGTGACTAATCCTACTAAGAATTTGAATCTTTTATCCTGTTGATATGATATTGCTATTATTTCGAGCTCCCAAGTTGTTCCAGCTTTATCTTTTTTTTTTTTTTTTTCTCTTTTTTTTTAATAAATAAATTAACGGCCGGAATCGCCCTTTTTCTCAATTGTTGTCTTATTATTATTTTACTACGATTTTGCGGGAGCTGCAGCTGGACTTAGACAGATGGCGCCATGCTTCACATTTGTGTATGAAATGTAGGACTGCAGAAACCTACACTAAGTGCAGCAGCGGTCATGAGTCGATTTCCGCCAGATAAACAATACTTTCGTTGATAGAGTGTTCTGCTGGCTTAACGTTAAGCTGGCAAACACCTCTTTTTTTTTTAAATCCGATATAATTTTTTTTTAATATGGTCTATTTTGAGAGCCCTTAATGAGCCCTTAATTCCTGCGTGCTTACTTTTTAATTTTCGGCTGTCGTTGATAGAGTGTTCTGCTGGCTTAACGTTAAGCTCGCAAACACCCCTTTTTTTTTAAAAATCCAGTATAAATTTTTTTGAATGTGGGCTATTTCGAGAGCCCTTAAAGAGCCCTTAATTCCTGCGTGCTTACTTTTTAGTTTTCGGCTGTCGTTGATAGAGTGTTCTGCTCACGGTGTGCCTGAGTGATGTTTAAAACTTAAAAAAATGACGACACAAACGGCCTTCGCAGGTTAATTCTCCATCATTTATAGATTCCAAAAATGAAAAAATAAAAATCCTAGCAGATCGTTTTTTCGAGTTATCCCGAAAAAAGTATTACGCTCGGCGCGTAATTATGCCACACCGATGCTGTCGTTAGGGGCTAGCTTGTACTTTATTCTTTATCATTATCTTTTACTAATTTTGATTTTTCTGCATTTTTTGTATATTTTCAATTTATATAAATATTAAATATGTTGTGTAGTTTTTGCTTTAAATTTATTTAGCTCAAAATCAACGATTTTTAGATAGTTTTTAAAAGCATACAAAAGATCTGTGTAATTTTTATCTTTGCATAAAAGGATACGGCTAATGATTAGTGACTTCGGAATTCTGTATAAGTGTTCCTATAACGTAAAAAGGAAAATGGTATGCGTGAAGGTAGGTATTGCTTCATCGTCAGATATATTTTACGAATGCAGAAAAGTCGCCCAGGAAAAATGCAGAAAAGTTGTCTACACATAGGGACAATACACCTAAGATATACACATGAAAAATAGATACAATAAAATGCTACTACTATTGCACTCAAGACACATGAGTGCATTTGGACAATATTCTCAAACAGCTGCTGGAAAACTGTTTATTTCTTCTATAATGGATATAAGTGGGATATATCTCACATATACGGAAAATGTATTTTTATTTATATATATTGGACATTAACCGGATATATCTTACATCTGCGAAAAAGTTGTTTTGTGAGTTATAAATGGGATATATCTCGGATATATTACATATGTATGATTGGATATATCCTGAGATATATAAATTCGGCAAAAAGTATACTATCCGCCATATAAGTAGGATATATCTTACATTTATACCAACCCTATCTTTTTATATGCCAGATATATATCGCATATTTCCAGGATATATCTCAGGATATATCTTTCGGATATATATTTTTCCAGGCGGTTTTAAATCAAATCGAAGAATGCATGACTTTTACAGGCAATAAAGGATTAGGCTTGTGGTCTGAACAAGCCGGCGAATCGATACACAGAGAATTTCTCAAATTTTGGGAACTCTACAAAAAGAATTTCTGCGATGATAAAAGTTTTAAGATTAAAAAGATCTGTTGTCGAGTTTTCTTCCAAACATATTTAAAATCTCTAGAAATAGAATAGTAAAGAATTTAATAAAATAAAAACTAAAAACAAAAAAAAAAACAATAAAATTTAATAACAAAAAAAAACAATACAATTTGAAAAAAAAATTAAAATTAAAATTAAAACCACAAAAAAAATTGAAAATTTAAAAAAAAAAAAAAAAATGGGGTCAGACTGGCTCCACGTCCACGCCGTTGATCCTGGATTAAAACTGAGAGAGGGTAAATTAAATAAATAAAAATATTTTGTATATTTACTAATGACTTTGTAGCATTGTTTTTATTACATTACATAATAGGGTCAATAAATTAAGCTGTGGGCGTCAGCAATCTCAACGTAGCATAATTACATGCGGAGCGTAGTGTATTATTTGAGATATCTCGAAAAAACGATCTACTAGGATTTTGATTTTTTCATTTTTGGAATCTATAAATGATGGTGAATTAACCTGCGAAGGCCGTTTTTGTCGTCATTTTTTTAAGTTTTAAACATCTCTGAGGCACACCGTGTGCTGGCTTAACGTTAAGCTGGCAAACACCCCTTTTTTTAAAAAAATCCAGTATACATTTTTTTGAATGTGGGCTATTTCGAGAGCCCTTAATGAGCCCTTAATTCCTGCGTGCTTACTTTTGAATTTTCGGCTGTCGTTGATAGAGTGTTCTGCTGGCTTAACGTTAAGCTAGCAAACACCCCCTTTTCTCTAAAAAATCCAGTATAAATTTTTGTTGACTGTGGGCTATTTCGAGAGGCCTTAATGAGCCCTTAATGCCTGCGTGCTTACTTTTTAATTTCCGGCTGTCGTTGACATAGTGTTCTGCTGGGTTAACGTTAAGCTGTTACAAACACCTTTTTTTTTTTAAATCCAATATAATTTTTTTTTAATATGGTCTATTTTGGGAGCCCTTAATGAGCCCTTAATCTCTGCGTGCTTACTTTTTAATTTCCGGCTGTCGTTGACATAGTGTTCTGCTGGCTTAGCGTTAAGCTAGCAAACACCCCTTTTTTTTTAAAAATCCAGTATAAATTTTTTTGAATGTGGGCTATTTCGAGGGCCCTTAATGAGCCCTTAATTCCAGTGTGCTTACTTTTTAATTTTCGGCTGTCGTTGATAGAGTGTTCTGCTGGCTTAACGTTAAGCTCGCAAACACCCCTTTTTTTTTTAAAATCCAGTATACATTTTTTTGAATGTGGGCTATTTCGAGAGCCCTTAATGAGCCCTTAATTCCTGCGTGCTTACTTTTTAATTTTCGGCTGTCGTTGATAGAGTGTTCTGCTGGCTTAACGTTAAGCTGGCAAACACCCCTTTTTTTTTTAAAAAATCCAGTATAAATTTTTTTGAATGTGGGCTATTTCGAGAGCCCTTAATGAGCCCTTAATTCCTGTGTGCTTAGTTTTTAATTTCCGGCTGTCGTTGATTGAGTGTTCTGCTGGCTTAACGTTAAGCTGGCAAACACCCCGTTTTTTTTTAATTTGCAGAGCACTAAATTTCGCATTTGGGCATTAAATTAGCCCTTAATGAGCCCTTAATTATGGTACATAATAGAACTTGATCTGTGAATGTTGTTCTGCCAGCTTAACGCACCTTATCTTTATGTCCTAACGTTCACTAAACGAGCTATCAATCCTTGTCGCACTCGTGGTAAACAGCATCTATCTGTCTCTATGCCCAATGGATATATACGTATGTGCCACACTACTGCCGCTTCTGGCTGGTTGCACGAGTGACGACACCTTAACGGATACTTTCAAGGTGCGATCTCACGGCGGCAAGCGTGAGGAGAAAATTGGTATCTCATGTTCTACTGAATCAATTTTAATCGGACTAGGCTCAAATTAAAGATAAAAAAATTCTGGGCATAGCATAATTAAGAAATTTTTTGGAGGAGAAGCGTAGATGAAAATATGTGTTCTATGATGTGACATTTGAACTATGTTAGCGGTAAAGGAGTAGCGGTCGCCGCGGTAAGAACTTGGCGCGAGGAGCGACCGCTCCTCTTGATAATAAAATAAATATGTGATGTAATCATTTGTTCAACGACATTATATTAGATGTAATAAACCTTTAACATTTTTCGATCACTCCTTAATCCATTGGTTGAATGAGCGAAGTGACATTCGGAGGCATGTATACCCACTTATACTTATTTATTTATTTATTTATTTGTTATTCTCTACAGCCTAAATGCTTTTTATACAATAAGATTAAAAATAAAAATTAAGTAACGTTTTAAAATTGTTTGAAGTTCAATTTTAAATATAAATATATATAAATATAGCAATATAAAAACAATAATATATCATCACTGTAATAACGATTAATGTAAGTCAACGACTCATAAAAATCCTAATTCTACGATATATACAAATTTGCTGCGCAATTACCTGACTAGATAAAAATTCACTATAAATCAAATCAGTTAAAATTTTGAAGACAGTGTACCTTTAAAAATGTAGGCCAACATGACTCTCCATAATTAGATGCAAATTGTGGAAGAGCATTCCAAGATCTTTTCAAACGCGTAATGACAGAATAAAATTAAGAGCTAGTTACTGGTCATCAACCAATGTTCGTGAGTTTCTAATCGAATACAGTACGTTACGGTGTGTAAACAAAACAAATAGATCACCGCAATTAACCTTTCCATTAATGACCTTAGAGACGTAAGAAACATCATTAAGATAATGCATCGACTGGACTGTATATTGGTTAAATTGCTGTGATCGATTTGAATAGCCATGTTCTATTCTAAATAGAACCCTGACATCGGGCCTTAAAAGAGAGAATTTTAATAAATTTATGCTGAACAGATTCAAGCAAACTGAAATCTTTCTTAAGAAAAGGTGACCAAATGATGTGCCTGAAGTTCCGAACATTCATTGAACGGTTTTCTAAAATCCATTGCTGATTTACTAACGATATGAATAACTCAAAGGTTTTGTATATTTGGAACATTGATAAATAATAAGTTTATACCTTATGCAGTTGTAAATAATAAATATAATATTTTTTAAAAGCATATAACGGTAAGTCTGTTCTAAAGATTCGTTCATTGAACGTTCAGAACTTCATGTACATACCAAATGGGGGCAGAATACATAAAGTGCGGAACAACTATTGAATTATACAAATGAATTACTATAGTAATTTGTGAAATCTATTGTAGAACGTCTCAAAAAAAGCCCAATGCCGAGTAAGCCCTAGATACAACACCCCTGTCATGATCGCTAAAATTTAAATGCGAATTAAATTGGACTCCCAAATCAGAAATCGAATCGACCAGTTATAAGGAACTCTCTGCCATCAATCAGAAAGATAAGATTTAAACAAATCAATAGCCGAGCCACCAATACCCATTTCACACAATTTGCCAATAAGAATAGTGCGGTTGATAGAATCGAAGGCCTTGGAGAAGTCCAGATAGATAGCATCTACCTGTCTGTCAGACTCGAAGGCTCTATAGATATCATTTGCAAACAAGGTTTAATTAGTTAAAGTATGGAAGCATTTTAAAGTTTTTAACGTTGAAAATTAAAAATATAAGAGCAAACGTATATTGGGTTGAACATCAAAAACTTACAAATATTGTCTTTTTTTTAAAATCAGGTGATTTTTTAAAATTACATTATTTTCAAGGAATCAGGTACTTTTTAAATATGGGTCATTCCATACGAAAAGGCAAATGGCTGACTCCACTCGTAGTTTGCATCAATTGCAATGGTACAGGGCTCAAATTGTAGCATTTTTATATACAGAATTTATATGTAGAATCGAATCCTGTCTGGTACTTTTTAAAATTGTCAAAATGGCGGCTACCACAGCGCCATATGTAACATTATTTGACGATTTTTGTTGTTTAAACATACAGTAAATTTACTGTTTGTAATTAAAATTGCCCAAAACATATTCTTCTTATGTTTTTGAGGTCGCCAAACATGACTATATGGTCGAAATTAAAAAATTCAAAATGGTGAATCCAAAATGGCGGTCACATTTTAAAAAATAGACTGGATTCATCTGGATCTTGATATGTGGAGGATTTTCGGGTCGCTGAAGAGAGATTTGTCAACAAAATTAAAAAATTCAAAATGGCGAATTCAAAATGGCGGCCAAATTTTAAAAAAGTGACTGTATTCTGCTAAATCTTGTTATTTAGGGATTTTTTGGGTCGCTGCACTGAAATTTGTGATCAAAATAAAAAGTTAGAAATGGCTTATCTCAACTTTTTGAATTTTAGTCCACCATCTTGAATCCGCCATTTTGAGTTTTGAAGAACTAACATCGAATTCGTAATCAGCGACCACAAAACCCCCGAGATTCAAGATTCAACTGAATCTAGACAATTTTTAACAACTTGTCTGCCCTTATGAATTCGCTATTTCTAATTTTTTTATTTTTATCACAAATTTCAGTTCAGCGACCCCAAAAATTCCTAAATATCAAGATTTAGCAGAATACAGTCAATTTTTTTTAATTTGGCCGCCATTTTGGATTCGCCATTTTGAATTTTGTAATTTTGTTCACAAATCTCACTTCAGCGACCCGAAAATCCTCCACATATCAAGATTCAGATGAATCCAGTCTATTTTTCAAAATGTGACCGCCATTTTGGATTCGCCATTTTGATTTTTTTTATTTACTTACAAACAGTAAATTTATTGTAAGTTTAAACAACAAAAATCATCAAGTAATGTTACATATGGTGCTGTGATGGCCGCCATTTTGAAAATTTTAAAAAGTACCAGACGGGATTCGATTCTATATAAAATGCTACAATTTGCGCCCTGTACCATTGGAATTGATTCAAACTACGAGTGGAGTCAGCCATTTGCCTTTTCGTATGGAATGACCCATATATATGTATGTAATTATTTCATCATTTCTGAAGGAAAATATCTTTTGCTCATGAAAAAATATTAATTTTTAGAAATTTTACAGCAAATTTTCGATAAAACGATTATTTCCCATATAAAATACATGGGAGACTTCATGGGCCTGGCGGCACTATTAAATATCGACGAATTGCAAAACAAAAAAATACGTCTTTTTATTTTCAATATATAAGAATTCTGGGGGGTGCCGGGTGTCTCAATTAAAATTCGCTGCTTCGATTTTTTGTGGACCACCCTAATATATACATATATGTATTTTTATTTAATTTTTCTACCTTCGCAAAAATGAGTGAAAACCCCCCCCCCCCCAAAAAACAATTTTATATGTAAAAAAATTCGCCAGGTTCTTATTATCAAACACAAAAATACTTCATGGACATTTTTTTAACAAAAAGGTTGGATATTATTCTACAAAAAAGTGAAATCATGTAAAATAGCCAGGTTTTTTCGAACGAAAGAAAGTATACAACGAAATGTCTCAGAATTATTAACACAAATTCATTGCTACACATAGTATGAAAAAGACTTGGAATTCAGGTTGTCGTTCAGCGTCAATCTGAATCTGATACTAAAATTCCGGGCAGTCCACAAATTGGAACGTCATATGAAATAAACCATCGGCTCGTATTTTCAATGCATACAATCGGTATCGAGTACGACGTTTGGTACGAGAATCATCAGGAAACGTGTAGCATTAATCACGAAGGCAGTGCTGGATTGATTAATAATCTTTTTTGGATTTTTTGTTTCAGACGTTTCGAACTGGAGATATCGTGCACGTCACATATACAAGTCACCACTGAAGCCGCCATTTTGACGCCTCGCTTGAGCGAAAAATTACAAAAAAATGTTGTAGTATAATGATTTATATGAACATTAATGTGTAAACAGTTGGAGTCATTTAAATACATTTTACTACAAAAAAAAATGATTGAAAAAACGTTAATAAGACCCGAAGGGTACATAAACACGTAATATTAAGGTGGCTCGAGCGACCCGGCCCTGACATTTAGAGAGTGCTTAAGGGCCCCGTTCGATTTATTAATTTTTAGTCATTTTTTTCTACTTGTGAATTTATATAATTTATTTTCGTCGATTTATACAAATATTTTGCATTACTAGTTTGAAACCTTATATGTAATACTGCATGTACATTTTTTTTACAAAAAGGTTATATATTATTATTCTACAAAAAAAGTGAAATCATGCAAAATAGCCAGGTTCTTTCGAACGAAAAAAGTATACACCTGAGTGCAGTTATTTAAGGTGTCTTGCCTCCCGTTCGGGTTTAAAACACCCCCCCCCCCCATGGGGGAATGGGGCCAAATTTTAGTGATGCGCCAGCACCGCTGGTTGTGCACACTTAAAAAAGATATACAACAATTCAGCTACCACATTTATTAGCAACAAGCTGCCTGCCTTGATGCTTCTGTTGGTTCAGAGAACCTTTCTAACGTTGCCACGGCCCGCTACAGGCCAACCCTTTCTGCGGTTACTGCCTGCACGGACACGGCACGCCGTAGCGCTCCCCCGTGTGGAACCCGCCGGCAGGGGCTTGACACCGCACCCTAGCTCCCCAGTACGGTGGGTCTCTCGAGTCGTTTCACGATCAGGCATTCGTCGGCACAGACCAGCCGAACGATCGGGTCCGTGAGGTCGTCAATTCTCAAAACTTGCTAAGAGAAGCGGATCTTTCAAAAGCATTGCTCCTCTTCGAGCTCGGGCACTTCGACCCCTCACTCTTCCACAATAAAATTGTGGACGGAGATAACCCGCTCCGCTCTCTTCCACAAGTCCCCTGCGGGGCGAAAAAAGTATACAATGAAATGTCTGAAAATTATTAACATAAATTCATTGCTACACATAATATAAATCAGAACACCACATATGTCCCTTAGAAATTGTACCACCTCGATGATTAGAAGAGAACGAAAACGTTATTTCCGAACTATATCATCCTCGGCGAGTAAACTGTTATGGAAATCTGTCAATTATCTAGGGGTAAAAGATTCCATTTCTCCTGGGATTCCATCTCACCTGTCAGATGTTAACCATTTAAATCAGTATTTTGCTAATGTTCCAATAATTTTACCCTACACTGATACTCTCCAACTCTTCCGTTCGACTCGCTATTCAAAGATTCCTGAAAATACTTTTTTCTCTTTCAGTGAAATCTCTATAATCGAATTATCCGATTACATCTCAAAATTAAACGCTCATGCTGCTGGATCTGATGGAATCTCTGGAGAGATGTTCTTAAGAGTTTTTAAACATTGCTTACCGGAAATTTTAAATATTATTAATGGCATAATTAGTTCTAACGTATTTCCCAAAATTTGTAAACATGCGGTCGTGCGCCCTATTCCCAAAGCGTCAAAACCTACTGCCTTTTCTGAATTGCGACCGATTAGTCGTCTACCTATTTTTTCAAAACTAGTTGAAAGCATTCTGTATGATCAAATTTTAGATCATTGCAACAAGTACGATATCTTCCCAGCGTATCAATCTGGCTTTAGGAAATCCTTTAGCTGCGAAACAGCACTTCTTGATGTTTCTGAGGACATACTTTCGAGCATTGATCGTCAAATGTTATGTCTTACTGGTTTGCTGGACTTTTTCCGGGCATTTGATACGATGAACCACGATCTTACTGTTGCCAAGTTATCATTCTATGGTTTTTCTGGTACAGCTTGTGACTTAATGAAATCGTATCTTTATCGACGCTCTCAATCAGTTTCAATCTCTGGTAACTGTGCGATCTCTGAGACAAAAATGTTAACTTGTGGTTGTCCCCAGGGTGCTAAATTAAGCCCCTTACTTTTTATAATATATACAGCTGCCATTTATAGTTTATGCTCGAATGTTTTCCTCAAAACATATGCTGACGATACTCAAATACTGTTACCTTTTAGCCCGCGTGCTGCATCGGAAGCATTTTCTAGATTTAATTCTGACCTCAATCGCATCGCAAATTGGGCAAATGATAACGCACTTGTCCTTAACCCGTTGAAGTCTAAAGTACTCATAATCGGCAATGCGAAACTTCGTAAGACCATCGATCATAGTCTAGTTCCAATTACTGTAAATGGCAGAGGTATCCCAATAGTCTCTGAGGCAAGAGACCTTGGCTTGATCATAGACACTGACTGGACCTTTTCCCAACATATAAATAAAAAGAGAGCAATTTGTTTTGCTACTTTGCGCCGATTGTTCCCATGGAGGCATGTTCTTCCATCGAAAATAAAGCTTAAGCTTTGTGAAGCTCTAGTTCTCTCGCACTTGCTTTTTTGCATTTGCGTATATGGGCCATGTCTGAGTGGGAGCAACTGGCGTAAGGTTCAGGCAGTGCAAAATTCTTGCCTTCGATATGTATATGGTGTACGTAAGTTTGATCACATTTCTCCTGCTATGAAAAGATCCGGCTGGCTGACAATGAAAAATAGGATGGATGTTGCGTTAACCAGTATGATTTGCCGGGTCCTCGCCTCGAGGGCTCCGGGTTACCTCTATCATCGCATTACCATGCTAGGTCAAAACCGTCAAAATTCCCGAAATTCTGTCGCGTATTCAATGAAATACCCTAGATATCGATCGACAAAGGCAGGTGGAGCCTTTTCGTTTATAGCTGCGAGGGTGTTCAATTCGCTCCCTTTAGGACTAAGATCCATGTTGTTCAAAGTAAAAATTTTTTTGTTTCGTGTCAAAAGTTATTTTTTAACTCAAAAGAATTAGCATGTAGATGTGTTAGCCGCTGTTATTGAGGTATTCTTTGGTTGTCATTATTTTTTTTGTACTCATTTATGGTATATTTCATGATTATGTGCTTATTTTAATTATTTTGTATGCGTCCAAATGTATCTTGCGGGTCAGGTTGTAAAACAGCAGTTTCAGTGCTGTGTCTCGCTCTTTGTACAATGCTCTTATATTGTCCAATAAAGACATTATTATTATTATTATTATTATTATATTATAAAAAAGTTACTTGAATCCAACGTATTCAGAATTAACAATGAACACAGCAAACAATATTGCAAAGTAATGCCATGTATTTGTTTCAAAAATATAATTGATTAAAAAATATTAACTGAATAAATTAATTAACTTAAAAAATCAATACAATAATATTGACAATGTAAATATACAGACCCTTATTGCATGCATTCCTCCACTGGCTTGTCAAAAACCTGGCTGTCCTTTTTGCAAAGATTTTTCTTTTTCCTTCACTCCAAAATCTTACTTGGTATACTTTCTTTCGTTCGAAAGAACCTGGCTGTTTTACATGATTTCACTTTTTTTGTAGAATAATAATATATAACCTTTTTGTTAAAAAAATGTCCATGAAGTATTTTTATTTTTGACAATGAAAACCTCGCGAATTTTGTTACATATAGACATGTTTTCTGGGGGGTTCGATTTTAAACTTCAAGCGCTGTTGCCACGTTTTCCTTTTCAAGGACGGCGTAATAAAATAAAATTTTTAAATATGTAAAGTTTCAAACTAATAATGAAAAATATTTGTATAAATCGACAAAAATAAATTATATAAATTCACTAGTAGAAAAAAATGACTAAAAATTAATAAATCTAACGGGGCCCTTAAGCTCCTTCTAAATGTCAGAGCCGGGTCGCTCGAGCCACCTTAATATTATGTGTTTTAGGGTACCCTTTGGGTCTTTTGAACGTTTTTTCGATAATTTTTTTTTAATGTAACGCTGAACGTTTAACTGAAATCCGAAGCCTTTTTCAGCACGTCTTGAAAATTTTATATTTTGTTTGCAACTTTTGCATATAAGAATGTTTTACATAGTCATAAACAAATCGATGTTCTCTGTAGAGTTCTGCATCGCGGGATCAACGTTCACCTCAAAGTCGGGATTATTTTTCGCAATTTTCCGATCCGATACACTGGTCCGACTTTTATCCTGTCCACTCGTATACTGATTACCAGTAAGTTTCTTTTTTTTTTTGCACATGGTCTCGCATTGCTCACGGTGTTCTTGAAGGAGTTTAGCCTTCTTGTGCACAAGGACGAGTATACTCGTCCAAACTACATCGGTTCCATATGGAAAAAGAAAAACTCGCGCTCAGGAGGGTTAAAGTTAACACAAATTGTCAACCAAATCTGAACGTTGGGTCCTATTCTTAATAGCCTCAGATGTAATAATCACTTTCGTTTGAAATCCTATCTGCTCAATTGCTCATAAAATTTGAAAAAATATAAAAACATTTCAAGCGAAATTATTTTTTGTTTTATTCATGTTATTGGTTTGTACTTTAAGCAATAGTTTTAAAAACATTTCGTTCGAAGAAAAATTGAAACAACGATTCAATACGAAGCATATAACATACGAAAATATCCAGAAACTTTTTAATCTGATAAATATTAATCCAACATCTTTCAAGTTTGTGTCCGATTTTAAAGTGTTTTTAATTGCAAATGGTCAGCAAACGGCGACATCTACTTATCCATGCCCTTACTGTTTTGTAACCTTAAAAGAGTTGAGGAATCCAGTTGAAACGGAAAAAGAAATGAGATCTGCAGTTACCTTAAAAACATATGGAAAGATAAATAATGATTATCACAATTTTTGTTCAAAGGGAAAAATTTTGAAAAAAGGCAAAGAATGTAATAGTACAATTCACTCTCCACTTCTTAAGGAAGATGACTATATTGAAGTAATCGAAAAATGCATTATATCCGAGCTCCACATTTTGCAAGGATTCGTAAACCATGCTTTTTGGGATGCTTTAGTTCCATTTCTTGATAGAAAAAAAGCAATCTTGTGGCCGTTAAAGTTGAAGCTGATTCCGAAGAATTATCAGGGTGAATAATTTGAAGGTAATTATTAAATTATTGTGTTTGATTATCATTATGTTTAGATTATCATGTTTAGTTTTCAAACACAATATGTAACTTTAATTATTATAATATATTTAACCCTTTCGTCCCAAAAGTCCGGAATTTGGACACAACTTTCGATTCCATAACATTTATTCCAAGCGCAGTTAGAAAAAATTAAAATAATTCAAAATCGATAGATTTCGTGGTCTGAAATTGCCGTGGTCAGAATCAGCCTGCGATTTCAAAGAAAAAAGTTATCATTTTTTTTTGTTTAAATACGTCGATAAAAAACGTTTCTTCGCAAGAATCGCGTTTTTGACATTGAAAAGTGCAATGCTGACCGTTTCAGAAGGCGCGAATTGCAGCTTTTTTTTCAGCCCTTTCTTCTCCTATCGGACTTTTTCAAAAGACAAAACGGCGGCCTCAAGATGGCGTCTGCAAGTTGTAATTTTGCATCTTCTTGCACAAATATCGATTATTTGACTGTGTAACGGTTGAAATCATGGTGAATTGAGATGAAAAAGTAATTATCATTTGTGAATACCTAATCTCATCATGATTCATCCATAACCTCAAATTAATTATATACAATTGGCTTTTACCGATTTTTTATGTAATTTTTACTAAATTTTCGACGTTTCCGTATACACTATTCACTACTTACGCGTGAAATTGAAAATCATCATATATCCTTATGACCTGTCAATTATCGGTTTATAACCTAAACATTGAGTACAGCTTTACAATTTATTTATGAGAACGTTGTAAGTTTTCACTATGGCCATTGTAAAAGTCCAATAAAAGTGCATCATGGGGTGAAGCTCTTCACCCATGAATGCCTAATTCCAAAATTTTGTTATTCCCAAAGTTACATGATTATCGACATATCTATTGATATCGCGTACTTTAGCCGTCACCATAATTTCAACCGTTACGCGATCAAATAATCGATATTTGTGTAAGAAGATGCAAAACTACAACTTGCAGACGCCATCTTGAAGCCGCCACTTTATCTTTTGAAAAAAAATCGACGGGTGAAGAAGGGGCTGAGCAAAAAGACGTGATTAGTGCCTTTTGCAATGGTCAGCATTACTCTTTTCAATGTCAAAAAACGCGATTCTTGCGAAGAAACGTCGAAAAAAACAGTATTTTTGTCAAAACGATGACAATAACTTTTTTCTTTGAAATCGCTGACTGATTCTGACCACGGCATTTGAAGGAGGAGGTCCAAATCTATTGATTTTGACTTATTTTAATTTGTTCAAACGGCGTTTGGAACAAAAGTTACAGTGTTGAAAGCCGTGTCCAAAATCCGGACTTTTGGGACGAAAAGGGTTCAAGGTAATGCCTGCCGAAAATTTTTGAAGGGTGCTGACAAATTATTAGATCCAAAAATATGTACTATCTATGTATATCCATTCGTTCTTTTTAAAAGTCGATAAGTAAATTATTAAATAAAGGTAGAAAATAAATTTAAGACATTATTTTATTTACACAATGCATAATACTCCATGTTTAAACTATTCGTTAGTTTCGCATCAATTTACAACAGCGAGTGTGGTCGATTGGTTACGGCTCGATGTTGTTGTGCGGGAGTCCAGAATTCGATTCTCGGTCGGGGCAATATTTTTTTTTCATTAAATGTGTGAACTGGGATTGTTTTTGAATTTAAATGTATTGCGATGCATTACAAATTTTAATACATTTTAATCCTTTTCAATATTTTCCTAAGTTCAAATAGCGTATTCACATGTATTGCAATGTATTCAACATTTTTAATACATTTCAATACATTTCCGATTGCTTGGTGGTCCGCCGGTAAAATCACTTATTCCCTAAAATTCTCGGTCAGTTCTCAATTAATTTCTTTGGTATTTTCTGGGATATCGTCAGTAGTAATTAGATTCATCCTTATGAGCTCGAATTTTGAAAAATCCATTCAGTTTCAGTCATTTTTCACATACGGTGTTTAGGGAAAATTGATGCCTTATTGCCGGATTTATTTGTAATATTTTATAGAAAATTTGTTTATTGCCGTCTGGCAGATTGTAAACAAATGGGAAATTAAAGAACAACAAAACAAATTGGTGGAGCAACTCAAAACCCCCTTTATTAATTGTAAGCCTATTGGGGAATTCGGTTTTAAATTTTAAATTACCGGAAAATAACGGAAAAAAAAGATTTGCAATTTTTTATACATTTTCGAGGAATACTCTACTAGGATATTTGTCTTGTCCTAATATTGACATTATAGCAAATTTTCATAACGTATCAGAACTGATCGGAATAGATACAGATAGCTCAAAAGGTTGCTTTTTAACAAATGCTATTTGGAAATTACTTGTACTGTTCAATAGCTATTGAATTCTTTTCTGAAGACTTGTACTTTCGTGGGGAAAACAATTGTAAATATTTTTTAAATTGTAAGGGCCTAAAATGACTTTTAAAAAATGGGGTTTTTTTACTACTCGATTTCGTTCATTATTTCTTTCGGCTTTTAAGGAAATTCATTGTTTATTACAGATAATATATCAGTAAATGTATGTGACACCGTTAAGCGAGTTATTTTATTTTTTACAATTTTTTCTAATTACGTATAATTTTTTTCTTTTTTTACATTTCGTCCCTTCTTGAGGATCAGGGTCTGCTGTTGTTGTGCTTGCAAAATTATCACACAGTGCCGTACATCAGTGCAATCAAAAGCTATTGCATTATATAAGATTCTTTTTACAACGGCGTATTTTTGTATCGCTGTTGGAAATTATTTTTAAGATTGCGTCCGGTATGAAGTACTCGTCAATGAAAATGGCTATGTTGTGCTATGCGATTATTGGTCGAAGATGTTAATAGAATTCTGAATCAATATTCTGAAAGGTAGGCGCTGTAGGTAAAAAATTACGACTTCAGAAATTTTTCAAAGAAAAAAGCTATCTCGGATCTTAATTGAGATAACATTTTTTATCAATACGTGAAAAAAATGTAAGAAATCGATTTTCGCCACACTCATTGTCGCAAAATTGAAACTGATATAAATAATAAACGATAATGCCTGTTAAAAAATTCCGGTTTTTTAAAAGTCGTTTTTGCGTCCTTAGAATTTCAATAATCGTTAAAATTTTTTCCCCACAAAAGTACAAGTTTTCACGGAAAAAATGGTCACCTGATCGGCCGTGTAGGACCCTACCTCGGGCAAGTAGAGCAGATTTTCGTCACACCTTTTTTTTCAAATATTCATATGCATTTTGTTCAAATTTTGAAATTTTTGAAATTTCTGAAAACGTGCTTTTTTAGGTTGCCAAGAGCTACATTTATGGTCAATATCAAGTCGTTATGCCAAGAAATCAAACAATTATTGCAAAAACATAAAATGTCGATTTTTTACAATTTTTCAGATTCATCTCTAAAAGCAACGGACCAATCGGGATAATGTATATGATCAAAAAGAAAGACCTTTTCAATACCCAAAACTCTCTCCTGTAACTTTTTGCGATAGGAGCTATAATTTTCCTTTTATTTCAACGTTTTTTTTAACTTTACGAACTTTGTAGGTTACCTTCGCTGATTGGAGCTCTGGGGGAAAAACACTATCTTTCTTAGAATTTTGATTCCTATACGACCATACTTTTGTTTCCTGTTTGCATTTTTTGTGGTCATATCATACCTATTGATTGAATTAGCAGACAGAAAGAGAAAATATTATTTGACACATCCGTTATTGCGTATGAAAACGGCGCCTCGCATACTGAAATTAACTTTCAGTATACCATTACCTTCGAATAAATGCTTTCACAACATATATTATCGTATAATTTTGACTGATAATAGATTCTTGTAGATGATTACGAATCCGAAAAGGAAAGTGTGAAATTCAAAATGGCGAATCCAATATGATGGGTAAAACTGAAATTAGGTGATGCGTTATATCTGAAGGTTTTAGAATTGTCTGATAACGAATATAAAGTCAGAATTGTTATTTCCGGGTATCGGTAAGAGCGAGTTCTGTTTGCGTTCTTAATTTTTAAGTTTGAAATTATGAATTCGAATCGTAGGTGCTCAACGACCTCGAAAACCGCCGAATACAGATTTTTGTCTAATTCAATGTAATTCTTAAAATTTTATCCACCATTTACAATGTCAAACTTCTGACTTCGGATTCGTAATCAGCGACACGAAAAACTTATAAATTATAACTTTGCCACATGAAAATTTGTCTAAAGGGGGAATTTCTTCGCGAAAGATTTATTTAAAAAACGGTAATTATGGGTATATTATTGTTTATAATAAATTACTGAAAAATATTTCAAATTGACTTTTATATTTTAGCTAAACACCTTAGGCTTATAGAAATTGAAGAATGAAGTACGCAGAATGATAAATTAATTTTTAAGATGAACAAAATGACAGACAAAAGGTGTCCTTGTATTAACCAATATGACACAAAGGTTTAAGAGACGTACAAATGCGTATAACTTCATATTCATTTTTATACAAATCAATACGACAGGGAAGTAAATTTTATGTAAAATTTTGCATGCGATTCCATTTGCTGGAATATGACCCCCATGAGGTCAAAATAGAGATATTTCACTGCTTAAGTACACTAACAAATTACTACAAACGATTTACATATTAGGATATGGTTTCTGAATATCTTCAGACATGAAATGATCGTTTGAAGTTGTTCGTAGTTGCTTCACAAAATTATTACAACCGATTAGATTGTAGGATAATGTTCCTCATTTATATTAGCGATGAAATGAACGTTTGTGGTTGTTAGACTAAACATTTCGCGTGATTTTCTCGTGTAGGTAGTGAGAAGTAACGAACTCATATTTTAAATGTATACATTAGGTTAGAAATTTTAAACAATCGATTTCCCTTCCACTACAAACGGAAATTCTTTCACTACAATACACTACAAACAATTCTCTGTCAGAAAACAAATTGAAGCAACAAATATTTTAAATCGGGGTGCTATGCTTTGTAAACCCTCTGTAACTTCTTTTGTAGGCAACTGCAAATGAAATTATCTTCACTACAACCAACTACAATCAAAACTCTATCAAATAAGCGTTTTACATTTTCAATTACGAAAAGTCGGTTGTCAGGTTCATAAAGCCTGAAAAACTATATGATAATTTCCAAAAAAAAAACTGTATTTTTTAATTATAATTTTCTCATCTCGTTTTTTCACATTTGAATTGTTTCAGAATCAATCCAGTTGTGAGAGAAAAAAATCACATCCTCAAGACATGAAGTCTACTTTGACAAATAATATTACTTTCAGCAAATGTCGTCAGAAACAGAAAAAGGGAACAAGTTAGTATAATATAACCGCAATGAACGCAACCCAGCGAAAATTTCGTTCGAGCTTGGTTAGGAATATAACCATAATCTATACGTCTATCTGAACGTATACTAAAAAATTTCAATGCCACAATTAAACAAAATTTCGATACGTTCGAAGACAACTATTCTACAGTGATCGTCAACTTCTCCTCTGAAATTTCCTCTCTACGTGCTGAAGTTCGTGATGTGTTTCTCAAATCTCATTTTTACGCACTAAAGTTCAGTACAGTGTAACGCAAATGTGATCTATGCGTTCTGCGCTAAGTGATTGTGTAAATAAATGCAGCACGCTTGAAGCTTCAAACTCTTCAATCCTTGAGAAGTTAGAGACCTTTTCATCACGCCAAGAATCTCTTCAGAACGAGCTCTCTGATTTACAGGAAAACTGCAGTAATGCAGCATTATCTGACGGTAATGTTAGAGATTTCAGGCTATTAACTTTCGGTGAATTAAATGATCAGCTTTAGCCCCAACATAATGTCATGTTGTTCCATTTTAAGGAACCTTGTAACACTGATTCTGCCGAATGCCATTCATACGATGTATAAATGCAGAAAACGCTCTTAACAGCGCTTTTACCGGACATGCTCCGCGTTGGATCATATTTGCTTGCAGGAGGCTGAACGACCACGTCCACTACGTCTTTTTTTGGATACCCCAGAGATAGCAGCGAATCTTATGGCTACTTCTCGTAAGAAAGATGGCATCCATACGCTCAACTCCGGGAAAATTATGGCATTGGCTATTTTCCCGGACAGAACCGATCTTCAAAGGCAAAAACGGCACCAGCTTCAATCAGACCTGCAACCTCGTCAGAAGGCTCGCGAGTCTGTACGAGTTCAACATCGAAGTGGAAGACTAACTGTTGTCAAAATATCACCATCATTTCAACCTCGCTCCGGAACACGAGTACCTCAAGATCAATTACACAAAGAACTCGCCTTGCTGTAAACACTCCGAATATCCCACACCCAACCACTGAAGAGGATTATACTCATGGCATCCAAGATTCGAACCACCCTACAAATTATCTTCAAAATGTGCGAGGGCACTCATTCTACTTTATTAAATTTTATTTGCCTAGAACTGCGAGACTTATTTGTAATGATTCAATAATAGTAAAATATACCGTTTCCAGACGTGCCTGTTCCTTAATAGTTTAGTATAATAAGTAAAGCGTATTGTGTTTTTATATGGGAATCTTATTGCTTTTAAAAATTAAAAAGTATGCCAGCATGATGATCAGTTATTATTGTATGTTTTCGATATAGAGTGCGACTGGTGTATTGATATCCTAATATTTTATTACGATCTTCTTAGTGATCGTAGGTCGATTAGATCGACGGAAAATAAATCATATCAAAATCAAATCAAGGTATATAGAAACACCTTCAGGTTCTCGAAACATTGTTTCTATACCTGTACATGGCTTGTAGAATACTGTAACGTTGAGAAACCCCACTAAGAATAGTTCTTTATTCATTTTTAAAAAAGTACAAAGAAGTAAAATTTAAGTAATTCTTTGAAACTTCAAGGCGACTGTAATGATTATCCGATCGGTCAGACCTTAAACACAGTTCAGTATGATCATGTTACGCAACTTTCCCGCACAATTAAAATATCGAAATCGAAAAATTGATTATTTCGCACCACCCTAGTATATAATTCAGGCAGGCACTCGAAAGTCAAAACGCACACGCTATCCATAAAAAGTTATTTTTAACAATCGTAAAACTTGATTTTGCGCTCTGCGGGGAAATCTGCGGGCCTAAATTATCGAGCCCCACGTCGATCGTATTAAAATAGTATATTGTGTATCAGGAGCGCGAAGAAAGGGATTAGGGACAGACGCCACGTGCAGAACGAGGGGGAAAGGCGGGAGTAATTTCAGAAATAGGACTTCGTTGAAGTCGAAAAAATGACCGTTGCGCGCGATATTTTAACAACGTCAAGTATGAAAAATTTCCGGACATGAAAAAGTATATACAAATTTCGTATAACTTGGTAATAATATTATAAACAGATTAAAACAATTTTCTAATTCGAAGTGGATTTATTTTATTCACAGGACGTTGAACGTTTAATATCAATTAGCATTATCTTCGTATAATTATTAGGTATTTTTTTATTTTATGTACCTACGACTAGATCCAAAACAAGTTAACTCGTTCAGTGCCGAATTTAATCAGCGCGACTAAAAACGATTTTAAAAATTAAAATATCCAAAAAATGGTCAAAAATTAAAAAAATTGAAGAACAAAATTGTTGTTAAAGTTATAATGATTTTGATTTATTTGTAATAATAATTGGCGAAATTCCAAAAAATATTAATAATAATTATTTATTTGCATGAAATGTTTTTTTAATAATATTAAATTGATTAAATAATTGAATAATCAACACTTTATGTAATAATTTTAAAAAATGAGTTTGTCCACTGCAGAGCACAAACGCAGTGAATGGGTTTATAAAAAAACATGATATACATTCATAATTAGCTGACGTGATACAAAATTAAAAAAAGAAATCAATATGAAAAACAAATGAAAAAATATTAAATAGAAAATAATAATTAATAAAAATGTAGATAAATATGTTAATAAAATTAAATGGAATAAAAAGATGGAACGCCAACGTCGACGAACCTATATTTTTGTATGAATATAGATATATTCCTCATGATACTGTCGTTTGTTTTGGCAAATGCCGACGTTCGCGTTTCATTGTATAGGAACCATAATACACTAAAAAGAATTGAAGCAATGTTAATATTTTCAATTAAATTTGGTTTTAAATCTCGTTTTTTCCAAGTCCATCAAAGAGGGCAGTGCTATGGTGCGGCATCGAACGTAAGTGAACAAGTTACTGAATTGCAAGCACGTGTCCAAGAAGTCAAGCTGTATGCCCGCTGCAATGCTCATACATTAAATTGATTAGCTCACGATGGAAAGATAATAGCATAAAGGACGTGATAAACTTCATCCGTGACTCACCTAAGCGACTAATGCAGTTCAGAGACCTTCAGGCAGATGATAGTCCCAACTTATCACAATTTTATCCGACCAGGATATAATATTTAATATAATATTATAATATACCGGGTGAGTCACGTAGAAGTGCGGATAGGGAAACCCATGTTAAATCTACGCGCGTCCTGATTGGCCGCGTCCACTGTAACGCCGCTTGTTATTGGCTGCGAAAGTTGCAGACAGTCCAAGGAAATTATGAAGATATGTGAAGTTAATAGTAAAATAAAGGGTAAGATTTTGTTTGTTTTTAAAGTTGTGCTGCCCAAAAATAATGTAATTGATGTAATTGATTGAATGATTTAATGAAAATTAAAAAAGTATAATTTCTATTATTTTATTAGTGAAAGAGAACTCCGGTAGAACATAACCCCCTTCGTAAGGGAATGTCAAAATCAACAATCGAACTCTAGGAGACAGATGCAGCTGATCAGGTTAATTGTCAATACGGAATTTATCGATAATTTGTTGATAAACTTCTTCATCCACGACGCAAGGGGAGTTCTACACAAATAACTCAGATAAGTTTCTTTTTTTAATCACATTGTTTTTTCCATTAAATGCAGAATCTGGTACTTTGTGTAATTTTATTTTTATTTCAGATGCAGAAATTATCGACATGAAGTACAAAATTTATTCCCCATGATCTGAATTAACCTGTAAGTATTTTTGTAAAACCAAACCTTCGGCCTTATGCAATAGTAGTAAGTGACTAAACCGTTGCTCCAGGTTCTGGGTTTCAGAAATGAATTTTTTCACACTTTCTTTTCAATAAACATTCGTTATTATTATGGCTATTGGATGCATGTGTTTCGAATGTTTCTGCAGCTCAGAAATGTGAAGAATAAAGATTTACATTTTGAATCCCATGACAGGTTATGGAATCTGTCATTTGGAACATGTCTCGGATTACTAGCTTTACGTAAAATTAAAATTGTAAATCATTATTTTTATTATTTTCCAGTCACAGAATCATTCCACGCTCATTTATCCGGCAGCCACAATCATGACGAATATTTTTTCAGAAAGAAATTGCGAGGTAATTCACTTTTTAAACCTAGAACTTGGAGCAAAGATTTTCTCACTTTTTCCCTCGCCTGACAACGCACTCGAGGACCTTTATGGAAAAGACAATGTAAGTGGACAAACTTCATTTGCTTATTTTACAATTTTTATTTAATTTAATTTAATTGAGTAAGTGCTCAAAATGTAAGCCGCCAGCAGCTGTACAGTAGCCTAAACGGTTGTAAAATTCGTTGACAGATTTCATCAACATGTCGATGGTGATATTTTGGATGATTTTAATAATTTCATTCCTTAATTCTTCAGCGCTGTTAACGAATGGTCGGTTGTATAATTCGTTTTTATGTATCCCCAGAAAAAGAAGTCCAGCGGATTAAGGTCAGGAGACCGAGCAGGCCATCTTACTGGACCGAAGCAAGCCAACCAACGTCCACGAAAATTCTCGGTCAAATGGTTCGTGACAGGTCTGACTCCATGAGCTGGAGCTCCGTCTTGTTGGAACCAGATCACCCGTCCTCCCTAAAATTTGTTGGACGCAATTAAGTGTTTATTTTAACATTTGTAATTTTAAAAATTACACGCATAACATTGTAACTGCGAATCACTGTATAAACTCACAACGAGTTCTCGGTCCAACCTTTTTGTTGACATGTATCGAAATTTACAGTTTTTGTTTTATATTTGGTACTCAACCGTTATACACAAATTGAATTTATATTTAAAATTATATCATGTATTTGTGTAATCACGCATCTAATAAATTTCCATTCAATAAACAACTTTTTGCGATTATTACGATTGTTCTTATTACTATTATTACTATAAATTTTATTCAGTAAATTTATTAACTTACCACTTCCTCGATGTTCTTCAATGTTGGAGTAACAATTTCCTCAAGCATCTGAAGGTATAATTCACCATTTAAATTATCTTCAATGAAGATTGGTCCAATTATTTGATCAGCCGTGAATCCTGCCCATACTTGCACTTTTATTTTGTATTGGGTATGGATTTCTAACAACTCACGAGGGTTTTCCCGGGCCCAATACCTGTAATTTTGTCTGTTTGGTGACGATATTAAAAAGTTTTCACTGTCATCCCTAACTAGTTTTTGATGTTTGTGCACCTTGTACGGTTTATATCCTTGTCTTTTTAGTACTCGATTAACTGTACTTTGAGTGAACCCAAGATGCCGAGCAATTTGCCTCGTTGAAAAATGAGGATTATCCTCAACTGCGGCACAAATTAGAATTTGGTCCTCTTCCGCAGTACATTGCTTACTAATTTTTGTGTGCGAACTATTCACACAACCAGTTTCTTTAAATTTGTCGATGATTTTTCTAATCCCAGTTTCTGAAGGAATAGGCCTTTCTTCAAACTCAACGCTAAATAAATCTTTTATTTGAGTCAAACTATGACCACTGTAATACAATTCAATATTCGTATTTTTTCTGGAACTGTAAACATTATTAAAACGAATCAGATTTCGCTGATGTGTATTTTGCTATTTAGAAATTTAATTATACGCATAAAATCTGTTGCTTCATTCGTCAGAAACGCAGAAGCGGGGAATTCAAAACTACCTATTGCACTGGTTCGAAGAATCGTCACGAGCGGGAAATTCAAAAAGTTCGAGGAAAAGGCGATCTCTCTATTCAGAATCTGGTACCAATAGAAAGTTAATCAACAGGTTGGGTGGGTAGTTCACACAAAACGTTGATCAGCCGTAAATTCTGCCCATACTTGCATTTTTACTGTCTATTGGTACCAGATTCTGAATAGAGAGATCGCCTTTTCTTCACACTTTTTGAATGGAAATTTATTAGATACGTGATTACACAAATACATGATATAATTTTAAATATAAATTCAATTTGTGTATAACGGTTGAGTACCAAATATAAAACAAAAACTGCAAATTTCGATACATGTCAACAAAAAGGCTGGACCGAGAACTCGTTGTGAGTTTATACAGTGATTCGCAGTTACAATGTTATGCGTGTAATTTTTAAAATTACAAATGTTAAAATAAACACTTAATTGCGTCCAACAAATTTTAGGGAGGACGGGTGATCTGGTTCCAACAAGACGGAGCTCCAGCTCATGGAGTCAGACCTATCACGAACCATTTGACCGAGAATTTTCGTGGACGTTGGTTGGGTCGCTTCGGTCCAGTAAGATGGCCTGCTCGGTCTCCTGACCTTAATCCGCTGGACTTCTTTTTCTGGGGATACATAAAAAACGAATTATACAATCGACCATTCGTTAACAGCGCTGAAGAATTAAGGAATGAAATTATTAAAATCATCCAAAATATCACCATCGACATGTTGATGAAATCTGTCAACGAATTTTACAACCGTTTAGGCTACTGTACAGCTGCTGGCGGCTTACATTTTGAGCACTTACTCAATTAAATTAAATTAAATAAAAATTGTAAAATAAGCAAATGAAGTTTGTCCACTTACATTGTCTTTTCCATAAAGGTCCTCGAGTGCGTTGTCAGGCGAGGGAAAAAGTGAGAAAATCTTTGCTCCAAGTTCTAGGTTTAAAAAGTGAATTACCTCGCAATTTCTTTCTGAAAAAATATTCGTCATGATTGTGGCTGCCGGATAAATGAGCATGGAATGATTCTGTGACTGGAAAATAATAAAAATAATGATTTACAATTTTAATTTTACGTAAAGCTAGTGATCCGAGACATGTGCCAAATGACAGATTCCATAACCTGTCATGGGATTCAAAATGTAAATCTTTATTCTTCATATTTCTGAGCTGCAGAAACATTCGAAACACATGCATCCAATAGCCATAATAATAACGAATGTTTATTGAAAAGAAAGTGTGAAAAAAATCATTTCTGAAACCCAGAACCTGGAGCAACGGTTTAGTCACTTACTACTATTGCATAAGGCCGAAGGTTTGGTTTTATAAAAATACTTACAGGTTAATTCAGATCATGGGGAATAAATTTTGTACTTCATGTCGATAATTTCTGCATCTGAAATAAAAATAAAATTACACAAAGTACCAGATTCTGCATTTAATGGAAAAAACAATGTGATTAAAAAAAGAAACTTATCTGAGCTATTTCTGTAGAACTCCCCTTGCGTCGTGGATGAAGAAGTTTATCAACAAATTATCGATAAATTCCGTATTGACAATTAACCTGATCAGCTGCATCTGTCTCCTAGAGTTCGATTGTTGATGTTGACATTCCCTTACGAAGGGGGTTATGTTCTACCGGAGTTCTCTTTCACTAATAATATAATAGAAATTATACTTTTTTAATTTTCATTACATTATTTTTGGGCAGCACAACTTTAAAAACAAACAAAATCTTACCCTTTATTTTACTATTAACTTCACATATCTTCATAATTTTCATAAAAAAAAAGCGGCGTTACATTGGACGCGGCCAATCAGGACGCGCGTAGATTTAACATGGGTTTCCCTATCCGCACTTCTACGTGAGTCACCCGGTATAACTAGTGTCGGCGTGGTGCCTCACTCGCTTCGCTTGCTCAGAAACTTCAACCCTGCAGAGTGCCGGCTATTCTTTAATACTCGATCGTTTACTAACAGCTTTCAGTTGTATTATAAAATTATAGCGTTATTTAGGAGGTCCAAATATATTTAGGTCAAAGTCTCTTCGATAGATATATTACAACAATGTAGTGTTTCTATAAACGGAATTTTTCTATGGCCTGGATCGAAGTCAAATTGAACTTCACGTACGTCACTTCATGTACATTTATTGTAATAGACTATTTTATGCATATTACATATTTACTATGTTTTACTAATCAGCTGTCTGTATTATTGTGAACTTATATATATATGTTTTGTGGTAATTTTGCGGACTTTTTTTTAAACAGATCGGTCATTTTGCGGACTTTTTGTCATCTCGCGGACCGTCCGCGAAAAGAAAGTATTTTTCTGGTCATTTCGAGGACTTTTTTTTTATACATGATGGGCATTATGCGGACCCTATGTTTTTGCTATAGGGAACATAATTTCGCACCAAACTTTAGGCACAACTAGGTCTAGGCGAGGTTTGGTAGGGTTGGGTTAGGATAGTTACACGCAGCACGCAGCCTAGTTAAGCTTGATAAGATCCAAATAGACCAAATTTAATTTTTCCCGAAGTCCGCAAAATGACCGATGCATAGACGAGTTATATATAAAAAAATCGGGTCCGCGAAATGACCACATTACGTGTTTATATATATATATATATATATATATATATATATTAGGGTGCTTTGAAAAATGGCGAATGTCGAAATTAATTGGATAGAGAAAAAAAAAACTTTTTTCCCTGTTGCAAAAATTCGCTAAAATTGAAATTAGGGGCGCGCAAGGCGCTTGAAGTTTTCCATTTGATTAACACAGGAAAAACGTGAACAATCAGTTTTCATTTTTTATCGAAGAATCAGACCACCGAAAAAATTCGATCGCAATATATTTCAAAAGTAAACATGTTTCGGCGTCCGCATAAATTTTTTCAACATTTTTTATTGCGTTTTCACAACGATACAGACGGTACGGATCGCTGATCACGATTCCTATGTCCAAATTGCATTTTCACACCCTGGGTGAACCCGGCTGAGGGCGGAATTTATATCTGCTCAAATAAATCGATTCAAATCGCTCTACCATGCCTATTCAGGGCTTTTGGAGGTCGCTGATCACGATTCCGATGTCAAAATTGCATTGTTACTTCTTCGGTAAACCCAACTGAGGGGAGAATTTATATACGATGTTGAAGTTTGCAACGTTCGAGGCGAACGAAAAATTTTTTTTTTTTTTTTTTTTGTCGAACGAAGTTTTTTTCTTATCCTTGTCATATATGAACCTCATAAATGACAAAAATAAAATTTTCGAAAATTAGGGGGCTGGTGGAGGGCGCAAAACAGACCCAAAAACGCGAAAAAACGCTCTGAAATCGCCATTTTGTCTTAGGGGTCTGTTTTTATTTTTTAAATATTCATTAATACTCGTAACAAATATAATGTAATTTTTTCGAAATTTTTCTATGCCAGGATCATCTCGAAAATTGGGGTAAAACACCCCGAAAAATCGCTCTGAAATCGCCATTTTATCTTAGGGGTCTGTTTTTATTTTTTAAATATTCATTAATACTCGTAACGAACATAATGTAATTTTTTCGAAATTTTTCTATGCCAGGATCATCTCGAAAATTAGGGTAAAACACCCCGAAAAACCGAAAAATCGCTCTGCAATCGCCATTTTATCTTAGGGGTCTGTTTTTATTTTTTAAATATTCATTCATACTCGTAACGAACTTAATTTAATTTTTTCGAAAAATTTTCTATTCCAGGATCACCTCGAAAATTGGGGTAAGACACCCCGAAAAACCGAGAAACCGTTCTGAAATCGCCATTTTATCTTAGGGGTCTGTTTTTATTGTTTAGATATTCATTAATACTCATAACAAACATAATGTAATTTTTTCGAAATTTTTCTATGCCAGGATCATCTCGAAAGTGGGGGTAAGACACCCCAAAAAACCGATTTATCGCTATGAAATCGCCAATTTCTTTTAGGGGTCTGTTTTTATTGTTTAGATATTCATTAATACCCATAAGAATCATAATGTAATTTTTTCGAAATTTTTCTATGCCAGGATCATCTCGAAAATTGGGGTAAAACACCCCGAAAAATCGCTCTGAAATCGCCATTTTATCTTAGGGGTCTGTTTTTATTTTTTAAATATTCATTAATACTCGTAACGAACATAATGTAATTTTTTCGAAATTTTTCTATGCCAGGATCATCTCGAAAATTAGGGTAAAACACCCCGAAAAACCGAAAAATCGCTCTGCAATCGCCATTTTATCTTAGGGGTCTGTTTTTATTTTTTAAATATTCATTCATACTCGTAACGAACTTAATTTAATTTTTTCGAAAAATTTTCTATTCCAGGATCACCTCGAAAATTGGGGTAAGACACCCCGAAAAACCGAGAAACCGTTCTGAAATCGCCATTTTATCTTAGGGGTCTGTTTTTATTGTTTAGATATTCATTAATACTCATAACAAACATAATGTAATTTTTTCGAAATTTTTCTATGCCAGGATCATCTCGAAAGTGGGGGTAAGACACCCCAAAAAACCGATTTATCGCTATGAAATCGCCAATTTCTTTTAGGGGTCTGTTTTTATTGTTTAGATATTCATTAATACCCATAAGAATCATAATGTAATTTTTTCAAAATTTTCCTATGCCAGGATCATCTCGAAAGTGGGGGGGCGAACGAAAAAATTTTTTTTTTTCTTTTTTTGTCGAACGAAGTTTTTTTCTTATCCTGGTCATATATGAACCTCATAAATGACAAAAATAAAATTTTCGAAAATTAGGGGGCTGGTGGAGGGCGCAAAACAGACCCAAAAACGCGAAAAAACGCTCTGAAATCGCCATTTTGTCTTAATGGTCTGTTTTTATTTTTTAAATATTCATTAATACTCGTAACAAATATAATGTAATTTTTTCGAAATTATTTTATGCCAGGATCATCTCGAAAGTGGGGGGGGGGGGCGAACGAAATTTTTTTGTTGTTTTTTTTTTTTTTTTTTGTCGAACGAAGATTTTTTCTTATCCTTGTCATATATGAACCTGATAAATGACAAAAATAATATTTTCGAAAACTAGGGTGCTGGTCGAGATGATTCTGGCATAGAAAAATTTTGAAAAAATTACATTATGATTCTTATGGGTATTAATGAATATCTAACCAATAAAAACAGACCCCTAAAAGAAATTGGCGATTTCAGAGCGATTTTTGTTTTTTCGGGGTGTCTTACCCCAATTTTCGAGATGATCCTGGCATAGAAAAATTTCGAAAAAATTACATTATGTTCGTTTCGAGTATTAATGAATATTTAAAAAATAAAAACAGACTCCTAAGACAAAATGGCGATTTCAGAGCGTTTTTTCGGTTTTTGGGGTCTGTTTTGCACCCTCCACCAGCTCCCTAGTTTTCGAAAATATTATTTTTGTCATCTATGAGGTTCATATATGACATAGATAAGAAAAAAACTTCGTTCGACCAAAAAAAAAAAAAAAATTTTTTCATTCGCCCCCCCACTTTCGAGATGATCCTGGCATAGAAAAATTTCGAAAAAATTACATTATGTTCGTTACGAGTATTAATGAATATTTAAAAAATAAAAACAGACCCCTAAGACAAAATGGCGATTTCAGAGCGTTTTTTCGGTTTTTGGGGTTTGTTTTCCACCCTCCACCAGCAACCAAGTTTTCGAAAATATTATTTTTGTCATCTATGAGGTTCATATATGACCAGGATAAGAAAAAACCTTCGTTCGACCAAAAAAGGAAAAAAAAAGTTTTATCGTTCACCCCCCACTTTCGAGATGATCCTGGCGTAGAACAATTTTGAAAAAATTACATTATGATTCTTATGGGTATTAATGAGTATCTAAACAATAAAAACAGACCCCTAAAAGAAATTGGCGATTTCATAGCGATATATCGGTTTTTTGGGGTGTTACCCCCACTTTCTAGATGATCCTGGCATAGAAAAATTTCGAAAAAATTACATTATGTTTGTTATGAGTATTAATGAATATCTAAACAATAAAAACAGACCCCTAAGATAAAATGGCGATTTCAGAGCGATTTTTGTTTTTTCGGGGTGTCTTACCCCAATTTTCGAGATGATCCTGGCATGGAAAAATTTCGAAAAAATTACATTGTGTTTGTTGCGAGTATTAATGAATATTTAAAAAATAAAAACAGACCCCTAAGACAAAATGGCGATTTCGGAGCGTTTTTTCGCGTTTTTTGGGTCTGTTTTGCACCCTCCACCAGCTCCGTAGTTTTCGAAAATATTATTTTTGTCATCTATGAGGTTCATATATGACCAGGATAAGAAAAAAACTTCGTTCTACCAAAAAAGAAAAAAAAAAGTTTTATCGTTCACCCCCCACTTTCGAGATGATCCTGGCATAGAAAAATTTTGAAAAAATTACATTATGATTCTTATGGGTATTAATGAATATCTAAACAATAAAAACAGACCCCTAAAAGAAATTGGCGATTTCATAGCGATATATCGGTTTTTTGGGGTGTCTTACCCCCACTTTCGAGATGATCCTGGCATAGAAAATTTTCGAAAAAATTACATTATGTTTGTTACGAGTGTTAATGAATATTTAAAAAATAAAAACAGACTCTTAAGACAAAATGGCGATTTCAAAGCGTTTTTTCGGGTTTTTGGGTCTGTTTTGCGCCCTCCACCAGCCCCCTAATTTTCGAAAATTTTATTTTTGTCATTTATGAGGTTCATATATGACAAGGATAAGAAAAAAACTTCGTTAGACAAAAAAAAAAAATTTTTTTTTCGTTTGCCTCGAACGTTGCAAACTTCAACATCGTATTTATATTATCTCAAATATTTTGAGTCAAATTATTCTATGCTGCTTATTTTAAAGAGTTTCTAATAAACCTGCCGACATCTAAATTTAAATAAGATGGCGCACATGTTCTTAAAAAATAAATTGATAATTTGTAAACCTACATAAGGTAGCGCAAAAAATAAGCATATAATAATCTAATTCAATAAAGTAATTTTTTAAATGAAATTTTCTTGAAATGAATGTAACCTTAATTACTTCGATACAGACCTATGGTCTGGACGAAGTATTTAATTTGGTCATTTCCCGTCAAAAATTTTCCCTATAGTTTTTCATGAAATGTGGACGTTCTGACCCCATAGAACCATGATTGCGACTCTCCCCTATATTCTAATAATTTATAACAAAGGTTTGACAAAATTGTAACTAAAGTTCACACATTTGATGCATTTATTTCTTTAACGTTTCTTTGTAATTTTTTTTTTCAACGTACGTTTGTTACAATTATATACTTTTTGTCGAAGGAAAAATGTATTAAAAATTTATATAAATAATTTAATAAAGTCTATTTTAAAAATGAGTAAATTGTAAAACATTAAATCGGTTTGAAAGTCTGTAAAAATATTGAAAAAAAGAAATAAGTCTAAGAATATGAACATTATTTTTAAATAGAAATTTCAAAATTAAGTATTATCCTGGGAAAAAATGGTTTGAATCTGGATCAGATCAAATTAGACCCGATCTCATCCAATTCATATCTGACGAGATACATTCTGACCCACTCCATATCTGTTCAGATATTGATTTGATCTGATTCGGATCTAAATCATTTTCTTCCGGGAAATTTGAAAAATCAATAAATTGGTAAAAATCAGTGTATTGATAACAATGAGTACATTTTACGTTAATTAGTAAATTATAATCAGAATCGATCTAAAAATCTTTTTATAAATGTAAATCAATATAAAATTCCGTTATTTTTAATTGTGAAAATATGACAAGGGATTCGTAATCGGCGACCCCGAAAACCCCCGAGTAACAAACTTCAAGCCCTTTGGATGACAGGAAAAATTCGTGCCTCAAAGGGTTAAGTGAAAACTGAGTAAAAATACACTCTAAATCCCTCGAAATGAGATTGCACTGTAATACAGTAATATCATCACTGCAGCTAAAAGTGGAATTGTAAACTCGTACATGCAGTTAATTTTATCTGTTAGCTTTGAGTAAATCGGAATCATTGCAACATTCAGTAAATATTTTATTGAATGTAAAGTAATATACAAACAAATTTTTATTGCATTTTTTGGTTATATGGGTTCAGAACGTCCACATTTCATGAAAAACTATAGGGAAAATTTTTGACGGGCAGTGACCAAATTAAATACTTCGTCCAGACCATAGGTCTGAATCGAAGTAATTAAGGTTACATTCATTTCAAGAAAATTTCATTTAAAAAATTACTTTGATGAATTAAATTATTATATGCTTATTTTTTGCGCTACCTTATGTAGGTTTACAAATTATCAATTTATTTTTTAAGAACATGTGCGCCATCTTATTTAAATTTAGATGTCGGCAGGTTTATTAGAAACTCTTTAAAATAAGCAGCATAGAATAATTTGACTCAAAATATTTGAGATAATATAAATTCTCCCCTCAGTTGGGTTTACCGAAGAAGGAACAATGCAATTTTGACATCGGAATCGTGATCAGCGACCTCCAAAAGCCCTGAATAGGCATGGTAGAGCGATTTGAATCGATTTATTTGAGCAGATATAAATTCCCCCCTCAGCCGGGTTCACCCAGGGTGTGAAAATGCAATTTGGACATAGGAATCGTGATCAGCGACCCCGAAAACCCCCGAAAAAGCACTATGATGCCATTTGGATCAATACATATGCGATAATCATTACATAAGATAATGTAGAGACCCTGCTTGTTGAAAAATTCTTATATTTGATCGATCCGTACCGTCTGTATCGTTGTGAAAACGCAATAAAAAATTTTGAAAAAATTTATGCGGATGCCGAAACATGTGTACTTTTGAAATATATTGCGATCGAATTTTTTCGGTGGTCTGATTCTTCGATAAAAAATGAAAACTGATTGTTCACGTTTTTCCTGTGTTAATCAAATGGAAAACTTCAAGCGCCTTGCGCGCCCCCTAATTTCAATTTTAGCGAATTTTTGCAAGAGGGAAAAAAGTTTTTTTTTTTTTTCTCTATCCAATAGGGCCATGTCCGTAACTAATTTCGACATTCGCCATTTTTCAAAGCACCCTAATATATACTGGGTGGCCGATTTATCTGAAGACATCGAAATATCTCGAGAACTATGCACAGAATCAAAAAAGTTGTCGGATGAAAGTTGTTCGACACGAAGGGGGGCATCCAGTGATAATTAAATTTACCCCCTCCCCCATCCCCTGGGGGTGGAGTGGGGGCAAAAACAATAAAACTTCAATAGGAACCCCCATTTTTTACTGCAGATTTGGATTCTCCGGAAAAAAGTACACGAATTTGACCTAGGAGCTATTGCATTTTGGTTCACAGGTGGTGCTGTAATCGATAAAAATCCAAATTTATCCGAAGACATTGAAGTACCTCGAGAACTATGCACAGAATCAAAAAAGTTGTCGGATGAAAGTTGTTCGACACGAAGGGGGGCATCCAGTAATAATGAAATTTACCCCCTCCCCCATCCCCTGGGGGTGGAGTGGGGGCAAAAACAATAAAACTTAAATAGGAACCTTCAGTTTTTATTGCAGATTTGGATTCTACGGAAAAAAGTACACCAATTTGACCTAGGAGCTATTGCATTTTGGTTCACAGGTGGCGCTGTAATCGATAAAAATCCAAATTTATCTGAAGACATTGAAATACCTCGAGAACACTATGCACAGAATCAAAAAAGTTGTCGGATGAAAGTTGTTCGACACGAAGGGGGGCATCCAGGGGGCAAATAGGGACAATTTGATCCCTTTATGAAAATTTAATATTAAAAATTCTAATATTAGAATTTTTAATATTAGAATTTAGTAATATCAATTGCGAAAATTGTTATTCTGAATATGAAATTTTAATAATGTCCATTCGAAAAATTAAGATTATGAATAATTGATATTCTTCATATTAAAAATCAAAACTGATTACATAAAAATTGTGCATACAATATGGAAGCAATTTTATAAATAAGTTTTCTACCTTCAATAAAATTACATTTTAGGTTTTAAATTTATTATTTAATAAACAAAAAGAGGACATCACGCAATCCATTAAAAAACGCGTCATGTCCCTTCACTCAGCTCATTCATTCTCTCTTTGTATGTTTTTTCCGAAATGAGAATAAATAAGCTGAGCATTGACGGTCAAACCAGCTTCTATTAAACAAAACGAAACTCTTACTTCATTTGGGGATTTCGTCGCCATCTACCGAACCCCGAGAGAACTCACGTGGTTGCATACATGTACATCGCTTGCATTTCGGCCATCACCGGCGCCGGTTCTGTTACATAACGCTAGAGGGCGACATAACTCGAAAATAAAGTAGCATATCATTTTATACATAAGTTGAGTCACACGTAACCAGTTCACCTACATTATTCTCTACTTTCCTGAAGGGAAGTAAATGGATATCGCGACTTTCTAATCCCCATATTAAAATTTAGTATTCACGGTCTCTCAGTGTAAGACTGTTTTTGAAGTCCATTGTATTGGTAGTAATTCGGTCGGAGGTCACTTTGCTTTTAGAATAACAACTTTCCGTTTACGTGACTATTTTTTGTCTTCCCTTCAGTGCTTAAATCGAATTGCAAGTTAAAAATGAATCCTGCTACAGTTCCCGAAAAAATCGAAATGATTCTTATTTATGGTGAATGTAAGAGGAATATTGACGATGCTGTTGCGTTGTATGCTGAGCGTTTTCCAGATAATGCTCGCTCGCGTTCTTTTTTTTTACAAAGTTGTGAATGCCTTTCACTCTGATGGCAGCGTACAAATGAAAAAAAGGAAGCGAAGATTAACAGTTACAGGAGAAGCTAACGAAGTAACTGTACTAGCAGCTATTCACCAAAATCCACATGTAAGCACACGACAATTACATCGCGATTCCGGCATTTCCAGAGACAGTATTCAAAGAATATTGCATCGTCATAAGTTTCACCCATATCACATTTCACTGCACCAGGAACTAGATGGCGATGATTTTCATAACCGCGTGGTGTTTTGTGAATGGGCATTTCAAAAAATGCAAACGAACCACAATTTCTTTGCTAATGTATTATTTTCAGATGAATCTACATTCACGAACCATGGTGGCATCATCATGGTCAATAGGCATAATATGCATTATTGGAGCGTAGAAAATCCCCATTGGTTACGACAAGTTAATCATCAACGTCCTTGGTCGGTGAACGTTTGGTGTGGAATCATAGGAAATAAACTCATTGGTCCTTATTTCATTGAAGGTAATTTGAATGGAACAAAATATCGAGATTTCCTAGAACAAGAAGTACCATTACTACTTGAGGATGTTGCTATGGACGTCCGACGGACAATGTGGTTTCAGCATGATGGTTGCCCAGCACATTTTTCAAGAGTAGCAAGGGAAATACTCGACCGTGATTACAATGGTAGGTGGATTGGTAGAGGTGACCCCATTAATTGGCCTGCGAGGTCACCTGATCTAACATCTCTGGATTTCTTCCTATGGGGTTACCTAAAAGGTAAGGTTTATGAACAAGTACCAACGACTCGTGAAAACATGGTGGAACGCATAAGAACTGCTTGCGCAGAAATTTCTGCAGATATGATTCTATCATGTATAAAGTCATTTGAAGAAAGAATAAATAAATGCATTGAAGTGGAAGGTCAACATTTCGAACACTTACTCAAGTAAGTGAACAACAGTGAGACAGTGAGAGGCAAGGGGACTCACGTAAAACAAGCACCCCAAAGGGAACAGAAAAATACTACGTCCACGTCGTTGTTCCTGGGTAACGCTAAATGTATTTTTTCCCGGCTTTGTTAGAATGACCGTATTCCATATCCGCTACGCGGGCGAAAATTGTCAATATTGGAGAATCCAAATCTGCAATAAAAACTGGGGGTTCCTATTTAAGTTTTATTGTTTTTGCCCCCACTCCGCCCCCAGGGGATGGGGGAGGGGGTAAATTTCATTATTACTGGATGCCCCCCTTCGTGTCGAACAACTTTCATCCGACAACTTTTTTGATTCTGTGCATAGTTCTCGAGGTACTTCAATGTCTTCGGATAAATTTGGATTTTTATCGATTACAGCGCCACCTGTGAACCAAAATGCAATAGCTCCTAGGTCAAATTCGTGTACTTTTTTCCGGAGAATCCTAATCTGCAGTAAAAAATGGGGGTTCCTATTGAAGTTTTATTGTTTTTGCCCCCACTCCACCTCCAGGGGATGGGGGAGGGGGTAAATTTAATTATCACTGGATGCCCCCCTTCGTGTCGAACAACTTTCATCCGACAACTTTTTTGATTCTGTGCATAGTTCTCGAGATATTTCGATGTCTTCAGATAAAAGGAAATCGTACGTCTTCGGGATTAATCTAATCAACCGGTAGTAAAATAAGTCGAATTACTCATGGTTAGTTAGGGTAACTTAAACACAATATAGGAAACAACGAGACAAAACAATAAATACAAAGTGAATAATAAAAATAATACGATTTAAAATTAAAAAAAAAGGAATTTTCTATTTTTCTGATAATGAACCGAATCTTACAATAAAAATTACTTGTTTTTAAAGAATTCGGTATTCACGCGTTCTATTATAAAAAAATTACATACAATATTATATGCGGTCGGTAGCATGGAGAATAATTATAACTTTTTAACTTTTTTTTGTTGAAATTGACAATTGCGGTAAAAAAAAATGTAATAGAATAATTTTATTAAATTCGAAAGAATCAATAATAAAATAAATAAATAAATACGTTACTCGGTAGATGTTGTGACGTTCTTCCGCACGAGCTACCGCCGCGCGCCAGTCGTTTCCTACCTCGTGGCGAAAATATCGAAAAATGCAAAAGATTCCACTGTCGGTAATGGCGCTCACGCGGATCTCCCGGTCAGCTAGCACGGCTAGCTCTTTTTCACAAGGTACACGAAAACACACCCGAGCCCTTGGTACGGGCAAACCCACGGCGAATCTCGTGGACGGAAAGCATGAAGACGCTCACCTACCGGGTGAGGGCAGGCCACGGCTCCGCAGTCTGGCGTGTCGGTATCCCTCTACGGCGGGGGTACAAAACAGTACCAAAGGGAGGAAGGTATTCCCGACGAATACTCTTACGTTTATTCACTACCGTCTTTATTAGAATTTCAAACAAAAAAAAAGAAAACAGGCGGCGGTGCGGGGAGAGGAGGCGCGTGGCGCGAGCCGAAACGGAGCGGCACTGTACCTTTATTGGAGCTACCAATGAATCCGTGGCCCTGGCTTTTCTTCCTCTAATGAGGCCTGACACCCTTGGCGTGGTTGGGGCTGCCGTCACTGCACCCATATACAAAATTAATCCTCGGATGGAGGTGATTTATTGCCAATGACTTTTGGCGTTGCGCCGAGCTGTACCTAGCGGTGTCCAAATCGCACTGAGTTGCCGCGGCGTGTCCTGGACCCAGGACGAGGGCGCTGAGCGCGCCCGCTAGCGGCGGACGATCGAAACAGCATTGTGCGGCCACATCTCTGCCACACCGCACGTCTATATGGACTTAGGTCCCATGTACAATACCCCGCATAATGCGGATCACCGTTCGGTGGTTAACGTCGCAACGACCGAATTGCATTTACATATATGGACTCGGCCATGATACGTAATGCGCGCGAACTTACACTTTAGACCACTAGGTGGCAGATAATCGGTAAAATATATCACCTTAAGACTAACGTTCCGCGTTCAGCGGGAAATATAAACAACGGTAACTACTAGCAAGTTATACAAATTAATAGAGTAATCTGTAGAGTATACACCATCGAGATTCGTAGCGTGTAGCGAGGATGTTCCTCCTCGGTGAGGAGAGCACGATTTGGCACCTATTGATATTTTCAACAGAACGACGCGGAACCTACTTTACCGGTCGGTGCCTCATGGTAGGACTTGCCCCTGCCCGTCTTTTGGGGTCGCGATAGAAGCCCAACCGATAAAGTAGGGTTTGCTTGTGGCGTGGCGAGTGTGCCACGTTACAATGTACGTAAAATGATCGAGTTGTTGGTAGACGGAAAAGAAAAACTGTTGGTCCTCCTAGGGTGACCCAAAATGGACACTATCGGGCGACGGTACAAACTTCGTCGTTATCACGACTCTGTGTTTTCTATTCCGGTAGATACAAGATACGGGGAATTCACTAAGTTTACTAAAAATTTACTATTCAAACAATGATACTCATCCGGCATGAGCTTTAATAAATTTTCCGGTAAAAACAACCTTGCACTTAAAAACAACCAACAGGTTGTTCTTAACTAAGATCAGTATTTTCTTCGAGCACATCCACTTCTCCCTCTGAAAGCCACTCTGCAACTTCGTGCACAGAAATCTAGTTAAATTTGTATGGTTCACGATCGAATCAAAACTGTCATCGAATCAACACCTTAATTCGGTCATGAATCATACAAATTCAACTAGATTTCTGTGCACTTTAAAGTTTTGACCGGCCTAGTGACAACACGAATTAACGCGATTGTATAAAGTAGGAAGTTATGCTAAAAACTGTAAATTAAAAATAAGTGAATCAATTATTTAAGATTCAGGCGCTGTAAGGACAATTCTAATTTCATACGAACTCCTAACAAATACCAAATAAATTGATTGTCAATTGACCAAGTCTTTTTGAAAATAAAGAAAAATGATTTATTTCCGAAAATTCTCGGTGTATTCAAGTAATGTCTTTTGTAGTTTTTATGAGATCGTATATAGTAATTAGAACTACGAATGCAATGCCTGAATTTCGAAAGATTGGTTCAGTCATCTATAATTTATGGTTTTTAGTGAAAATTCCTACATTATCAGCGTTAAGAACCGCCTGAACAAGATGAATACTCTATCGATAACTCAAGAGTACCATCGTAACAAGGCGGAAAAATAAAATAGGTTACTAATGGCAAAGTAATAATATATTGTATACATGCTGACGTAAGATTTGTCCCCCCCCCCCCCCTATATCAGCATGTGTCAGGATTCACCAACCCCTCCCCCCCTAACATGCTGACGTAATACTTGAATGGCCCCTTATTGGACAGTGGAAGATGGCGTGTTCCACATCTTCGTCCACGCCAAGGCACTCCGGGTACTCCGCGTTTTCGTAAACGCGGATTCGATGGAGGTGGCTACGGAAGCTGCCGTGCCCAGTAAGAACCTGGGTCAGATGGAATGTGACGAATCCGTGGTCTCTGCATGTCCACTTCGCCACATTCGGGATGAGCCGATGGGTCCAGCGCCCGTTGACTGCTGAGTCCCATCATTGCTGCCACTCTGCAAGTATTCTTTTGGACCATTTGCCGTGGCCTCCTGAGACATTTGCCAATTCTTGGTCTGTCTGTACTCCTACTTTCACGGTATCTTCTCAGCCCTCTCAGCTGCCATTAGGTCTATAGGAGGGAACCCCGAGACAACTGAGAGGGTAATGTCGGAGACGGTACGATACGCCCGAGCCACTCTTAGCGCTACTGTCGTGCAGTCCCGTCGGCAAGTGACTCCATAGCTTTTCTTGCATACAATGGCGTCCGCCCAGACGGAGGCTTCGTAAAGAATTACAGAACTCACCACTGAAGCAAGGAAGAATCGACGGTGTTGTTTTGGTCCCCCTATATTGGGCATAATATACTCCAGCACGCTAGCCGCTTTTAGCGCTTTTGTGCCTGCATACTCCAGATGGTCTTTGAACGACAGCCGCGCATCGAGCATAACGCCAAGGTATTTAATGGCGTCCTTCGTTCAAATCCCCTTATCCTCGACCGTGAATTTAGCGTGAATGGTTCATCCAAGGGTTTAGAACCCTTGTAGAGCAGCACCAACCTTTGTTACTTCCAGTGCACTGGGAAGCATCCCTCTTTCAGACATGCACTAAATGTTTCCAAGAAGATACCTGGGAAATCCACCGCTGCGGTCTTAACCGCCAGGCCCGGGATTCTATCCATTCCCCGGGCTTTGCGGACAGATGTCCTCTTAGCAGCCATCCTCAATTCTGCATCAGTGACGGCTGGTGGATCGACTGCACCAGGTTCTGCGAACAGACCAGTACCGACGGATCGTTCCTGGTGCTCTAGGAACAGGTGGCGGATTACTCTGTCCAGGAAGTGCGAGCAAGATGGAGCGATCATTTCCTCGAGCTTGATCTTCCTCATGGCCGTTTTATACGCTCGGTCCAAAGGGCCCCAGTCTACCTCCTCTCACGATTGCTGCCAGCATTTTTTTTTCGCTGTCTGAATGGAAGCTTTAAGCTTTTTATTCTTTTATCCGTAGGCCGCAGTTAGCTATTGGTACTGCAATTTGTAAAGAGCTCTCTGGTGTAGTCTCTCTAAGACACTCGCCGGATAGCTGCGTTCTCGAATGTCCTCGTTCCTCCAGTATAATGGCGGTCTGGCGCGAGGATTTGATTTTGCGGCCATGGAGACATCACAAGCCGATGATATGGCGTTGTGCCCTTTCTTCGGGTGTTCCCTCCAACAATGTATTCTCCAGTGAGCAGAGGAACATCTCAGGATCTAATGTAGAAGGTGCCCATCTCTCCTTTTCCCCTCCTCTGCTATTCCGCGCTGGCCTTTTGGTTAGCTAGAGTTGAAATACCACAGCATGATGGCCGCTGTCCGCGTATCGGTCGCTAACTTTCCATTCGTGATCCTCCCTCATCAATTCAGGGTCGATGAAGGTAAGATCAACCATGCGAGCTCCAGCGTGGCAAAGGCCTCGCCGCATTCTCCCTCGATTACTACTAGTAGTAGGGAGGTCTTAGCACTTTCAGCAATGCCGTCCAGGGACCCTAGGAATTCCTCGGAGGTGTCGCTGTGTGGAAGGTAGCAGCAGTATAGTCTTATACTAGCCACCTCCACCCAAGTGAATTTAGGTAAGGGGGTGACCATCCTGTTGGATATGTGAAAATTTCCACAAACCAAGATGGCCGCCCTGCAGGTAGTGTCCCTTACCCAATTCGATTCCTCGAGGTCCCTTTACTGCTCGCTAATGATAGCAATATCGGCATTTTCCTCTCTGACTAGCAGATCCTGGGCCACGGCGCAGTGGTTGAAGTTAAGCTGGAGTACCATAGCCATTGTTGTTCGGTACTCCGCCCTCTTGTGCAGACTGATGTTTAGCCGCACAGTCCACTATTTGGTGGTTCTCCTTTCCATATCGGAAGCACTGAGCTGACCGGTCGACTGCGCTGTTGCAGTTCGTTGCCATATGCCCGATCTCATGGCATCTAAAGCAACGAAGAGGTGTTTCTAGGCGCCGTACTGGGCAGTTCACCCAACCAACTCTCAGCCTTCCCGTCTCTAGTAGCTACCGTGGCGAGGAGTCTGACTATGACTGTTTGTGTGCCGCAGTACGCTCCCATAAGTTTGATGTACTTTGTGGTCACACTTTCCAGGCCGGTGTCCGAGGCGAGGACGAGCACGGTGGGCTTTAACTCGATTTAACCCAAAGATTCTGGCACCTGGAATTTTCCTTCTGGATTTGATTCTAGATGGTAAACACATGATTTTCCAGCAAAATGAAAATAATCGCCGGGGCCGTTTTTTAAAAACATCGATTTTAAGTTGTAAAATCACGAAAATCCAATTTTACATTATAAATTTTCATTTTAGGAAAAATCTTTTTACACAAGAGTTACAGATATATAAAAAAGGAATATTTGTTATTTAAACTACTTTTTGTACAATCTATAATTGCGGAGAAAATCGAAAACAACTGATATTTTGAATATTTTTATTATTAATGACATTGAATTTTATATATTATATACATTGATTAAATTAATAAAATTTAATTGGATTTATCAATTTATTATAATAATAAACTTTATTATATTTGTTTAATACATTACACGTGTAAACTATTCAAAATACAAAGTGGACTTACAAGTTTCTCTGGGTAAGCAGGGTGAGTTTTAGCTACTTTGTTTTTTGACCAGATTGTCTTGAAATCGAAGTGGACGGACTCCATACATTGCTCGGAATAAAATCCTAGTGCCATTTTCTTTATTTCACAAAACTGCTCGATGTGAAAAAAGACGGCGTGAACTTTAGGAGTTACGCTGATTCTCAAATCTAAATAACTTGTCTTAAAGTCTTTTAAAAATTTCTTGTAATCTCCAGCTATCTTTCTTACAAAGCACGCACTGACTACTTTCTTGAAGTCATTAAAAGCCCTTACATATTTTAATAAACCCAAATTATTTTGAGCTCGTAAAATATCAACATTATCAAGAAGCGTTTTACAGGAATTTTATCAATAAAATGTGAATTTACAAAAAAATTATTTCATGTCAAACGGATGCTGAAATCTTATAATAAACTTTACGCACATCAATGTGACTTATAATACTGTTTTCTACACGCTAAGAAGAGAAATGTGAATATTGCTTTAAATCCGAGAAATTTTACCAAATGACGAAGTAAAGTTATGACACATAGGGTTTTTAGGGAATTTCTGCCGTTACATCGCACTAGATGTTACATTTTTTTTCCCCATTTACTTATTACAATCTATCTTGTTGTACGAGATAGTTAGCAATATCTTTGTCTGACGTACATGAACTTGGAAGGAATACATCCAGTGATGTATCCTTATAAATTACTTTACTAATTCTATATTAAAACATAGATACAAATTAGAATATAAATATTTTTATAAAGTTTTTAGAAGGCTGGGTATTTAGCTTAGAGTAGTTATTATATTTTTATGAGAAGTCCAGCGGGAATTTCTTCTAAATCGTTGCACATTTCTTGGCTTGTTTATCAGGTTCACTGCATAGATATTCGAATGTCTTTTAAGTCTATCCTGATAGCTTTTTAACAGCTTTATGACTTCTTCCTTAACACTGTTTATTTGAAGATCACTATGTATGGTGTCATTGGTTACAAACCAAGGCGCATTTACAATCATTCTTAGCACTTTGGATTGGAAGCGTTGTAATATCTCCATGTTGGAGTTTGATGCTGTTCCCCATAGTTGAATGCCATAGGTCCATACTGGCTTAAGGATTGCTTTATACAGTAAGAGTTTATTTTCTATGGATAGTTCTGATTCACGGCGAAATAACCAAAACATTGATCGTAGTTTAAGTTGTTTTCTTTTTGTAAAAATGTTCTTCTTCCACGTTAGGCTGCGATCAAAGTGAATGCCATGGTATTTGGCAACTTCGGACTGAGGAACTGGTTGGTCATTAAGTGTCACTTGAGGACATGTTCTTCTTCGATTGGTAAAAGTGACATGAACTGACTTGCTTTCATTGGATTTAATGCGCCATTTTGCTAACCATTTTTTAATACTGTTATGATTAGTTTGGAATATATCTGAGGCTATTTCGTGATTAACATGCGAGGCTAGGGCCACTGTGTCATCCGCAAATGTAGCAGTCATAACACCGTTTGTTGCAGGCAAATCAGCAGTAAATAAGAGATAGAGTAGAGGTCCGAGGACACTACCTTGTGGTACTCGAGCTTTTATTTGGTGAAGGTTCGTAGTTACATCTTGATATTTTACATAAAAGCATCTATTTGCAAGATGCGACTTAAGCAGGATGTAATAATTCAAGGGTAAACTTTTTTTAATTTTATACAGAAGTCCCATAGCCAAACTTTATCGAACGCCTGTATAATGTCTAAAAAAACTGCCGAGCAGTACTCTTTTTTTTCTAAGCTTTCACGTATTTTGTTGTTAATTCGGTGAGCTTGTTCAATAGTTGCGTGCTTTTTGCGAAAACCAAATTGGTGGTTTGGAATTAGATGCTTTTCTTCTATGACTGCACTTAATCTCGAGAACAATGCAATAGTTTCTCAAAAACCTTTGAGAGGACTGGCAATAGGTTGATTGGCCGATATGATTTGTCATCTTCCGGATTTTTCTTGATTTTAATATGAGGATTATTTGATCCACTTTCCATTGGGCTTGAAATATACCGATTCGTAAAATTGCGTTGAATAGCTGTATCATAAATGTCCAACCTTTCCTTGGAAGATTTTGGAGAACCTGTCCATTTATTAGGTCATATCCTGGAGCTTTTTTTGGATTTATTTGTTTCCGAATGACATCGATTACTTCGTTGACTTTAAATTTTTTAAAGGAAGTTCCAATTGGCGGATTTCATTCAATACTTCACGTATTGTATCTTCTTCTCCTGCTTGCCCGACCTCGTGTGGAGTCAATACTTCCTTTAGGTGCTGAGCAAATGTGTCCGCTTTTTCGGTTGCGCTTTTTGCCCACGTACCATCGGATCGACGAACTGGCGGTACACTGGCTACTGGTTGTTTTAACCGTTTAGTCGCGTTCCACAAGGAGTAGTCGGTGGCTTGAGTTGCTCCCAGATTTTGTAGGTATTCTTGAACTCTTTGATTTTTTTCATTATTTAACAACTTTTGTAGTTGCTTAATTCGGCTTAGCCTTCATCTCAGAAGACCTGGTCAATTGTCACTGCTTTCTTAGTCTACGTTTTTCTGCCACTTTTTGTTTAGTCAATTCAGACCATTCACTACCTTTTTCCTGTGTGTAACTGAGGGGAGTGGCGTTCCATGCTGCTTGTTGTATGCTGTGGTTAAATTGTTCCACTGACTCGTTAATTTCATTTTCTGTTTTTAAGGATATATATGTATTTAGGGTCTTTTTTACCTGTTCACGAAAGTTCACCCAATCAGTTCTATCGTTGCACAGTATGCACGACTTTTCTTTTTTGAACACTTTGCTGCACAATGATAATAGCACGGGAGAGTGATCTGACGAGAGCTCCAGGCACGATTGCACTTTTATGTAACGCTTATTTATGTTTTTAATGATATAAAAATCTATCACGTCAGGAATTTTTCTTCTGCCGGTGGGCCAATACGTTGGTTCTCCTTTGGATGCTGATTCTAGGTTTAAGTTTTCTATGGTTTTGTATAATTCCCTTCCTTTAGGTTACATCAATCGCGATCCCCATTGGGGGTGCTTAGCATTGAAATCTCCTTCAGAGATAAAACTATTTCCCAATGTTTCAAAGTAGCATTCGAAGTCTTCTTGCTTGGTTGCATGTTTTGGCGGGCAGTATATAGCTGAAACAGTGATCGGACTAATCCAATCTTTAATTACTACGTTTGTCGCTTGTATTTTCTCTGTTTGATAGTTATTATTTAGATGTTTAATTGTGTTTTTTATGATAATAACGGATCCACAATGCGCAGTACCATCTGGATGCATAGTGTGATATGTTGCGTAATTTGAAAACTTTATATAGCTCTTCTTGGTAAAGTGTGTTTCAGATATAAGCATTGTATCTATGTCATTATTTTTAATAAAATTTTCTAATTCTAGTTTATGTCGGGATAGCCCATTGGCGTTCCATATGTTACATGGAAAAATGTAAAATATGTCTTAAGGTTTTAGAATGTTTGCCAAAAGAAACGCAGTTAATACTTGAATAAATGTACATGTTACTCCGCCGTAGGGTAATCTTCAACGCCGAAGAATATATTTACTTCTACATAGAATAGAAAGTACCTTATAATATGAAATATTTGCTGTAACTTTCGGAATTCTTGCTACAATTACTGTAAAATTTACTCGAAGCGTTGGGTAATTTTCGGTGCCGCCTATAGGAAAAATGTGAACAAAAGCACAAACATGAAAGCCCGATTGCAATGAAGACGACATATTACAGAATCGTGGTGACGGGGAAAGGGTGTATGTATATACGTATCATAGACCAATAAATATTATTATCTAACACATTATATTCGGCTATATTTTGGCACTTGCATATATATACAATAACTCGCGGCCTGTACCACTTGCGCGAAACAGACTCTCTGTTATGAACCGAGTGAACTAATTCCCGCGAATATTTGAAATTGGTTACCGATGTGTACATGCTGATATAAGATTTTTTTGGTTTTATGGCTGTATGGCCCATTTATTGGCCTGAACTTCAAGATTTTAATTTCTTCTATCTTTAAAATTGCGTGAATCGAATAAAAACTTGATTTTTTGGAATCTACATAACAACAGAATAATACGTAAATACGTACATTACGTAACTACGTAATGCCGACTTTCATTTTCTCGTGTAACTAATTTTGCTAACCTTGAAAGCTTCCGTGCCACATCTTTTATTTTTATAAACTCAAATATATGTGTATATCATGTGGATCAAAGAACAAAACACGGGGGTTATGCATGATTATATATATCAAACGGCCGATGTAGCATGGGTATATATAGCGTATATACAAGCATCGTGCCGAAGCTAAGAAGAATTTTGCCGACTGGTTCAAGTAAAATATGCCGAACAAAAGGATAAATTTTCTTCCTTCATATTTAAAGTATATTTTGCTTTTTTGATGCAAATATTTCATTAAAGTTAGTAGTTTTTATTTTTCTATATACAGTAAATACTCCTTTAAAAGAAGAGTATTTTATACATTATTAGTGGCAGTATTTCCAATTTTTAAACATAAAATATCTTGTAATATACCGAGTAATTTTTCCCCGACACGTTACTTTCCAGGGCAGAGTAAAAAATACTCGAAGAAAATGTATAAAATGCTCAAATTATTATAAAACGTACTAAAAATTATAGAAAATCCAAAAATGACCAAACACAAAGTAATTTTTCCTGTCTTTTGTGTAATATTTACATTTCGCTTCTCGACGTGTCGTATGTGCAGTTACAAGTTAAACGTCAGATCAATGCCTTAATCCCGGGGCCATGTAGCATAAGGGAGATTTTAAAAAAATTGGATTATTTCATTCGCAATTTCCAAGTTCTTACATTTTTGGCTGTCTCTTGCTATTACATAAAAATACTTTGACACTCCATTTTTTCTACATATGTTGTTAATGAAGGTCTTTATTGGAATACAATGCACACGCACGCACACACACACACACGCACGCATGCGCGTGAGAGGCAAGGAGATTTATTACTCGCGTTAAACTAGCACCCCGATGGGATCAGACTCCTGCTGCGTCCTCGTCGTTGATCCTGGGTAGAGCCAAGAGCAGGAATTTAACGCACTCAAATCTCTACACGAATACACTCGGAAACGGGCAAACACGCACATACGTGAACATTTTATTAATACCGGTATTAACCTACACGAAATATTAAAAAATACACACTTTGGCAATTTAAGGTCATATCTTAATATCTTAAGAACCTGACGTTATAGGCGAAATCGAACGCCGGAATCGTTTTTTGCGTCCAAAAATCTATAAGATCCACTACTTCTGATTAAAGTGATCTTCCAACAAATTTTTGTGTGGTCCTGTGTTATTTTATAAAGAATGTAGTATTTCAGATATTCTAAAAAATTATCAATAGATACCAAAATAATTTGTTTTCTGAAAACCCAACTCTTTACCACAATCCGTTCCTTACATGAAAAGAAAACAAAAATTTTACTCTCATTCCCACAAGACATAATATTTTATATTCCACCATTTTTTTTAGAAATCGTTCTATTATTTTCTGCTTTACCAACGTAGTGTGACATCGCGTTAGATATCGCTATACTGTGTAAACAATCATGAACTACGTGTAATATAGAAGCGTTCGCATTTGTCGAACACACGGGCCGGCAGGGAATTTCCAGTTAACACAAATTGTACGGTCCTACTTTTTAGTCTCAAAGACTGTTCGACGACGTCTTAAAGACGTGATATGCACCCTTAGAAGATACATAGTCAATTATCCGGACGGCATTGCGTCCAACTTGGAGACTCCCGGCCATATGACTATATGTATCTTCTCAGGGTGCATATCACGTCTTTAAGACGTCGTAGAACAGTCTTCGAGACTAAAAAGTAAGAGTGTGTAGTTTGTGATAACTGGGTAAAGAATCGATGGAGCTGAGTACACATGTTGTATGTATGTAAACTACAAGATTCATGAGACTTGACCGTAAACAACGGATACATCAATTTATTGCAATTTAATAAGAAAATGAATTGTTCATTATGAGACAACATTGACCTGTGGATGCTTGAAGACTTTTATATCTCATATGATGTAATCAGATAATATGGATGCGCAAATGCATATCTAACCCATGTTGCGCAGAATGAGAATACATACATACATATGTAGTTCATACAGAGTATGGGATATGTAGTACGTATTCGGAGTGAAAATTCTTGTGCCTCGGAGATATACTTGTTTGCGACATTGTGTCGCGGACTTGTGCACAAGTTGCGTACTGAAATTTGAGTGTAATTTAAACAGTGTGAAACAGTTTACAAAGGAAAGCACCAACCGACGTTTTGATAGGACTAAGAAAAAAAATAGTGTGTTTCGTCAAATTCCCAAAGAAACGCTACGTTTTCCTACAGAGATTATCATGCCCGAGGATATACACGCAAATTCAGAACTTCATAAAAGTCCATCGGTTTCAGTTGTATCTTGGATTTTGCGATCATTTCGGTGGGTATCCTTGAAATATCTTTGTTCAGCTAACAAAGTTGAAGTATGCACGTTTTGTCTACACGCTATCTTACTTCAGTTTCTATGTCGTTATCAATTTAGATTAATTTATTCTTTATTTACTTATATCCACTGAATACATTACATATGACACAAAATATTTACACCATAGTACATTCGTGTCATCTATTCTAAATGGTTACAATCGCGAACTTACTGTCACTTCATATAGAATCTGTAGCTTTAATTATTTATATATATAATGGAAATGAGTAGCAATGCTATAATATTCCAAATAATCATAATTATTATTGTAGTAAATAATTAAATATATAAATAAATAAATAAAAAAAAATTGGTTATTTCTTAACAAAACAAATTATGCACACTACTCTTTGGAATTTTAACATATTTTTATAACAGAACAGTTGTGAAGGTGCTGTCTTTTTATAAAATATTTATTATTTATATTATTTATATTATTATTTATTTATAAAATAACAAACATTTTATTCATTAAAATATCCTCTAAATAAAGCTTTGAGGATATTTAAATAATTAAATCTTTTAACCGTTATTATTTAATTGGTTATCTAATAAGTGACTCAACACATTGTGCTGTTAGGAAATTATTAAAAATAAATGCATAAGTTACAAAGTATACTGAATCGGTTAGAAATCCTGGTTTGCTACACTGTAAATAATCAAAATAAATTTTACAATGTTAAGCATGGACAAAAAAGTTACCCACTTTGAACATAGTAAATTTACAATTAGGAACATTGTAACTTTGTAACTTTCAAAACGTTACTTTTCATATAATCTTGTATATTTTTCCTCGATTTGTAAAATTACAGTCCAATGTGGGCAAAAAAATTACCCACAAACAATGTTGTAAGAGTACAGAATTTGGTACATTTTCGATACATTACGTAAATTTATAACGCAGTCTTGAACTTTAATCTCAATTCGGAAAAAAATCCTACGCTCAACGTAGTATTATTAAACAAATTTGATGTCCAAATTTTACCAGCGTAGTGTAAATTTCATTTTGATTTTTTACAGTATATTTCATTCTGTGGACTAACCTATTTATTGAAATAGAGTGTGTGAATCAGAAGTCACTGAAATAATAATTATCATCAAAAAATCTATCTGAATAGAATAACGATAATTGTTAAAGTTGTGTAAAACTGTCTCACATTTTGTCCAGTTAATTTGAATATTCGAGTCCCTTAAACTGAAGATTCAATGTCTGATTTAATGTAGTAGAAATGTTTTTTGATATATAGCAAAATATAAGTTACTTCTTTAGGTACATTTTTTCTTAAGTTCATTATATTTTATTATTTAAACAAAAAATATTTGATATTTGTATTCAAGGAAAAACTAGCACTATTTTTAATCTTCGATCTTTTTGAGCTAGCATATCTATGCTTTTATTTTGTATATTTACTTTTCTTGTTTTCCCATAATAGTATGCATGTTCGACTATTGTGGTATATCAATTGGAAAAATCAATGCGTTATAAACAGTTATGGTGATTTACAATGATATAATTTTTATTTGATCTTAATATGAACTAGTTATTGTACCTTAAACAATCTACAAAACTGTTGTAATACGAGATTTTAAAGCAATGGTATAAAAAACACATACCTCATGTTATGTTATTTTGATAATAATGTGAACTTAAAATTAATTATAGAATTACCAGTACTGTAGCTTGTACTCTTATAGAACATTGACTATTTTCATTGATTTCAAAATCCCTGTAAATGCTAAAATATGTATTAAATGCCTAATAATGATTTTATTTGATTTTTATCAGCTATTTCTTACATTCAAATAACTGTAACAGCAGAAAATTGATGTCATTATAAATTTTAATAAGATATTATTTAAAGTCAGTAGACAATCGTTACTACAGTTATAAAGCTGATTAAGTGCCATAATCCGGATTTTACAGCTCGCATAGGTTCCGAGAAAATTGCTGCGCTGCTAGCTTAATAAAGTAGCAGCACACATATCCTAACTCGCCAACAAATTTCTTTTTTCTTTTTTTTTTTATTATTAATAGTACAGGAAGAAAGCCTAAGCTTATTTGCTGCTTTATGGATACATAAGAAGAATTGCATGAGATTACAATAATAATTACAAGTGTTTAATAATATATTGTGAAATATGGTACATATAATATATGCGGGAAAATAAAATATAAATTGAAAACATAATGTATATAACAGAAATACTTAATCATCTAAATCACTGAAACAAATCTAAACGATTTTTTAATGACATAACAGTTGGTGCATCAATAAAATTCTGGGGGAGTGAATTCCAAGAAGAAACAACATGGTTTTGTAACATGTTTTTTAAAGGATTTTTCTGAAAAACACTCAGTTTTAGTTTGTGATTATGGCCAAGTACATGTTGGGATGTAGGGAACTGGAAAATGGCAGACACGTTAATCTTGTAGAAGTCATTTAATAACTTAAATGTTTCAATTAAGTCTTCTCGATTTCTTCGCTCTTCCAAGGATATTAAATGTAATTTCTCCAATCGTCTCTGGTAAAGAAGATATTTAAGCTCTGTAGGAATTTTTTATGATCTTCGCTGCACTTTTTCCAGCGTTACGATGTCCGAAACAAAATATGGTGACCAAACCACGGTACCATATTCTAGAATTGGTCGAATATATGTCTTGAGTAGTTTTTCCATTATTGGTGTGGTAATGTACTTCACAAGATTTTAAGGCTAATTTAAGACTTCAAATATCTATAAAAAGCATTTAAAAAAATGTCACCAGACTATCAACCCATGCAGTGCAAATGTGATACACCTAAAAATACATTTAAAGTAAAAGTTTAAAAGCTTGTGATTTACAGAATGAAATATTTTACAGCGCCGTCCATTTTTTTAAACAGGCTAATCGGTTATTTTTCCAGCAGTGCAAAGATGGTATGAACTAAGATTCAAATATTTTAAGGCTCTTTACAGGCTTGCGATTTATGTAATAAAACATGTTATAACAGTGCTCATTTTCTGCAAATGTGAGCTAAGCTCCTACAGAGCTAGCATCGGGATAAAGGTACGTAAATTTAGTGCGCGATCGCGAACCTTATAATTTCAGAATGTAATATTAAATCGTGATTTACTTTGCAGGGTGGGCTTTGCATCCTTCTGTACGTTTAAGAGGCACTGAGCGAAAGATACGGTCGAAAACGTGTGTACAGGTTGCATATGAACACGCGTTTGTCGCATATGTTAATTTATTTATTCGAACATGTATTATTTGATCGCTGATTTCAATACTGAATAATGACAGTGGGCTACTAATAAAACCCCTTAATAATTTCGGCATTTCAAACCAATAAAAAATTCTTCGAAACGTATCTTCTGAAATTACCATTTTACTGGAAAACTTATTCGTTTCAACGATAATAGCATTCAATAGTGCAACAGGTTCATTTCGATATTGCACGGGTTAATGGATTCGTGTCAATGTGTATGATTGATGTGAAGCAACGATAATGGTTGAGAATTGGATATTCCATAAGGATTCTTGATCATGAAATAAATACGAATTGTTATATTAACACGTATTCAAAGTCCCATCGATTTCATCTCCCTTTCAGTCGCTGCAATTTAAATTTCACATATTCGAAAACGGGTAACCTTTTCAAGTATCATCATACCCATTCATGCAAGAAAAGTGATCCAATGGCTTCTTGGAGTTCTACGTGTCATTTACAGATTTCTATAATAAGTTCAAATTGAAAATTTGAACACTTCAAGACAATTTGGTCAGTCCTTATCATCGCGACCTGCAGCTGGATCATTCGAACACATCAGTCTGCAGCACGCCATCGTCAAGTATCCATCGACATTAAGACTATACGTCTAAGTACGAGATTGTGTCAGGGCTAAAAATATGTAAATCATCGCCTTATGCAGTCTTTGAAGGTAAATAATTGACATCTATGATTTAATCCAGCCAGCGCGGCCAAACTGACCAACATTTCCGATCCCACTCAAGGCGCGTTTCTTCTCCCACCGCTTTCCGCCGCGTCACGCGAGACTCCGCCTCTCGAGCAATCAGGCGCGAGCAGGGATCCGCGAAAGTTGACTGCCGGCGCGCTGCTACGAGGAACTCGCTTCGTTTCAATTATATGCACGCAGTGGATTTGGATGCTTGGATCTTCTCAATGTACTTTATTCAATATTTCGCTTTTATTATAATTGAACAAAACATAATAGCTGTTCATTTTTCTATGAGACGCATTATTTTCTAGTATACTAGACGTGCTAATAGCATAAATCCGCATTCATTTTCAAAATCGCACTTTCGTATGATATAATTTCATGAATCTTTTTTTTTTATAATTTCAATATATTTTTCATGAAAACAAAAAATATCTTCTATACATATCTTTTCATCTAAAGCAGGAATTCAATGAATCATTTTTATTTATTTCTTGATTATATTTCACCATTAAAATCTACTTTTGGGTTAATAAAATACACAAAATTCACTTTTCTGATATGAGAATACAATTTCATGCAATGTGTAAATTTTACTGTATTGTGTGCATGCTGTTATAATTTACGTAATTACTTAATTAATTTGCACTAATTTTATAAACTGTATTTTCATAATGTGATCAAATTTCATTAATCGTTACTTCATAATTTTGATCTATTCTTCTTTTGAGGATTTTGAATATGGAAAAGAAACATTTAAGAAATATCTTTTCCATTTAAATTCAAAATTCTATGAATAATTGCTACTTATTTCTTGCATTTATTCTACTCGTAAAGGGCCTAACGGAGTAAGCATGTAAAATCTGCCCCCGATCATACAGAGCTGAGATTAATGTCACTAGTTAGTACCAATGCGACAAAACTTTCCACCAAATATTATTTTAAAAAATTCATTTTTCTAGGAGTTATGGGGGGAGAAACAAAAATAAAGAGATGTATTTTTTTCGAAAACCACTTGACCGAATTTGATGGAAAAAATATATGTTATGTAGACTAATAAAAGTAATTAACAGTAAAAATTTCAAAGATTTTTGCCAAACAAAAAAAAAACAAAAAAAAAATTTTTTAATTTTTGAATATTTTTTTTTAGGGTGTCATCTTAGAGGTACCACTTTGAAATTTTTACGAAAAATTCTCTTCAGTATCCACTATAACATATATTTTTTTCAGATTTTTAAAAATGGTGGAACATAGTTAAAAATGCGATAATCACTCAGGCGTACAAATAATGCCATATCGCGTTGCAGATGTTCGATGTGACTTTGATAGAACCTTTCATATACAGGGTCATCGAAAAATATCGGACCCCCCTAATATCTTCAGTTAGAATGCACTTAGGAGAAAATGTCCAATAGCAAAGTTGTATGGTTTCAAGCGGGGAGTAAGATGATGACCTTGACTTTGACCTTGACCACGTCCTTCAAGGTCATTTCAAGGTCAATCTTATTTTTTTAAATAGAACCCCCTACATTTTATTGAATATTCTTATAGCTTATCACGAGAGCTTTCCAAAACACTATAATAAAATATTTTTTTATTAAGTACTTTTTGAGTTATAAAGATTTGAAGTTAACAATTTTTTGACACAAAATGTAGAATATCTTGTAAAATATTATTTAGTTTTCAGTAATCATAACCTTAATACTTTTGTGCGCGGAATAATGAGACCAATTAATGGGTTTAAAGAAAATACATTAATCGGATCCCCCTAATATTTTCAGTAAGAATGCATTTTGGAAAAATGTCCAATAGCAAAGTATTGTACGGCTTCAAGCAATTATGCTAATAGGCTCTGGCGAAAAACTGCCCGAACGTAATCGCGAGAAGCTGCTCGAATGCGTGATTTCCGAAGGCGTTAGCGGGAATCTGACCGAAAGCGTTGGCCAATCTTTATTCTCTCACTCTCGCAGGCACCAATGTACGAGCTCTTGAGCAAACAATACGGATCACTGATTTGAAACTTTGATGCAGTGCTGTCTTCTTCTTAGCGAGCAGCAGTCACCTCGTGGACGAAAACGAACAGCCTCAAAATTTTTTTCTGTAACAAAAGAAACCATTGCGCTTCAATTGATTATCCCAAACATCTTCATTTTTTTTCCAATAGCCCAGAAATTTTTCGTAAATATTATTAATTGATCTATTAGATTTTCAGTTGCTCAACGAGCTTTTTGCTAGTGCTGGTTAAAATAAACAAATCGATAGTTGGACCAACACTTAATAATTAGTATTTTTCTCTACTTAATTATCTAGATCAATTTCCTATCACTTACCTGATTAATTCTTCTTCGCTCTAATTAAGAATGGCGGAGCTTTCTGAAAGAGATCGAATAACACTGTTAATGATGCGAGGATGGGGAGATCAACAAAGAGGGTATAAAACAGTAACGCGATTATGTAATGAAAATTTTCGGAATGAAAATAATAGGATCTCCAAAAGTACTGTAATCCGTACTATTCAACGTTTCGAGGCCATTGGTAGCGTTAAAAGCCGCCCAAAATCTGGTAGACCTAAAACAGCAACAAATAATGATAAGGCATTAGATGTTTTACAGTCTTTCGTTGAAGATCCCCATATTTCCATCAATCGCGTTGCACAAGAACACGAAATCGGTCATGCATCTGTCAGTAAAATTCTGAAATTGAATAAATGGCATCCATACAAACTCCATTTGGTCCAAGAGTTGTCCGAAGACGATTTTGATAGACGCATCGAATTTTGTGATCTTATGATGGAGATGATTGTCGACGATCCTCTATTACTTGATAATATTGTTTTCTCTGATGAGGCAACATTTGAACTGACTGGAAATGTAAATAGACACAATTGTAGATACTGGAGTGACGTTAATCCTCACTGGAAAAGAGACAATCATACTCAATATCCACAAAAAGTTAACGTATGGGCTGGTATTCTTAATGGTAGACCGGTTGGCCCTTTCTTCATTGAAGGCAATTTGAAAGCACAAGTATACCTAGTCATGCTTCGCGAACAAATTGTTCCAGCTATTCGAGACATAGCTGGTGGAAATATGGATGAAATTTATTTCCAACAGGATGGAGCTCCACCTCATTATGGTGTCATTGTCCGTCAATATTTGAATGAGGTCTTTCAGGACAGGTGGATAGGGCGAAGGGGTCATATTGAGTGGCCACCTCGGTCTCCGGACTTGACCCCACTTGACTTTTTTTTGTGGGGTTACTTGAAAAGTAAAGTTTATGCCACCAAGCCTCAAGATTTAGATGATTTAAGAGGGAGAATAACTCGAGAGATAGAACTAATACCGCCAGAAACGTACCGGAATGCGGTTTCGGCTGTTTATAACAGATTGGCACATTGCCAGGCTGTTGAAGGGCAACAATTTGAACATTTGTTGTGAATTGTTTGGTACAATTAAATATTTTGCCCAAGCTAACCAATTGGAATTAAATTTGCCTTAACTGGCCGGACTCACACACCACTCTTGCCTTAACTGGTCGGACTCGCACACCACTCTTGCCTTAACTGGTCGGACTCGCACACCACTCTTGCCTTAACTGGTCGGACTCGCACACCACTTAACAAATTGTTAACTTCAAACCTTTATAACTCAAAAAGTACTTAATAAAAAAATATTTTATTATAGTGTTTTGGAAAGCTCTCGAGATAAGCTATAAGAATATGCAATAAAATGTAGGGGGTTCTATTTAAAAAAATAAGATTGACCTTGAAATGACCTTGAAGGACATGGTCAAAGTCAAGGTCATCATCTTACTCCCCGCTTGAAACCATACAACTTTGCTATTGGACATTTTCTCCTAAGTGCATTCTAACTGAAGATATTAGGGGGGTCCGATACTTTTCGATGACCCTGTATATATATATAATAGATAGATAGATAGATAGAGAGAGAGAGAGAGAGAGAGAGAGAGAGAGGGAGAGGGAGAGGGAGAGAGAGAAGACATTATAATTTTCATAGGTCCAAAACTTTGCCCAAAAAAGAGACCGTAAAAGTTTAGAGGATGATATTTTAAAGGTACCATTTTGATATTTTAACTGAACGTTTTAAGTGTCCACAATATATGTCCACAAAAAAAAATGTCCACAATAACGTAGACTTGAAAAAAATTATTTAAAGGTAGTAGAACATAGTTAAAAATACAACATAAATAGTGTCGAAAAAAATGTCACTTTGACATTCGCGAAGGGAATACTGTCATTGCGAAAGATACTAATATAGAGTATTTTTTTACTGTCATTCTGTCATGAAAATTTTTTCACCAAACAAAATGGCAGCTGATTATAGTTTTTCATTTTTTCGCGCAAATATCGATTTGCGGAACGGTCGAAACCCCGAACAATTGGGACGAAATAGTGATATATATTATTTTTTAACCCCTAATCTCGAAATGATATATATACAGTCACATCGAACATTTGTAACGCGGTATGGCATTGTTTGTACGCCTGAGTGATTTTCGCATTTTTAACTATGTTCCACCAATTTAAAAAATATGAAAAAAATATATGTTATAGTGGATATTGAAGAGAATTTTTCGTAAAAATTTCAAAGTGGTACCTCTAAGATGACACCCTAAAAAAAAATATTCAAAAATTAAAAAATTTTTTTTTGGTCTTCTTTTGTGCAAAAATCTTTGAAATCTTTACTGTTAATTACTTTTATTAGTCTACATAACATATATTTTTTCCATCAAATTCGGTCAAGTGGTTTTCGAAAAAAATACATTTCTTTATTTTTCTTTCTCCCCCCATAACTCCTAGAAAAATGAATTTTTTAAAATAATATTTGATGGAAAGTTTTGTCGCATTGGTACTAACTAGTGACATTAATCTCAGCTCTGTATGATCGGGGGCAGATTTTACATGCTTACTCCGCTAGGCCTTTGTAAACCATTTCATAAAGTATACCAAATTGATTGATGTGTATGATATGACATAATTCCATAAATTATATTCGATATTGCCCTATGGTAAAATGGATGTCAGCGTTTGTCAATGGGCTTTAATAAAAATGTTTATTGTCTTATAATTAAACAGATAATACTCATTAGTGATTGTTCTATGTAATGTATTATTTTATTTCTCCAGTGTACATACGCTTTTGTATCCGGTTCTTTTCAACGTAACCTATGAAGTGGAACAACTTTACTCCTAAAAAATTAAACTAATTAAATCGTTGGTTTTTCTACATTACGTAGTTAATCGGTTTAAAGACAATTTTCAGAGAATTGATTGAGAAGTGACAAAGATTTATACAGTTTAATATTATTCCAATTAATAGAAATGTTTGTTATATAATATTATTAGCTAGCTTTCATATCATTATAATTTAATTATATTGTATTAAAATAGACTCTTTTAATGTTTTGTTTTTTTTTCTCGTAATGGTTTCAGTAACTTTGGCATTCGTTTTTTCATATTTAATCTTTCATTTCTAATCGACAAAATTAGTTTGGCAATTTCTGTTCTTACAACCATTCTGTTTACATAATTCAAGCAAACTGAGTATATTATTATTATATTTCGTAATTAAAAATTTAGACAACATTTGAGATTCTCAACAAATTTCAACGCCATAATCGTTTTAGTGGACATTATATGGTATGTCTATCATGGATTTTTAACGATCCACTGGAAATATGACTCTGAAATGCATATATGCATACAATAATAAAACGTAGAGGCCTTCAAGTTAACTATTATCCTTTTTAAAATTAACTATTTCCTTTTTAAATGAATTAATCCAAATAACGAGGATGCGAGCATGAAATAATTGTTTTTCTTTTTAAGATAAGGATCAGAATAGCAAATTATTTGGCTTATCAATCAAGTAAATCATACAGCTTACATATCTGACATTACTGTCCAACCTGTAATATATTTCCGAAAGGACGTTTAAAAGTATTAATTCCAAAATTCCATCCCAAAACTGAAAATTAAATTCCAGCTCACAATCATCTTGAAGCAATTAATTCCTTCCTTTTCATAACTTCAAATTTTATGATTATTAAATCGTAATGATATTTTTTAAAATAAATTTAACTTAACTAAAATGAACTAAAAATTAATAAGGTAAACATTGATGAAGAAAAACGACCAGGAGAATGCACTATAAAGACACAAATATAAAAATAAATCAAAATTATGAAGAAAAGATTATTGAAATTCAATAACAACTACAATTTTTAAAATTAATGCAAATTCAGTGAAATTAACATGTTGCATGAATTTATGTTTTCATATCAGAAAAGTGAATTTTCTGTATTTTATGAGTCCAAAAGTAGATTTTAATGGTGAAATAGATTGAAGGAATAAATGGAAATGATTCATTGAATTCCCGCTCTAGATAAAAAGACATGGATTGAAGATATTTTTGTGGCCATGAAAAATATATTAAACTTGTAAAAAAAAAGATTCATGAAACTATATCATACGAAAATACGATTTTGAAAATGAATGCGGATTTATGTTATTAGCACGTCTAGTATACTAGAAAATAATGCGTCTCATAGAAAAATGAACAGCTATTATGTTTTGTTCAATTATAATAAAAGCGAAATATTGAATAAAGTACATTAAGAAGATCCAAGCATCCAAATCCACTGCGTGCATATAATTGAAACGAAGCGCGTTCCGCGTAGCAGCGCGCCGGCAGTCAACTTTCGCGGTATCCCTGCTCGCGCCTGATTGCTCGAGAGGCGGAGTCTCGCGTGACGCGGCGGAAAGCGGTGGGAGAAGAAACGCGCCTTGAGTGGGATCGGAAATGTTGGTCAGTTTGGCCGCGCTGAATCCAGCATTTGAATTAGTTCTATTTTCCATTTGAATTTTGATAGTGCTAAGGGAGTTTGATTTTTGTTCGTCTTAATTATTGATAGTTCTTAATTACAACTTGAAGTAATTTGGTTTTATTTCATTTTCTTTTTAAACTACATGATTTGTTTACTATGTATAATAAATAATAACTACATAATGATTCTGATGATCGAGCATGGTATTTCTGCAAACACGTCATTGGCATAATAGGATCATTACAATATATTGTTTATAACAATGAATGTGAAATTTCAGAATTAAATAAGATTATAAGAGACGTTTACACTATTCGGAATTACAAAAGAAACATAAATATTGTAAGTGTGGAAGAATTAATTTATTAAAATTCGTATTTTATATATTTAGTTTTCAATAACGTACATGTATTGAAAATAGTACACATCTTCCTTATCGAAAACTTGCTGTCTTAGAAAACAGGATCTTCGACGCAGAGCACTTACACTGAAAAGGAAGTCAACAGTTAATTACTAATAGATAAAGGAAGAAAGATTACTTTTTTAATGAATATACAGATTATTTATAAAGTATTGTGCGTTTAACACTTTACTAAAAATAAAATCTTACCTCAACAAATTTTTGGTATTGTACCTAGTGAATATATATAAATTGGACTGTTGCTGCGGTAAATAACATCGACAAATCTTGTGGGATTGTAAGAGATATCAAAACAACTTGCAGGCTTGCAGATAATGACAGAATTGTGTATTTTGATGTAGAATGAGAATCTTACTTGAGAAATGACATTATTTTTCATGCGTGTTATTCATGCGATTTCAGATATATCAGCGAAGCAGTATACGTAAGAGTCTTTGTTTTGTTTTTCTATCGTTTCCTTATCGAAAACGGTGCAAGATACTGCAAAAATTCACTAAACCTTTTTTGTAGAGGAGGAAATTTCGTATAAAAAAGCCCAGGAGAGCCCTATCCTAAAATGTATAGTTTAGGCACAAGCGAGCCCGAAAGATCAAAAACGGAAGAATCGTAGACGGCCGGACAGTAGCCACCGCTTTCCAGACAGCACTCAGTACTGTCTTTTTCTTCTTTTTCTGGTGTGGTATATATATTAAGCAGGATGGACAAGCCATCACTGCACCACGGCCCGATTCATCAACTTAGTAACTTCTGATCTAGTGGAAATAGTTGGGGTTGTGCTCAGTATTGTCTGCTTCTTTCCGTGCATTACTGAACAGTACGAATTTCGCTACGAAAAACTCCGCTAGGTCTTGATCGAACCAGAGGCCACATTTCGTCAAACTACTGGCCCTGCCGATCGAAACCACGGAGAAAATCAGTCGACGAGTAAGTATGAGCGTTTCATTCTGCCCCAGTATTGCTATCCCCAAGGTTGACGTGTTTTCCCCTTCGTCCTTCCCAAGTTACTGGAACAACATGTCTTGAAAGCCCGTGACGTTATCCCACATAATCGTCCCAAGTCCCCACGTTTGGAGGTAGTCTACCTGTGATCCACAGGGGCTGTCTTCTATAGCTGACTCCCTCACATTGGGACTACACGAAGAGAAAGATCTAGGGTAGAACGTCGTGCGATGCGACCACTGGAAAGGTAATGCTCGGTTCGACCGCGGTATGGCGTACGGAGCGTGGGAAAAAGGCTTACGCCCAGATTAATAACAGATCGCTAAAGGTCCTCATTTTATGTCGCGCTTTTCTGAGGTCCCATTATCGATGCTACTTGCAACTGGGCGGTTGACAATGCCGACCGTACTTGTAACTTTTTCAGACTCAGACCTTTTCAGGTACATGTTATCGACTGGACTTGCAACTTTTTGTATATATATATATATATATATATATTCGTACTTGCAACCTATTCACATTACCGGTTTCACATGTAGCATCACGAATATCCGTAAAATGCGCAAATAAACGCCTATATATGATTTCATACACACATGTATTAAGTAGGGAAGAATAGGTATATGAGTCATTCCACGTCAACCGGGACACTTTTCGGACATTATGTCGTGGAATTAAACGCAAATTTTTTTGCGTATTCTTTGGCAAAAATAAATACAGCAATCAATTTGTTATTTTTTATTTCGCGCCATATTTCAAAAGTTACAAGCAGTTGAAAACTCTCAAAAACGTCCGAAAACGGTGAAAACGCTTTGTTTGAAACGCTCATATCTTCTGTTCCTTTTATCGCACAGACTTGGGTCGGTACTCATTTTAAAGCTTAGAATACGTACTTTCATACTACAAAAATGAAATTTAGGAAAATAAAGAATCCTACTTTTTTTCGAAAGTTAAAGTTTGAGAATTAATTTTAAGCGGTAGGACCACGAGTTACAATTTTGGGACAGATCGTAACGTAAGCCTTGACAAATTCTCTATAAAAATGGTAAGTTTGAAAATGGAGAAACGATGGATTGTATTTTTTTTAAGCGATTGAATTTGAAGTTCATGACGCGCGACCGTGGTGCAGTACAAGAGCGCGCCCGCTGTGCGCTCGGTCTTGCACTCATACTATTATGTAGTATGAAGGCTCATTTTGTTTTTTTCTCGGAAGTTAACAGTGAGGTGAGTACAATTGAATCATTAATCTTATTAACTCCTTAATTGCAGATGACAAAGATTTTGAAAAAATCGTAAAACCGAACTTTTAATTATTTTAAATCTTCTATTTTAAACAATATAATCTTACTCTGCCTAGAAATGGTATTGTTTTAAATTTACATAACTTATTAGATTCGTTAGCCTAACTTATATTTTCTGGAAAAAATCTTCGTCATTAGCCAGAGTTAAGGGGGTTAAAAACTGTTTAACATTCCGTTCGAAAACGGTGAGACCTTACACACTAAAATTATTGGAGTCAAATTTAACTCCAAAGGAGTCGAAAATGGGGTAGGCCGGGTTCGACTACATTTGAGTTCTATGGAGTGAAAATATACTCCAATGGTGTCAATAAATACGGAAAAAGAGAAAGGCGGCTGAATGACGTATAGACAGGACTAGTTACTACGCGGTCGCCTTTTTTTTCAACTCGCTATAACATAGCCAATTTTGAAGGTTTTGAAACGAATAAAAAAAGAAATTGTTCGTTAGAGATTTCCGCATCTAATGGTGAAGTAATAAATTATATATCTCAATAAACAATAAAGTTATTAATTTTTTTCTATGCAACTGCAATATATACCTTCTGGCTCTTCGTTTATCGAGCAAATTTCGAGTATCCGAAAAGTGTCAGCGAGAAAGTTGTTCATAAAGGTATGAACAAATTTTCTGGAAAGTTTTATTTTTATTGGTCTAATAGTCAAAAAGTAATGAATGTTTAAAGTTGGTGGCAGCCGATGACCAACGCGTCATGTGCTTCGAGGCCCTGAAAAACTTCATTGTTTATTCAGATATATAATTTGTTCATTCCTTATTAGATGCAAAAAACTCTAACGAACAATTTCTTTTTTTATTCGTTTCAAAATTCTCAGAATTGAATAAGTTATAGCGAGTTGACACAAAACATGTTTGTCGGCCGGCCACGTAGTAACCAGTCTTCCTTGCAGCATATAACTACACCGGTAAAAGATTCAAACCTAGCATGAAATACTCTAAAGGAGCGAATGTGACTCCGAGAGAGTGAAATTTACCGATTACCCTCTCTTGGTCTCCGAAATAAGTCCAATTATTTTAGAGTGTAGGTATAAAATATAAGAAATTTGACACAAGTAACCAATTTAAATTTATCAAAAAATATATTTCATTTTATTTCATTTTATTTTACATACAATCCCTTCAATTTCAGTTTTCGAGTTGGAAAATATCTTTGCGGCTACTTTTTCATTGGAAATTGGTTTAATATAATGGAATTTAATGGTACCTTTCAACAATTTCGACTGCTCAAACCGTGTTTTTAAACTTTCCTTTTCTTCATTATATTGCTCCACGAAACGAAATGCGACGTGATAAGGAGCGCGCCCGCGGACGCTTCCGGCACAGTCACTGTGGTCGCGCGCCGTGAACTTCAAATTCAATCGCTTTAAAAAAATACAATCCATCGTTTCTCCATTTTCAAACTTACCATTTTTATAGAGAATTTGTCAAGGCTTACGTTACGATCTGTCCCAAAATTGTAACTCGTGGTCCTACAGCTTAAAATTAATTCTCAAACTTTAACTTACGAAAAAAAGTAGGATTTTTTATTTTTCTAAATTTCATTTTCGTAGTATGAAAGTACGTATTCTAAGCTTTAAAATGAGTACCGACCCAAGTTTGTGCGATAAAAGAAACAGAAGATATGAGCGTTTCAAGCAGAGCGTTTTCACCGTTTTCGGACGTTTTTGAGAGTTTTCAACTGCTTGTAACTTTTGAAATATGGCGCGAAATAAAAAATAACAAATTGATTGCTGTATTTATTTTTGCCAAAGAATACGCAAAAAAATTTGCGTTTAATTCCATGACATCATGTCCGAAAAGTGTCCCGGTTGACGTTGAATGACTCATATGTACTTTTATTTAATTATAAATCGTGCAGTAAAATATTTTTTTCATTAACATCAAAATATTGTTTGCAAGTTACTTGCGCTGTAACAAACGGTCGATCATTACATTTCGATAACTTTTTGTTTTATTAAACATGATATTCTAATAATAACAATATGATTAATTTAAGATGTAGCGAAAACTAGTTTGGAGAATAATATTTCAGACTTTCTGATAACTTCTGTCAATAATCTAAGGCTATATTATGCGTTAAAGTCATTGTTGAAAAACAGTAGACAACAATGATAATTTTATAGCATTTAATTCTACACGATTACTGAGAATGAATTCATTCCAGGAAATTTTTTTCGTGTATTATCTGAAAAATAGCAATGTTAAATGTTTCGGAAAGAATCCCTAAAACTAATTTCGAGGGAAAAGAATGAGGAAAAAAAATGTTTGTCCCGACGGGGAATTGAAACCGAGTTAACTACTTTGAAACCCGCAGACTTAGCACGCACGGCCACAGTCACGTGACAAACAAACTTCCTAAATAATTATATAAAGTTGATGTTCAGCACTGAGAGTACTTGAAGTGGACAACAAAATTTTCAAGATTTATTTCAAATTTGTTCTAGTATGTACCATTTTTATTAAAATAATAGTACTAATCTAGAATCATACTTTATGTAATGTTATAAAATTAATAATTAATAGTGAATAATGTCTACTAAAAATTACTAGAAACTTTTATTTCGCCAGTTTTCTTACAAATTTTAATATTTACAGTTTTCCATAAATTATTCAATAAATTAAAAAATAATTAGCGATACAAACCGGAAATAAAGCATGTTACTCTTAATAATTTATTTATATTAGGAAGTGACGAGTGAGTGACTGGTATGGAACAAGTGGTCCCGTGTTCGAATCTCCGCATGGTATAATTTTTTTTTTTAATTTTGCTTCTGAACCAACAGTCCTGGTGCAAGAAATTACAATTCTAAAACTAGTGTTGGCGTGGTGCCTCGCTCGCTCAGAAACTTCGACCCAGTAGAGAGTCGGCTATTCCTTAATACTAGTTTGTTTACTAACAGCTTTCAATTATTTTAGTAATTATAAATTATTAACGGGCGGAATCGCCCTTTTTACTCAATTGTTGCCGTAATATTTACTACGATTTTGCGAGAGCTGCAGATCGACTTAGACAGATGGCGCCATACTTCACATTTGTGTATGAAATGTAGGACTGCAGAAACCTACACCAAGTACAGCAGAGATCATGAGTCGATTTCCGCCAGATAAACAATACTTTCGAAACGTAAATACAAACAACGTGGCTCGTCTTACCAACAGCGAGCTGCTGCTTGAAAACGAAATTGAAAAATTGTTCACCAGACGGGGATCGAACTCACGACCTACGATTATATTATAAAATTATATTGATATTTGGGGGTCCAATCATATTTAGGTGCAAGTGGCTTCGATAGATATGTTACAACAATATAGTGTTTCTTATATGTATGAAAATTGAAAATGAGCATTTTCAAAACTTCGACCCCGACAACAGGCCAGCCGAAGTATTAATAAATAAAAGTTGCAAAACACTTACTTCAAGCACTTGTATTGTAATAGACTATTCGAGGCATATTACATGTTTACATTGTTTTACTAATTACTGTGTGTATCATTATGATCTTATATATACAATATATATACATATAATTCGTCAAAGATATCTTGAAAGTGTCGAAAAGATCTCTGACGGATATCTTTTAGATATATCGAAATAGTTATTTTCGTATCGAGGGCGTAAAAGAACTGCGCCTGCGGGGCTGGCGAAGACTACCCCTGGGAGTAGGGGGTCGAAACGTAGAAATTTTATGGAAAACTATAGGGGATTTTTTTTTTTGCCGGGGTGACCAAATTCAATACTTTTTCAGACAATAGTCATAAGCATTTTAAACCAGTTTTTATGGCATTATCGTTGACTTTAGGAAGAAAATGCATACAACCTTTTTTGTACAGAATTTCATGCTCTATTTTTTTTATTTGAAACATTTTTTAATAAAATTTGTATTTTTCAAAATAAATGCAAAAAACTAGGAAGTAACTTAATTGGGGCTATTTTTTTTTTAGTAATGGACAGATGGATCTGTGCCAAAATCTAATCAGATCTAAGTTATGCCAAGAATTTTTGTCAATACGCTTATCCGTTCGCGAGTTATCGCGAGACAAAAAAAACGGGACGTACGTACGTACAAGATTACGGACACAAATTTTTTTATTGTTGATTTGGGTTCCTTAGGGTCTGAAACGTCGACATTTGATGAAAAACTATAGGGTAATTTTTCTGTCCGAAGTGACCAAATTCAATACTTCGTCCAGACTTAGTCTGGGTCGAAGTAATTATTATGAAACTGATACGAATAGAAAATATGACTTCAAAATTGATATGCCATATATCCTAATATCGCGATTTTAACGTACTATTTATATAAAAATGGTGTTATTAAAATTAAATACAACTTACTCAATTCAAAGTAATTGACATGAACTTCCACTTTACTCCCTTTTCACCTTGAATGTATAACACAAATCTATTTTAAAAATGCTTTTCTCGTATTATTGCAAACTTTAAATGCTCATATCGTCCGTTAAAGAAACATTTTAAAAAATTGGTACTTTGGAAATGATTAAATCAAACTTTCGTCTTCGCCCATCAAAAATTGGGCTTTGGCCCCTTTTCTAGTTTATAATTATATAAATGTTATACTTTTCAGGTTAACTGTTGTTTTACCAAAAATCGATCAAATTGCGGCGAATTTAAATTTAAAATGAAAAAAGTTTTAAAATAATTATTTATAATTATTAATAAATATTCATACATTTATAAATAATTGTATATTTCACTCCTCTTGTTGATGATCAACATGTAGTATCTCTGCCGCACAGGTTTTGCAACAAGGTTCAAAGTTTAAAAAAAAAGAATTTCTTCTATCGATTTGATAATCTACGTGAAGTTGTTGGTTGTTCATTCTTTCGTCTTGTGTGGGAGATGTCACAAGCATTCATTTTCTCAGTACACATTTTGAACAATAAAAATGTCGCCGACAGGCTGAAATTACGTTTAGTCTAAGGTTTACCGAATTCTGTGCGATGGTTAAGGCCTGCCAACGGCGGGGGTCTGTGTTCTGGTCAGTGCTTGGACGGGCCATATCGTGCGTTATGGGGTAGGCCAACCTATGAGGTGTCGTGGCTGTCATCCTTGCATTGGCTAGACCATGGTCCTTGGTGCGCGAGGAGCTGGGTGCAAATTACGCGCGCTAAATGGGGGTCGAATGAATAGGGATTGGGCAATGACCTTTAAGTATCGAGGTCACCAGCACCCTCCTGTTACGCACCATGTGCGGTCCCCCGTCGGAGTAAGTAAGGAGCCAAAAGGAAATGCCTGGGGAGACATGGTAGTCGCCAAATAAGAGCATATGTATAATATTCGTTGCAAAAGCAACATATAATGTTTTTCTCGACCGCTTATTAATAAATATTAAGTATCAGATTAATTTCTTGGTAAGTACGGTCCTTTTACTTAAATAAACAAACAATAAATTAATTAAATACATGGGTTGTCGATTTCAACCACTAAATATGTCGTAAAGTAACATAAGTGAGCATTGCCGGGATTTGTAGTATAACCGCTCAGACCTTTTGATTTTACTGTTCGGAATATAAGGAATTTAAATGACTTGACTATTAATAGGTTCTGTGTCCCTCTAGCGGCGATACAGGGAACAAATGTCTATTTTAGAAAATATACGTTTCGTCAAAGTTTTTTCACGTGGACTCATCAGTAAGACCGTGAAAAAACCTGTCTTATACGTATATCCGGTTTTATTTATAAATAAGAGTTATTTTAAAATTAATCTAGCAGAGGAGGAATGCTAGAAAAATTTGAAAAGATATCCATGATAATGGTAACGTGATTTCGTTACACACTGCAGTAGATATGAGGATCCATTGTCAAAATATAATATTCGTTGCAAAAGCAACATATAATGTTTTTCTCGACCGCTTATTAATAAATATTAAGTATCAGATTAATTTCTTGGCATATAAATAATATATTATGAATTGTATTATTTTCAAGAATCGCGGAGTTGTTGCCTCTCTGGGAGACAATGGCTAGGAACGATTCTCCCGAACAAGGTACGAGTCCCCTCAGAGGCGCAGCTCTAGACTATCGTTCAAACCAGGGGGATAATGGCTACTTTGCGAGTGGGGAACGTAGTCACAAACCGTATAAATACGGCTGCAGGGCCACCATCAGTCAGTATTCCGTCCGAAGGTCTATCGGGCTGCATCACGAGTAGAGTACCATTGTGGATGGTAGAGTATAGACAGGGTGGTTGAGGAGAAGACCAATAAGAGTCTGTTTGCCTTGATTTGCCCGACGTGTTCCCATCAGCGTACGTTACAAAAAAGATACCTGTTCACCAGATTCGCGGGAAAGAAATATCAAGAAATTCAAGATAAAATGGAAGAGGAAAAAACGCAGAAGATGTAAAAGACAGAAAAAAGAAAGAAGTTTCCGACGTTATGACTGCTCACCACGTCGTTATCGTGATTATAAGCGTGATGCCAATGATCAAGCTATTTACGAAAGTTAGTTTACAACAAATAAAAAGTAAAAAGAAGCAGACTTTAATAAATAAGAGAGGTTATGTAAATACACTTGCTTCGGATTTATTCATAAATATAAATTTAATTAATTAAATAACCTTGTATAGATTCTCTGATATATTTTTGTACAATTTCAATTTGTGTACAAAATTGAATGATCAATATTTAAAAATGAAACTAGTGTTGGCGTGGTGCCTCGCTCGTTTCGCTCGCTCAGAAACTTCGACCCAGTGGAGGTCGGCTATTCTTTAATACTCGTTCGTTTACTAACAGCTTTCAATTATATTATAAAATTATATCGATATTTGGGGGTCCAATCATATCTAGGTCCAAGTGGCTTGGATAGATATGTTACAACAATATAGTGTTTCTTATATGTATGAAAATTAAAAATGTTTTACAACTATGACCTATGGCCTGAGTCGACGTAAAATTGAAAATGAGCATTTGCAAAACTTCAACCTCGACGACAGGCCAGCCGAAGTATTAATAAATAAAAGTTGCAAAACACTTACTTCATGCACTTGTACTGTAATAGACTATTCGATGCATATTACATGTTTACTATGTTTGACTAATTACTGTCTGTATTATTATGATCTTATATATACAATAAATATTATATATACATATAATTCGTCAAAGATATCTTGAAAGTGTCGAAAAGATCTCTGACGGATATCTTTTAGATATCCGTAAGACATCTTTTAGATATATCAAAATAGTTATTTTCGTATCAATAGCGTAAAATAACTTATGCGCCCGTAGGTGATCACCGCACCTGAGGGGCTGTCGAAGACTACCCTTGGGGGTAGGGGGTCGAAATTTGATGAAAAACTATGGGGTAATTTTTGTGCCGAGGTGACCAAATTCAATACTTCGTCCAGACCTAAGGTCTGGGTCGAAGTAATATTCATTTTGAAAATTGTTTAGAGGTTAAACAATAAATATCAATATATATTTATTTTATTATATAACAAGAATCGGAATCTGATGATGACGAAATTTATTCTAATCATTCGCAAGAATATGAGAAAACTCTAGGTGAAAAAGACATCTTGAATATAAATTCTTCAGAAAAGGAATAACCTGAATTAGATCCTAAAGTAAAAGACTTGTTTTCATCTGTCGACCTAGAAGACAAAAAATGGTCTAAACCAATTTTAATGGACATAGCTAATGTTTGGGAACAAATATTGCAATTCGGACTTCCAGCAAATAATGTAACTTCATTAAACAAAGAATATAGACCTCTAGAAAATAGCAAGCTCATGGAAGCACCATGATGAAGTTAAAAATGCTTTATCAAAAGGAAATTTGAGAAAGAATAAATTCGGGTGCTGCTCTCTCTGATCTGAGTAACATGGTAGAAGTCATATGCAAAGGTAATGACAAAAATATTATTAAATGTTTAAATGATTAAATGTATTTATAGTATATGAATAAATATGTAAAATGCTCATTGAAAACCCTTTACTATTAAAACCAGATAACAATCTTCTTGCTATTGACAGATCGAGACACCCATCCTTGCAAAACATTTTTATTAATTGTCGGGAAAGTATCAGACACGCGTGTACATTGAAAGGAGTAGCACATTAATCAAGTGAAATTATAATAGCATTTCTTAGTAATAATACAATTAGACAATATGAATCGGCATTACGATTGTGGTGGAAATTTTGCTCTGATAGAAAAGTCAACCCATTTCAAGCAACAATAACGGAGTTAATAACGGAGCAAATATGGAACACCAAATTGTTTTAGATCTGCTATCAGCCTGATTAGTGGTACACATGTAGGTGATGATTATCGAATGAAAAGATTTTTCAAGGCATCAGCAATTTAAAACCAAGTATATCGAAATACAATACAACGTGGGATCCAAAAATGATTTTAAATTTCGTAGAAAAATGATATCCTAATGATAAATTAAATCTTAATGAATTGTCAATGAAACTAATGTTGTAAAGTAATAGCATTATTACCACATCACACAGAATGCAAACCTTTCCACTTACTCAGATTACAAATATTAAAATTAATGGAAAGGGTGCAGAAATATTTATAGACGATAAAATGAAAACGTCAGGAATTAACATAACCCAACCAGTAGTATACTTTCCATAATTTCCTGAAAATTATAAAATTTGTGTAGCGTCAAGAAAAGATGAAACTAAGCTCTTTATAACAATTGAAAAACCTTACAAAGCAGCTTCCAAAGATACCTCAAGCATATGGTTTAAAAATGTTATGAATAAAAGTGGTATCGACATAAATCACTTTTCTTCTTACAGTGCTCGACATGCATCAACATCGACTGCAATGAAACTTGGAGTTAGTTTAGAAGTAATAAAAAAAACAGCACGATGGACGAATTCATCAACATCATTTGCTTGCTTTATAAATTACCAAGAGTTAATAAGATATATTAATAAGCTAATAAGATAAGATATTTTTGCAAAATCTATATTATCATTATAATTATAATTATGTTTGTTTTTATATAAATAGTTAATTATAATATACACAATTATGTAATATTTATCTGCATGTCCTTATTAACCCATTTCGTACCAAAGTGTCCGTTTTGTCCGTCAACATTCAAAGACGTATTACTATATATTTGCAGCCCCTAAAAAAATCGCCAAAGCCATAGTCCACTATTTTCGAGGTCGCTCTATCGATTTAAGCCATTTAGAAAACAGAAAAACAATGTCCTACCTCTCATTTTCTTCAATTAAAAAAAAATGAAGGGTAGTTTTAAGGTTATTTTTTTCAAAAAAGTGCCATTTTCAATGCGAAATACACCATAAAATTCAGTGAAATGACCAAAAACAAAGCGGTCGAGGTCCAATATAAAGAGTTATGACATTTGCTTATTTTATTTGTTACATCTAAGGGTTGCAAATCCCATAAGAGTCAAATGTAAACAAAACTGATGAATTGTCGTAAAATTGTAGACTTTTTGAAAGCTTGTTGTTGAACAAAAAGTTCTTAGAATCGGTCCAAAAATGCGCCGAATTTTTTTCAGAATTTTTAGAACGCTTTTAGAATTTTTCAAAATCCCAAAATTGAGAAAAATTCAAAAAGTGTTCAAAAAAATTCTGAAAAAAATTCCGTGTATTCTCTGATCGATTCTAAGAACTTTTTGTTCCGCAACATTTTTTCCGAAAATGTGTCATTTTCAAATAAAAAATTCCTGAATTACTATCATTCGACAAGTTCTTTTTCGCCAGTACTTTGTATACAACGTATTTAATCAGTACTATAAACGTTACTGTTACCGATTCTTACCGTGTGAGCGTGAGTGCGTGCGTTTGCGTGCATGTGTGCGTAATTCTGAAAAATGAAGCTTACAAATAAAATTTGCTATGCTACCTTATTTAAGTCTCCGACATATAATTTTGAATTTAGTATTTTTGTCATTCCTCGTTTTCCTGATTTCGAGTAGAAAGTAAGTCGATAACAGTAAATGTTCATACATTCAAAAATTCTTCATTGTGCACGCACACGCAGACTCACACGGTAAGAATCGGTAACAATAACGTTTATAGTATTGACTAAAGATTATAAATACCAAATTGAAATATATAATTTATAAAACGGTCGAGAAAAGTAATAAAATAAATACGAATATTATAAATTTCCAACCAAACTCAATTTTTACATTTGCGCATAATAATAAAATAATAAATGTTGAACTACTCAAGGATGCCGAATTACTCAATGTCGATGTGAAAGTGAATATTATAAATTTCCAAAATTCTAAATCTCTTGAGAGCGGTAAGAGTTATGCGAAATCTGACAAAATTTTGGGGTGTGTCGATAGGAGGAACGGCCTCGAGCAAATAAATGCAAATCCGTAAACAGATTTTGCAAATATGCAAAATACAATATTTTCTAAATATTTAATTATCTTGAAACACGCCCAGGGATACGGGAAGCATGTGTACTTAAAAAAATTACTATCTACGATCTTGATATACAAGTTCCGAAATTTTATTTCGTAACATACAGGGTAGCGTAATGGTTAGCGTGCATGCTTTGCAGTGTTAGGGTCGAAAGTTCAAATTCCACCCGACCGAAAGGTTTTTTTAATTTATTTGCGAGCATTAATAATTGTATGAAAATAGGTAACAATTAAATAACTAATGCGGGACTTTGATATAAAAAATGTATAAATAAAAAAAATGTAATAAAATAATTGTAATAATTTTTTTTATATCAGAACAACGTCTTGGATTCGTTTGGCGCCCGTCTGCAATGTGTCTGGCGATAGGGGAGGCGGGGGTGTACCGCTCACCTAAGGAAAATACCGCTTTCAATACATACTGAAATAATTTCAGATTTATTTAAAGACTGAAATCAATTCTGTATTATTGTCGGGATTACTAAAAATGATAAAAACCAAAAAAATACAGAAAAAAATATACAAAATGAAATAATTTTTAAAAAATTATAAAAACAAAATATAGACAAAAAAAAACACTAACTAAAAAAATACAAAAAATTCGTTTTTTAAATTAAAAAAAAATAAAAAATGACTCTTTAGATACATTTACCTCCTCGTGGTAAGAGTCGGGCAACGTCCATTTTTTTGACGGCAAAAGACGTGCATATCTGCAACCATTAAACTCTAAAACCCTTCAGTGACTATTTTTACGAAAATCCGTTAATATATTAGAAATGCATCCGCCATATTGGATCCGCCATTTTGAGTTTTGAAAATCTGACCCCATATTTGTAATCAGCGACCCCAAAAACCTTTTGATGACCATTTTTAAGAAAATACGTTAATACTTTAAAAATGCCATCCGACATATTGAATTTTGACAATCTTACCCAATATATGTAACCAGTGACTCGAGAAACATAAATTTGCAGTTATTGATCAATTGCCGATTTCGAAACTGCAATCGGTTGGTTAAAAATTAAATAATTTTGCCCTTTGGGCGCCATTTTGAAATTTTGAAAAATCGCCGGTACCGTTTTGAAGTTGAAACATTTTGAACGCGATATTTTGCATTTCCGAGTCCTCTGAGTTTCCGGTTGTAAATTGACGATTTATGAAAAAAAATATTTAAAAATTTCGCGTTTCTTTTGAAAAAAAAGAAGCTGTATCTTTTTTGGAAAGAGTTTCGGACCAATTCTGTTTGCAGAATCTGAAAGAGCAGGCTTTTGTACGTAAGAAACATTGCATGCAGTTTTTTTTTCTTGGACATAACATTATCCAATATCGCGCTGCAGTTGGCGTTCAAAAAGTGTCCGCCCCGTCTTTAAAGGGTTAAATAATAATGAATATAAATCAATTGTAATAGCAAATACCGTAAAGATTACAAGTATCTTTCAAAGTGAAGGTATTGTTTTAAATGAATTTATATTAATAATGTATTCATGAGATTAACGCGGCGAAAGCGTCCTTTTCCCGTAGAACGATACTTGACGCACAACCCGGATCGCGGACCGTCTAACTTCCCTATTGGGACTCTAATGTTAGACTGCGTCGATTTCTTGGTCGAAAGTATGCACATCGCCCCGAGATCGTGAAAAGCCATGGAATGTTCACACGCCGCCGGAATCCAAGGTTTGCATTATCAGAAACGCATGGCCACTCCATGCCTCCGCCCTTCCACCCGCACGACGCTGCGCGACCGTCCTCGCAAGTGCACGATGAGGCGTATTACCGAAACTTGATATTTACATTATATAGCAAATGTTGAACCGAGCATAGTTTCCTATAAGCAACTTACAGAAATCCGTGCTCGCTCTTTTTGATTCATGGAAAGTTTTTACTGTTTAATGCAGACGTAGTTAAAACAATCAGTGTGAAGGAATGCTTCAACTACGTCGCTGTAAGAACGTATATGAACTTGATATTTTATGAAGCAAATTTTAGGAATTGAAAGAATGAAAGTTTTGAAAATATACGGAACGTAACATTGGTACCAAATACTTTACTAAAAAAACTTAAAACAAATTTTTTTTCCTATGGGATCTCGAGAAATATTGGTGTGCGGAATTACCCACTGAGCGGTACAACCCCCGCCTCGACTAGTGTGGGAAGCGGACATAGGCCAGACTAGTCGCATATCTTTGACCCACACAAAAGGTATATAAGAACCATATCATAGCCATACTCTTCCCAATACTAAAGCCATACTGCTGCCGTACCAAAAATTTCCACGCGGGATGTTTTGGATGGACCGTTTCCAGTATCATATAATATATATATATATATATATATATATATATATATATATATATATATATATATATATATATATATATATATATATATATGTATATATTTAAAACACGACTGATATAAATATATGTGCGTTACAATATTATACTATAATAATAATAATAATAATAATAACCGGCTTCGTAGCTCAGGCGGTAGCGTACTGGACTACGAAGTCGCAGGTCGTGAGTTCGATCCCCGATCTGGCAGTTTTTCGGAATTGTTTACAAGCAGCAGTTCGCGATATGTAAGACGAACCATGCTGTCTGTTTAACATTTTTTGAGGTGCTGTCAGACGGGAATCGACTCATGACTGACACTGCAATCACCTACCTCATGGTTTGGGGCGTGGTTTCAGTGACCTTTCACGCTGATCTGGTAGAGATTTGAGCAAAAATTTCTCACTTTTCGTACAGATTGAGCGACGAAACCAATGTTGTTGTTAAAGTTATTATTAAAATAATAATAATAACAATAACAACAATAATAACAAACACCTGTGGCAAGTCAATTGTGCCGTTTACGAGGCTGCAAGTGATCTGGTGACTCCGCGAAATCTGACACAGATATCGGGGAGTCGGCAGATTACAAAACGCATGTCTCAATTGAACGGTAAGATTCGACTGACACGGAAACTCGCTTCCCGAATTCAGTGTGTGATCGACTATTTAACATCTGGCCGTTCATTTACGGCTAAAGTCAAGAAGTTCGCACAACAACTGCGGACGTACTATCACACACTGAACAAGCTGAAGTTGCTCAACATCAAGCAACGTTTAGCTGATAAAATTCGGGTTTTGGCCGATGCCAAAAAGAGGCTGCAAAGACGGGAAGAAGGAATTCGACAAAACTCAATATTTTGGACGTATCCTTCCAACCTCATCAAACATCGTATCGCAGCCTCAAGCGAGTTTCCGTCGATGGCCGCAGTTGAGGAATTCTGGGGGAGCATCTACGAGAAAACATCTAGGCTTAATGCAAACACTCCAGGTATTGAAATCTTCACCGAGTTGTGCGACGAAGTCACACAACAAAGTGAAGATTGCCCACCCGTCAGTGCATTAGAGGTGAAAAATGTCATCACAGGAGCGAGGAATTTCTCCTCGCCGGGCTGGGATGGAATTAACAACTATTGGTGGAAGAAGTTCACTTCTGTCCATCAACACCTAGCCCGAATATTCACCTCTTACATAAATGGAGACCAACCCATTCCGCACTGGCTGGTGGAGGGCCGAACGACACTGATCCCAAAATCGGGAGACTTGTCCGAACCGAGAAACCATAGACCGATCACGTGTCTCAATACGTTATACAAATTGTTCATTAACATCTTGAACGAGCGTATTGAGAAATCCGTGAAACCGGTGTGGCAACGGGTAATAGAACAACGAGGCTGCAAAATGGGTGTATCCGGCTGCAAGGACAACTTGCTTATCGACAGGTGTGTTTGTCAGGACTCAGTCCAATACAAGCGTAACCCGTCGATAGCCTGGCTGGATTACATGAAGGCGTATGAGTCCACATCGCACGAGCTTTTAAGCTTGTTGCTCAAACGCCTCCATGTCCACCCAAACATAGTGAGAAATGTAGAAGACCTGATGCCTCTTTGGAAAACACGCTTTGTCATCACATCGGGCAATCGTCGAACCATGTCTAGACTGGTTCAATTCCAAAGAGGTGTCTATCAGGGAGATTCTCTGAGTCCTCTGCTCTTCTGCATCTCACTATTGCCTCTATCCGTTGCTCTCCGGATATCTCAAGGGTACATGTGTGGACCGCGTGGTGAACGTGTACATAAGATCACCCATCTTTTCTATATGGATGATCTTAAATCATACGCATCAGGCGAAGATCAATTACATCGATCTCTGAACATCGCCCTCACATACTCGAGAGATATCGGCATGGAATTCGGATTGGACAAGTGTGCAGTCATTCATTCGCACAGAGCAAGGTCAGGCTCCCATAACAACGATATGGAGCTCGTCAACGGAAATGTCATCCGCCACCTTAGCGCCGAAGAAGCCTACACATACCTGGGCGTACCTCAAAGGCATGTCTAGGATGTGCAGGCTGCTAAAACCACCATCATTAAGAAATACCGGCGCATTCTCCGTCAGATCTGGTCATCAGAATTGACCGGGAGAAATAAGGTGGCAGCCACGAATATGTTGGCCGTATCACCAGTGCTCTATTCTTTTGGAGCACTGAAGTGGAACGTTGACGAGCTAAGGGATCTTGACCGAAGCACACGGAAGATGATTTGTATGCAACGCAGTTTGCATCCAAGATCTTCCGTGGAACGACTGTATTTGCCCCGAAATATGGGAGGTCGTGGCCTTTTAAGCCTGGAGTGTATGCATGACCGATTGGTCCTCGAAACAGCTTGCGACGTGATTAATCGAACGGAGGATCCCCTGATGATGCTAGTACATCAGCATGAAATTCAGGGGAAGGGGGCGCTTTTGTACAACGCGGCGGAACGAGCGGCGCGAAACCTCGGTCTGGTTTTCAACGTGGGACGTAGTGGTGCACAGGAGGCTGAATCAGTCATCAATCTGTGCCCAGTGCGTCTCAGGGCTAACATACGGAAGAAACAACTCCGTATGTTGGAGGGTAGGCATATCGACAAGCCGTTGCATGGACAATTCTTTCGAAATGTCCAACAACTTGGCTTGTCGGCAGACATGACCTTCTCCTTCTTAAGATCAGCCGGCTTGAAATCCGAGACCGAGGGTTTTATCTTCGCATGCCAGGATGGGGTCATCAATACCTTAGCGTATCGCCAGAACATCTTACACCAGGCGGTACAGAGTACGTTTTGTAGATTGTGTAGATGTCATGCTGAGACACTAACGCATCTTTTGGTAGCATGCCCAATCTATGCAGTTTCAGCATACATCGAACGTCACAATGCGGCTCTTCGAGTACTGTATATTGAATCCGTAGTCGGGAATGAGTCGTGCCGAATATACTGGAATTACTCATTCCTGACGAGCAAGCAAATAGCAGCCAATAAGCCTGACATGGTCCTTGTTGACTTCGATGACAAATCCATCTTCGTCAACGAGTTTTCTGCACCAGCAGAAACAAATATAGTCAGCAAAGAGGACGAAAAACGGATGAAATATCAGGAACTCCTGTTCGAAAAAAAAATCAAGCTCGTCGTGCTGATAATTGGAGTGCTGGGAGGAATGAGACCAACTTTCCTCCAAAACATCAAAAGCATTCCGGCCTGTCAAGAACATGCAAATTCCATCGCAGGCCGAATGCAGAAAGCAGTGCTGCTGGGATCTCTCCGTCTACTGAGGTCACACGAGATCCTGTAACCACTTACCCAATGGTAGAGGGAGTGGTTACAGTTGCAAACGAAATGGCCCGGTGCAGTTTGCAGCGGAGGAGATGGATATCGGAGCCACTTTTCTGCTGCAGACTGCACACGTGGATTCTGGAGGGCCAAGGGAGGTTAGGGTTTTAGTCGGTAAACCTTGCCGTTAACATCAAAGGTGAGGGAGTCCGAGTCCGTGTGTATTTTTACGAAATTATTGTATTTTCCCCCCTCAACAGTAAAATTATCCAATATCAAAAAATCATGTATTGCAGAAAATTCTCGGCCGATTCTCTTTAATTGTTTTTGATTCTTTTTAGAAAATAGTAATCAATGGTTAGAATTGCCTTTATGAAGCCCGAATTAAAAAAAATGAGTCAGAACTTTTTAATTTACATTTTATTAGCTTTGATTACTACTTAATGGTGCCCCTTAAAATAGTCTAATCTACTCTAAAAGATTTTAATTAATAAATATAAATTATTCCAACAACAATTTCAGGTATTCTGCTAGATTTACACCTTGAAAAACACTATGGTACTAGAAAGTTACTACAATTTAAGTGTTAGCAATAATATTTCCTTCCTAAGACGTGCCATAATGTAATAATAAATAATTAGAAAAATTAATATATAAAACTTGTATGAATACAAAATCTTTAAAAAATGCGAAAGCCCATGAAATTGAATGAATTTCCATAATATAATAAGCACGTACTAAAATTAATGATTTTAAAACAATAGAAAATCATTCGTTACAGCTCTGTTGAATAGATTTCTATTGATATTTAGTGATTAAGAAAACCAATTCAAATCTGTTGAGATTCATTCAAAATCACTCAATGAATTTCAATCAATTTTCGTTTGCAGGGTCATCAAATGCCATAGTAAATTATTTGCATAAAGTAATGTTGGTTACTTATATTGATAAAATATATTTATTTATTTATTTTATTATTTTAACGGGCGGAATCGCCCTTTTACAAAGTTTGTTCATACTTACTGAATAATCGTTATATTTGCGAGAGCTGCAGATGGACTTAAGAAGATGGCGCCATACTTCACATTTGTGTATGAAATGTAGGACTGCAGAAACCTACACCAAGTACAGCGGCGGTCATGAGTCGATTTCCGCCAGATAAACAATATTTTCGAAACGTAAACAAACAACGTGGCTCGTCTTACCAACAGCGAACTGCTGCTTGTAAACGAAATCGAAAAATTGTTCACCAGACGGGGATCGAACTCACGACCTACGACTTCGTAGTCCAGTGCGTTAACCGCCTGAGCCACGAAGCCGGTATTGCCAAATCACATTTTTTCCAAAGCCGATTTGTTTGCTTAGGCAAAAATAGCAATCAGTTGCATGACAAACCGGTTCTCTCCAAATCATAGGAATGCCGAGTTTCATGTACCTCCTAATATAATCAATGAAAATGTTTTTATATAAATATCATATAATGCATATCTGAATATATACTCTGTTATGCCAGAAGCCCATTCCATAAGATTCATGTGACAAGAAAGACATATACAATACTCGGTGACCATTGCTCTTGAAGATTTGCCGGTGCAAGTCCAAAATATTGAAGATAACTGTTTGGAAGCATGTAGGTAAAAGTACATTGATTCTTCTTGATGACATATTCACCGCACATACAGCAAAATTTGTCTGGATGATTGACGCATTCAAATTCTCGTTTTCTCTTCCTCAAGCTTGTACATTTCTCTACAATCAAGTTATAATTCGATATGATATGTAAACTTAAAAAAAATTGGCTCCAAAATATGAATGCCTTTTCGTTTGCTGGGAAGGTTTATGTATAACTATATCAAAAATTTATAATTATATCGAAGATAGAATATAACACGAGAATTTAAAAGGGTTTCATGAGAAATGCAAATGTCGAACATTCAGAAGTATTGAAATAATAACAAATCATGCTCGAAAAAGAATTAAGAAGCATTGATATGATGTTGAAGTTTTGAGCGCTCGATCGAACGATTTAAAATAAATTTTTTGTTGTTGTAAATATATTTTTTTTATCTGGTATGTATCAGGGAGTGCTTAAATAACAAAATCAGCCTTTTAAGGTGTTCCTTCCCCATGAACCCCATGTTCCCATATCACCCCCATAAGGTCAAAATTAACGTAAAATAGCGCCTAACTGCCGTAACTTTTCTGAGGTTCTTTTTTTATTTAGATATATAGTCATATAACAATAGAGATAATAGGATTCAAAATCCTTATCTCCATTCTATCCTGCATTTTGAGTTGACCTGATTTCAAAAATAATGGTGAAATGTGATGATATTTTCTTATCAAATAGGCATGCCTCAAACAAGCGTTTTGGATCGCTTGAATTCTTATCCAATTCTTATACGATATGCATGGGCTAAAAACAGGTATGCATATAATAAGTGAGGTAATACAAGTATTTCGCAAAGTCTCAATTTCACATGGCTGGTTAATTCTCGCTTAAGTGGATATAATTGACATTATAATATTTTTCGCCTCACGAACTACAGGGATAATATCACCGTTTAAAACAATTTTGATCTGATTTAAATCCACCTTTGAAAGTTGGTTATTGCTAACAATTAATAACATTTTGGATTTATTAGGATTTAAAACCAAGGCATTTTCATTGGAATAAGGTCTAGATTAAATAATCGGATAGCATGAAGGATCTCGTCAGATAAAGTCGACATAATAATCTGAGTACCATCCGCGTAGGTCTTCATACTGTCATTATTACAGCACTCGTAAATGTCAATGGTGAAAATAATGAATAATAGTGAGCTTAACTTTGCGCCCTGAGAGACACCACAGGTTATAAGTTTTCACATAGATGTCAATTTTAAGTTTCCTGAGGTAATCATCACTTATTGAGATCTATTAACGAGATAAGATCGAATTAAATTACAAGCTTGTACAGATATACCATAAAAAGATAATTTAGCAATTAGTAACTTATGATTAACTGTATCGAAAATTTTGACCTTATGCGGGTCATATGGGAACGTTACATGCGTGGCGTTTTGTTCAATCTCCTCAGCAACTGAACTCTTCAGTGAGGCTTCACGGAAGGAATCAGCTTCAGACGCCCTAAATACAAACTGATACTGAATTCTGATACACACATGCATGATATTTACGGAGAACCCAGGTAAGAAAAGATTCCCCACGTGATTGAAGAGATGGTTAATTTTGAATATTGCATGAATTTAGGAAAAAGAACAACTATATCTATGCTGACTCATCTTGATTATTATTTAATGGAAATTCTTTTATAAACAAAGAACAAAGTTAGTGAATAGAAAATTTAGTCTGGTATATTACACGATAATAATAATTAATAATGACAATAATAATTCCGCAAGACAGCTATAGAACTAGATACATTATCATGCCATATTAATGATGTTAATACCGTTACTATTATGGATGTGAGTTAATAAGGGGATATGTTCGTTTAAGATGGGTCATGTTAATTAAGATGGATTTGTTCCGCCAAGCCTCACTGAAGAGTTCAGGTGCGGAGGGGCTGAAACGAAATGACACCCATTTATCTTTTTAATTTTTAATTATTTGTTTACTTTTTAATTAATTTGTATTACTTATTTTCTATTACAAATTTTTGTTCCTGTCTATGTATTTTTTGGCAAGTCAATATTTGTTTTTCTGGTTTTTTGTTTTCGTATGTTGGTGTTTGCGTCGTTATAAAAATGGCTGTCTTGAAGATCGTCGAAGAACACCTTCCTTCCTTCTGGAACGACTCGGACTCAGGATCGAAGAATGTCGACTACGAATGAGAGTTTGTTTTATTATATATAATTTATTTATTTTATCGATTTGTATATAGTTTGCACGTATTCGACTCGAACGGGCGACGTTACCGAAACACATGGATGAAAATACTTTTTCTGCCCGAGCTCTCAAACATAGGGAGGCAGAGAAACGACTGAATCGCGCCGCGAGTGGTCGATCGCGATCGATGCGAGCGGCCCGAAGAGGGGATCACCGAGGTGGAAGTACATTAATCGATTGATGCACGCAGTCTTCCCTTTCATTTGCAGGCTACACGCGAAAGCCGTAGTATACATTCGCAGAACGACGCACAATTTTTCACCCGGTAACGCATATGGTTACATCATGGTTATATTGTTTTATATACTATTTGCCTTTTTCTTTCTTGTTTAGTATTATTATAGTTGCATGCTAACAAATTACATTCATATACCAGTTCGTTCCAAGTAAGTGTCAAATCGAAAGTGTGTTAACTTTATAGTTATGAGTATAATTTTTCCTTTTATCGTTACTAGTTGAGATTCGTTTTGAGAATCCGAGCGATTACGACGCAAAGTGTTTGAAATATTTAGAAATTTTCAAACTATATCATTTTAACATCTAAGGCAATTGGTAGGTATAAGCCGTTAACTATATTAACTTTTAAATGCAAATACCTTAAATTTATATTTATAAAACACTTATTTCATTGTAATGAAATAAAGTAAAAAATCGCATTTTGCGAACATGTTACATAACTAACTATTACGGAATATAATAATTTTATAAATACGAATACAATATCATAATATTATAATATTCAGAATATAATATTTTATAAATCTCAATTCGTGGATTTTTCTCTGGAAATTATGAATTAAAAATAAAAAGCAATATCCCTACTGAAACGATTAAGTTTTGGTAGCAAAACTCTGAGTATGAATTCAATTATTCTTGAGTGATTTTCAATTTTTAATTGGATTTTATCTCGTAATGGAACTAAATCGGCCATTTTAATAAAAATCTTTCAAGTAGGAAATTACTATTCCGTAAGGGTAAAGATAAAATTTATTCCTCAGCTTTTATTTTACATTAATTATAGATTATTTTTATTATGCATCTGTTACTTTTACATAAACATAAACACTACATTGATATCATTCGGATAGAAAATTACTCTTATGTAAGGATAAAGGACAAAATGTTATTAATTTGTAATCGCCGGTTCCACCCAGGTGGTTTTGACGTAGATACATACATACACTTGTGTTTACCTCAACTTCGTACCATATCGGAATTATTCGTGTGCCTTCGGTCTGCACCTATGGAACCACACCAATGTGAATGTGACGATACAAACTGTAAAATATCAAACTATAATTTAAAAAATCACAAAGAAGAATGTACAAAAAATCACGATCTCTCGGCGGGAAAGATGGAAGTCGTTTCGGTGAAAGAAATGTGTTCAGATCGGAAGAGAACTTCGGCGTCAAGTACAGCAATTACATTGGTGATAGGTACTCTGAAACTTTCAAGGCCATTATAAATGTAAAACCTTATGGTGACGAACAGTTGTCAAACGTGTATGTATCGGCCACGTTGAAAAGAGCATCCAAAGAAATACAGATAGTGTTGAAAATATGAAAAAAGCAATTATGGCTACATTCTATCTTATCTTTTCAACGAAAGAAGAGGCAAACCACGAATACTGCGGCGAAGGGACTTAAAAAGTGTACCAAATTTGTTATTTCGTCCTTTTTCTCAGTTTACTAAGTTTACTCAGTGCCTAAACTCATCAGTAATCGAAATATTGTTTGTTTTTTGGATTCAGACCAATAGAAAAAGCTGCGCAATACCAGCCGTTTTATAACTTCGGCAAAAGCGGACTTTGTGGAGGGACTGTACTGCCGCCATTTTGTATTAAACAAAAAAATTGTTGTTATTACCAGACACATTAATTTATGTCAAAAGTGTAAAATAATTTAATTATTTTATCACCCTCAAAATAATTCACGAAAAATTACTGATTTTTGAGCATTTATATGTATTCTCTCCTTAAATGTTAAATTTATTTCGCTGCAGTACCACGTAATTGAATATAGTTTTACGAGTATTAAAAAAAATTATTCAATACAGTAAATAAATTTTACCTTCAATAAATTTTACCTTCAATAAATTTTGATTACTTCGGAATACCTTGAGAGGCAGAACTCACTGCTTCCGAGCTGTAGATAGCGCCATTCTCACAAATGTTATTTTATATATTGATCGGCTTCTGCAGGGCAAAATAACCTACGCTCCCGACCTTCGGGAATCCCGTTCTTCGTTTGGAATCGACATACATATCCTGGGAGACAGCGATCGAGCGATTCGTCAAACGAATCCACCCGAAGCGAGCGCCATTACCAAATTGGGTTTTACTAACCATGTCCACCACGGACTAACGAAACATTGCACATACAGATTACATGAGCCATCTATTTTTCCATTTCCACGACGAATTATCCGAATACCCTCAATAGTCATCAATTTACATCCTCAGATAAATCTATCAAACGCTATTTTTGCACCAAAATATCAGTACATTAAAGTGATCGAGAAATCGCTCCCAAGAGCGTGCGCACGCACACTCATGCACGCACGCACCCACACACACACACACACACACACACACACACACACACACACACACACACACACACACGAGCGCTCGCGGATTCCGTTGTTCACAGATCGATAAGGATATGTCCCTGACAGTTTGTATCGCGATAATGCAAACTTGAGTGTAGAAATCTGGCTGGGTTGTCGACTTTGACGTTTCATGATATGTCCTGCGTAGTTTTGAGGGATATATCTACATGCCCTTAATGAGTTAAGTGTTTCACTGACATGAATATTTATTAAAAATATTATCCGTATCCTTTATTCGAAAAGTATTCTTATCTATTTATAATATTTATATTTAAAGAATCCGGAAAACATCGCACTAAGAATTAATAAACAAGGTTAAGAAGAACCCATTTTTTCCTTAAATAATATATTTAAAATGTACCCTACGCCTATTTTAAATTTAACTTTTAAAATACAACTTGATATTCCATATGTTACAGGTAGAAAATTGGCATGAGTCTATTAATCTATGGCAGATCAACAAGATCAATTTTCATCCGGGGGGTCTGTAGAGAAGGTTAATGCTTCAGCAGACACCTCTAAGGTAAAGGGAAAGGGTTTGGGCAACACTGTCAATAGCAACTGCAGGAAAAGGCAAAGTACAATTGTTGCTACACTAGAAGAAAAGCGTCGACGACAAACAATTGGTGATTTGCAATCTATTCACCTAGGCACTTTGCATCATACAATCGAAACATTTAATGGAAACGACAGAATAAGAGGTGAACGTAAGAGCCATGCAGGGAGTTTAGGTCTACTACTTGGTGATTTTTTATTTTCAACTTTATTAAATGAACATACCTTTCTAATGACTAAATTGTTTATTCTTTGCTTAGATACGGATTGGAAACGACATCAAAAAGCACATCAACCTAATTATATAAACAGAAGTCACGCCCGAATAAGGAATCAAACCAGATTTAATGTCACAAATCCCAGTCCCATTCTAATTGATTGCGTCGCCTCACGTACTCGTTCTCGTACCCCTTTGAATTCTCAGTTATTATTAGAAGAATCTCGAGTGAGCGCCTCTGGGAAGTCTGACCTGGGCACGAAGAAGACAAACTCATCAAATAATTTTTCAATTCTCACACCATTATCTCACAGTGCATCAACTTCCAAAGGAAACAGAGGTTAGTAAATCAATATAAACTATCCATTTGTAATATATTGCAATTCTTATGATCGATAAAAAATATTCTCATAACAATGAATAGAAATTAAATTTGATAATAAGTATTGTATTTAAGGAATTTGCTATTTACTACAATTTTAATGTACGGCACGACACTCAACAATTATGTTTACTAGTGTTTAGACATGTTATTGACTTTATTGATTGAAATGCATCGGATCAACAACCACAAACCATAACCCATAACTCTTATTCAAGTAAAGATGGCGACACCACAGTCATTGCAAAAAAATGAATATTAAAAATACTACAAACATGTCCAGTGGTTATTAGATCAATCTAATTTTTTATAATTACAAAAGATTATTCAATAATTCTTTAATTCTTTTCCTTCTATAACAGGTTTTAAGGTTTTGATTGTCATTGCCTGATCTTGAATTCAATTAAAATTTTAGATCAATTTAATTTTTGTACCGATTCAGATTTTGGAAAACAAAAAAGTTAAGCAATAATAGAGCTAGTTAAAGGGCGCTTGTAAAATACAGTTTTTTAATTAATAGCTCTTCATATGATTTCTGGGATTAGTTACAAAAGTCATTGAACATACCCATATGGCACTCATAAGGTAAAAAAATAGTAAATACCCGCCTAAGTGCAGTAACTTTTAACAAATTATGCCCCACCAATGAGAAATCTATATTTTCCCCCTCACGTGCATTCCCGAGAAGGAAACATATCAATCACGATGAAAAATAGACCGATTTTTAATTGAAAGGGTTATTTTTTATCATCAGACGAATGAAGCAGAATTCCCTCATTGCAAAATGCACCAACTGAAATCATCAGTAAGGCTTGTTGGTGCAGATCTGCCTTGTACGCCGCTTACTATTCTTCACGATGAAAAGTCTTTTGTACAGAATTAGATATATCTCGCTAGAGGCGAAAATCCAACCCCCGTACTCAAGACACCTGTCGACGAGCTACCAAGTGTGAATGACAACAGAATCACTCACTCGACAAGGCAGACCGCGACATTATCGTCTGATGATAAACAGAAGTTACCGATAACCTTTTCAATTGTTGATTTGTTTTTTGCTCTTTATCGCCCAGATCTCATTATTCATCGGCATACAAGGTCTGCATCAACAAGCCTTGCTGATGAGTCCAGTACGTGCAGATCGGGATGAAACGCCAGAGGTGGAGTTCTCTCATTTTTTTAATGAAGGAATTCTGCTTCATTCGTCTGATGAATAACCCTTTCAATTAAAAATCGGTCAATTTTTCATCGTGATTGATGTATGTTTGCTCCTCGGGAATGCACGCGAGTCGGCCAAGAGGGAAAAATGTAGATTTCTCATTGGTGGGGCATACGCCGTATTTAATTTGTTAAAAACCGACCCACGTTACTTCGATTCATTATTACAGTAACTTTTGTTAGGCTATTTTTTTATTGGTGATATCGTTAACTAGATGCAAATGACACTGAAGCTAGCTTTCTAAGCTAGGCTTTCAAATTCCGGTCGCCACACGGTGGGGCAAATCGATAAAATTAGGACTGTTATTTGCAAATTTTCGATCGAGATGGAGAGCAACAAATAGAGGCCAAGAAAAGTTTCTGAAAAAAATTGAAGAATGGTTGAAGGACACCGTGCAATTTTCAAAATTATCCAATACTGAATGCTCAACATCAACATCTGAGAAGATTGTGAAGAATGATAAAAAAGGAACATGTGGGTGACCTTCGCAATCCTTTGCTTCATCCAGCGATAGATCAGAGAGGCGGAAGACTCAAGAAGTACGTTCTACTTTACCTGCAGAAGAATTGGCGTATGCTGCTCAAATAAGTTTAAGGACTTCTGGTCAAGTAAATACTGCTCAAGTTCTTAAAGATGTCATGTTATCAAGCTCAAAAAGAGCCTCAAAATATAGATCTGCTGTTCGTTCATAAAATGAAATACCTTTAACCCCAGACTAAGCACTTCCTTTACTGCTCGAGAATAGAAAATCAAATCACTCTTATCAACTATCAAGAAATGCAGATAGAGCACATAAATGCAAATTATACCCATCATACCATGAGGTAGAAAAAGCAAAAAAATCTTTGTTATCCATCAGTTCTGTACACAACTGTTGGTGAATCGTGCGCCCAAATTAAACTACAGGCTTTACTTGATCATACCTCATATAGAATTATACAACTTCAGGCTGATGTCATCGACACTCTAAATCCGGAAATTCTGCAAAAATTACTACTTCGCTGTAAATGAGGATGTGATGGAAGCAGCGGTCAAAGTGTTTACAAACAAAAATTTACTGAGGATGGAAAATCTGATGAAAGCATTTTTATACTTCTATGGTGCCTTTACAATTAATACACAACAATCACGAGACGGATGAAGCAACTATAGCGTGAAAAAATCCTAGATCATGAAGATGTGCAGTCAACACGGTAAGAACTTACATACATTGAACACCAGATTGAGGGTCTTGCACCATACGCTACTGAACAAAATTGAAAATCCATTTCAGTATCTTATTGTATGTTATTTACGATGATAGACGAAGAGTCTGTAATGCAGTAACCGGTACCAATTTTAAACAACGCTGCTTCCTGTGCAAAGCCACCTCTAAAGAATTTAATGACATCGGCAACATTCTGAAAATGGACATTACTACAGATAATTTAATATTTGGCATATCTACATTGCATGCGTGGTTTCGTTTTTTTAGTGCTGTTTGCATTTGTCTTATAACATCTAACGATGGAAATACAGCACTCCGCTTTGTCGAAAGTGCTGCCGTATCTGATGAAGTAACAGGAGTCGATGAAAATTTAATTCTCCGATTTCATGTAATTTTGCAAGTAATTTCGAGCGGGTATGATATAAACGCTGATAAATTCAAAGACTATCGTATAAATACTGCCCGTTTATTCGTTGCTTTATATTCCTGGTATTACATCCCTACACCTGCACATAAAGTATTGATCCACGGAGCAGAAATGGTAAAATATGCCCTTTTACCTATGGGACAACTTTCTGGAGACGCCCACGAGTCATGCAATAAGGACATTTAAAATTTCAGATTACATCATTTAAGAAAATGCTCTAGAGAATCGAATATGAGAGTCATTTTTAATAGGCTCTGAGTAATATCAGATACATTTCTCTCGAGCTTCAGAAAATTGCCCCAGAGACCGGCAAAATCTCTACATCAAGAAGCTAGACAATTGTTAAAACTACCTGAAGTCATCAGACGAAAGACAAGGAACAATTTCGATTTAGATACAAGTGGGTCAACATCAGAATTCGAATCGAATGAATTGAACATTGATGAATGTGACATGCATGATTTTTGTTAATAGGCATAAATAAAGAATTACATAACATATACATGACTTAATCTTTTACCACTTTACCTACATCAAGTTACTCCATAATAAATTCATAAACCAAAGGAATAAAAATGAAATTACAAATTTCTGTTTTTTTTTATCGATAATATCAATTGTACAACACTTTTACAACGTTTTTGCTCTAATTTAACTCCTGAATCGTAAGCAATGACCTTGTAAACCAAATTGCATGAGATTTCACTTTATATTGTTGAACGTATAAACAGTTGTGGCCGTTATTTTGGATCCGCCACTTTGAATTTTGAAAATCTGACCGCAGATTCGTAATCAGCGATTTCGAAAATTTTCAGGTAGGTAATTTGGGATTTTTAGCCACGAAATCGGGACTTTGCCTCACTGCACTATGGGCAGAAGGCATTCAATAACGGACACTATGCAAGATTTGAACGGATTTGATCGAAACTCGGTACTCAGGGGTTTTTAGGGTCGTTGATTACGAATATGAGGTCAAATTAACAAAATTCAAAATAGCCGATCCAACATGACGGATGAGTTTTACAAAAAACCATTAAATAATTACAAACCTGCTGCGTAGGGATTTGTCAGGTTGTTCATTACGACGAATATGAGGTCAGATTTACAGCATTCAAAAGGTCTGAACAACATTCACATGGCCGGGTAATAATCATTGATAGAGCGGATTTTCAACTACTTGGCAGTTTTATTGCACACAATTTATGTACTTCCTCTTAGCGTGACCCAAGACTAACGACGTGGACGTGGGAAGTATTTTAGCCCCTTTCTTGTTTTTTTTACTTCTTTTTTTTTTTTTTTTTTTTTTTTTTGCCCAATATACGACAAATATTATTTCCTGGATTGTCATCACCATCGACTTCTTCATCTTCTGACAAGATAACACAATTTAAACGTTTCCGCGAGTCCAGTATTATCATTTTCTTCTTCGTAGTCTTCGATGTTTTCGCCAGATTCTTTTTCTTCGTTGGGCTCTACTACCGACGCACTTTCGTGATAATACTAATGAGCTCCGAACTTTATATAGATCAAGATCTCCTTTGTAAGAATTTATGTAGTGGCAAAAAAATTGTTTACGCTTTATTTCAAGTCTAACTTCGTTAAAATACAAAACGGGCAAAAATGGGCAAATTTAACTGAAAGTTAATTTCACATAGAAGAGATTCCACTTTCATTTTTAATGATATCATGTGGAAGTTAGGAGAACTACAAAACAGAAGCAAGTGCATTTAGGAAAAAAACGTTCACCTACATAGAAGGTGCTTTATTTTTTACAATACAGACAATTTTTAATTTTTCTTTGTTTTGGTTCGACATACTGCATGTTATAACAAAGATATAACGTTTAGAAGTGATAACAATAATCGATTTGAAAAATAATCTTACATTTAGTATACCAAGCACTTTAAATTTTTTAATACAATTTTTTAATACAAAATAAAATGCACGCCATCATATTTGACCCATTAGTATAATATTTTACAAAAGGTTGTAATACTATACAATTAGACTATGAAATTCAAAATTCGAAATTCTGAAGTGGACTTTTGTCCGTTTTTAGATGCCTTCTGGTCTGTAGTGCACTGTGCGTCAGGGCCTAATAGCGGACAAGCTCAAGCAGTGACCTCTAGCGCAACCAGCGAATCTAATAATAATATATAGATCGTTCGAGGGAACTAAAAAATCTAAAAGTGCTTAATACTTAGTAGGAACAAAGTAAGTATCCAATGATGAGACAGCAACCAGTTTGTGAATGAGTGAACATCGTTTAAAGAAAAAGTTAAAATCAAGTTAAAAGCAAAATTGCGTCTAACTAGCTACTACGATAATGTCCAACTCGGCTTAAAAAGATTCATAGATGCGTATAAACGTGTTAGAAACAGTACATAGCCTGGTACCTTGAGGGAATAAAAGGAGGTATAAACAATAAACTTTATTGTAAATTATTCACGAAGCTTGACTTGAAAAAATTCACACATGTGTACAAACAATATAACACCTGGTACTTTGATGGAGCAACAGTCGATATAAACAATGAACTTTATTTCTTCTAAGCTAAAAGCGTAAATATTCTTAACCCGCTTCGTCCTGAAATGCCGTAAATTTTGACCTCTTTTCACCAGGTGCTTTCTTAGGGAAAAAAATCACTCAATCGTTTTGATATAACCATACCTATTGTATTTTTTCTCGAACTTTCTAAATCCGGTTTCAGATTGACCATATCTGCCGCCATTTTTTTACTATGGCGATTTAAACATAAAAAAATTGTGAATTTTGAAAAAGTGTTCGGAACAAACTAAGTCTCTGTATATGGTGGAGTAATTAGTTACACTAAAAGATAGGATGGTTATTAATTCTACATTCCAATTGACGGCTTCAAAATGACGGTTCTCAGTCAAAATTTTGTTGAACAATTTCTGGACGATCTAACTCAAAAGCTACGAGCTTTTTAAAAAAAATGTTGAGAATGAAAAGTTCTTAGAATTCATTGAGAAATATAGTGGAATTTTTTCAGATTTTTTAAATGAAGTTTTGAGAAATTTTTTTTCAACATTTTTTTCAAAATTGTAATTTATTTACGGAAAATTCTGAACAAAATTTAGTGCATTCTCTGATAAATTCTAAGAGTTTTTTGTACTTTGCAATTCTTTTCAAAAGTTGATAGTTTTCGACGAAATGAATTTCAAATATTATAGTTTTGGAATATCAACTTTTTTTTTTTTTTTTTTTTTTTTTATTTAAGCAAATTTAATCTACAATTTAGATTATGTTGCTAACCTGAAAAATGTAAGTGTATTAATAAGGTTTTACAATAGTTTTAGCATTAACTGTTACATTACGCATTTTAACTTATTTAAATCGCTAGTTTGCACGAGTCGAAGAATTTCCATAGTGTCTTGCAGATGGTGTCCGTTGGCCTCGCCAGTAAAGTCTCACAAGTAAGTGGAATATCAACTATTGAAATATCAACTTTTGGAAAAAAATGCATAGAATAAAAAAATCTTAGAATTCATCAGAGAATGCACTAAATTTTGTTCAGAATTTTTCGAAAAAAAATTACAATTTTCAAAGAATTTTGAAACAAAATTTTCCAAAATTCGTTTAAAAAATCTGAAAAAAATCCACTATATTTCTCGGCGAATTCTAAGAATTTTTTATTCTTAGCATTTTTTAAAACAAGCTCATAATTGTTCAGTTAGAGTGTCCAGAAATTTGTCAACAAAATGTTCACTGAGGTCCGCCATTTTGAATGGTGAATTAATAACCATCCTAACTTTTAGTATAACTATTTACTCCACCAGATACAGAGATTCAGCTTGATTCGAACACGGTTTCCTGTTAAAAAGTACGATTATTTGAACAAATTTTTTCAAAATTCACGACTTTTTTATGTTTAAACCGCCATAGTAAAAAAATGGCGGCATATATGGTAAATCTGAAACCGGATTTAGACAGTTCGACAAAAATACGATAGATATGGTTATATCAAAACGGATTAACTAAATGCTACAATTTTATGAAAAAATTCGTCGAAGCGTAGAAACATACCACACATACAAATACTATGCATAGAAATGTATTGAATACTCGCGTTCAGTTGGCCTCTGGACCACGACAAGGACATGGCAAATATTTGTTAAATATTCTTTTTACCTGAGTATTTTTTTGCGAGATATCAATTGTAATAGGTTTTGCAGATCCAATGATTTTTTCTCTAATTCATATAAAATTCGGAGAGGTGCATGAAGTTTATATGTATTATCAAATCCGAGAATGGGAAGGTCAATCTTCGTGACAAGTTGCTCTTTGTGCGGAGTGATGTTTTCTTTTATTCGATTATATACACCGTTTAGGCATTTTTCGTTTGAGGTTGGATTGTAACTCACAATTGTTCGCATAATGTTTACCTAAGAAAAATATACTATAAAATAACCATGTTTATTTAAGAATTTCCTGAGTAAGATTCTCCGAAAAACTTTGCAAAAAGGGCAGCCAGGTATTTGACAAGCCAGTGGATGAATGCTTCCAATAAGGGTCTGTATATTTAGTATATTGTATTGATTTTTTAAGTTAATTTATTAATTCAGTTAATATTTTTTCATCAATTATATTTTTCAAACAAATACTTGGCATTACTTTGTAAGATTGTTTGCTTTGTTTATTGTTAATTCTGAATACGTTGGATTCGTGTAACTTTTTTTATAATATGTGGTGTTCTGATTTATATTATGTGTAACAATGAATTTGTGTTAATAATTCTGACATTTCATTGTATACTTTCTTTCGTTCGAAAGGACCTGGCTATTTTACATGATTTCACTTTTTTGTAGAATAATAATATATAACCTTTTTGTTAAAAAATGGCCATGAAGTATTTTTTTTTATAATAAGAACCTGGTGAATTTTTTTACATGTAGAAATGTTTTTTTTTTGGGGGGGGGGGGGGTTCACTCATTTTTGCTAAGGTAGAAAAACTAAATAAAAATACATATATATATATATTTAAAAAGTACCCGATTCCTTGAAAATAATGTAATTTTAAAAAATCACCTGATTTTAAAAAAAGACAGTATTTGTAAGTTTTTGATGTTCAACCCAATATACGTTTGCTGTTATATTTTTAATTTTCAACGTTAAAGACTTTAAAAATGTTTTCATGCTTTAACTAATTTGACTTTGTTTGCAAATGATATCTACAGTGCCTTCAAGTCTGACAGACAGGTAGATGCTACCCATCTTGACTTTTCCAAGGCCTTCGACTCGATCAACCACACTATTCTTATTGGCAAATTGTGTGAAATGGGTATTGGTGGCTCGGCTATTGATTTGTTGAAATCTTATCTTTCTGATCGATGTCAGAGAGTTCTTTACAACTGGTCTATTCAATTTCTGATTGGGGAGTGCAATTTAATTCGGATTTAAATTTTAGCGATCATGTCAGGGGTGTTGTATCTAGGGCTTACTCGGCGTTGGGCTTTTTTTGAGACGTTCTACAATAGCTTTCGCAAATTACTACAGTAATCCATTTGTATAATTCAATAGTTGTTCCTCACTTTATGTATTGTTCCCCCATTTGGTATGTACATAAAGTTCTGGACGTTCACTAAACGAATCTTTAGAACAGACTACTGTTATATGCTTTTAAAAAATATTATATTTATTTATCAGCAATGGATTTTAGAAAACCGTTCAATGAACGTTCGGAACTTCAGGCACATCACTTGGTCACCTTTTCTTAAGAAAGATTTCAGTTTGCTTGAGTTTGTCCAGCATAAATTTATTAAAATTCTCTCTTTTAAGGCTCGATGTCTAGTGTCCTATTTAGAATAGAACATGGCTATTCAAATAATCTTAATGATTTTTTTAGTTCTCTAAGGTCATTAATGGAAAGGTTAATTGCGGTGATCTATCTGTTTTGTTTGCACACCGTAACGTACTGTATTCGATTAGAAACTCACGAACATTGGTTGATGACCAGTAACTAGCTATGAATTTTATTCTATCATTACGCGTTTGAAAAGATCTTGGAATGCTCTTCCACAATTTCCATCTAATTATGGCGAGTCATGTTGGTCTATATTTTTAAAGGTACACTGTCTTCAACATTTTAATTGATTTGATTTGTAGTGAATTTTTATCTAGTCAGGTTATTGCGCAGTAAATTTGTATATATCGTAGAATTAGGGTTTTTATGAGTCGTTGACTTACATTAATCGTTATTACAGTGATGATATATTATTGTTTTTGTGTTACTATATTTATATATTTATATTTAAAATTGAACTTCAAACAATTCCAAAGCATTACTTAATTTTTATTTTTAATCTTATTGTATAAAAGGCATTTTGGCTGTAGTGAATAACAAATAAATAAATAAATAAGTATAAGCGGATATACATGCCTTCGAATGTCACTTTCATTCAACCAATGGATTAAGGAGTGATCGAAAAATTTTAAAGGTTTGTTACATCTAATATAATGTCGTTGAACAAATGATTATATCACATATTTATTTTATTATTGTTTTATGCTGTACTATTTCAGAATATATAAAAAAATTTTGCGTGCCCTTCAACTGTCCAAAGATAAATGTAATGTGCAGAAATTTGTAAAAGGCGTGGATTTGTACAAGTGCATGACATTTGCTTCTTTGGCTTGGAACAGCTTGATTCAAAAAAGGCAACAAATTCCTTTTCATGTGGATTCATTGCACATGGAAGAAGACAACGAAGAAGAAACAAGTGTGGACAAAACAAATCTGTAGTTCCATCAAGTTGCAGGCATTAAAATGTGATGAAAATCCAAAGTGGTTGCAGAGTTCGAATGGACTCTACACGTCAAAAATTATTATTTTCACTTTAAACCATCCGACAACTCGTACCTGATGTTGCTGTCAACGACAATATCAGTGCACCATAAATAAATTAATTTACTTAAGTTGAGGTAATTTACTATTGGGCTAAATAAAATGATATATTTTAAATATATTCATTTGTATTAATAATACATTATTAACAAACTTGACCTGAAAACCTGCATTCTGCATCATATTTTAACTTGACGTCTGTTGGTTAGGTTGATATGTCGTTCTAGTTTTTTTTAAACACCTGTACCACTGTACATACACCTGAGTGTAGTTATTTAAGGTGTCTTGCCTCCCGTTCGGGTTTAAACCCCCCCCCCCCCCATGGGGGAATGGGGCCAAATTTTAGTGATGCGCCAGCACCGCTGGTTGTGCACACTTAAAAAAGATATACAACAAGTCAGCTACCACATTTATTAGCAACAAGCTGCCTGCCTTGATGCTTCTGTTGGTTCAGAGAACCTTTCTAACGTTGCCACGGCCCGCTAGAGGCCAACCCTTTCTGCGGTTACTGCCTGCACGGACACGGCACGCCGTAGCGCTCCCCCGTGTGGAACCCGCCGGCAGGGACCACTGTACATACAGTGTATACATGTACATGTATATACATTGTGACAGGGCGTCACCGATCGACCCCTGCGCGTGGCAGTAGCGGAGGAGTATGGAGCGCCACCGGCAACACTCGCTTTACTCTCCTATAGCTCAGAGCACTTCGAACGATCAAGTTGAGTCCGTAGTCTACCGGTCATGCAGGCACACGGCATTACCGATTTAAAGGTCTGGCTCGATGGCGCGTCCACGATGGCGATCTTCAGGCCGCGACCTCGACGCCCGAGTCCCATCTACCGGCACCCGTTCCGGGTTCGCCGCCGCCATGTACCGCCGGCTCCGCCGCGCATTGTTGCTGGCCAGGTTCCCCTTCTTCCCCGGGTGTCATTACCGCACCCGGACATACGAGGAGTAGTATGGCGAATTCGTTCCCTCTCCTCCAGTGCCTCACCGTCTTTCGTCATTGGGGGACTCTTCCCCTCATTCGACGTCGACAATAGTAAGACTCCTACTCCCTCTACGGACCTTCATAGGGATAGCCACGAGACGCTGAGTTCCGTTTGCTCTCTCTCTCTCTCCCTCTCTTTTCCCCCCTTTTTCCCCCTTTTTTCCAGACACCAACGGACGCCGCGACACGCAACTTCATTCTGGGATTCCTTAGCGAGCAGACGTGCGTCGTGAATCTGTCTCTGAGAACCAAGTCTAATACATTCCGAAATATTAGAATTGTGCTCTTCGCGTGCGAGTCGTCAAGTTGTGACTGGAGATTCCGTGCGCAGCAGAAAACCAGTGCTGGGATTTTTTTTCTGGCGTCCACCGCAAACATCCGTGGAACCGTGAAACAGGAGTTTTGAAGGGAGTCCTGACTCATCCGAGCCCTTCAACTCAACCAATATACGCCAAGTTGGCGTCTGACTGGCCTTGGGATAAAGTGGTGAACTTGGCGATTACCAGCGCATCATAGTGAGGAAGCGTCCGCAACCCCCGTGAGTACGGTTTGCCCCCAGCGTTCGATTTATATCCGTTCCCCTTTTTCTTTTTGCTATATTTACTCTCTTTTTATTTTTTTGTGTATCGCGTGTTGACCTCATCCGAGGTTTTCCCCGCCATTCGCGTCTTCCGCTAAAACCTCCGGTCATGAGCAAGCAGCCCACCGTCGAGTGATCGTCGAACTTAATTTTCTTTCTTTAGATTTATTATAATTGCATGCTAACAAATCATATTCATATACTAGTCTATTCGAAGTAACTATCGTATCGAAATTGTATCAACTTTATAGTTATTGAATATAATTTTTATCTTTTCTTTTTTCTATTACCTTTTTTCGTTGTTAAATTCATTACTAGTTGAGATTATCAATATTTCGACAGGGCCTAAACGTTTTGTAAATTCGACCGATTACAACGGAAGGTGTTTGAATTGTTTAGAAATTTCCAAACTATGGCATTTTAACATCTAATGCAATGGGTACGCTGAAGCCGTTAATTAGTTTATTTTAAGTATTGTATTGTAATTTTTTATTTTGACACGAGGCATATCAACCTCTTAAGTCAACCATATGTTATGATCCATCTAAAAGTTGTCATAGCTAAAATGTAAAACATTGTGGCACTATTTGCTGTCTATGACAATTGTAACTCTTAATAACATCAAAAGTATTATATCACCGAGGACGGTGATGATTTTTAAGAAGGGAGGAGTTATGATCCGACTAAAAATTTAAGTTATATATATTATATGTTGAGATTTATTAAATGCTGATTATTTCTATTACGGGTGACACCGGATCATAACAATACACCAACACATGCATGCGGCTCGATTGCGGACTGCGATTCTCGGAATTATATTATTTCAATTTCTGTATTTAATAATTGTATAAGACTTTATTTAATAATTTGATTTTTAATAAAGGATAGAAGTAAACATTGAAATGCATTACATTGGAATAATTAATACTAAACAGTACTGTGGATTTATTCCATTCCAATGTAATTTAAAGTAATTATATTTTATATTAGTTAAATGTATAATCTATATTCATAGGTGTATGTGATGTTTGTATATGTGCATATAAGAAGGATTTGAATATAAGTACGATTGATGCCGAAACCTTCCGAATTTTGTATTGTGCGTGTATCGTGATTATGTATATGTTAGCGTATGAACCATCGAGAGTTTTGAACTGTTAACTGTCAAGTTAGTTAAGCTCTGACTACGACGAGATCAAGTCGCTCAAGCATAATTATTAATTATTTCTAACTCTCAGTTATTATAGTTTTATATTACGGTGAGTCCCGGTGGTCGTGTAAAAACTTTTAATAATAAAAAAAAGGCAATGTTTAATTTGATGAAAGTGCTGGTGAGTCTTAGACAAGTGATTCGCGTATAGTTAACCCATATTCCTAATCCAATGCATTTGCGAATTCCTGTAGAGGAATAAGTGGTATCCCGGATCTTAATAAAATCGATTCCAGTTACCGAAGAAAATTCGTAACAGTAAGAAATCGTAACAAAATTGGCGATCCTGCCAGGATACTGCTTACAACTGCAGATGAGTTGGATTCGGAATTTTTATTAATTTAATAGTTTTGTTTTCAGATCTCCACTGTTCTGTAGATTTTGAAAAGTGTTTTATAGGAAAAATAGTGATTTGGGAATTAAATAATTTCCCTTTTATTTATTTAACGAATGTTCTGGAAAGGAACATGGACATTTTGAAATGGCAGTTGTACATAGTTTCAACTTAAGCCATGTGTCTAATTACAGGAACGTTGAAACCGTTCCGATCAAATTAATTTATTTAAAAGAAATTTAGAATTCGTCAACAAGTTAACGAATTTAATATTTAAATTTATTATTTTATTATTGAATATTTTAGTAATTTATTAATAATGAATAATTATGTCAAATTTAATTGTAATGTATAAATGTGTTGTATTGTCCATATTTATTAATTACGAAACCGTTAATGTTCAAATAGTGTTGTGAAGTGTTTGTCTGTTAGTGAAACTTGAATTTTATTTTTAATTTATTGTTCTTATTTTCTTTGACTTTTATTTCGATATTTTATATTTTTGTTTTAAATTTAATTTATTGGAATTTCTTTATTGAATTTTAATTTGTTTTTCCATAATATGATATGAAAAGTTGACGGTTTGATTAGTAAAATTTGAATTGTGTATTGTATTGTGTTGAACAAATGTACCATTTGAAGTATCAGTTGGTTTTAAATAATTTTGGGAAATGTGTTATTCGAATGTTGTTTTGATTTATAACTATCGATTATATATAAAAATTAAGTTGATTTTTTTTTTGTTTTTATTTTTATTTTAAAGGTTTTTTTTGTTGAATAGTTAAATGTAAAGAAATTTTAATTGATATAGTGATAAGTATTTTTCTATCCGTTGCGTTAAAAAAAAAAAAAAAAAAAATTATTTTATATATTTATTTTAGTTTTAAAATGGGAGATCAAACGTCCTTAAATATGGACATCACTAATAAGATGATGGCATCCATGACGGAATGCCTTGTTTTACAAAACGCCTTAACATCGGTAACTTATTATGATGGTAAAAATGTCCCTTTGAAAACTTTTATACAAGATTTACAAACTGCTTGTGGAATTATTCCGGCTGAATTTGAGCGATCTTTTGTAAAAGCAGTATTAAGCAAATTGCAGGGTGCTGCTAGAGATAGCGTTTATGGTAAAAGTTTTAAGAAAATCGATGATTTAATTAAACATCTTAAAGTGCGATTTTCTCCTGGTAAAGATTATCCTTTTTATGTCCAACAAATTCAAAGTATATTTATGAAAAGAAATGAGAGCGTTAGTGATTTTTATAATCGTTTAAATAGTTTATTATCTTGTACTACCACGTGTTTAAATGACTCTTATGGAGCAAATGGTGACGAAATGTTAAAACCGTTGAATGATTGCGCATTAGATTCATTTCTTAGAGGATTGCCGAATGATATATCCGGATTAGTTTTAGTTGGTAATCCCAAAAACATGGAAGATGCTTTAAAAGTAGCAATAAAATTAGAGTCTCTTAAACATTCTGATAAATCAGTTCTGAAATCGTATCAATGTTTAGATAGTATTGATAGTGAGTTGCCATCTACGAGTTTTCAAAATTGTCCTATTGTGCAGAATAAACAAAAGAGTATGAAATCTTCAATTTTGAAAGTTCCACCTACAGTAACAACTGATGAAAATAGAAATATGAAATATAGATACCCAGGTTATTATAATGTGCATAATGAATACTTGTATAACATGCCAATGCAACCAGGATATCCTCCGTACTTTTGTCCGAATTTTTATCCCCCCCTTCCGTATTTTTACCCACCATATCAACAAGGTGTAACGCCAATAGGAATCTTGCCAAATCAAATGAATTATCCTCATAATTATTATAATAGTTTTGCGAATAATCGAAATAATTACTCTAGGAATAATGATAGCGGAAATACTTTAAGACCAAATTTTCCTGTAGTAAAGTATCCCAGATCGCCATCGCCAAATCGTAATAAAGAGCCATCGAATGCTTTAAACTGGCAACTGGCTCGCCGAACATCCGACGCGACGACGAGTCCGATGGAAAATACGATTTCGCGTCCCATGAAAGTAAAGTTTCTGGATCAACAAAGTCCATCCGAACTATAAACCTTGGGAAAACAAATTTACGTGTAAATGTGACCAGTAAGCAATTAAAATTAGGTCAAGGTCAATTTTTAGTGGATACAGGTGCAGAAATTTCTATTATAAAAATTAGTTCTTTAGATCCCGAGGATGTAGTCGAAACAAATGATATTATATATGTATCAGGCATTACCCCTGAAATAGTGAAAACATTAGGTTCTATTGAAATGACATTATTTTCTAATAGCATTTATAAGTTTTATATTGTCCCAGCGTCCTTTCCATTGGATTGTGATGGTATTTTAGGTTATGATTATTTACAAAGTGAACAAGCCAATATTTCGTTCTTTCACAAAGCGTTAATAATAGCAAGTGACCGTATATCTCCTAAATATTTTGTAGATAAGAATAAATCTGAACTTGTATGTGGAACATTGACAGCAACGCGTACATATATATTAAAAGCTAGAATGAGACATTTAATTGAATTAGACGTAATTAATCCCGAAATAGGTGAAGGATATTTGCGAAGAATTCCGTCTATTAAAGGTGTATATTTGGGTGAAGCGGTTGTGCGTTCAGATAAGAATGGAGTATGCAAATTGTTTGCTATTAATACATTGGAAAAGGATGTCCAAGTAGAAATTTTACCCCAAGAGCTAATTCCATTTATGTCTATTAAAATGATAGATAGTAAAATCTTGGGAAACGCAAACAATGAAAAATCGCAATATTCAAATAATCGTAAACACGAGATAATACGTAATTTAAGATTAGAGGTTTTAAATAACGAAGAAAAGGAACATGTTTTTGATTTAGTTGAAGAATTTCCTAACTTATTTGCATTACCTGGTGATATATTTCCTGCTACATCTGAAGTACGACATTCTATACCATTAAGAGACAATGTGCCTATTAATACGAAACAATACAGGTATCCAAAAGTTCACGAAGAAGAAATAGAGAAACAGATTAGATCAAAACTGAAAAATGGAATAATTGCTCAATCCTCTTCGCCTTATAATTCTCCTTTGTGGATTGTACCCAAGAAACCTGATAGTCATGGAAATCCTCGATGGCGAATGGTAATAGATTTTAGACAATTAAATGAAAAAACTATAAGTGATGCTTACCCTTTACCGAACATCGCAGATATATTGGATCAATTAGGAGGGGCTATTTATTTTTCCGTATTAGATTTAAATTCTGGATTTCAACAAATTGAGATGGACTCTGATGATCGACCCAAAACTGCTTTTTCTACACCGCGTGGGCATTATGAATATACTCGGATGCCTGAAGGTTTGAGAAATGCTCCTGCTACCTTCCAGAGACTTATGGATAACGTATTAAGAGGTTTAACCGGATTCGAAACTTTCGTCTATATGGATGATATCGTTGTTTTTGCAAAAGTCATATAATAGGAAGAAATGGATTGAGGCCTAATCCTGATAAAATAAAGGCTGTTATGAATTTTCCTCGTCCGAAGAATCAACGAAATATTCGTGAATTTTTAGGTTTAACTGGTTACTATCGTCATTTTATAAAAGACTATGCAGCCATAGTAAAGCCTTTAACTATGTTATTAAAGAAAAATATTAAGTTTAATTGGGAAGAAGAACAAGAACATAGTTTTCGTATATTGCGCGAGACTTTATGTAAAGAACCAATTTTGCAATATCCAAATTTTGATAGAACATTTAAGTTAACAACAGATGCTTCAGATTACGCGATAGGTGCCGTTCTTAGTCAAGAAATAGACGGATTTGATATGCCCATATCGTATTACTCAAAAAGCTTGGCTAGCGCCGAACAAAATTACACTACAACAGAAAAAGAGTGTTTGGCAGTGTTGTATTCTGTGATACATTATAGACCGTATTTATATGGGCGGAAATTTACATTAGTTAGTGATCATGAGCCACTAAAATGGATCGATTCTGTAAAAGATCCAGAACAACGTCTTATCCGTTGGAGACTAAAATTACGTGATTATGAATATAGTTTTATTTTTAAAGCCGGTCGGTTAAATAGTAATGCGGACGCCTTATCTAGAAATCCGATTCTGAGGGACAGTTGCAATTCCGACGTAGCAAATGCAACAATATCGCAACGAATATTTCCTCTTAAGAAGGACTTGAAATCTATGCCGAGTAAGTTAGACCCTCGATCAAAACAGGAGGAAAATTTACCTAAAAGAAACGTAGGCAGACCACCAGGTTCGTTAACAAGAAAGAAACCTGTGGAAAATAACCAAAATGTTATAGCCACCCGGACTCGTTCAAAAACAAATTTAGCTCCTGGTTTGCTTCAAGTACCCAAGTCCAGATATGAAGAACTCCAAGCGAATGTTAAAAAAGACATAACTTCATCAAGTAAATCTGAATTAGAAGAGGAAATAGATGATCCACCAGCATTTCGTCCAAGTAGAAGTGTTTTCCCTCATCTTGCAGTACAGTCGAATTTTGATTCTCTGGATGTTCCGATTGTCTCTGAAGATAAATCTTCCCCTGTGAAACAAGCTTCAAAAGCTGAGGATATAATTCCTACAGTGGTGAGTGATAATCTGGAGGAGATTATGGTGCAGCTTCCCGAGAATTACAATTCTGATATCGATGATGAGACTAAGATATATGAGGAAGTAGATAAAGAAAAATCTTCAGTTGATTTACAACAATTAAGGAATTCCTTTAAAGAATTTGAAAATTCCTTGAGAGAACGAAATCATGATTTCTTAGAGACCAAAAAGGACTTAATAGAACAACATAGGCAGGTAAATGCACAAAATTTTGGACTAAGGGGAAATGAAAAAGAATTCATTAAACAGCATCCACATACTGACAACAGTAGGTTGATAGTACAAGAACCATTGCAGGTAATACCAGAAGAAAAACAATTAACAATTTCATCTCAAAAAAACGAAGCCAACTATAATAGAAGATACTATTCTTTCGCAACCTATTTTTCAATCTACATTATTAACACCTACATTTAAAAGGGACAAGCCCATAGCTGTATCAACACCAATTGGAAGTGTAGACTCACAACTAAACTCGAAGAAGGGAGGAGATTTATTATCAGATGTAGATCTTACTATAAAACCAAGACGAATAATTTCATCAAATAATGACTTGATGAATACGATACAGGTAAATGAGAACACTTATCCTGAAATTGAGCCACAAACGCTTTCCCCTAAACTAGGAATAGAAAATGTATTAGAATTTTCCCGTGAGAATCTTACTTATGAGCATTCTAATTATGTACATTTTATTTCAGCAGATGGCGAAATAATAACTCCAGTAAGTAGGCTATTATCAGATTTAGGAAAGATAAATTCAGACGATTTTAAAATAAATAAACCAAGAATAGGACAAATTTTGATAACTCCGGATGGAAAATATCATATATTTAGCGTAGTAATAAAACACAAACATTTTGACATTATTTTAAAAGAAAACTTACGTGTAGCTCTATTAAATCTGAGGAAAACGCTTTTAAACTTGGGTATAACTAAATTTAGAATTTCACAAAATGGAGATTTTTTTGAAGCAGATTTACAAAAATCTTTGTTTAATTTGATACAAGAAATATTTTCAGAAACAACTATTAAAATTATATTATGTACTGGAACCGTTCCAATCCCATCTGAAGATTTAAGATTGAAAATAATTTCTGAAAATCATGACAGTTTGATTGGCGGCCATAAGGGCGTAACAAAAACCTATCGAAGGATACGTCAACGTTTTTATTGGCCTGGTTTAAGAAATGATGTTCAAAATTATATCAGGATTTGTAAGAGTTGTCAAAGTCAAAAGGTAGTTCGTGCTAGAGTCAGAGAACCTATGATAATTACCGATACTCCTATTGACGCATTTGAAAAAATATCTTTAGACACTGTAGGACCTTTACCTGTGACGCCAAATGGAAACCGACATATTTTGACTATGCAAGACAGCTTGACTAAATACTCTATAGCAGTACCTATACCTGAGAAGAAAGTATAGGAGGACCGGGAAGGGAAATACAGAATTTCTACAAATGAGGAAGGAATATAGAGAGTTATGTGGAAAGAAAGAGGAGGAAAGAGAAATAGGAAAGATAAAAACAGAAGCGCAGGCATGGGAATTCATTAATAGAGGAAGAAAGAAAAGAAATTTACGAAGAAACGAGATGTGTGGTGAGGATAGGGGAGGAGATGTCAACGGAGTTCTGGGTGGAGAAGGGTGTAAGGCAGGGGTGTCCGCTGAGCCCAACTCTATTCAACATCTATATGGCGGACTTAGAGGAAGCCTTAAAAAATAAAGGAATGGGAGGAGTGAGGGTGGGAGGCGACAGGGTATGGTCGTTGGAATACGCCGATGACATAGTAATTATGGCGGAAGAGGAAGAAGGGTTAAGGGGAATGATAAGAAATATGCAGACATATTTAAAGGGAAGAAATTGGAGCTGTGTCCGGAAAAGTCGAAAGTCATGGTGTTTAGAAAAATGGGCGGAAGAGACAAAGAAAGGTATTGGTGGTGGGGAAACGAAAGGTTAGAAGAGGTACAAATATATAAATATCTTGGATACTGGGTATCAAGGCATGGGGGAGGGGGGGACGGGAACAAGTGAGAGATAGAGTACGAAGAGCGAGAGTGGCCATGGGTTGGGTGTGGAGTTACGGAGAAAGAAAATTTAAGGGGGATATAAGGTGGCGGTTAAAGCTATTCGATAGTATTGTGAAAGGGGTTTTATACTACGGAGTGGAGATATGGGGATACACTGAATGGAAAGAAGTAGAGGCGTTGCAAGAGAAATACTTGAGATGGATATTGGGGGTGAGTAAATATCCCGATATATAGTGAGGGAGGAACTGAAAAGAAATAAAATGAAGGTGGAGACTGGATGGAGAGCAGGAAAGTACGAAGATAAGTTACAGAAAGGAGAAGGAGGGGAGATAGGAGTGAAAAGTATTTGTGAACGTAGAAAGGATGAAATGGAGAGACGGAGGGAGAAATGGACAAGGGAAAGTATAGAGAGAGGAAATTATTTATGGAGAGTGGGACTAAGCGATGTAGCGCTCAATGCATGGGGGAGGGTAAATGGGAACGATTAAGAGAAAGATATAAAGAGGTAGACGAGCAGCAGAGAGGTGAAGAAGTGAGGCAGTCACGGTCATGTAGAAATTATGAGAAAGTGATAGGTATTTCAGAATATATAAGGACAAGTAAGAAAAAGGAAAGAAAGAAATTGCAGATAATAGCGAGGTGGAGATGCGGAAATGAAAAGAGGGGGAATAGATACTGGATGAATGCAGAAGAGAGAAAATGTAGAATATGCGAAAAAGAGATAGAAGATTTGAGACACCTGAAAGATAAAAGCGAGTTGATTAGGATAGAAGATGGGGGAGGGCTAAATATTTTAAACGAAGATTCTTGCCTTTAGTTGATCGCTCTCGTTTAGCTGCCATGTCCAGATTGTGGAGAAATGGAGTTTATGAGTCATTCCGAAGCCTTCAACATATCTCTGATAGTTCTTCATGGTTGTGGAATGAAGAATGGGATCAGTCTCCTATATCGGTGGGACTTCTCTATTGGGCTATCCGTGGGGGAGGGGATTATCTCAAGGAAGTTGATTTAAAACGCGAATTACCACCCCAAATAGCGTATGTTTTATCGCGAAAATGCCCAAACCTTAAGGTATTGGATTTAACAGGATTGGAGGTTAGGCCGACGGCAATCCGGATGATGGCAGAGGTTGCAACACGATTGCAAAATCTCCATCTAGGGGAAGTTGTAGGGCCTATTGAAAAAAACCTGAAACGTGTTTTTAATAAAAACTTATCTCTTCAAAGCTTGACCTTAAGGGGAACTGAAATTACTGGAACTTGTTTCATAAATTCGGTTCTTTGTCTCCGATCCTTGAAGATAGAGAGATGTGAGAAATTAATAACAGAGAATTTGGCAAATCTATTAGAGCGACAAGAAGATCTACAAAGTTTTACACTGATAAAAGGTCGTCAAATTCGGGGTCCATCGATTCTGTCTGCTTTGGCTAATAATTCTGGTAATTCTGGTTGTATTACATCTCTACGGCAAATAAATTTTTCATACAAATAAATAGGTTGGCTGAATTTCTGTGGTTGCTTGCAGTTAACTAACGTAACTCCTTACGATAGTTAGAAATATGTTTAAATTTGCGTGCACCTTAAAAATAAATCTAACAACTTCATTAAGCAATCGTTAAATACACAACGAAGGGAGCTGTATACTGTCGCACAGTAATCGAAATAGGATATTACAAGAGTGATGGAAAGTTTAATTGGCAGTTGCTTGGATAAACAATTTTGGCTTATTCTAAATTGTCTCAAAGTGCCAAAAATTTTACAGGACATTTGAGAGACATGTTCATTCCAAGATGTACTCCTAGACTCTTTACACTACTGGCTTTTAATGCAAATCTGAGATATAGTTGTTAGATTGATAGACCTAATATTGTACGAAGAACCAAACATTATTGCTTTATTTTTTAGTGCATTAATTTGCAATTTATTCGTGGCGTCAGCCCAATTTGCAAAACGATTAACATCGTAATTAACGAATTATCTACCCATATCCAATTGCTGTGTTTTACAAGTGAGAAAGATTTGAGAACCATCTACAAAAATTACATGGGAAAAATTACTAAAGACTTTTTTACATACTTTTTACATTATAAATTTTCATTTTAGGAAAATCTTTTTACATAACAGTTACAGATATTTAAAAAAGGAATATTTGTTATTTAAACTACTTTTTGTACAATCTTATATTTTGAATATTTTTATTATTAATGACATTGAATGTTATATATTATAGACATTGATTAAATTAATAAAATTTAATTGGATTTATCAATTTATTATAATAATAAACTTTATTATATTTGTTTAATACATTACACGTGTAAACTATTGTAAATATAAAGTTGACTTACAAGTTTCTCTGGGTAAGCAGGTTGAGTTTTAGCTACTTTGCTTTTTGACCAGATTGTCTTGAAATCGAAGTGGACGGACTCCATACATTGCTCGGAATAAAATCCTAGTGCCATTTTCTTTATTTCACAAAACTGCTCGATGTGAAAAAAGACGGCGTGAAATTTAGGAGTTACGCTGATTCTCAAATCTAAATAACTTGTCTTAAAGTCTTTTAGACATTTCTTGTAATCTCCAGCTATCTTTCTTCCAAAACACGCACTGACTACTCTCTTGAAGTCCCCAAATTATTTTGAGCTCGTAAAATATCAACATTATCAAGAAGCGTTTTACAGGAATTTCCGTTGAATGCCGAACTCCTGTGTGTAATATCCCGCTGAACATGGCATGCTTTCGCTCAATTCAAAGACTTCTTTTGAAATACTTTCAGCATATGCGAAAATGAAGTATTTACCACTCCAAGCACCAAATGTAGTTCTGGTGGCGGAATTATTTCAAGGAATGTTTTCTTTTCATCAATTTCAAATAGTGGTGGATGCACACAATTTTTGAAAAGCTTTGCGTTTATTTACAGCTCCCGATTCCACCCAGGCATTATAATATTTTAATGAGTTCTCAACTGTTCTCAGACTACCACAAATATGAATCTCATTCTTTCCAGCATAGCACCATGTGCATGGATGTGAACAACTATGACTCATATTCCCGATAAAAATATTTGCCAACTTCAAATCAACAGCAATGCTTCCTTCAAATGCATTAAGATTTAACGCATAATTGGGAAACATTCTCATAGTTTTCTTGTGAACACGAAGATAAAGCTAGTATAAATAATTTTTTTACGCCATAATCTTTAAATTGCTTTGCAGCGATACCTTCTTCATATTTAGCACGTTTCGATTGATGATCGTTGTCTGTATCATCCATAGATTGAATAGAAAGGCAAATCTTCAGGAAACTTCCTCCGCCGTCTATACCTAACTTTAAATGCACATCTGTAACTCCTTTCTTTTCCGTAATGTATTCGATGAAAGCGGACACATTTTTGCAGTAGGCTACTATTTCAGTAGCATCAGAAGATACATTCTCTTTGATATTGACAAATTTAAACTTTTTATATTGGAAGAAACTATCAACAGAGTGTGCTATACTTGAAAGTTTGGATTTTAAACCAGATTCTACAATCTTTCTGTTTTTCGAAGCTGAACGTATAGCTGAACCGATCCCAAGTGTTTCACGATTACTTATATTGAAATTTGTTTTTATTTTAGTGAAGTCCTGTGCTGAGAAAAGAGCTTGCTTAAGAGATTCATTATTTTCATTTTTGACAACCTGCCTTATGACAAGCGATCTACCGCCACGTGCTTGGCACAATTTGGAAACAGAAGAATTACTTTTTTCAATTTTATTTTTCAAAATTGTCGACACAACTTTGCTTTGAACTTTTTCAGACATCTTCATTAAGCAGGCGCTCAGATTATCTACTCGTGAAGAGGCATTACACACATGACTTGTTCCTTTTGCGAGGACACACAAACATTTACTGCAGCGTTTCTCACAGTTATTTTTTGATATCGATTCATCTGTATTAAAGTAATATTATTGTAAAGTTAAAAAAGTTGTTACCATTTTCGCATTCGATTTCGCTCTTGCTAGAATCTTTCCCTTTTCCTGCAATGTTCGTGGGTAAGCTTCGACCGATTTCACAAACTTTACAACTACATCTTGCAATTCGAAATTAATGTTTTCTCCATTCTTTACTTTATACAAACGTCTTTTACACGAACTACACAAAGCTGCTGGTATAGCATCATTATCTTTATAGTTTGGAAAAATGCATGCATATCACTTTTCAATTTATTTTTTATCGCATACATATCTTTCTTTTCTTCAAACACAATAAGCACACTTTCAACCGATTTTCATCGTGCGTAAAAGCTTTACTTTTAGACATTCTCACTTCCCGTTTTACAAGAGACAAATTAACATTTGAGGTTATTTGTAAACAAGACCATAGCAACGTCAAAATATTTACATGCAATGGGAATTCGTATGTATGTAAAGTATGCGTAAAAATTTCAATTTTTCGATTTTTTCTAAAATTATAGTTTGTACAAAAGGTAGCTTAAGTATAAAAATATTCCTTTTTTAAATATCTGTAACTTTTGCATAAAAAGATTTTTCCTAAAATGAAAATTTATAATGTAAAATTGAATTTTCATGATTTTACAACTTAAACTCGATGTTTTTAAAAAACGGCCCCGGCGATTATTTTCATTTTTGCTGGAAAATCATGTGTTTACCATCTAGAATCAAATCCAGAAGGAAAATTCCAGGTGCCAGAACCTTAGGGTGAAATCCAGTTAAAGCCCACCGTGCGCCTATCTTTGAGATACGAGGCAAACCAAGCTCAAGCAGCATTGGAGAACCCTGAGTCTCTCATTTTAATAGAAGAATGCCATGGTCCATAAGATCAAAGGCCTTATTAAAATCAAATAAAATTAAGATGACCAATGAACCTGCATCAATCGCCGATCTAATCTTCTGCGTATCATATAGTATTGCAGTTTGAGTATTGAATCCTCCCGTGAATCCCGATTGAAAATGACCAAACCATTCTTTAGTGTTGAGATAATCCAATACTTCTGCATAGACGACTCTTCATCCCCGAAAGTATGTTTAAGAATTATTTTTAATTAATAAAACAATGTTGTCCGTTGATTTCTCATGCTTGACTATGCTACAAGCTGCAAAATTATATCGTAATCGCTTTCCCAATGTAAGGCACACGAACGATTGGAAGGCTTGTAGAACGTGAACGCCAAAAACCAGTTTATCTGCACAAAGACGACGAAATAATATGCTTGCAGCGTTGGGCATTTTAGCAAACGATTCTCATATTCGTAGACGAAAAATGAAGAGACAAAGGGGCTCCATGATCCACGGAGTACCGAATATTCAAAGTTCATAGATTGCATCCTTACCACGTGTTCGAAAGCTGATGCCTGTTTTGTAGATGGGCACTAACAATGATACAACAGGATCCGTAATTTTTCACTATATCTTATTTAGTGATGAAGCCACTTTTCATAATACTGGTCCACGTAACAGGCACAATTGACATTATTGGTCTGTAGAAATTCTCACTGGCATCGCGGAGAATCATCAGCAATGTTGGAGTTTGATCGTGTGGTGTTGTGTTGTCACTGGAAAGTTAATTGTACCATATTTCTTCGACGCAAATGTAAATGGTCACAATTATTTACTTGACCTTGAAATGATCTTGAAGGTTGAGGTCACGGTCAGTGTCACAGTCACATACGGGCCTGAAGCTTTCCCGTTTCAATTTCCTCGGTAAAAAATGATTGGTTCCATTAAAAAAATCGACTTGATATTAAAGTGAACTTCAACGTAGCGGTGAAGGTTAAGGTCACATCCGGACGTAAAATCGTCCGGTCTTTCCATTTCCGGGTTAAAAATAAGGGGTTCCATTTGGAAAAATTGACTTGATATTGAAATAATCTTTAAGTCCATCGTCAAGGTTAATGTCATGGTCACCATAAGTTAGCCTTGTCTGTACCCTGCAGCTTTTGTATAAACAGATATTCTTCAAAATGCTTACCATTCGAGATATTCCAATCTGTTATTTAAAACGGGACACCCTGTATACATAGTATTATGAGCAGATTATGAAATCAGAAAAAAGTATACGTAATGTTCATAATAACATAAAATAAAGTTTTAATCCATTCAATAATTTAAATTTCTCATTATTTATTCCTGGCAAAATCATCTGATGAGGATTAATTCATTTTTGTACTTTTCTAAGGTGATATGTTGTTTGAATGTAAATTGTTTGTGGTGCTATGCAATGATTAACAAATAGCGGCCACAAAAGATGCTCTTCTCGGAGCCCAATGGAGCACGGAACTACATACTTTCGGCTGTGGGGTGAAGAAAACGGCTTTTCTTTTTGCACAATGACCAGCAGGGCGAAATGGGCACCTACATGTTACGATACCACACTGGAAAAGATCATATATTTTCCCGCTGATATACCCTTCGTTGTTCATACAAGTAGTAAAAAATGTATCATAATATTAAAATATAATATTAAATCTAGTATCGCGATCCACACGAAATATGCATTTATTATGCTATCCTCCAAGTGTTCGTTTGGTAGCAAAGTTCGCTATTATAATTAATTATTACTCCATTCACAGACTTATAAAAGTCAGATTCCATCGACGGACATGTAAGCACACTATAAAATAATGCGGAGTGTGTGTTTTGAAACTCGGCATCCTCACAGATTTCAGCAAAGTTTATGTTGGTTATATTTGAATCTGAATAGTTTTTTAGTACATGACTTATTGTTTCATATTCAGTTCCGAATAAAACTACCAAAATGTCTACCATCTTAGCAGCTTCGCATAAATAAGTACTATGTGTCGGTTTGGTTATTCCGTTTATTGCAATTTTCTTCATACTAATGTCTTTAATATCTTTGTTGATGTTCTTAATCGCGGGTTGTGATAAATGTGAAGAGCTAATAAGCATTTTGGTAATTTCTATTCGGTCTTAAGAGTTATTAATAATTTCCTTATACGTCTCCCGTAGGTACATGGACATTTTGCAGCCATTAAATGATTTGCAGAATGCTTGGCGCAACACTAAACTAAAATCAGTTTCTATTTCGTAAATAATTACTTTTTTGGTATGTAATCGGTGAAAACTATCTGCTAAATTCTCCGCAAATATCGTTCTATAATTAATTCCATGACTAGGAGATATAATTGTAGCTACGTGTAAGGGACTGTAGTCTTCTGTAAGGTGAAAATATAGTGTTCAGAGATCAATTCTACATCACATTCAACTTTATTTACTCACGAGTTACTTTATAATATTATGTGCGTTCCTGCATGTTCCACTTGTCACCTGGCAGGAATGTCTTGGTTCAAATTCTCTCATTAGAGAATTCGATGACCTCTTTGTTGACTACGTTTGCTGCTGCTGTCGTAGATAACTCGATGATGTAGATGGATGTTTCATCGAAGTCAATAAGGGCAATGTCAGGCTTTTTGGCTGATATTTGCCTGCTCGTCGGAAATGAGTAATTCCAGTATATGCAGAACAACTATTTCCCGACTACGGATTTAATATCAGTAAGGACATACAGCAAACTGGGGTCGCGTCAATATCGTAGGTGCTGCGGAGACAATAGTACAGCATTCGGAGAGGCGCATTGTGGCGTTCGATATATGATAAGACTGTATATCTTGGACATGTTGCTAAAAGATGCATTAGTGTCTCAACATGATATCTACATGGCATAAAAAGCGTACACGGCACTGCCTGGTGTAAAATGGTCTGGCGGTACGCTAAGGTACTAACGACCCCATCCTCGTATGCAAAGATCATATCCTCGGTTTCGGATTTCAAGCCGACTGATCTTATCAACGAAGCCTCCGTTTGTTGGCCCTGGGCATAGATTGATGATTCAGCCTCCTGTGCACACCACTACGTCCTACATTGAAAACCAGACCAAGGTTTCGTGATATTCCTTCTGCCGCGTTGTACAAAAACCCTTGCTTTCCCTGAATTTCATGTTGATGAACTAGCGTTCGCAGGGGATCATCCGCTCAATTTATCATGTTGCAAGCTGTTTCGATGACTAATCTGTCATGCATCACTCCAGGTTCAAGAGGCCTCGACCTCCCATTTTTCGGGGCAAGTACAGTCGCTCCATGGAAGATCTTGGCTGCAAACTGTGTTGCATACAACTCATCTTCCGAGTGCATCAGTCAAGACCCGTTAGCTCATTAACGTTCCACTTAAGTATTCCATATGAACAGAGCACTGGCGAAACGGCCAACATATTCGTAGCTACCACCTTATTTTCCCCCGTCAGTTCTGATTACCAGATCTGACGAAGAAGGCGCCGGTTGTTCTTAACGATGGTCATTTTAACGGCCAGCACATCCTGGACATGCCTCTGAGGCACTCCCAGGTATGTGAAGGCTTCCTCTGCGCGAATGACGTTTCCGTTGACAAGTTCTGTATCTTTGTTAGTGGAGTCTGACCTTCCTCTGTGCAACTGAACGACTTCACATTTGTCCAAAGCGAATACCATGCCTTTATCTTTCGAGTATGTGACGGCGGCCCACACATGTACCCTTGAGATTGTCGGAGAGCAACGGATAGAGACAATAGTGAGATGCAGAATAGCAGAGTACTCAGCGAATCTCTTTGGAATTGAACCAGACATGGTTCTACGCTTGCCGATGTCATAACAAAGTGCGTTGTCCAAAGAGACATTGGGTCCTCAACACTTCTCATTATATGTGGGTAGACATGAAGGCGTTTAAGAGTGATCCGTATTTTGGGCACAAACTGGAGCCTTTACGCTGCATTTAATTGCATTGATTTTTTTTTTTAAATTGAAGCTGAATGTTGTCCGCATATGGGAAAACAACAACCTTTGCCTGAGAATGCGTGTTGAACGAGAAAAACAATCGCGAATTGTGACAGCTTTTCACGAGTATCTAAAACTTACTTTTTATGAATTAAAAACGCATTTTTCGTGAGAATTGAGGTAACTGCCACGTTCCTGCCTCAATGCAGTCATTTTAGCAATTTTTTTTCAAGTTGATTCAATGAAAAATGAAGCTGCAATTTTATGGCCAAAATCCGAGGTGCATTTGGCATCTTCAGCGAAGGATTATTATCTGTAGTCGGAAAGAGCTCCCAGATGCACTCTCAACGCCCAAGTTTTAGTCAGGCTCCACCGGCGACTAAAGCAGAGCCGTTTTTTCGCGGCGTTTATGAATTATATAAACCGCGGGATGACATAAATAGTACACGTATACAAATTATACGTTCTAATTCAAGTATTTGAAATAATGCCGCAGAAGCATCTTTCCGATGAGTATACCTTGTCAAATTTATTAAATTATTTATAATTAAATTAAAATATGAATATAAATTATTCAGGTTTATCAACCACAGTGTTTAATATTTTGTACTTTTTTGTAAAAACGGTTACCATAGAACCAATACATTTAAACATTATACATATATTAGAATTTAAACGTATAGAACATAATAAATTAATTAACAAATAAATAACATTAACATCTGAATAAAAACCATTATTTTTCGATGAATGTCTTTTCTCTTGGTTAACAAAAATCACACAAAGAGATATATTTCTTATTTTTGTTTTTTAAAATCTGAATTTTTTATTCTGAAGAGGACCTACACAAAGGTCGAAATACAATGCTTTTTATTTAAATGTTAATTTTATTTATTCGTTTGTTTAAAAAACTCAAAGGGAATGATGAGGAGTGTGCAACTATGCAAATAGCTGCAACCATTCTTGTCTTCCCAAATGGCCCACTCTCACATCCACGTGTGCTTATTTAAGCCGGTGGGCGCTGGACTATTACAACCTTGCCAGAGATTAGGTAACCAACCCCAGTGAATGGCGAGGTACGAGCTGAACGAGAGAGGCGTAACAGCGGGGAATAGGGCTAACCACGCTACTGCCTGTGATTGCGGTTATAAGATACTATACGCAGGGCTCCTGACCATCGGGCTGATTCGGATGCAGCCCAGTCCCAAGGTGGAGGGGTTGAAACCGGTGTCCCGGGACGACGACCGGCAAATGTCCACGGACGATTTCACTGGACAGAGTGTCTCAGACAAGATCTCATGCGCTGCTGCGAGGAGGGCTGTCAGCAACAGAGAGGCTACATGGCGCGAATCCATAGTCGGTTTGCAGTAATGCATCCCGAACTGGCAGTTCGCTTTTCTCAATAACATCTGAGAAATTATGTGGTTTATCTGAGGCGGATAGGTTTCGTTGTTCCCAGCTGTCAACCGGTACCGGATGTGGCGGCAATAACAACTGAGCCCGTACGAGGTACTGGGAGAGATGCTCCACATTATAGCACGACACTCGTGTTTAGGCGAAATCTGACAACAAAATGTTTGCCTAAACAACGAGAAATAGATACGACAAATAGCCTACTTCTGGATGCTCTTCCAGACGACTGCGACCTTTAACAAGTCAATTGTGCCGTTTATGAGGCTGCGAGTGAGCTGGTAACTCCCCGAAATCTGACGCAGAAATCGGGGTGTCGACAGGTTACAAAACGCATGTATCAATTGAACGGCAAAATTCGACTGACACGGAAGCTCGCTTCCCGAATTCAGTGTGTGACCGACTATATAACATCTGTACGTTCATTTACGTCTAAAGTCAAGAAGTTCGCGCAAAACTGACGACGTACTATCACACACTGAACAAGCTAAAGTTGCTCAACATAAAGCAACCTTTGGCGGATAGAATTCGGGTCTTGGCAGATGTCAAAAAAGAAGCGGCAAAGATGGGAGGATGGAATTCGATAAAATGCAACATTTTAGTAGGATACGTCCAATTTCTTCGAACATCGTATCGTAGCCTCATAGGAGTTTTCCGACGATGGCCTCGGTTGAGGAATTCTGGGGTGCATCTGCGAGAAAAAATATAGGCTTAACGCAGTCACTCCATTATTTAAACCTCCAAGCTCTAAGGTATTTAAACTAGGCTTTAAGACTCCAGGTATTTAAACCGAGTTTTGTGACGAACTCGCACAACAAAGTGAAGATTGCCCACCCGTCAGTTCATTAGAGGTGAATAATGCCATCAAAAGAGCGAGGCATTTCTCCTCGCCGGGCTGGGATGGAATTAACAACTATCGGTGGAAGAAGTTCACTTCTGTCCGTCAACACTTAGCCCGAATATTCACCTGTTATATAAATGGAGACCAAACTATTCCACACTGGCTGGTGGAGGGCCGAACGACACTGATCCCAAAATCGGGAGACTTGTCCGATCCGAAAAACCATAGTCCGATCACGTGTCTCAATACGTTATACAAATTGTTCACTTACATCTTGAACGAACGTATTGAGAAATCCGCGAAACCGGTGCGGTCACACATACGTGAGAGTGCCTCAAAGACATGTCGAAGATGTTCAGACTTCTAAAACGACCATCGTTAGGAAATACTGGCGCCTTTTTCGTCAGATCTTGTCATCAGAATTGGCGAGGGAAAATATGGTGTTAGCCACGAACATGTTGGCCGTTTCACCAGTGCTATATTCATTTGGAGCACTAAAGTGGAACGTTGACGAGCTAACGGGTCTTGACCGATGCACACGGAAGATGTATACGTGAAGACTGTATTTTCCCCGAAATATGGGAGGTCGTGGCCTTTTGAGCCTTGAGTGAATGTATGACCGATTCGTCCTTGAAACGGCTTACGACGTGATTAATCGAACGGACGATCCCCCGATGATGCTAGTTCATCAGCATGAAATTCAGGGGAACGGAGCGCTTTCTATATTCGACGGAAGGAGCGGCACGAAACCTCGGTCTGGTTCTCAACATGGGACGTAGTGGTGCACAGGAGGCTGAATCATCAGTCCATGCCCAGGGTCAACAAACGGAGGCTTCGTTGATAAGATCAGCCGGCTTGAAATCCGAAACCGAGGGTTTTTTCTTTGCTTGCTAGGACGGGGTCGTCAATACCTTAGCATACCGCTACACCATCTTGAACCAGGCGATGCAGAGTTCATTTTGTACATCGTGCACATCTCATGTTGAGACACTAATTCATCTATTGGCAGCTTGTCAAAGACATGCGGTCTCAGCATACATCCAACGTCACAATGCGGCACTCCGAGTGTTGTATCATCATATCCGCAGCACCTACGGTATTGACGCGACCCCAGTTTTACTGCCCGTCTCCAATGATATGGAATCCCTAGTCGGCAACGAGTCGTGCCTACTATACCGGAATTACTCATTTCCGACGAGCAGGCTAATATCAGCCAATAAACCTGACATCGTCCTTGTTGACTTCGATGACACATCCATCTTCGTCATTGAGTTCTCTGCATCAGCAGAGACAAACACAGTCAGCAAAGAGGACGAAAAATGGAAGAAATATCAGGAACTCCTGTTCGAGATTCGCAAGCTGTATCGAGGATTAAAAATCAAGCTCGTCGTGCTGATAATTGGAGTGCTGGGAGGAATGAGACCAACTTTCCTCGAAAACGTCAAAAGCATTCCGGCCTGCCAACAACGTGCAAATTCCATCGCAGGCCGAATGCACAAATCAATGCAGCTGCACACGAGATCCTGAAACCACTAACTCGATTGTAGAGGGAGTGGTTGCAGTTATACAAGAAACGGTTCGGTGCAGTGTGTAGCGGAGAAGTTGGATATCGGAGCCACTTCTCTGCTGCAGACTGCACATGTGGATTATGGAGGGCCAAGGGAGGTTAGGGTTTTAGTCGTAAACCTTGCCCGAACATCAAGGGAAAGGGAGTACGACACACGGAGTGTTAACCAACATCATCAACCCCCTATGGTGCTTAAAGCATTTCCCCCTTCCGTCAAAAACAAGGGGGGAGGGGACGAGATGGTTAGGATGGCTAAGGCGCCCGTCTTGTTTCGTAACTTGAACGTCTCCGTAGGTTCTGGGTTCGAGTGCCCGTCTAGACAATGTTCTGTGCGCTAAATTGAATTCATTACCGACACTGCAATCACCCACTTCACTATTAAGGGTGTGATTGCAGTGAAACTTCACGCTGATCTGGTAGAGATTTGAGCAAAAAATGTCTCACTTTTCGGACAGGTTGAGCGACATAGGGAACCAATGTTATTGTTATAATAATAGATTCAAGAACTACGAAATATATTGTTTCGTCCATCATCCTCAAAAGGGCAGTTTGTGTCCTTTCCGATAGTCAGAGTGAAATGGATTAAATTGTTTACGTTTCTCAAGGTATTTGATTGTTTGAGTGTCAACTACCTTTTCAAGTAATTGGATAACAGACAAAGTAATGAAAGTGGTTTGTAGTCAGAACAAACAATAGGATTTCGAGCTTTTGATATTGGCCGAATTATTGCCTGTTTCCATTTACGCGGAAAGATTTATAGTTAATCGAGTACACAAAGATGTAGAAGATGATGTTTGCAATAACCGGAAACAATTTTTTAAGGATATCAACAGTGAGCCCGCCTATACTTGATGAATTATATACTGGGATGTTACAAAATCATCCTACCGTAGCGTCGGTCGTGAACTAGGATGACGTCCGTTTAAGCATAGATGGTTGTATTGAATGGCAGCCATAACGTGAAATATCTTAACGATTAAGGTACTCGTATATTTATACAATCTTTTTACTATCAGATCAAATACTATGTTACGATTTATAAATATCTCACCAGAGGTCATTCAATTTCCACACGATAAAAAAAACAGTTTAAAATGGTCACTTTGCGATCAGACATCTTGACTTTGGAATGAACTCCCATCTAACCGGCCCTGGTAACTTCATCCGAACTCAGGTTTAAAAGCATGTATGTTTATTTTTCCTCCAGTGATTTGTCCACTGGTTGTTTTAATAGGTCAATTTTTAGTAGTCAATCATACTTTCAATAACAACTAACAAATCAAACAACATTTTAATGTAATGTCAAGCATCAGTTTGAAATAAATAATTTAATGAAAAACACGTGAAATATACCAATTAATTCTTCAAGCAAAAATCAGTAAAATGTAATTGACAATATACGTACATACATACATACATATGTTTATTTCAAGGATTTCTCCACTGGCTTGTCAGAATCCTGTATGCTTTTTTTGCAATATTTTGCTGATATTATTACTAAGCTAATTGTAATTCGGAGAATGTTATTTAGCAAAGTACTGTGTTTATATGAACGCATCAGAATCAATAACATTTTTAATATTGGCTACATCGCTTCATAATGTTTCCGATGAATGAATTGTAGGTAACCATACCGGGTATTGTGTGGGCTCTTTGTCGCACTTACTTCTTCCGCCGCCTACCGTCGCAACTACTGTTGTCGCCCTTGACGTATCTCTCCTCGCGCTCCCTACTCCGTTCTCTCTTCTTCATCGAGTGCAGCCGTTATTAACACCGTCGCGACTATTTTCGGCTAGTTCCCTCCCTCCGCAAGTATTATCTGTCTCGCCTACCTTGTCCCCAACACAGTCAACTATGGACGCGGCTCAGCAATTTTCGCAAATCCTCGAAGCGATTAACGGTGTGCGACAGGAACTTACGGCCGTTAGAGCCGATACTAATGCCATTCGAACCGATCTTTCTAATTTAGCGTCTGCCGCTGTATGAACGTTCTCAAATCGGATGTAGAATATATGAAAAAGAGCAGTACCCTTGCACGACCAACTACATAACTAATTGTAATCGGAATCCCAAATCGGTGCTCTCTGACATGTAATGAAATTATGCTCCTCGTGCTTAATCGATTAAAATTGCCTGGTCTATTTAGCGACATTTTAAAAATCGAAAGAATCGAATATAATCAACCATCGACCTCCTATTTTGCTGCTGCTAGTTCAACAACTCCTGCACAGTATTTCTCCATTAAAATGCGGTTCAAATACGTTGACGTTCGAAATTTTATCGTCCAAACAAAGCATAAGTTGGGGAAAATTACCGTCCTGAAATTATTCCCGGAATTATCCGAAGATACTAACGATGACAAACCCTGAGCTGTTAATTTCCACAGAACAAGATCTCAACAACATCGTCTGACAACCACAGCAGAATCTTGTTAATCAGTGTGTTCCAAGTAACGTGTCCTCGTTCGATTCTTCTTTACAAATCTCTTGTAAATAAATATAAATTGGCTGCATGCTCACATGCAAGATGTAGAAAATGAGTTAGCGGATTGCACAACGCACATCCTGGCCGTCACCGAAACATGGATGACCCCGCTCGTTGACTCATCGCATGTTTCGGTTAAAAACTATAATTTCGTCCGTAATGATCGGGCACTACGCGGGGATGGGCAAACACGCTTTATTTTAGGTGGAGATGTCGCATGTTACCTCCATATATCTTTATCTTACACTATTCTCGAGTGCTCAGTAAATGAAAGCATTGACACCCCAGAATATCTTTTTGGACGTAAAATCGTCTTCAAGTAATTTGCTATTTATATTTAAGTTTAATACGTATATTTCTAAATATTAGAACATAATTATAACAGGCGACTTAAACTGTAATTTATTAGATAATAGATTTGATGCTGCATATCTCAAAAATTTTATTCAATACTACTCGCTTTTTTCCGTACCCTTTGACCCACCCATTATTGTGTTTTTTCTTCTTCTCAGCTGGATGTTATGCTAGTCCATTCTTTAGATAAGATTAAATGTTTTTCTACGACTTTTACTCTTTTTGCGGCTAGTCATTGTCTTTTTACCATTCAGTACGAATTCACTAACGTCAATTCCATTCCACAAATTACAGGTGCTTCCGATTACACAAAACTTCCAACAAATTCGCAACAGCACGGTCTAGTGAACTGCGTAAATAATTTTTACGAATGTTACGGAAGTCCTAGATTTACATGCGCCATTTATTACTAAACGTATTTTGCACCACGCTATTCCGTGGCTCACACCTAATATACGAAGTAGGATTAAGGAACGCGACTAATTGTGACGAAACGAACTCGAAACCTGCGTCTTTTCCAGGAATATAAGAATTTGCGTTGCAAAATTAAAAATATCTTAAAAGCGACCAAAAATCGTTACTTAGCCGAACAGTGCTCCAATAAACAAGCACGAACCATGTGTGGTCTTGCCTATGAAAATTAGGACTTGCTAATCGGCCATCACAGTCCGCACTTCCTAATTTTTCACCCATTGCATTAAATCGTCATTTTGCAAAAATATCGTCATCTCATACGTCTTGTGACTTGACGGCACTCAACCACATTATCATGCGCCTATTACCTAATGCCCATACAACATTCACCTTTACTGCAATCAATCATCATGATGTCCTACACACTCTTAATTTAGTTGCACAAAAATCACGTGGGCTTAGTTCCGATCATCTTCCTTTAGGGTACCTAAAATCCATGTTTACAATCATTGCACCATATTTAACATCCATTTTCAATCTTTCACTCATCTCTGGCTATTTCCATCCCACTTGGAAATCATCTTACATTATACCACTTAAGAAAATCGCTAACCCCTTAAGTCCTTCTGACACCCGTCCAATCACAAATCCTCCCCACCTCTCTAAGGTCATTGATTCCCTTGTCACCCAGCAGATCACAAAATATTTAGAGATAAATCGTACACTCCATCTCAAACAGTGTGGATTCCGCAAATTTCACAGCACCCAAACTGTCCTACTACACCTTATGGATGATGTACGTTTGGGTATAGATCGTGGGGCAGTTACTATTTTGGTAGTGTTTGATTTCTCAAAAGCCTTTGACTCCTTAAACCATGTCGTAATTCTAATCTGCCTTCCAGACATGGGCTTTGAGGAATTAACATTCAGATGGCTGCATTCATATCTGACAAATCGGTCTCACACAATAATTGGCCTCGATGTTTTAACATCTAATCCTGAGCATACTACTTCCGGTGTTTCTCAAGGTTCGAGCTTAGGCCCCATATTATTTATTATTGTTATCAATACCTTATTCTCGAGACTTAAATATTGCAGACACACTATCATCATCTTTGCTGATGATACACAATTTTATCTCTCGACCCCGATATGTCATCTAAATGAAACGATACGCAATATTAACCGTGACATTGCTGAGCTTGTGAGGTGATCCCATGATTATGGGCTCACTTTACATACGAGTAAAACTCAGGCCGTCATCCTAGGTTCACCTCAAAATTTAACCGTTATGAAAAATTTCACCATACCACAAATTATTATTGGGTCGGATGTAATACCTTATTCACATTAAGTAAAAGATCTTGGTGTTATAATAACATCCGACCTAACATGGAATCGCCATGTTAGTACCATATCATCTAAAGTACATAATGTTCTTTACAGGCTTAAATTTCGTGGTGCTTTTCTTCCACCGCAGATCAAACTCACACTCTTCAGCGCATTAGTCACCCCGCACCTCGATTACGCATCTTTAGTTATAGCCGATTCAACTGCATATCTTAACCTTAAATTACAACGCCTTCAAACATCGCCTTAAGATATGTGTATCACCTGCGCCGGGAGGAAAGACTTGCGCTGTATCGTCAGAAAGCAAACTGGCTACCCATAACATCTAGACGACAGTGCATTCTCGACTCATCAAATCATCCATACGTCCCAACCTTCCTACCTTGCTGACAGATTCATTCCTCTAGATCATTCCATTCGCCGGTCTTCTCGCTTACAATCATCTCAATATAAGCATCCAATTCCTCGTACAAACATCTTTGCCCACACTTTCTGGATCACAGCCGTACAGTTTTGGAACTCCCTACCACGCCGTCTTCACACATTTACATCTCTCGCAACATTTCGTAATAACCTATTAACACATCTTTTCAGAGCTGAACAACCGTAAGTTTATTACGTTTTTATTTTACTGTTTTCAACTATGCGAGCGTTTTCAAATTGATTTAAAGTACCTTACGTATAGCTCAAGTACGATTTCTTCATTTTTCATTTGCAATATAATTTCTATAAAGATGTATTAATGCGTTTACTGACTGCAACCACGCCCCACACCATGGGGTAGGTGATTGCAGTGTCGGTGCTGAGTTCAATTTAGCGCTTAGAACATTGTCTACACGGGCACTCGAACCCAGAATCTTCGGAGACGTTCAAGTTATGAAGCAAGGCGGATGCCTTAGTCATCGTAACCATTTCGCCCCCTATTATTATTATTTCTGAATTCTGATTTCGCATTCAGATGTTGGAGATAATAATACACGGTAATACATTTCACGACAATATTTCGATTTTTAGTAAATTCATATTTCCTATTCGAAATTCAGCAATATGAAAAGAATCCGCTGAAACAAGTTTCTGTTAAGTTTTAATTTTTTAAATCTATTTACACAGTTTAACACCATTCTGTCTTCCTTGTCCCTCTTTTCGTTAAAGAATGGATTAACAGCAATTAAAGATGTTTACAATGATAACTAAGAGATTATAACCGATATCAAAAATAAAATCAGAAATGACCGTGTAAAAATAATCACAACATTTTCAAAACAATTAAATGAACAAGATAGTGGTTACTGTAATTTGAAAATTATCAACCAAATAGATCAATTCTATGAAGAAATTGCGGATATATTTTTTACTAAAGCGGACAAAGATGCTCTTGAGAAGAATATATATATATATATATATATATATATATATATATATATATATATATATATATATATATATATATATATATATAGCGGAGCTTAAATAAGTAAAAAATATGAAGTTAGTACAGAAAAATCTTAATAGAAAGTTTAACCAAATCATTTTTTATTAGAATGTATAATAAAAATAAGGTTCATCTTCCGAATGACGCCCATAAGACGTCAGTAACAGTAATTAGAATGTGCTAAAAAAACTAGTATGCTCTACATTGCAGGGTTAATCAAAAACGTATGTAAAAGACTCAAAAAGATTATATCCGAGCGGCCCATAAATCATACAATCTAAGTATTGAACAAATTAAACCGTTTAAAGATAAGTCGGATAAGATGGAACAGAGTTGAATAGTGTATTAGGTTCTCTTTAAGATGTGTATAAGGTATATATTTATTTATATTTATTATTCTACATATATAGGACTACAAAAAAATACATTTTGAAAATTTTCAAAACTCTGTAAAGGGGTATCTTTGCTTTTTGGATATTACATACTTTACTTTTTACCTTCAAGGTTAATTAAAAGGAATTTTTCAATGAAATACAAATTTCCAGCAAAGTTATAAACATTAAATGCGTTTGCGTATACAGCGGCTGTAGTACCAGTCAGTAGTGGCCTGACGAATCTGGCGGCTATCTCTTGGCGGCTACTTCCAGCCTCATATGCTTTAAATATAAGCATTTAGACAATTTGTTTAGCAAATAATATCAGAATAGTTAACATTAGGTTTGAACTCTCATTTTTACCAGTTTCATACTATTCACGAATAGAAATTAATAAATAAAATAAAGTTTAAAGCTACAGTTTAATTGGAATTCTAGAATTCGCAAGAAGTATATTAATAAAACAAAATGGGTTTTATTTGTTATTAAATCTACTTCGTAGAATTTGTATTGTTGGGTAATATTTCGAAAATATATAATTACTAGTTAGCAGTGCGAGAAGTTAAATGTAAGGAGTGTTTATTGAGAATGGAAATTGAGGTTTTATATTTTGACACATTTTATTTTCTTAATTTTTGACAAGTGTTGAAAAGAGTGATTCGAAATAAATCAAAAAATAGTAGATAATGCGGCTTTTCTTCAATTTTTAGTTTTTATTAGTTTTCTTAATTGTATTCAATTAATGCAATAAATATTAATACAGCTAACGGCTTATACCTACAAATTGCATTAGAAGTTAAAATGCTATAGTTTGAAAATGTCTAAACATTTCAAACACCTTGCGTCGTAATTGCTCGGATGCTCAAAACGCTAGGCCTTATCGAAACATTTATAATCTCAACTAGTGACGAAAATAGGTAAAAAAGAAAGGAAAATAGAAAAAACGGAAAAAAGAAATATAAAGTTAATACAATTTCGATTGGACAGTTACTTGGAACGGACTGGTATGTGAATATGATTTGTTAGCATGCAATTATAATAAATCTAAACAAGAAAAAACAATCTTATCGAAAAAAATTGTTTGTTTCTCAACGCAATCCACATGGAGTTGGACAGCATGAATATTTTTTTAAATTTTAGTTTATTTCTTTTTAATTTTTTTTTTATTTTTCAATTATTTTACAAACTTCTGTTTATTATCGCTGAAATGCATAATCAACAACGTCCAATACACCTTTATTTATTGTTTTTTACGGGCTAATATTTGCGAGAGGTGCAAATCGACTTAAGAAGATGGCGCCATACTTCACATTTGTGTATGAAATGTAGGAACTACAGATACCTATTCCAAGTACAGCAGCGGTCATGAGTCGATTTCCGCCAGATAAACAGTATTTGCGAAACGTAAACAAACAACGTAGCTTAGCTTACCAACAGCGAGCTGCTGCTTGAAAACGAAATTGAAAAATGGTTTAACGTTATTATATTCATGATGCATTGAATATATTTCATTGTAATTTTCATCAATTACATCAAATTAATATTTCATTATCCCTTATTATAATTACATTATTACATTTATTACTGTTGTAGCGGTGCATATCAGTTAAAATTATAAAATTAAAATTGAGTAATTTTAAATTAAAAACGTTGGCGTGGTGCCTCGCTCGCTTCGCTCGCTCAGAAACTTCTACCCAGTGGAGAGTCGGCTATTCCTTAAGACTAGTTTGTTTACTAACAGCTTTCAATTATATTATAAAATTATATTGATATTTGGGGGTCCAATCATATTTAGGTCCAAGTGGCTTCGATAGATATGTTACAACAATATAGTGTTTCTTATATTTATGAAAATTGAAAATGAGCATTTTCAAAACTTCGACCCCGACAACAGGCCAGCCGAAGTATTGATAAATAAACGTTGCAAAACACTTACTTCATGCACTTGTATTCTAATAGACTATTCGATGCATATTACATGTTTACTGTGTTTTACTAATTACTGTCTGTATTATTATGATATTATATATACAATATATATACATATAATTCGTCAAAGATATCTTGAAAGTGTCGAAAAGATCTATGACGGATATCTTATAGATATCTATAAGACATCTTTTAGATATATCGAAATAGTTATTTTCGTATCAAGGGCGTAAAAGGACTTATGCGCCCGTAGGTGGTCACCGCGCCCGAGGGGCTGGCAAAGACTACCCCTGGGGGGTAGGGGGTCGAAACGTCGAAATTTGATGAAAAACAATAGGGTAATTTTTTTGCCGCGATGACCAAATTCAATACTTTTTCAGATAATAGTCATAAACATTTTATACCAGTTTTTATGGCATTATCGTTGACTTTAGGAAGAAAATGCATACAACCTTTTTTGTAGAGAATTTCATGCTCTACCTTTTTTGTTTGAAACATTTTTTAATAAAATTTGTATTTTTCAAAATAAATGCAAACAACTACAAAGAAACTTAATTGGGGCTAATTTTTTTTAGTAACGGACGGGTGGATCTGCCCCAAAATCTAATCAGATCTAAGTTATGCCAAGACGCGTATTTTAAAAAAAAATTTATATCAATACGGTTATCCGTTCGCGAGTTATCGCGAGACATAAAAACGGGACGTACGTACGGACGTACGGACGTACGGACGTACGTACGTACAAGATCACGGACACAAATTTTTTTTTTCGTTTTTTGGCTTCCTTAGGGTCTGAAACGTGGACATTTGATGAAAAACTATAGGGTAATTTTTTTGCCCGAGGTGACCAAATTCAATACTTCGTCCAGACTTAAGGTCTGGGTCGAAGTAATTCGCAAAAAATTCGTAAGTAGAATAACCAAGTTAAACACATTGGAAGTATTTGAAAAAGCGAAGCGCTGATTGGCTACTTACGACTCGACTCTGATTGGTGCGCCCGAGCTCCCACGAACGATATTTAATTAGCGCACATAGGCTATACGATTGATTACTGATGATACTCTCGAGCAGTCAAGAGCTCCGAGAAGCAGCAGCGCGTACATTTTCCACTTCAGACGTTCAAGGGGCCACATAGAGTCATTCCACACTGGACGTGCAGAGAAGTGGCATTACAAATTCATGCCCTAAATCCATCAGCGGACAACAACGTACAGTCGTCGACTGCTAGGCTCGAAGAAGAGGTTCAGCGGCACCAGATTTTAAATAAATAAAATTTGAAAACTTGCTCCTACCCATTCCTTTTTCTAAACTGTCCTTTTTAGGACACAACTCAAATCCGCTCTTTTCAGAGCGAAAGTAGGAAAATTAAAAATGGAGTAGAGCAGCATGAATACCCTGCTGGGAGTTCGTCCGCTCGAAAACTTTAACGAAAACTTTAAGTAATTAAATCGGAGCATAATACGGAGTTATTGTTGTGCCCTTGTACGGCTCGCGCGTTTGTAGACATTCCGAATATTAGTTGACGCAACTTTATTTACGTGCTTCACAAACTCTGATTTCAAAACGAAGGTTTGTAAAACTCCGAATCGAAAACGGAGCAAAATTTAAATTCGCAATTTTAGTTTCACTTTCTTTCGTTTCTGATTGGCTAAACACGGGCCGTGGCTGTTCTCGGAATTAGCAGGAACCATTATTATAGAACTTCGAATCTTTAAATTAGAATTAATTACCGGACCGTTCCGGACTGAAAGTGCCTCTTTCTGATTGGTTGGGCGATAACACCAATCATTTACGACTTCGAGTCTATTTTTAATTTTATTTCTAAATTTCTTTTTTGTCGTGGCTAATAGGGATTGGGCAGAGCATTATCCAATCAACACGAAGTTCAGAGGGTATAAATCAAAATGCAATTTACAGACATTCACATTTATACTTTAGACCTTGTGGGTTTAACGTCTTCCAAAAATGCAGCAGGATCTAGTTCCAGAGGATCTGATTAAATTTGACTCCATCAAAACTTCAGTTCGGCAGAGATCTCGGGAGAGGATTCGTGAGGCCAATCTCAATCTGAACTACGAGCCACTTCTGGACTTAGTACAGTTTATGTACAAGGACGCCGGAGAACAGCTGGAAGAGATCTACGAGTCGTTAAAATCTTCAGTGACGGCTCCTGTAATCTTCCCGGCAACACGCGAGCTAAAACAGCTCGTAATTTCAGCGGATGCCCCTAACTGGAAGTTGACCCACATTCCAACTTCTCCCAACCAAGGTCCTCGGCTACAACATCGACGAAAGCCTAAAGCTGTTCCTCAACCTTGTGAGATCGTAGATGAAGTGTTTGGGATAGTCATCCAGCATCCGACTAGCACACCTACTGCCGAAGAGACTCGGTGACAGAGGAAGCGAGATAAACAGCGCAGGAGAAGACATCGTCGTGGGGCAGAAAAAGCTGCAGCCGTCAAAATGCAATTTTGAATTTTATTTTAAGTTGTTAGGATTAGTATCCTCCTTTGGTATAATGTAACGAATTAGTTAATATAGTTGTTATAAAAGTCGACCCATCCTGTTTTCATGAACATGAATTTAGTTAGAGTTTCAAGTTAAAATTCCATTTATTTTTACTATAAAAACTATAATTTTGTTATCTAAGACAAACAATAACATTAAACTGTTAATAATATGCTAGTAATGTTTGTAGTAATTTGTAGGCTTTACTAGGAGAACCCATGCACTGCGCAACTTGTTAGGCGTGTTCTCTCGCCTCGCTATAGCGCCTCGCGCTACGGAGCACAATCTTCGTCGGAAATTAATTTATTTGACATAGAACATATAAAATCTCCATTCTACAAAAATATGCTTCTTGTAGGAAATTTCCCGAGGAATTCAATGGCTTAATAATAAAATTTGTATACTGTCGGCTTCGAGCAGTAAATGGACTTTATAATATTGAATTATTTATCACAACCGCTTTTTATAAACAATTTGTAAAACTATCCATTTAGGAATAAAGACAATTTCATTACCTTTAAAATGACAATGTCATGTAATATGACAATTAAAAAAAGTGCAGAATTGGCGAGTATTACAAATTTCAATCCGCCATATTTTCGAAAATATTGATGAAAATAAAAAATCCAGAAACACGTCTCGACTTTTTTTTGTATAGGGAACGCATACAAAATTTAGAAACAAATTAAAAATGTCGACCAATATTTTTTACGAAATCCGTTCGATTTGTAAAAGAATGTCCCATAGGTCCGATCTAATTGCGTGTTAAGATCTAATGCGTGAAATCGCACTTTACGCACTAGATTTATAAAATACTATTATAACATGCTGATTCAGTAATATACCAAGCTACGCGTGAAAAACAGAAAACATTGCAGCCTTTCAAATGCATGAAAAAAAACAATAAAATTAAAAAAATTAATAAAAACTCTTGGTATTCTCCTCCATATTTTAGATTCAAAGATTAATAGAAGGAGTTTGTTCAGTTTATGCACAAAGTTATGCTCAAAAAATATAAAAGAAAGAAACATAAAAACAATAAAAAATTTTAAAAAGGTTACAAAAAATGTTTAAAAAAATGTCTGTAATAAAAAAAATACGGCCACGTCCACATTTAGTTGAAGTACATAGATTTTGTGCACCTTTGTTTGCCAATAGGCATAGGTCCTACAACACTCAAAACACACGAAATTTTGTTAATTTTTTATTTTAAATGCGCTATATTGGTTTTGGAAGCAATTTAAATGCAATTTTGACCTCGCCGTTCGAAAGAACATACTCGAAAATTATAGGGTTGCTCACTTTCAAGTGAATATTAATCTTATGTCCTGTTTTGAATGAAGGTCGAAAATCAACTAAAACATGTGCATCTCCCGGACTTAATGGGTTGGGAGCGTAAAAGCCCTATGTCCGTAGTACGAACGATATTTTTCATCCGAACAGTTGTAAAAATTGATTTATTGCCGGAATTATAAACTCGAAAGGGTGCGGTGTCTCCGGGTACTCGGGTGTCGTGGCCATCGCGACAGTATAAATACGTGTGTTAGGAACATCAAGAACCCCGACTGGAGAATTGAATGTTACCTCACTTTATTGAATATAGTAGATTTCGATACAACAAGCCAAAGGGGTGTTTTGCGCACCGCGAGTGTCATGGCGGGGGCGAATGAACCCGAGCTGAACGAGTGCGTCCAAAATCAGGCGCTAATGAATACGGTGACTGTAATCACTTCTACTACTTTAAATCCGCAGATTTCAACCAGTCAAATTGAAAAGCAGCATGGCGTTCCTCAGTCTATAACCGAATTCTCACCGAGAACAAATTTCATCCCTATATCATATTCATCTAGTTCACACATTGAAGAATCTGATTTCGCCCGTCGTTTTGCTTTCTGTAATTGGATTCAAGTCAATTTGCGATGTTCAACGGCAATGGTCTCTTAGCGTCTGGGCCGGTATTGTAGGTGATTGTATCGTAGAGTCATTTTTACACAAGTAATTTTCCATGGTAAATTCGACTTTCAGGTTAGACCTACAGTGTGCCATTGGGTCTTAATTTTAACTTGATGGTCGAAATATTAAAGCATGTTGAGCAATTAAGAAATTTAGTGACACAATCATGGAGGTTATATTTACTAAAAAGTGGACGCAATATCGTTTTAGAAGTTTATTCGACTTTGAGGACATAATTTTAGTTATAGTTTTGGTGTTTTTTTTAAATCTAATGTAGGGCTTTCTAGTCTGAGGAATGTGTTAAAGGCATTTTTTGCTTATATCTAAGTAATTTTTGTCCTGTATCCAAGTATTAAAAGTCTATCTGCCTTACAAGACCATGTTTTATTCGGAAAGTTGTAAAGTTTACTTAATTAGGGCATTTTGATTTCGACTTCGTCAAAAGGACTGCCTTGAGCAGTCCTCGTAGTTGCCTGGCACTATGGTTCCAAATTTCTATCATATTGAATACGGTACCAGTAAGCTCGGGTCTGTATTTTACGAGAAATGTTGTAATGACATGTTACGAAGGCATCTGATAACAGTTTCCAATCAGCAAAGCAATACTTATGGGTAGAATGAATGACAAAATTTGAAATCATTGCAACTTCTGTTCTGTTTTTAGTTTCAAGTTCTGAATAGTGCCTGGAACAAAATATAATATATTTCATATATAATAATGTACTGATGTGTACTCTATCAGTCGAAGGTTGTGTAAAGGAGTAATAGGAATGATATAAAGACTGAAATATTACATTGTTAGCTAAATTAAAATGTCATTTCACTTAATTTCCTATATTGTTTATCATCCATTTAGAGCCGGTATTTCTCAATAACGCTATTGATTTGACATTATTTGTTTTCAAGTTTGTGATTCCAAGTATCTCACTTGCAGGTTTCAAATCTCAGGGAGGTGCAAGCGGTGTTAACGCAAGTGTGGGAAGTCAAGTTTTGGGTGTTAAGTCCAGCATCAGAGTGGGTAACGCAGCCAGTAACTCTTTGGAAAGCAGCGGGGGAGCAGTCGCACATGACGAGGCAGGCACTAGTGGTATTGGAGCAACTACTAATGCTAGCCCGCTAGTGTCTGCTTCCGCTGCTGCACACGCTCATCCGCCGCACAAACACCTTTTACGTTCTCGTGTAAGACTTGCGAACGATCAATCCAAAGATTTGCAATCCAGCAATAAAATTTCAGGAAAACAGCATAAAAGAGATTTTCAGACAACTCCTTCATGCTCCACGTACAGGTCAGTTTTTAATGAATTACTTTTATCGTATTCTTTAGGATATTTCATTGAAAAATAAATTATTTTTTTCTCTCTTTTTTCAATCCTCTTCAGAATGCTCCATCATGCAGTGGTAACATTTATTGTTCTTAAAACACAAATATTGTTTTTTTGTTGAGTGCATTTAAACTATACTTTATACATAATGACCATTTAACACTGAGGTGGATTTTAAATAAATATTTATAATCTGTTTCATATTATAATTACGGTTTTTAAGGGTGAGTTGCACCTATTATCTAATAATACTTTTACATAGTACGTACCTACATTCGAGGGTTATAAGTGCATGTATCTGTGTGTTACAAAAATGCATATTGTGAGAGTGAACTCAATTTATTTGTTTGTAACCATAATTTTACATAATTTTTTCTATTTATATATTTTAATAATTATTATATACAACGTGTAACAGTTTATTTTATATGATACTTTATATTTTACATTACCATTGCATATATTACGTAATTTCTACTTCGCAACGGGCAACAGAAAAACCCTCTGAACAACTCCTCAAGTGGTTAATAATCAAATACTTGAAGTCAGAATCTACAAGGAGCAGTACTGACAATTATTCCTTATAAACCTATGTTTCGAGACTAAAGAAGCTATTGCAATAACCGATGAAAATGTATTAGCTTCTATTGCCGCTGATTAAAATGGATCGATTCAACATGAAATTGAAATAAAACTATTATTTAGTGAAAGTAGGGGGAATGGACATTTCCAAGTACTCAAAGAATACAGTGAAATCTGGTTATCGACTCGACTTGGTGACGATTCATCGTTCATCGGACAAGATGAAAATAGTAAACATACAAAGAATATTAATATTGTTAGCGTCACTTCTAACAGTGAAGCAAATGCGGTTTCCACTGAGATGGTCGACTTAACCTCGGTCGTCGACGTGCAAGTTTCAACATCTGGGATCGTTTAAAACGATCTGGAAGTTTCAGAGTCTGAAAGAAATACTAATAATAAATTAATCATTACAAATTTATGTATCGAGAAGGAAGAAGCTATAGAGAACGACATAACGGATATAAAATCATTAGAAGAAAACGAATTGCAAGTTGGTGATGAATTCTAGGAGATTTGAAAGGTATTATACCCAACTGACAAATTTTTTCGTAAAAAATGATGTAACTGATGAAGAAGTAACCAATCCCAACTATGCTTCAAAGTTCATGGTTTATATTACTAAAACATTTTTAGCATCTTGTCCACTGTGTACAGGAATCAAGATGGATTTAGTGGACCCAAACATATCTCGAGTAACCAACGTTTTGCGGAATAAATTTATGATTTTGAGAGGAAAAACAATATTAGCGTATCAGTAGGATGCATATTACTGAAAGACTATAATTCATGCTTAATCCGTCAACATGCCTTTAAAAATGGGCATAACAAAAGCAAAGTGAAGGTTCCAAATCGCCCTATGTACCCCTAGGCTGCGTCAAATCATTTTGAAATTGAAAAATGCAGAAGAAAAAAGGGACCTGAATAAACAAAGAAAAAACCTCGAAATGTATTTATGGAATGTCATGAATTGATAAAAATTGAACAAAACATCCTTGCGAAGATACAGGTGACCGAAGATTTGGTAGAGAAAACTGGGGATCGAAAAAGAACCCTAGTTGTTCAGGAACAGAAAGAAACTGGAAGAAAGAAGAGCAGTCGGAAAGTAAAGATACAAAATACAATTTGTTTGAAAATGGTGTAGCAAATTACATATTATAAAGCGGCGAGATGTCAGTGCGGTCTAAGGCATCAGCCTTAGTTTGCACGAACTGAACGTCGCGTAGGTTCGGAGTTCGAATCTCCGTCCGTGCAATTTTCTCTGCTTACGTCCAGTGTGGAATATCCAGGGAACCTTGCTGGGCGAAGGTACGAATTTGAGACCGCTGCTCATGGGTCTTATCTCGAATAAAGATGGGATAATCCCCTCGTCGTACTCGCTACGGCACAGGCCGCCGAATTTGCTGGTGGTACCGATACTGGGGATTGGCTCTGGGTGGGTATTGTGTTGTATGTCTGCCTAGTTCTGTCTTGTACCGTCCTGTCTATGCCCTGTACCTCTCCACCCGAGAACCGACCCTCAAATAGACAAATTGTCATTAACGCTGGGAAAATTACCAGTCCTTTCCTTTGAAAAAATACATTTTGTATTACATAGGATCGAGATTATCCAGATTAAAACTCGGCTCTTACAGCTTTGCAAGTAAATCCGACAAGTTCTCTGCCATCCAATTCTCCATCGAGAATTTTCAAGTTTAGTATACGCCAACCACTGAATGCTGATATGAAGTTATGGAAGAAATATATAATGTATTTACCATCGGACATAGGCTGTTCAGTTATAGGTAATTTTTGGGAAAAGGGAAAACGGCAAAAGCTGTATATTTCAATATAACAGCAATTTAGACGATATAATATTTATGCCATTTCATTTGAGGAACATTGGAGATTAATGGCTCTACATGTTTCAAACCAAAAGGAAATATTGTTGGATCCTTATGAAAAGAGTAGCGATAATGAACAAGCCATGGCGGCTTTAAGAAATTACTTTGCCGATTGACGAAATTTTTGTTGTGTGGCCCGGTCCGTGCAGCTGATATCGGAGCGCCCGCAGGATACTAAATATTGATTTCGAAAGCATTTGTGACTTTCAACAAATCATTCTACATTCTCCTCTTAAAATTAATTTAAATTTATTAGACCAAATCCACAGGTTCGCTATTCACAATTTTCGTAATTTAGTATATCATATTTTTAAGTTTTGGTACAGAAGCTGAATGGCAGTTTCTTGCTACACCTACTGGAAAAAATGCTTGTGATGAATTTGGTGGTACAGTAAAAAGGTACGTTAAACGTGCAAATATAAGAAGACTTGAACAGAAATTTGACACAATAGCATTTGACTTTTGTTCAAATGAGAAGCATAACGAAGTAATAGCATTTTTAGCAGGATTCTTAACTTGTCAAACAATGTCTGTTACGCGTAATTTTCATTCTTTCATTCCACTTTTGAATAATAGAATTCGATGTAAACCAGTTTCAAGTTTTGACGATATTGTTTCTTCTATATTAAATATGTAATTAAATTCAAAAATAATTTAAATTTTCCAAAATCCGCAGATGAACTTCAGGTACACCCCAAAGACATAAAAAATCGATCACTTACACTCAGTAGCTTTTCCATGCACATGCATTTTTGTAGAGGAAACGATAATGATCGCAATGCCGGGTTTTTCAGAGCATACTCTTCTATGTACATCTGCGTTATGTCAGCAATGTCGCGTGATTTCAATTGCAATTTCCTTCTGCATGTATCTTTGGATTTTATTTTGTGGAACGTTTATAAATGGGGTACATTTTGGGCGTGTTCATCTGCAAATAATTCCTTGTCGCATTCGCTTGTTAATTTTAATTGGAATCCTCTCGCTGAGGAGTATATTAATAATTTTTTAATTTCGTTTCATTTGGAGCCCTTGACTGGTCTGAAAGGTATTTCATATCTGTGTAAGGATACGGTAATTTAAAATCGCTTGCTATTTGGATCTCTACCAAATGTTCATCAATTTCATTAACCCTAATCAACCCAAGCGTACAGATTTCTAACGTTGACTTTGATTGTGCACTGTATTCACAAAAAGTAATATTCGGTTATGCAAATGGCATATCTTATGTTTTCGAGGTTGCTCAATCGATTGGCACTGAGAAATTTTGAAGAAAATGACACCTAACCCCTATTTTTCAAAGAAATTAGAAAAAAATACTGATTTTTTGTGACTTTTTTGTCTCTTTTTCTACAATTTTCAGCGGGAGAAAAATTTTCTATCCCTACAAAACATGTCAGAAAAGTGAAAAAATTTTTATTTATTATTTTTTTATTTTTCATATTTTTATTATAAGTATTTTTTTTTTTTTTTTTTTTTAATTTTTAAGTTTCACAATAATACAAGTTACATTGGACACATGGTTTTTTTCTGTTTGTATATATATATTTTTTTTTATTTTTATTATTTTTTTTTTACATTTTTCATAGTTTAGTAAACTATGAAGAGTCGGTAAAGAAGTCAGTGACGGATATGACTTCATAAATAAAACCTAAGAAAAATGATCAAAAAAAAGTATATATATATATATATATATATATATATATATATATATATATATTATATATATATATATATATATTTGATATATATATGTATTTATGAAAAGTCATATCCGTCACTGACTTCTTTACCGACTTATATATATATATAAATACAAAAAAATACATAAAATACGAAAAATACAAAAAAAAAATAAGATTCTCAATGTTTACCTACCTCCACGCGGTGATAATCGGGCAACGTTCAGTGATGAACGGTGAAAAGGTAACACCCAACAAATAATAATATATCCAATATTTCGAGATTAGCAATTCTATCGTCAGGATCATGATGAACGACCCAAAAAGTGCCCCATATGAGCAATTTCTTTCTTATTCGATAAGAAACAACGATTTTTGATTCAGATATCCGCCATATTGGATCCGCCATCTTGAATTTTGTATTTCGGACATCCAGATCGTATTCAGCTACCCCGAAAATATATTAGAATGATATTCTGACCTTGGAAACATTAAAAAAGAATTGTAAATATCGAAATTCATAAAACGACAGAAAATTATTCCGTCATTAGCCATTTTGAAACCACCATTTTGAACAAAAAAATTTTCTAGGCATGATATTATTCCTTAGGTATCGGGAACACTTTTCTGACATGTTTTCTAGGGATAGAAAATTTTTCTCCGAAAATTGTAGAAAAAGAGAAAAAAAGTCACGAAAAATCAGAATTTTTTTCTAATTTCTTTGAAAAATAGGGGTTAGGTGTCATTTTCTTCAAAATTTCTCAGCGCCACCTCGAAAACATAAGGTATGACCATTTGCATAACCGAATATTACTTTTTGTGAATACAGTGAACAGTCAAAGTCAACGTTAGAAATCTGCACGCCTGGGTCGATTAGGGTTAACATCGAAGCGAAATGCTCTTCCGTGTGTTTGTATAGCGCATTTTCCATAACCCACATAACCGTTGTTGTTTGCTCGAAATCATCCGTAAAATGAAACCGGGCATGAGCACTTACTACATGAAAATTACTTCAATTTCATGTCGCAAGCTTCCTTCATTAAAGGTAGTCTGGACTAGATGACTAACGACTTGCCAACGTACAATTTATGGTTCGTTTTCCTCTTTTGTTTTACTTTCCTGCTCTTCTCGTTCATTTTACTGTCGGTTGTTGACTCTTCACTTTCGGAGATGTCTACTTCTTCTTGTTTGGCATTGTACCTGCGACTCAGTAGTGAAGTATTAGGCCTGGGATCCTTTGATCTGTATAATTTGACTTCGTTTTCTTTTTATCTAGGTTTTATATTTTCATCATTTATTGCACTAGCTTCTTTGTTCTCGAAACACACATTTGTAATGCATAATTTTTTATTAGTATTCTTTCTACATTCCAAAACATCCAGATTGTTTGATACGATCCCAGATGTTGAAGCTTCTACCAATCGACCTCGACGGCCGAGGTGAAGTCGACCCTTTTAGTGGAAACGGTATTTCCATCATTGTTAGACGTGACGCTAACAATATGAATATTCTTTGTATGTTTACTATTTTCATCTTGTCCGATGAACAATAAATCGTTACCAAGTCGAGTCATTAACGAGATTTCACTGTATTTTTTGAGTACTTGGAAATGTCCATTCCCCCTACTTTCACTAAATAATAGTTTTATTTCAATTTCATGTTGAATCGTGCCATATTCATCAGCGGCTAATAGATGATACAGTTTGAATGTATTATCGTTCTTATATAACAAATCCACGGGGTATTGAAATAATTTGACAAAATCCCCTATTTGAAAATTTGCCTCATAACAATCTTTAACTTTGTTAACGTTGTCACGTCGAATCTCCGAATGCAGGCCATCTCTTCCGTAGACAGCATAGGAAAGGGTCCTAGAAGGCAATTCCCATCTTCTTTGACGGGCACCACTTTGAATTTGTGTCTTTTTATGCTCAAATCTCTTTTAAAATTTGATTTCGAATCGTATTTGTCATCACAGTCGGTTGATTCCGTATAAGAGTCTTTATTTTCTTTGGGATTCTTGTTAAAATTATATCCCTCATCAATAGTTGTTGCTTGGACCACAGTGAATACCTGTGGGTTATTATTTTCCGTTGAATTTGGCGATATATTTTTTATTACTTTGAATCTTGCAGACAAATTTTCCATCACCAGGTCATGGAAGCCTTCGTCCATCCACTGATGACTCACGTTCTCTCTGAACTTTTCGGTGCACTTTGTTTTTAGTTTCTGAGCGACGTACGTGAACAAAAAATACCATCGTTTCTCCAAAGCATATTTTATTTATTAATGGTTTCTTAGAGTTTCGTTCCCGGTTTACTACAGTTGACTACAAATTTGATACTGAAATAGGTGTAAAGGTTTTCCGCAATAGATGTCGTATCAACACGATGATAATCGAGGAATGACGAAGCGGTAGTCAGTCTTGTGCGAACCACCAAAATGTACATAAGTCTATTTTATAAATATATCAAATTGTAATTATGTTTGTGTTCTCTGAATTACGCCGCAGTGAACGACCATTAAATTTTTAAACTTTTTAATACCCTGTTTCTATTTTTATCGCCTAAATTCCATCGCAATTCCGAATGATCGCAAATCGCCACGCGGTCGAGTGGAAATTCGTAATTTCCTATGAATCGTGTTCGGGTGTGAAACGTGAGTGTTCAAATCGACTGCAGAAAAGAATTGTAGATTTAATGTGGTTCAAAAAAAGTGCCTTTTACGTGTTTCATTAGTGAAATTTCTTGGATGTGTTAACAAGATTCCATGTTGGAAAATGTATAAAAATGGCGACTTCGGAAGCGTCGCTTAATAGTTAATGAAGAAGAATGACGAGAGTCGCTGTGGTTTGCGGTAAATACTCGATTAAGTGGGAGATGCTTACGGTGAATGCGTAGATAATACTTTAAGTTCTAGCCATTGTGTGTCCGCTTCTGTGTCGGACAAATTTCCTACTGTGATGTGAATTGTTCAGATTTGCTTCTGTGAATAAATCTGAATATTAAGAAGAAACTGTTTAGTGATTGGCTTCTGGCGAACAATAATCATTGTCTTTATCAAAAGAGAACATTCCGATAAGTGTTGTGAAATTGCGAACGCGATAAAAATACGCGAATCATGGGGAACAAGGATCCAAATCAATTTACGGTGTGTACTCTGAAAGAGAAGTGCAGGTTGAGCGGATTGGCGACTTCCGGTAACAAAGCCGAGATCGTCAGACGTCTCCAGGAATTGAGTCCAATGGACACATTGAGCGGGGGATGGAACTTCTGAGTCGAGAAAGAGACTTGATGGCCAGAGAACTCGAACTCGCACGAAGAGAATTGGAAATCGCACGAAGTACCCCACATTTTCATAAATTTAGCAGCCTGCTCGACAGCTGAATATCAATGCCTTGAAGGATTTATTGAGTGACTTCGAAGGCACCGGCGGAGAACTACGAAGACGGAGAGACCAATTTCAGCTCCTACGTACTACGTACAAACTTGACAACGATTACGGACGGCTGCTGATGGGTGCGAAACTCAAAGGGAAAGCTGCCAAATGTTTTCACTCTAAGCCGGAGTTCATCAGGATGTTCGTGGACGGTCTACTTCAGGAACTTACAGGGATTTTCGATCATCATCAGGACCGGCTGACCTGAAGGAAAAAATTCGAAAGTCGCACATGAAAATCTTCTGAATTATTCAGCGACTATTATCCGATATATTATCTTATCGATGGAATTCGGAGGTCACGCTTGGCAATTAAGCTCGAATACAATGTTTTAAGCAGAAAAATAGCTTATTAATGGCATTGGAGAAAATCTCTTTAAAAAACGATTCAAAGATTAATTCTGAAACTTTGAAGATAACTTCTGTACCAAATTCGACTTCCGAAGGCAACCCAAATGATTCGAGGACAATTAAGAAGGGTCCAACGATCGGTGCTACAATTGCAGCAATTTGGGACATTTATCTTCCAAATGTAAGCTGCCGCTTCGACTTGAAGAATGATTTAATATAATTTGAAGGTAGTTGCTTCAAATCCTTTGAGGTTGGGCACCAATGGAAGGAGTGTCCCAACAAAAAACCTGCCCATTCAGAGAGACAACAAGTAAGCAACGTAGCAGCAAAACAACATAAGTGTCATCTTAATGGAGAGGACATCGTCGAGAATTCACTTAATTCAGAGGTTTTCAAAACTGCAGCGTACGAGTTCCACCTTGCCAGTAATGGACCACGCTTCCTCGATACTCTTCTAGATACTGGAAGCCCGATCAGCTTCGTCAAGTTCATCGTGCCAAAGAGAAGTATCTTGTCGTATGAAGGAAACAAATACATAGCCATTAATAATAGCGTGAAAATTTCATAGGTGTGACTGTTGCGCGAGTGACGTTAGATGATGATAGTCGTGATATAAAGTTATCAGTTGTTTCGGATAATACGATGAATTCTTCGGTTGTTTTGGGCCAGGATGCATTAAGAATTTATAATTTAGGACTGAAAGCTATGCCAGAAGCTTAGGCGCAAGCCGTCAGAGACGTTTTTAATATCGATATTACTTGGGAAAATATTTCTGATTTCCTTGAAGTTAATCCGGAAATAGATGAGGAAGCAATCGTGAATTGAAAAAAATTTTTTTAACCGAATATGTCAACCGTGAGCAACCTGAATCCCCGGAAGTAAATATTGAATTCAGTTTACGTTGAACGAATTATAGTCCGATATATTCTTCACCTCGCAGAATTGTCGTTTGAGGAAAGAGAACATTTGATGAAAATTATCGATGATTCATGTAAACGTCGCATTCTCCGCGAAAGTAATTACGATTTCGCTGCACCAATAGTTATGACAAAAAAAAAGAAATCTTAAATACATAGTGTGCGCCGATTACCGTAAAATAAACAAAGTGACATTTTTCCCCTTGCCCTAATCGAGGACCTATTAGACAACTTACGAGGGAAAAAATATTTTACTTTACTTGACTTGACGGTGATATTATCTAATGTAAGATCTGTTATTTGGTATACTAAGAAAATGAGTACGAATTAATTTAAAAACATTACATTAGTACCACATACGTCAGCTCTTTTTGCATCACAGACTATCTTAACAGCATTACATGGTTGTTCAAAATATTATGACATTTTTTAAGTGTATTAAACACTAAGCTTGTTTTTAACAAGTTTTATATTACTAGGAGGTGTGTAGTCATGTACCACATGTAGTGTTAAATTTATTACGAGCTCATAATATTTGCGTACGTTGGACAATTTTACCAGAAACTTGGTGGCTCTTGAAATAGTCACATATATAATGTGACATGTTTACCAATAAATGTAATCCATGTCTTCTAAGATTATTTTTCATCGCACTACAATCCCTGCCATTCATACCGTTAAATGGTAATTCACCCGGTACCCATAAATTTTTCATTAAATTCTAAGATACTTTTTCGAATGAAAAAAAATTCAGGCAAGAAGCGTTTTCAAGTTATTCAACGTTAAAATTAGCCAATAAGAGTAGCGGATTTTTCATTGTCGGCTAGAAATTCGAACCGTAGCATTATCTTGTTTTTCTTTTCGCGCGTGTAACTGACATTAGAAAGATGACTGCCAGAAATATCAATCGGTTTGTGTAAACTGAAATGCGATTTCCAAAGCATAATTAAAATTCAAAAAGAATATGCATATTAATCGGGTTCTTACAATGAATGAAAATTCAATATAAAAGATGTTAATTATAAATATCAACTAATAAAAACAACAATTTAAATCATTTAAGTACAAAAGAAAAGAAAACTTTATAATAAAGGATATTTAACAGATTTCAGATTAAATTTTTTAAGATAGATTCAAAATATTTATAACACGATTCATGATTAACCCATTCAGGACCAAATGAACAATTTTTCGTGGTCGACTTCAAGGGCGGTATTTTATATGAAACCGGATTTTACAAAAATCGGAACCAATTACATCTTACGTAAAATTCATCGATCTTTCCGAATCTGCCGTTAAAAAATGAATCGAGCCCATTCCCAATCAGTTATGCTTGGTTTATCATAAAAAAAGATCAGATTTTTTCACTGACACATATTATTTAATCGGCATTCTCATATCGGAAACGGTTAAATTGTTTATTTAAAAATCTTACAAACCATTACAACGGCCAGGTGCCGAAATGGAGACGCATGGTCCTAGAGCTACGAAAAAAATTGCCTGTACTAGCCCATTTAATCCTATAAAGTAATTAACCGGTTTTATTCAACATGTAGCATTGTTTATTTGAAAATGGTATAAATAATAACAGCGCCCAGGTGCCAAAATGGACACGCATGGTCCTAGAACTTCGAAAAAATTGCCGTCACTAGCTCATTTGATCCTATGAACAAATTATACTGTTTTATTCAACGTAAAGCATTGTTTATTTAAAAATTTTTGAATCTGGCCGCTGTAATTGTTTATAAGATTTTTAAATGAAGAATGCTTGATGTTAAATCAAATTCGATTATATGCATTTTGGGCCTTTAAATCTCTGTTCGTGGTGTTAAACCGTTTATATGCGTTATATATGGGAATAATTATTGAATAACAGCCTTTTATTGAAAATCTATGGTTTTCCCGATGTGGCCGCTGGAAGTAGCCGCTAACTTCAGGCTCATAATGCTTTATAAAGCTCAAATATTTCAACCATATCGGAAAAAGTATCATAATCGAGGAAAACGTTATTTCGAAAAAATTCTTGACTCCAAGCTATTTTTCAATTAATATTGTAAATATCAAATAGCGTAATGTGTAGTCATTTCTACAGTAAATGGTTTACAAATCTAAAACATTTTATATCCAGGAATTTTTAACTGAGAGAATATAATGAAATAGAGATATCCTTAATAAAGTAAACGTAAGCAAATTGTAAATTGCCGAGCAGAAATCATGTAACAATTTTTTGTCCACGGATCTTGTTATTCAGGACAAAAATATATGCTATCAAACAAATAAAAAATAGATGTATGTTCTAAAGCAAAGTGTTTACAAAGTTAAAATTTGGGTAATATTTGTGTACTAATAACTATAGTTAATATCCTTTTTTATTACAGAAACCAACCCAATTTCCTCAATAAATTGTTTATAAAGTTATAATTGAGAGGTATCAGAAATAGCAAAATGACAGCATACTGTTTTAAAATTAATATGTGTTAAGATATTGATGTTATAAAAACTTTATGCTGTTAACATTTTACATCGATGTCAGAAACAGTAACACTTACAAGAAAAAAAGTTATTTCCAATCAATTCGCAAATAGAAAATACGTTGAAATGATTATTGTTAATGTTGTCTTGTTGAAAAACTCTAAAAACGTTTGTACTGACGTTGCGTTTATCGTTTTGACAAAAGGAATAAGCTTCTATTCAAAATACGTTTAATAAGTCACAATTGTAGGAGATGGCAGGAATAGTACAAGAAATGAGAATTAATTGACTTCAATCCATTTCGCGACTGAAATCAATGCTTGTATTAATATTCATGATATAGATGAAGCTCATATTAATAAATTTTAGAAAGTTATTATAAAAAACAGTGTTACAAGTACGGAAAAATATTATTTTAATACATCACGTGATTGAAACCAATATTTGAAGTAAATTGGATATCTTAAATACACGTATCATTCACAAGAAATTGTTTTCATACACCGAGAAACCCATGGAGGTGCTGCGTTCGCACGTGCGAAGGCTGGGCTCCGTCTGAATAGCTCGACATTTCGCTCCCGGTGAAAGAATGCTGCACTCTCGGTTAAAGAGAGCAGCCCCTCTGTGCGTGGTAGTGTTACTGCCGTCAGGCAGCGGTAGTGCTGCCCGGCCTATACGGAAAGTGGCAACATTCCTCTGTGATGGTCGCATGGTGCGCGGACCCGTCCATCCCTTGCCAAACTTATCTCAGTATATAATACACGTGTTGTTGTATAAGTAATTTAGAAAATAGCGAACATGAATTTGACGAGATTACAAATATTTACAAAATGTCTGGCGATATTATTTTCGTAATACAAGTATATCAGGAAATAACTTTTGAAGAACATTACCTACCATGCAGACCTTATAAAAAAACTAATGACGTCAAAAATATTACATTTCAAGATTTACCGATCGCGACACCATGTTTAACCTTGTTCAAAATAATAACCTCTTTCCTGTGACGCGATTTATCTTGTAAGAACATTTTATAATATCGTTATACAAATTATTTAGTTTTATAATATATTTCGTAATAATAAAAAAGTCAACATAAAAATCTAAATATTATTTTTGCATACATATATAAGTATTCTTTACATTTTCCTTTATACAATAAATTTCTATTATTAACATGATAACGGATAACGGAAGATTCGAAGATGAAACTTAAGGGGATTCTAAAGCCATTCGAAAATACACGTTCGGGATTTCCGAGATTTCTTTTTTACCGATAGAACCCAATCTAAAAAGTAGGGATTAAAAATTTCTAAGCGCTGTTGTGACATTTCGATCCCGTTACTCTAAAAGTATGCGGTAGATAAAGTCACAAAAGAAGTTTCACAAAGATCGATTGAAAATTGACAGAGAAATCGAGCGATACCATGATAGAGGTAGAGCAGATTAGAAATATTTTGTCGAAAATGTTGCCCAATTTATTTTCATTAATTCTCTTTCAGTACTGGCCGAAAGCGTAAATGTTCTAGAGCGTTTTTTCGCGATAATTGACAAAATCTTTGACGTATGACATGAAAAATGTTTTGAGGTGAACGAGTAACAGCGTCATTTTGTCGGAGCGGCAAACAGCGGAACTCTGCAGTTCGTTCTGCATACAATACAAGAATTAATTTTTAATGTTTCTTAACATTCCGGCTTTCGTGTTGCAATTTTAATCATCTCTTATGATCGCTGACGAAATTTCAGCGTAATTGGTTAACAAATGAAGGAGTTCTGTTAGGAATAAATTTCGGGGGAAAATGCCGGCAAAATTTTTACTTTAGAACCCCTTTAAGCAAGAATTGGTAATAATAATAATTTCTGCAACGCATGGTTCTACACATCATCGATCAGAGATCGCAGGAAACAAAATTTGAACTACCTAGATACCGTAATTGACAACCCTAAACCCCTCAAGTACGTACTTTGCAATTTAAGTTGAAAAAATGCTAAGCACACTACCTACACATCGTAATCGGCCGCCATAATCACGTGGAGTTCGTATTTTATAAAATTAATTGAAAAACTACGGAACGCGATACCTAGACTCCGTAATCGGCAACCCTAAACACCTAGAGTACGTGTTTTGTAAAATAAGTTGGAAAACGATGTGGCGCACTACCTAGACTCCGTAATCGGCAACCCTAAACACCTGGAGTACGTGTTTTGTAAGATAAGTTGAAAAACTACGTGGCATTCTACGTAGACATCGTAATCGACGATCCTACACCTGAAGTTCGTATTTTATAAAATTAGTTTAAAAAACTACGGAACGCGCTATCTAGGCTCCGTACTCGGTAACCTTAAACACCTGGAGTACGTGTCCACCATAGCAAGTTCATAAATTTGACACCGTGATCGGCGACTCATACCTGCAGATAATTGATATGTAATCGCAACGTTTAATATATATATATATAGGGTGGCCGATTTATCTGAAGACACATTTATGCACAGAATCAAAAAAGGTGTGGGATGAAAGTTGTTCGACACGAAGGGGGGCATCCAGTGAAAATGAAATTGACCACCTCCTGGGGGTGGGGTGGGGGAAAACAATAAAACTTAAATAGGAACTTCCAGTTTTTATTGCAGATTTGGATTCTCCGGAAAAAAGTACACCAACTTGACCTAGGAGCTATTACATTGTGGTTCACAGGTGACGCTGTAGTCGACAAAAACCGAAAGTAAAAAATCCCTAAAATTCGGCGTCTCCAGAATTCACATCACATCTGATAAATAATAGTAGACGTATTTTATTTTAAAAATACTATTCAACGCCACAACTACGAAACGTTTTTCTTTGACTTTATATTATTCTTGTAATGTGTTATCTAGTCGCTACAATGGAAATTATCTGAAAAATAATCATGGATTTGGTTGTGTGTAAAAAATAGTATATTATGCTTTAAGGGAGGAAACAGCGTGATCCCCGAGTGAAGGGTTTGCTGCGCGAGCGAAGCGAGGGCAGCCCTCTCACGAGGTGCACGCGCATTCCTCTCGTGAAGCATACGCTAGTTTTTTCCTGGCCGCATCCATTACTCCCGCGAGCACTTTTCGTCCCACGGGAGTAATGAGAACGAAATGCGCATGCGCGCGGGCACTCAGACGGAATTGACAACTTTTGCCCCGCGTAGCGGATATGGAATACGGTCATTCTAACAAAGCCGGGAAAAAATACATTTAGCGTTACCCAGGAACAACGACGTGGACGTAGTATTTTTCTGTTCCCTTTGGGGTGCTTGTTTTACGTGAGTCCCCTTGCTTCTCACTGTTCACTTACTTGAGTAAGTGTTCGAAATGTTGACCTTCCACTTCAATGCATTTATTTATTCTTTCTTCAAATGACTTTATACAGGATAGTATCTTATCTGCAGGAAATTTCTGCGCAAGCAGTTCTAATGCGTTCCACCATGTTTTCACGAGTCTTTGGTACTTGTTCATAAACCTTTTCGGTAACCCCATAGGAAGAAATCCGATGTATAAGATGTTAAATCAGGTGACCTCGCCGGCCAATTAATGGGGCCACCTCTACCAATCCACCGACCATTGGAATCACGGTCTAGTACTTCCCTTGCTACTCTTGAAAAATGTGCTGGGCAACCATTTTACTTTTTTTGATCTGAAATGAATTCTGGTGAAATTCTCAATTTTTAAGGATATATTACACATTTTCATTTTTATCATCGAACCAAAACGCAAAAGCTCGTCGATGAAATTGGTGCACTTTTTTCCGAGGAATCCAAATCTACAATAAAAAATGGGGGGGTCCCTATTTAAGTTTTATTGTCCCCCCTCCCCCCTCCCACAGGGGGCGGGGGAGGGGGTTGTTTTCATTATCACTGGATGCCCCCCTTCGTGTCGGACAACTTTCATCCCACACCTTTTTTGATTCTGTGCATAGTTCTCGAGATATTTCTATTTCTTCAGATAAATCGGCCACCCTGTATATATGTATGTACGTCCGTTAAAATCCCCACAGTTTGTGAGCACTGCCTTCTGAATCGTTTAGGGCCTTCACTCGTTTACAAACGTGCTAACGCCACATTCGCAACATCCAGCGAGTATCTGCGCCATAACGGTGGGGAACCGCTACTAAACGCAATGCACGGCAGCGTCCAGGCCGGTTTCCCGGTGTAATTAAAACATTTGGAGAGATATAAAAAACAAGGAAAAAATAATATAATTATTTCAGAAGAATTCACTCACGATCAGGAACTATGATTGGGTTGTGGTTGTGGCGTTTGCGTGGTTGATCCACCTCGGGGTTAATGAAGTTGCGATCAGAAGGAAGTTTTCAAAGAAATGAATGAACGATTTCAAATAGGATAGTGGTCGCAATTACCACTCGTGCAACTTAAAATTAATGACCAACTATAATCTGCATGCCCCAGAACAAGTAAGATTCAAACAGGGGTGAAAATAATCTTAGAGTTCGAAAAAAATGAATCAAGATCTATTATAATTAGTAAAATAAAGTCTGATGATTAATACAATTTAATATTCATTTATATACTTTGAAATCAATTAAAAACCTAATAAAATAAATTAAGAACCATTTGTGCGATTAGAATATAAAATTATTCAGAAAAATAATTTTATAACAAGTTAACATTAAAAGAACTAATTCTTATAGTCGACCTACAATTGTTTTCTCTGGGCACGTTTCAGTTTCTTTTCTCAAGCCGGAAGTCGAAGGAGAAATGCTTTAACTACCATTTTGAAGCATTGTTTGTATACTTTATGAACGAAGCTTCCCTTACCAATTAATGCGCGCGAAATAATTCAAACTGACTACCTGACCTGGCGACTCTGATTGGCTGACGCGTCACGTCGCGAGATGTATAGAGACAACGAATAGACTTTACGTGAAAATGAAGTCTTTTTAGTTTTGAGAGTCTGTTTCAAAAATTGTTGCACGCACATGTAAACGACACCGGTGGCAAGCAGCCGCTTCAGAGAAATTAAGTTAAAACAACTAGCTGATGCATTTTAACCGAAAATACGCCGGTCAGCAGACCGTACTTGTACGCATAAAAACTGCTGCTGTACCGGTATCTTTTTCCTCCGCTTATATGGCAGCCAATTTCTATGTCGTAATAGCGTCAATGTTAATCCGTGTCGGCATAAATTGATACGAATGGTGTGAAAACAGGCCCCATAACACTAAAGAATGCGATGCACTTTCTAAACGCATCGTACCAAACCGGGCTCAAAATGTTCGTCTGGTCAAGCGCCTTCCAAAAAGTTCTGGCTTTTTTGAAAATTTCATAATGGCGGCTCAAAATGGAGGCTGGAAACCCAACAAAAATTGAGAATTCGAATAAAAAAGCTTGTGGGAAAGAAAATTGGTGTTTTATTGGATTGGTTTTTGCCTCAAATTGTTGGTTTTTGATGTCTTCAAGAAGTTGGTAAGGTAGATTGATGAAATCCAAGATGGCGGATTCAAGATAGCGGATGAAACGTCGAAATCGTCGTGATTTAAAAAAGAATCGTGTGATAAATGCTAAAATTAGTTTACGGGGGTTTTGTAGGTCGCTGATACGCTTTAATATTTAACTTTAACTCAAATTTGTCCACCATATTGGATCCGCCATTTTGAATTTTGCAAATCCGTCTTCAGATCCATGATCAGCGCATATATGATATATATATACAGGGTGTCCCAAAAGTTTGGAAACGGTCTTGTAACTTTTGAAACAAAAAAAATTGTAAAAATTGCTGAAACACGTGAAACGATTTTTCACACCCACTCGGGTGACGTGGGGCACGAGGGGGAATGAATATCTTAAATGGCAAGATGGGTCGAGTGGGGGTTCATTTGAAAGTCTCTTCGAGACGAATACAAAACACTGGTCATAGATGGCGTTAACATAAATTTTTAATCTCAGAAATCAATATGCGGATCCAATATACCACACAATATTTGTAGCGATTAAAAATGCCTAAGTACCCTCCTCTTTTACACGGGCTTGGGACCGTCATAGGCAGAGTTTTGCTACTTTTTTTTACATTTTTTTTTTTTTTTTTTTTTTTTTTTTTTTTTTTTTTTTTTTTTTTTTTTTTTTATAATTTTGTTTTGTTTTTTGTGTTATGTGTAGTATCAATCGCCGTTTAAAAAGTGTAAATTATTTCAAAATATATATTTTAATAATTTATTTCATACGCCTAGATTGAGCACCTGCAACTTCCTGACACAGCCCAGTCTTAAATGGAAAAAAAATTCATCATGATCATATCAATAAAAAAAAAAACATTTATCTTGAATTGTTTCAACGCGCGCGCGAGTTGTGTGTGTGTGTGTGTGTGCGTGTGCGCGTGTGCGTGTGCGTGTGTGTGTGTGTGTGTGTGTGTGTGGGTGTCCCCAGACAGTTAAGGCAAGATGGATTTTTTAAATTTAAGAAATTAAATAAATTTTAGAAAAGTCGAGTCGGTCCTCATTTGGTCCTTTTTTTTATTGAGCATTTTCTCGCATTACAAGTTGACATTTGATCCAATCAAATTTGTTCAGGCTCATGAGAATCTGGCATAACTCGAGACAAGGTTACAAAGTAATTGTGAAAATAAATAGGTGGAGATGTAATCAGCACAAATTGTGTCATTTCTCATTCATTTTATTCTTCTAGCATAAGTTTTATATTTATTTATTTTTTTGTAATTTTATAATTAGTTTTCTGAGTGCATTTAATACTATCAGTTGAATTGGTGCAAGTGTCCTGTATCTTAGAAAACGAATTTAATAGGCCTTGAATAACATTAAAAACATTAAAGCGTATACTACAATTAGAGAAAAATGCCCTAATTTGTCATCATTGCATCTTCTTCAATTTGTCAAAATTCCTGCCTGAACAAATTGATTGGAATAAATTGCATAACTTCACATATGAGATAATGTTAATGAAAAAAAAGGTCAAAATTGAACAGCGATTCGAGTTTTCGAACACTTCCAAAGCAAGGTCTCAGAGGCCTACGTCATGAATTTCTTTTTGCACATTTCTTATCGATTAATCCTTTAAGGCTAAATTCATTATTTGGTCTTGCAGTAACAGATTTTCAATCATCAAAAGAGATAATAGATTTCTTCCAGCGAAAGTCTACGGAGGATGTTTTCTTTCATTTCTGTATTGATACAGAACTTTTAAATTAAAATAAATATTTAAAAGTTCAGAATCCAGATACATTAAATATTTATGTCATAATATAAATAATGTTCATTAAAAATAATTGAATTTAAGAAACTATAATTTAAATGTAATGACTTTGGATGAAATCAATTTAATGTATTTCATTGACCGAGCTTATTAGCGAATTAAATTGAAATTAAATGTAAAGGGTATATATTAGACTTTCGAGGTGTTAAACAGTATATTGTTTTATTTATCTTATTAAGCATAATACTTGTATATAGCAACTGTACGTAACCATACTTTCATAGTTAAGCAACCTGGTTAATTCAATAATTTATCACTTCTGTATTGAGCTTCTTTACTGATATAACTAGTGTATTTTTGTTGCTAGTTTAACAAGGATTCCTTGTTATTTCAAACATTTTCTATGCTCTTAAGTAAGCAAAATTCCTATTTATATAACAGCGAGGTTATCCATGCTGTCCTAAGAAGGAATCCTTGTTATTTTAGTAAGGACTAAGTTAATAAGGAAAAATAGTTATTCCTCAGCGTTTTATTTTTTGAGTGTGGTTTTGCTTACTTTAAAAAATGAGTTTCTCACCCTTTTGCAATATAATCAATTTTTGTCATTTATAAAGCATTTGTTTAATGAATTCGAGATATTAAATATATTAACTTCAAATGTGCATTAACTATAAAAAATATATATTCTGAGCATCTTTTTTTAAAAGATATCGTGCGTTGAAAATAATCCTGTATAAACTTATGGGAAACATAATTTATGCATTTTACGAGACGCTGATTATGAACTTGAAGTTATCATTTCGAAACTCAAAATGCCGAAACTAATATGACAATCGCGTTACATTAAATGTTCAATAATTTTGTTATTATCACTATTTATTTTTTTACGATTTTGTGATCATATATTTTAAATGTCGGATGATATACTTAAAATTATAGATTTTATCAATAACAACAATATTGCCTGGGTACAAACATAAATAGTTATATTTTTTACGAGCCATTTTAATCCAAAATAATGTAAATAAATTTTGGTTATGTAGGTATTCTCTCATTATGTTGCTTTCAAACAGTAAAACGTATGTTCGATAAGTAAGACCACTATCTGATTAGTGAATGATATCTTATGGACAATGCTTATCGATGTGTTCACATATGTACTTCACGTGTATATAATATACAATGTATGTATGTTTACGTCTGCACTCCATACAGGAGTATACATATGTATATGGTACATACTGGTGTTGCCCACACGGCATCCCGCCCCAGTATGCCGCGATGAAACAATCGCATGAGGAGCAACATACTTGCGTAGATGCAGATTAATATCATTGCTTTATATTGTTTATACCATCGTGGTATATACAGTGATGGGGAAAAGTTCCGGAACGGTTAAAGATCTCAGCGGGAGTGCATTTTCGGGGAAAATGTTTCAGACAAAAGTTTAAGGATTTTGCCTGGCCTAATTTTATCACCACATCCTCGCATTATAAGAACATGAAGTCGCTATGTATGAGTCACATGCATATTCGGTATAACCGATGAAAAACAACCATAAACTTACAATGCAACAATGAATAATTGTATGAAATGATTTTTACAACGATACTGGCACTAAGAAGATGCTCAAAAACTATTTAAAGCTTAAGAGACCAAAATTTCTTATTTGCACAAATAATGTGGTAGTTACATACTCAATACGGGTTCTACACAGAAATATTATTATGCACTAATTTTACATTAGAATTTCGTCGAATGAATAACTGTTGAATTATTGAATATAAATTGATTTCGCATTTAAAAACACACACACACACACACACACACACACACACACACACACACACACACACACACACACACACACACACACACACACACACACACACACAGGCACAGAGAACCACCTGAATAAAGCACCCCGTTGAGATACTACCTCCACGCGGTACATCTCGGGTGTTGCTAATGCAGGCGGTATTGTTGGACAAGACTGAATACATACATATTGTAGGATGTTTATAATTGCAGTTAATACCTCGCTATGATATTATTACTATACTTGAAATTTTCGAACATTCACCTTGAAATGCCCTTGACATTAAATTAAAGGGTATGGTCATTGTAAGTTCAAACGTAAGGCTTTCCGCTCTACAAATAATGGTTCCCATTTCATCTTCGAGATATTATTGTTATAATGGAATTTATGAGATATTCACCTTGAAATGACCTCGACTCTGACTTCATGGTATATTCAAGGTTATGTCCTGAACGTAGAATTTTCCCCACTTTCCACATTCGCGGTAAAAAATAGTGGTTCCATTTGAAAAATTGAACTTGACCTTGAAATGACCTTCAAGGTCATGAACAAGGTCAAATTCACTGGTTCTTTAATAGTCAGGGAAAAATTCTCAAACTTTTGTCCGAAACCTTTCCCCCGAAAATGCACTCTCGCTCAATTAATTCACAATTCCGAAAGCTTTATGTTTGACATTGAAATGACCTTGTCGGAAAAATCGACCATATCATATTAGGACGTAAAATTTCCCGCTCTTTCAGAATCGATGAAAACCAAATAGGGGTTCCCATTTAAAAAAACAAACTTAACCTTGAGATAACCTACATGGTCATGTTCAAGATCAATTTCACTGATACCATTGAATAGCCAGGGGAAAATCCTGAAACTTTTGCCTGAAATATTTTCCCCGAAAATGCACTCCCGCTGAGATATTTAACCGTTCCGAAACTTATTCCCATCACTATATATGTCAATTTAATAATACTGTGAACGGCCGTACTTCAGCAGAATAATTTTATACAAACGTGCTGGAGTTAGAATGAAGCAGTAACCGTATATTAATGTAATATACCGAAGCGCCTTCAAATATTCTTGTGTGTGCTGATGTCATGGAGCTGCTTCTGGAGCGCATGAAAATTTGCATTGTCGATATGTACGCGAGTCAGTAGACCATTAACGCCATCTGTTGCATCTACCTTAGATGTATGTTGAAGAACCAAGGGAATGTGCCGGGCTATTGATGTTGCGCCCTTTGGAAGGTGTTGCGGCCTTTTCGTGTTGAAGATTTCGACCCTTGCGGAATAACGGCCTCGCGCGCCGTTTGAAGTTGGAAGTTGAAAATAAAGGTTTATCCCTGAAAAGGGTTGGCTTTTGAACGAATCGTTAATTCCATCGTAAGAAACGCCTAATGCGTCAATTGCTGGGTTCTCGTTCACGAAGTTTAAGTTCCTTGATGAACAAATAGTGATTCGATTCGGAGTTGCTGTCGCCCGAAACTCAGAGTTGACTTCTAGTTCACTTCGGAGTTTGGAGTAGTCTGAAAATAATTGAAGTTCAGCTTGCCGATTGTTGTACCAGGACTATCGGGAGCTCTTCTCGTTCCGGTGTATCGTTCAGGAATAAGCACCGCGCGTAATAATGCGTCGTCTTATATAATCCGCGAGTGTATATCAGCGCACTAATCACCGAACCTTGCTTCTGCCCTTGTCTCGCGAAACGAAGCAACGCCGTACCAATCAGGGAGATGCTTAAATCGTATTATTTCGGTAAACAACTTTTTCCGTATAATTTCCTCGCGGTTACAAATTAATAGGCTGGATCTATCACCGAATATAATTATTACGTGACTCTGACGACCTATGTATTGAAGCTAGAGAAGTTGAGAAGCAGTCCTTTAACCTGACTTTTTCGTAAAAATATATGAAAGGTGCTTTTTTATCTTTAAGAAACTGTTATTCAGATATTCATGGAATAAGATTATGACCACAAATTTCTTCCAAGATGGCGATATCGAAATGATGGCTTAAAATGTTTTTTATTGATTTATTGATTTAAAATTCTCCAAGTTCCATTATACGTTTTCAAAGACAAAAAATATCATTCACGCGTTTTTTGTGGTTGCTGATCACGATTCTGTCGTTAGTAATAGCAAAATTCAAGGTGTCGGCTTCAATATGGCGCCCATTTCTAGATAATTTCATTACTTCTCTTGTAATAAGTATGGATTAAATCTATTAGGGTTTCTGATGTAGCTAACCACGATGTTCACGTCAGACTTGTGGAATATAAAATGGTGGATTCAATGTGGCTACTGTTCAAGCTACATTAATAGCTTTTTGTATGGTTCAGTTCACTATGCTACTTAAAACAGATAACGATAATAGATTTCTAACAGGCGAATGTCGTACTTTAATTTTTTAATCGGATATTTCGAAACTGCGACAACAAATCATAAATATTCTAATATTTCATCCTGTTATTGCAGGAAATATTTTTACGCCATTACATATTGAAAGTTCAATGAATATTTTAATGTCGACAACAGTCTATTGTGACTGAGGGTAAAATAAGAAACTTAAACGATTATAGTGAACGGCACAAACGCCGGAAAGTAGCTAAGTAAATGATGTAAATGCATCAATGCAATCGCGAAAGCTTTATGACTTGCCGAAAATGAAAGGGGGCTAACATACTCGAAAACATACTTCTTCTTACGGATACATTCTCGTCAGTTTGCTCAAATTTTGTTCAATTTTTTTTGCCGAATTTGATAGCTATAACTGCATAGAATGTAATGTTCAAAGGAAAAATCGAAATTCGTAATGGTTCAAAAGTTATGAGTCTCCGATCCGACCGAGTCAAATCAGGTAGCGATCGTCGTGCGACACAGGTACGTAGCGCCGTACATTCCTCGTACATTTATCGACTTTTCTTTGGGTTTATGTTTTCACCTAAAGGCATCGGCATCCGATGGAGCCTCTTTACACTGAACTGTTAGGGATTACAGTGAATTGAGGTTTATAACCTGTGTTTTCTAAAATGCCTGAATACTAAAAAAGCAACAAAAACGGTTCGAATTGTCCCGATAAAAACGGATTAAAGACAAGATTCTCTGGGAATCAATATAGCAACGAAAATAAAAAAGAATTTATCAGGACGTCGGCGAAGAAAATAGTTCCGGTTCGGATGACTTCGAAACAACTGTTTCGCCGAGTAACGTACATGCAGTCGTGAATTTCACGAATGTTTTTACTGCTATTTTCAACATTTTAAAATGGAAAAAGTTTCATGGAGGTGTCAAATTTGGAAAAAAGACGAAAATTAAAAAAAAATAAAAACACAAAAAAAAGTGACATCTGATTTCATCCACCTCCACGCTGGTAAATGTTGGGGAACATTGTATAATAATGGCTAAGAGATGAATTTAATTTTGCAAACGTTCCTACATATTAGAAAATATTTTTTTGTTACAGTGTGGGTAAAATGCTATTTTCCACATTTTTGACATTTTTCTGACGCATTTTACTCACACTGGCAACAAAAAATACATTTTCCCACTTGTATCTAAAACTACTATAGGTTGTTATAGAATTCTTTTACATTGTGCAAAGCTAATGCCAAATTCGTATTCATCAACTAGAAGTGCCCTCGAATAACAAGTTTCAATCTAGCCAAACTCATTTTTGAAAAATATGTCCGCCATATTGTATCCGCAATTAGAAATTCTGAAAATCTGATGTCAGAAACGCATTCAGCAAGCCCCATAACCTCTGGGGTAATACATTTCAATTTTCCCTTATTTGGGAAAAAATGTCCGCCATATTGAATTCACCATTTGAAATTTTGTGAATCTGCCATCAGATTTATATTCGGCGACCCCAAAAACCCCCGAGTACCAAATTTCATGCAAATTCAATGTCTTTTCAAAAATATGTCAGCCATATTGGATCGGCCATTTTGAATTTTGAAAATCTGTCATCAGATTTATATTCGGCGACCCCAAAAAACCCCGAGTACCAAATTTCATGCAAATTCAATGTCTTTTCAAAAATATGTCAGCCATATTGGATCCGCCATTTTGAATTTTGAAAATCTGACATCAGATTTATATTCGGCGACCCCAAAAACCCCCGAGTAACAAATTTCATGCAAATTCAAAATCTTTTCAAAAATATGTCAGCCATATTGGATCCGGCATTTTGAATTTTTGAAAATCTGACATCACATTTGTATTCGGCGCTCTCGAAAATCTTAGGAAACGAAGTTTCATATAAATCCATCAGCCTATTTGTCATATTCCCAATTCAGAAATTTGTTCACTCTCCAAGAAGACGTTAATCGCCATTTTGATGATGAAAATAATATTTCTAACCATTTTCAAAAATATTCCGATAAAGTACAACTATTTTATTCACCGATTAGTGAAAAAACGACGGGATTATATCTCTGCTTCAATCTGAAAAAAATTCATAAAAAAAAAAACAGTTTTCATTTTTCCGTATTTTTTCATCTAAAAGCCGCCATATTTATTTTTCTTGTAAAAAAAATGAAAATGTAATGCCAGATTCTGAAACAGCATAGTCAAAAACATAAAGAAGCATTATTTCCTTTTGATTATTCCTTTCGCATTCTTAAAAGAATAAGGCTCGAAAAGACGTTACAAAATCTCTGTTTCTGGGCGTTAATGGGTTAAAGTTGTGTAGCGGAATAACGAAAAATTAATATCGTTAAAATAATATGAAAAAAATTACAACTTAAGCTTCCATAATTCCGATTTATACGTTTCGAAAGAATAACGGAGTTTGAATAAATACTAAATCATTACTTAATTCCAAAAAGGTCCTTATATTGTTATTTGTTGTATAAATTTTATTTTGTTGTTGTTTAATACTAAAATAATTAAATTCGTTAAAATTAACGAATTGCACGTGCAAGCGTACGAGTTGTTTACGTGAAATCGAGTACACTTATTGGCAGACTGTCGAAATCATCCAAAACAAACGCGCTGATTGGCGCGGCATTGCGCGGATAGAGTATATAAGATCACGAATACCGCGGTAGCATTCATTCGCTCGAGCACCATCAACGAGGCAACATCATTCACAAGCTAACTGGTGCGGACGAAGCTGAGGGGCTGCATTCAGACAACAAAATCCGGCATATCTGGAGAACTCCTTTCCTGATGACGACGACCACGATGACCACGACTTCCAAGGCGAGGCGTCCACGGAGACCAACTCCCGGCGTGTAAGGCCGTGGCTTTAACAAACATATTTCGAAGGGACTAACATACAGCCCTTTTCAGGGCGTAATTTACGTACTTTTCGTTCAGCTGAAACTAAATTCGCTATTGGACCCTATCCGTTATTTGCCATGAGACCAATTAGGAAGTCATACATACTCAGTCGAGGTGCCAGGTCCAGCTTCAGCAAAGGTCACCGCAAAGAAACCATTGGTGTTTCATGGTCTGCTGACTATTTTTTTAACACCGCTCTTTTGGTGTCCGGTCTGCTGATCCGCAAAAACCCAAAAAACACATCGAGTCGCAGCCAAGTCCGCCAGTGAGAGGGACAACAGCGAGAACAACCGGTCTGCTGACCGGCACATCACCGGAGGTGTGTGAGTTCTGTTTGGGGGGTTACGAATTTGCTAACTCTAACTACCCGAAAGAACTCCGCAATTAGAGTTCCGCAAATGTCAATGTCGACCGTACAAGAGGCAACATGCGCGTACCAGCTGGTCTCTCTCACGAACAACAGGTCGCGCAGATTAAGGCCGGGTTCGAGCGCGTTCGCAAGCTGTGTCGCAGGTTCGGCGAAGTATAGCGGCCTTTCACTCCTTCGATATTAGAATAGATGTTCCACCGATACCGGTACCGGAGTAGCCTAATTAGGGAGTTGTACGTGCGACATCGTCGTTAGATCTCAGCATCATCGCGGGAGCTAGCATACCGCATGAAGCTCTATTTTTGGTGTTCAGACGAATCGACGCCGAAATTTAAAAGGAATTTTTTCTTACCTGGGTTCTCGATAAATATCATGCATGTGTGTATCAGAATTCAGTATCAGTTTCTAGTTAGGGTGTCTGAGGCTGATTCCTTCCGACAAGCCTCACTGAAGAGTTCAGGTGCGGAGGGGATTGAACGAAACGCCACGCATGTATCTTTTTAATTTTTAATTATTTGTATATTTTGCATGTTTATATATATATACAGGGTGTTGTTGCAATAGCGCATGAGAGATATGCCACGACGAAGATTTTTTTGTTCTAAAGGCGATGGCGCAAAAATTAATTTTCTGGAAGGTATGGTTCTATTGTAAATTGAATCATAAAGTTTATTTATTTTAGGGGCATCCTCCCCAACGAGACAATTGGTGAACATGTGAATGTCGAACGCGTGGTCCGATAACAGTTGAAAACGCAAATCGATATTGCCCGGAAGGATGTTTGGAAACAATCAGATGTTTTTATTCGAATATCTAGACTCTTGCAGATGACGTTAAAATCATAACAAATTTCGGACATTCGGTAAAAACATAAAACTTTACATGATCAATGTTGGCAATGATGATGCAATGCAATTAACAAGCTGACCTCGGTAAACATAACAAATTCTGCTAGTACAACTTAAACCATAATAATTCCTTTTTTCATCGTTCAAAAATAATCACAAAGGCTTGTGTAATTTTTGTTGATCTAAAGTTATGAGAAGTAATGAAAAATTCTTATTGAAACATATTATTATCTTCATTTATGTGTAGGTTAGAGTATACTGAAACAAATAATACAAATCCCTTTATTAAATTTAATTTTTGTGTTATTTTTTACAATATGAAGTTCTATCGGGCTTAAAAAAACACCCTTTAGAAACGCGTGATTGATCCGAAAGTAGAATTTGCCTTTCGTCCGCTAGGTGGAAGCGAGTACGAAAGCGGAATTGAGTTTCATTTGATTTATAAGAGGATGATAGGGTCGACCGTCAATATCCACTTTTTAAAGTGATTTTGCAGTATTGTATGAGATTGCGCTGTACCCTACATGTTTAACAAAATTCTTACATTAATTGATTTTCGGGTCTTTATGCAATACTTGCATTTTACATTACATATATTTCGCCTAAGTTGTTGTGTAATATATTAATTTTATTTTCATGTTTTAATATAAAATGAAGTATAGTATTCAACATTCGGCAATATGTGACATGCTGTGGTGGGCATGGGCGAAATCAAATAATGAAAAAGTTGAAGCTGTGATAAATGAAATACGAATGAGTACTTCATTTTCTGACTACAATGTGATCTCGTATAAAATTAGGAATAATTTCTTGCCACTATACAATCATTTATGGCAACTGGTACGCAGAAGGAAAGATTATTTTGAAAACAAATTCGAGGATTATTAAAGCAGACACTTTGAAGTTGCCCTTTCTGTCAGCAAAATTGCTACTACTAGCAATGACCCTGTGATTAAACACGATTCTGACTCCGTCATCAGGGGTCGTCCACGTTTAACTTATGACAGCCCATCTTTACGAACCAAGTAAAGGCGGCTTAGCTTCTTCTCACAGTAAAGAAAAATTGCAAAAAGCGCTGGCGTTAAAAGAAAGAGAGGAGTAAGAAAACATGGAAGATACAATGGACGTTGACAACGATGAACATGAACTTCATTTGAATAGTGTTCTCGCAATGTACATGGATTTAGGGCACAGTAAAAGGATGGATATGGCAAGTGTTACGATATACAACCCTAGTTTCCCGCGCGAAGTTTCTCGTGCGAAGAAGAAATGTTTACGGGTCGATCGCGGTTATCACGGTACAGCGCGATCTATTTCCGAAACGATTAGAAGGCGTTTTCCGAAAATATATCGTCGTCGGACTTCCGCACTCATTCTTTCGCTAGATTCGGGAATCGATGGACGCATTTTTGTCGTTTGCGAAATCGATAAGTTCGGAAATTCGGCACTCTACTTCCACGGCACTTAGCTCGCGAAGTTTTCGATAAAATAATCGACTGTTTTATTCAAATTATAATTAGAAGTATTTTCGGCTTCAATAAATACCGAATTTGGATTATTTCCGCGAGTGATTGATTTTCCTTGGACTGATCCGAAACCAAGCATCTACAGTTTCCCCCGTTTTCTTTCGTAGTGGAACAGCAAGGAAGCATCATTTCTTGTTCAGTGATTCATATTTAAATATTTAATATTTAAGTATTATAAATAGTATATTCAATATTTGGCGACCACTTATTAAGGTACAATCCCTTCCGGTCATTAAAAAAAATGTAGGATTATTGACGCTAAAGCCACTTCTCGAATTATATTTGAGGTCAGCGCTCGGCCTACTCGACACTGTGTGCCGTAGCGAAGAAGCGAAACGAGAACCTGCGTAAGAAGCAGCGACGGCAAGGTAGACGATGTATGCCAAATTCAAGATTACTTTTTTTTTTTTTTTTTTTTGACGGAGGGGGAAATTCGTTAGGCACCATAGGGGGTTGAAGATGTTGGGTAACCCCCCGTGTGTCGGACTCCCTCACCTTTGATGTTAACGGCAAGGTTTACCGACTAAAACCCTAACCTCCCTTGGCCCTCCAGAATCCACGTGTGCAGTCTGCAGCAGAAAAGTGGCTCCGATATCCATCTCCTCCGCTGCAGACTGCACCGGGCCATTTCGTTTGCAACTGTAACCACTCCCTCTACCATTGGGTTAGTGGTTACAGGATCTCGTGTGACCTCAGTAGACGGAGAGATCCCAGTAGCACTGCTTTCTGCATTCGGCCTGCGATGGAATTTGCATGTTCTCGACAGGCCGGAATGCTTTTGATGTTTGGAGGAAAGTTGGTCTCATTCCTCCCAGCACTCCAATTATCAGCACGACGAGCTTGATTTTGAACCCTTGATACAGCTTGCGAATCTCGAACAGGAGTTCCTGATATTTCATCCGTTTTTCGTCCTCTTTGCTGACTATATTTGTCTCTGCTGGTGCAGAAAACTCGATGACGAAGATGGATTTGTCATCGAAGTCAACAAGGACGATGTCAGGCTTATTGGCTGATATTTGCCTGCTCGCCGGGAATGAGTAATTCCAGTATATTCGGCAAGACTCATTCCCGACAACGGATTCAATATCAGTGGGGACGTACGGCAAAACTGGGGTTGCATCAATACCATAAGTGCTGCGAAGATGGTAATACAGCACTCGAAGAGCCGCATTGTGACGTTCGATGTATGCTGAAACTGCATACATTGGGCATGCTGCCAAAAGATGCATTAGTGACTCAGCATGACATCTACACAATCTACAAAGCGTACTCTGTACCGCCTGGTGTAAGATGTTCTGGCGATACGCTAAGTTATTTATGACCCCATCCTGGCATGCGAAGATAAAACCCTCGGTCTCGGATTTCAAGCCGGCTGATCTTGAGAAGGAGAAGGTCATCTCTGCCGACAAGCCAAGTTGTTGGACATTTCGAAAGAATTGTCCATGCAACGGCTTGTCGATATGCCTTCCCTCCAACATACGGATTTGTTCCCTCCGTATGTTAGCCATTAGACGCACTGGGCACAGATTGATGACTGATTCAGCCTCCTGTGTACCACTACGTCCCACGTTGAAAACCAGACCGAGGTTTCGCGCCGCTCGTTCCGCCGCGTTGTACAAAAACGCCCCCTTCCCCTAAATTTCATGCTGATGTACTAGCATCATCAGGGGATCCTCCGTTCGATTAATCACGTCGCAAGCTGTTTCGAGGACCAATCGGTCATGCATACACTGCAGGCTTAAAGGGCCACAACCTCCCATATTTCGGGGCAAATACAGTCGTTCCACGGAAGATCTTGGATGCAAACTGCGTTGCATACAAATCATCTTCCGTGTGCTTCGGTCAAGATCCCTTAGCTCCTCAACGTTCCACTTCAGTGCTCCAAATGAATAGAGCACTGCTGATACGGCCAACATATTCGTGGCTGCCACCTTATTTCTCCCGGTCAATTCTGACGTCCAGATCTGACGGAGAATACGCCGGTATTTTTTTATGATGGTGGTTTTAGCAGCCTGCACATCCTGGACATGCCTTTGAGGTACGCCCAGGTATGTGTAGGCTTCTTCGGCGGTAAGGTGGCGGATGACATTTCCGTTGACGAGCTCCATATCGTTGTTATGGGAGCCTGACCTTCCTCTGTGCAAATGAACGACTGCACACTTGTCTAATCCGAATTCCATGCCGATATCTCTCGGGTATGTGAGGGCGATGTTCAGAGATCGATAATTGATCCTCGCCTGATGCGTATAATTTAAGATCGTCCATATAGAAAAAATGGGTGATCTTATGTACACGTTCACCACGCGGTCCACACATGTACCCTTGAGATTTCCGGAGAGCAACGGATAGAGGCAATAGTGAGATGCAGAAGAGCAGAGGACTCAGAGAATCTCCTTGATAGACACCTCTTTGGAATTGAACCAGTCTAGACATGGTTCGACGCTTGCCCGATGTTTTTCAAAGAGGCATCAGGTTTTCTACAATTCTCACTATGTTTGGGTGGACATGGAGGCGTTTGAGCAACAAGCTTAAAAGCTCGTGCGATGTTGAGTCATACGCCTTCATGTAATCCAGCCAGGCTATCGACAGGTTACGCTTGTACTGGACTGCGTCCTGACAAACACACCTGTCGATAAGCAAGTTGTCCTTGCAGCCGGATACACCCATTTTGCAGCCTCGTTGTTCTACTATCCGTTGCCACACCGGTTTCACGGATATATCAATACGTTCGTTCAAGATGTTAGGGAACAATTTGTATATCGTATTGAGACACGTAATCGGTCTATGGTTTCTCGGATCGGACAAGTCTCCCGATTTTGAGATCAGTGTCGTTCGGCCCTCCACAAGTCAGTGCGGAATGGGTTGGTCTCCATTTATCTAAGAGGTGAGTAATCGGGGTAGGTGTTGATGGACAGAAGTGAACTTCTTCCACCAATAGTTGTTAATTCCACCCCAGCCCGGCGAGGAGAAATTCCTCGCTCCTGTGATGTCATTTTTCACCTCTAATGCACTGACGGGTGGGCAATCTTCACTTTGTTGTGTGACTTCGTCGCACAACTCGGTGAAGATTTCAATACCTGGAGTGTCTGCATTAAGCCTAGATGTTTTCTCGTAGATGTTCCCCCAGAATTCCTCAACTGCGGCCATCGACGGAAACTCGCTTGAGGCTGCGATACGATGTTTGAAGAGGTTGGAAGTATTCGAACAAAATATTGAGTTTTGTCGAATTCCTTCTTCCCGTCTTTGCAGCCTCTTTTTGGCATCGGCCAAAATCCGAATTTTATCCGCTAAACGGTGCTTGATGTTGAGCAACTTCAGCTTGTTCAGTGTGTGATAGTACCTCCGCAGTTGTTGTGCGAACTTCTTGACTTTAGCCGTAAATGAACGGCCAGATGTTAAATAGTCGATCACACACTGAATTCGGGAAGCGAGTTTCCGTGTCAGTCGAATCTTACTGTTCAATTGAGACATGCGTTTTGTAACCTGTCGACACCCCGATTTCTGCGTCAGATTTCGGGGAGTTACCAGATCACTTGCAGCCTCGTAAACGGCACAATTGACTTGCCACAGGTCGCAGTCATCTGGAAGATCATCCAGAAGTAGGCTATTTGCTCTGTCTAATTCTCGTTGTTTAGGCAAAATTTTCGATGTCAAATTTTGCCGAAACACGAGCGTGGTGCTTTCATAATGTGGAGCATCTCTCTCAGCACCGCGTACGGGCTCAGCTGTTATTACCCGCACATCGGTACCGGTTGACAGCTGGGAACAACGAAACCTATCCGCCTCAGATAGACCATATAACCTCTCAGTTGTCGTTGAGAAAAGCGATCTGCCAGTTCGGGATGCATTACTGCAAACCGACTATGCATTCGCTCCATGTAGCCTCTCTGGTGTGGACAGCTCTCCTCGTAGCAGCGCATTAGATCTTGCTTGAGATCCTCCGTCCACTGAAATCGTCCGTGGGCATTCATGCGTTGTTGTCCCGGGACACCTGTTTCGGGCCATTTCTTCTTCTTCTTCTTCTTCTTCTTCTTCTTATTATTATTATTATTATTATTATTATAATTATTATTGTCTTTATTGGAAATAAACCTTACAACACATATAAATATACAATTTATAATACCAAAGGGCGAGCTACAGCTTAACAAGCTTCTTTACAGACTGACCCATACCTTCATAGTTTAGTTTTAGTATTCGTTCAATAATTTTCATTAATGAATAAAATTTTCCTTTAACATTTAATCATTTTTAAGTTTCCTACTATCCCTGGATCACGTTAGATATAAGTAATCCAATCAGACTGCGGAATAACATTCTTTTCTATATTCCTATGTATAACAAAATTAATTAATTCAAAAGAAGGTACAATGTATTGTATGTTTTTGGTTCACGGAGATGGTGAATATGGGCCTATTATGCGTGCATATGGGTAATTAATATTTATATGTTGTAAATCGAGATTTAGATAATCATAGGTGTACTATATTCAAGAGTGTGTAATGTTAATTATAACGTATTCGCTTCAATCATACTTTTTATCATATGATTTAGGCATCGATCTTCATCACGAGTACGAAAACTAGGCGTTGAAAGCGAAACTGGTGGAACAGGGACCGTTGTAATGTCAGGAATTGAATCGTTAGAAAATAATGTTCTGTCCACCTCAATTTCGTCGTCGGTGACAAGTAATCATTTAACTTCAATCACTGTCGAAGAAGAGACTCCTGCAAATACTACATCTTCAGGTGACTGAGCACTAAATTAAAATAACAAATGTAAAAAATATCATTAACGAGCATTTTGAAAATATCATCTTATTGTCAAATTTAGTAAGTGGCGGGCCTTCAGGTATGGGAGGAACGGCAGGAGACAGTGAAAGTGATGATGGCGAAGTAGGAAGATTACAAGCATTACTTGAAGCTCGAGGATTGCCGCCTCATGTTTTCGGTGCTTTAGGACCCCGCATGCAGCATCTACTAAACCGTAGTATGGGTGCTAGTTCAGGTACATTCCGTATCGTTAACGTATTGATGTTTCAAACCAAACAATAATTACTGTTTTAAATATATCGTTTTCGTTTTCATTACGTATCTTTATACATATATATAGTAATACACATATACATATATAATTATATGTATATGATTTGTTTTTTAATAAACAGCTGCGAAAGCGCAACAGCTTTTAGCTGGACTGCAAGCTATGAACGATGAAGGAGAACAGCTCCAAGCGGTCATTGGAATGGGAGAAGTACTTGTAATGGGAAATGAAGATACTTTAACTGGTTTTCCGGTAAAACAAGTGGTAGCTGCACTGATTAATTTACTTGGTATTGAACACAATTTTGTTATCATGACACATGCCTGCCGCGCTTTAACTTACATGATGGAAGCTTTACCGCGCTCGTCAACAGTTGTTGTGGATGCAGTTCCGATGTTTCTTCAAAAATTGGAATCAATAGAATGCATGGATGTCGCTGAGCAATGCCTTACTGCCTTAGCTATGTTGTCTCGCCGGCACAGTAAAACAATTCTGCATGCGGTAAGTTGTGCATACAATGCAGACGATTTTAATATTAAAATGAAAAAATATTAAACGTGTAAAGAATAGCGATTTGCCAATTATTACTATTATATTGTTACCATACACTTTCGAATTATGAATAGTAAGGAAGCAGTTTTTAGCGAGGTGAGTACCCTTGGAACCAAATTGTTATTACTTCGCTGTTAGTTGTGATACTTGGTTTTGCGTATTGCGCATAATATTGTTTTAGTGCATATTAAATAAGAAGGAAGATTATGTTATATACGCAACGTCAATCACGCGAATAATTTAAATAATAAATCAACAGCGAAATCGAAATGTTCTGCGCGTTATGCATAACGGAACATACCCGCCTCCATTGCAACAGCCAGCTGGCTATACGCGTGTTACGGATTTCGCGTTGCAACGAAATTGTATAAAACACCGCGTATTATACCATCATTGTACGGAATGCAATTGACAATGCGCTTGACTGACCATTTTATTAAGATATCTTCGGTCCTTTAACTAGAACTAATTGTCCGATTAACATCGTGGTTCCTCGGTCGTAGGAGTGCGATCTCGCTGTATCCCTTTCAGGTGAAACTTACGCTTTTTACGCTGGCTTCCCAAAGCCCTTCGAAGTAAAGAGTAGCAGGCATAAAGAAGCGTCGAAGAACATTTTATATGTATAATACTCATCGATTTCGATGTTGGTCAGCCATATTAGATCCGCCATTTTGAATTGTTGAATTTCGACTTCAGATTCGCAAACAGCAACCTCGACAACCTTGATATTCCGTCTATCATTTAAAGCATTCAAATTCTTGAATTTTGGTCCGCCATATTCGATCCGACATTTTAAATTCTCTAAATTACGATAGAGCTAATAATATTGTACATACAACTATATAATTTAGGCATACTAACGTAGATTTTATATGTGGGTTTGTATCATTGGTTTGCAATGAACAGAATTTGTTTCAATACTTTCCGCATTGTCGGCCTCTAAACAGATCCGCTATTTTATTGTATGAAAAACACCGTACGGTTTTAAAAAATAAACACTTCAGCGAAAATGATAAACCCTTATAAAGCAATTTATATCGACAATTAAATTGAGCATGGGGTGTAGCGGATTTGACAAAATGTCCCATACATATACATATCGTGTATATACACGATTTTGATTTAAGTTGAAATCAATTTAGAAGGTCGTACAGAATAGGTTTCACCAAAATTTAGAAAGGGTATGTGTCAAAAGCATTTGAAAACGTAGATTCAAATATTAAATATTTAAAATCTTGTCATTAAACCCTATCTTTGTCTGAATGATGCGAAATGTTAGAAACATTGATTTCATCTCAATTTCTTAAGCAAAAAGAACTTTCTTAAAATATACCATTCATATTATTTTCAAATCTGCTGAATCGAGTTCTGTTGGTAAAGTTGAAGAAAACCATTATTTGCGCAACATTTTTGCAAAAGTAAACTGAAAAAGTCATATTTTCAGGGTGCATTTTTGAAATAATTTTCTCTTCCGAAACGTGTTCTCATTAATGAGATGCGTATATACAAAGTAATTCCGAGAGTTACGCATAAAAAATATGATATTAGATCGTGTAGAAAACAATGGATGATTAAAAATCAGCACAAAATAAAGAAAACCGTAGCATAACATAGCAAATTAAAAATCGATAATATAATTATGTGACTACATTAAATGTGATTTTTTGGTACAGTATTAAGGCAATATTAATAAGTTCACATAATATAAATCAAAATGACATATTTCGTGTTTTAAGAAAATAAATGTGTTATAAATAACATCAAAAAACATCATTTTCAACGTATAAATAAATATAATTAATAAAATGCTATAATTTGAAAATCTGTAAACATTTCAAACACCTTGCGTCGCAATCGCACGGATTCTCACACGCTAGACCTCGTCGAAACATTTATAATCTCCACTAGTAACGAAATTAACAACGAAAAAAGGTATAAGATAAAAATTATATTCATGACTATAAGGTTAATACAAATTCGATTTGACAGTTACTTGAAATAGACTGGCATATAAGTATGATTTGTTAGCATGCAATTATAATAAATCTAAAGAAAGAAAAAGGCAAATAGTATAAAAAAATATAATATGAAAATAAAAAACCCAAAAAATTTTTTTAAACTGTGACGAGGTGTCACCGATCGACCCTCTGGCTTAGGCGTTTTGCGCGGATGCCGCGTGTCAACAGTGTCCCGGAGCATAATATCACCTTCCTAATCTTAATTCTGCTTGATCTTCGATATCCGTCCGTCAGTCGCCGGTAAATCCGTTAAAGTCACCGACTTCGACGACGCCGCTCCTGCCACACCGTAAGTCCGTCCTCTATGCGTCTTTTGTGCCCTCCGCGGTTTCTACTCTCGTTGCATCTTCGGTCAAAAAGAAAAGACTCGCCGTCGAGTGATTTCCGAACCCGAGTGAATTTTCGGGCCGAGCGCGGCCACCCGTGTAATCCGATGTACGTTTCAGTTTAAAAATAAACATATTTTTATTGGGTCTAAACTCATTAGTTTTTTTGTTGTGTCCTGCCCTCTCCGAATCGCTGATTCAAAGGTCAGGTCATAAAACTATAGACATGCAAAAAAATTTTATATATATATATATATATATATATATATATATATATATATATATATATATATATATATTAGGGTGGGGTGAATCGGAAAAGTTTTTTTGTAACACTTATTTTTTGGTAGTTTTTGATGCGCTAAGAACGAAAATGACCATAAAAAATTCTAAAAAAATGTTTCACATTCGTCCCGACGTCTTAAAGATGCCGTTTTTAGGGTGTTTTTTTTTCGATTTTATTAGAATTTTTTTATGGTCATTTTCGTTCTTAGCGCATCAAAAACTATCACTCAAACAATAACAAAGCGCGCTGGAAGCTTCGCGTTCGAAGAGATTGTTTACGTACATAATGAAATTATAAAAGTGGGTTATTTATTGTTGGTTGGCAGTTAGTAAAGAAAAATGTTTCGAACACTGTGACATATCACCGTGCCTCTAATAGTTTTGTGCATAGTTATGTGAAAATGATACGTCGGAATGGTACGTACCTTTCATTAATGTACAATTAATAACTTATCGCAACAAAAAAACTGTATAGGATATTACATTTGAGAATTTCGTTCTCCATTTAAATATCAATTCTACCCTACGTGTTTACAAATACTGCGTTCGTTGCAGGCTAAAGAAACTAAGAAAACTAAAGATAAATTAATGAAGAGAAGAGAAGCTCAAATAAAAAGACGACGGAAAATAAAGAATGATCCAGAAAAACCCGAGCTTAGCAAACAGCGAGAGAGAGAGAGAGAATATGCATCTAGAGTTGCTGCTGGTAAAGTGAAATCAAGAGATGATATGACAGAAGATGAAATTAATGAGCGAAAAAAACACCGAGAAGCACAAAATCGTTATAGACGAAAACTAAAACTTAAAAAGATCGAATCTCTCTAGAAAATAATGCCCAAAAAGAAAATAAATCACGCAGAGGCAGGAAAAGAATAAGAAAAAGTCAAGATTCAAAACTGCATAGAGAAAATATAGAATTAAGAAATCAAAATGGGAAATTGCAACGAAGATTAAAAGAAGTCGAACGAAAATTACTAAGAAGAAGATCAAAATCCGCCACAAAGATATTAGTAAGTGAATCATTGAAAGAAAGAATTAGAATGGCATATAAAGAAACAAAGACACATAAAGGTAAACAAGAAATTAGACGAATATTTGGAGTAAATAAAGGATCAACGGAAAACAAAAACTGCTTTAACAAAGTGATACCTCACAGACTAAGATCGGCAACAAACATCAAACAAACGAGCAAAAAACGACTCCGAAAAATTGTTGAACAATTTTACGTTGAAAACAGCCGCATTAGAACAGGTAAGAAAGATTGCAAAACGCACAATAACATTAAAATGCAAACACCTTATTTAAACGCGCCAATAAAGTCTTTGTATACAAAATTTTGTTTCGACGTTATTAACATAAAAATTAGCTATTCGCATTTTACAAAATTACTTCCCTTTTGGATCATTCCACAAAAATTACTTCACGTGATATATGTTTATACACCAAGCTTGAAAACTCTAAGTTAATTACACACTCTTTAATAAGCAACAACATTATCGCGGAAAAACTGTTACTGAAGTGATCAATTCGATGGTTTGTAAATCAAATTCCGAACAGTGTATGCCTCGGAAATGTGTGGATTGTCAACATATGAAAATTAAAATTAACGATAATAAAAATAAAGACGATGAAGTTCGTTATCAGCAATGGATAACGGAAAAAGAGAAGAGAATTTCTGCAAAAACAAAAGAAGCAATAGTTGTTTAATTAACAGTAAAAGTTGAAATTAAAACAACGAAATTAATAAAAATATTTAAAGTATTTTTGAAACCAATTGGTTAATTCCATTTATGGCACATACTCAACGAAGTATGACATCATACTCATACTCTCGGGCCATGGGGTTAGCCGAGAAAGGAGAGTCACCTACGTTCAAATTTAGCGCAGTATAATAGAACGAGTGTCTCCTTCTCCATTCCGCTGCAGAAAACGCAGTTTTTCGTTGGGTCCAAGCAAAGGACATTTACTCTAATGCATATGCGATCACTGTAAACGTTGGATATAAAATGGGAGCGGTGCTCGTAACGGATACCATGAGAGAAAACATCCCAACTGCGGTCTACCCAGAGGTAGAACAAGCGAAGGCGATTCTCGACATCTACGTAAATCTTTGTCTTATTCAGACTTATACTGCAGAGGGCAATGTGTGAGACCTCGATCACCAGGTAATTGATTTTCGGGTCTGTTCGAAGTTTTTCGCCTCTATATACGAATGTGGAGTCGCGTGCGCTAGGTCTACCACCTCTTTTAAAAACCATTATGTTGGTCTTGCTCGCATTCACAGTCAGCCCGTTCACGTAACAATAATCGCAGAATACCTCTAATTTCTTATGCAGATCTATTTGCGAATAAGCAAAAATTGTAATATCGTCCGATAATTAATATAAAAGCATTAATAAATCGTATGCATGTGTAATGTCTACGCCTGTAACGTCCTGTGCGCGAAAAAAGCTGACAATGTCGGATATATATAAAATAGAAAGGAGACCTCACCCTGTAACACGCCTTCAGATACGTCGACCGTTTCAGACGTTCCACGGGAGGAACGGATAGATACCGTGGCTGCCGAGTAAAGCGTGCTCAATATGCGAACGATCTTACAACTAATGCCAAGATTATACAGCTTATACCACAGTTTCGCATGGGGGATGGAGTCAAGCGCAGGCTTAAAGTCAATAAATAGAGTGTACAATTTAGCACCTTTTCGTCTTAGAATTATTTGCGCAGTCGCTAATAAACTAAATAGATTATCCATGGCGCCCCTACCTTTGCGGAAACCGGCTTACTCCTCCTTTATTATATTCCTACAGTCCCCCCACGCAGTCAGGCGGTCGCAAAGAAGTTGCGTGAATAACTTTGTATATACATTGATCATTGCCAAACCCCTATAATTATACGGGTCAACTGAATCACCTTTCTTTTGCGTCATAGAAAGAAACACCCTAGACCAACCGTTCGGAACTACCTCAGTTGACATAACCTTATTAAATTGTCGGAGCAATTTAAGTTTCATATCGTCATTTAGGGCCTTGTAAAACTCTGGAGGAATGCCGTCCTCATCCGGAGCCTTTTTACTCTTAAGCTTATTTATGCATCACGCTCTCCACATGAGAACGGAACATCCAGAGTTTGGTCAAAAGTTCCAAAAAAGGTAAGTTCCGAAGAGAGTCTGGGGCGATAGACTTCTTTCAAAAATTCAGTCCATGCTGCAGGACTAATAGGATGTTCAGAACGTGGTCTACCTCTAAATCGAGAGACTGCGCACCAAAAATCGGATGCATTAAGAGAATTTGCAAAGCTATCACGAACGTTTTTACAACAATCGGATTTTTTATGAATAATCAGTTCACTATAAAACATTTTGGAGGGACAAACGCGACATGCTTGACCACAGCATAGCCACTGCTGCGAAGACGAGACAGCGCCATGCGAACGTCACGATGCGCCGAGTCGCATGCACCATTGTGCCAGGGACGTTTTCCAACTTCAATGTTATAAGTTATAAGTCCAACTTCGATGTCATGTCAGCATCGGATGCCGCTTTTCTAACCACGTCACAGGACATTTTTAACACAAGTAACGAAGACGTTGAATGGACGATTGTAGGCTGCAGCTTCTTGTCGACGATCGAGACGAGGCCACCACTGGGTCTTCCATGCAATTTAACTTTACTAGCCGGTGACCATGCAGAAAAAGAGTTGCTCAGTGCGTCGGGGAGTAAATCAGGTCTAGAATTTACTTGCCAAGTTTCTGAGCAGCACAAGGTTGATGGAACTTTGAGAGTCTACTATCTATATCGTTAATACGATTTTCTGTTTCAAACCATGTGTCGGACAGATTGATGATATTAAAAGCTAAGTAAAATGAATTATCTAAAATATTATCATTGCCCTGAGCATTCCAGGCCGCAATGTTTAAAACTACTGGAGAACTACAAGGAAGAATAGAAGCGAAACATAAAGAAGATCTTGCAGAGCTGCAGGGCGCAGGAGTTGCGATATGAGGTCGAAGACGGTAACTGTTTAAAAAGACTGGCGCTGCGTTGAGAATGACTCATTCATTGAACTCGTGTTCAAGTCAGGCGAAGAACATTGAGAAACGGCTGAATTTTCCGAATTAAAGCTTGTAGATTGACCGTGTATAGTGAAGTCCTCATCTTCTTCGGACCAACTGTACCGTGCATTGTTAACCGCGATGCTATCAGCTTTTCTCTTAAACGACTAACCTTTAATAGCCGCCGTTCGATGAGCCACCCTATCTTTGTAGGCTATTAGTCGTTCTCTATCTGTAAGGCCATTAGACACATAAACACTCTTATTTTGCAAGACAGATTTCGTTGCATTGAAAATAGAGTGCTTAGCATCCTCAGACACTAGCTCGACAAGGATCGCAGTGGGGATATTATGGATGAGTTTCGCACAAGCCGCCACGGAAAGAAAATTGATCGATTAAAAAGTTATTAATCGTTTCTTTAGCCGGAATTGAACCCGGTTCTTATTATGAACTTTCTGTTCCAAAACATTCAGCCTGCCAGAAAATTCATCTTTCATTTTTAACAGTGTGTCGTTAACTGATGTAATTTTTGAATTGCAGCTATTTATTTGTTGCCTTTGTGATAGAGGATAACATTTCTTGGTGCCTCTTTTTCATAGTTTCCGCTGTAACCAAATTCGCCATTGTATTAAATGGAACAGAAGACTCCGCAGTTGTTAAATCGGTAGTTGAATTTATCCTGTTGCTAAGAGATGGAGCTATTGACTGGACTCCTGTATCCGTGTGGAAGTTTCCTTTACGTTTATTTATAACAAAATTGTCTAATGTTCGAGTGCTGCTAGTTTGCAAGTAGATCTCTTAATACCACGGCCTTCGGTAGAAGCTGGTTGAAAATTTTATTCGGTTTATTCTTCCATATTTTACTAACTTTGTTTATTTTATGTTGCAAATAAAACACTAAAATAATTTAAAGGAAGAGAAAGGTTAAGAACGTAAGATAAGAAACCTACTAAATGAAATACATATAAGCGCTAAACTAGCAAAGTCTTCTATACGATAAAAAATATTGTATAACTAAAATTATTCTTTTAATATTACACTCTTATTGCGTTATATTTGGAGTTCCATTTTTATATAAGTGAATTTTTTCGAAAATAGTATCATTATACGCAGATACGTAATATCCATCAAAAGACACCACGACTTTGAATCTCGTTTTTTACCCCTTTGCACGGTTTTGAAAATTTTTAAAATTTATTTTTTAGTAGTCCTATATATCTAGAATAAACTGGTATATGTCACAGCCGGAGCAATAAATATTTTTTCGAAAATAGTATCATTATACTATTATTTCTAGGGAAGTTAGAGGGCGCTCTTGAAATAAACAAGGAAAATTTATATTCATCAAGTTATATTTGAATTTTGTAAAATTTTTCGTAGTGTCATTTTTGGAAATCAATTTATTTTGGTTCCTGGACTTTTTCTGCCAATTTTAAGATATGTAACACTGAAAATTGATTAGCAGTTTCTTAACATTAGTGCTGTTTGTGTTTACCTAACCTCAAAGGAGTACACGTGTTTTTTCGAGTTTGGAGTTTTTTCTCAGTAATGTCATCTGCCTGTCAAACCTGCAAAAAGCCATTTGATGGCTCAACAAATCTTGTTGCGTGCATTATTTGCAGCAATATATTTCATGCAACTATTGATTGCACGGGAGTAACTGCTTCTGAAATGAAGGTTTTTGAACTTAAACGTGGTAAACGTCTTGCTTATGTCTGTGATGAGTGTCGTAGCAATGGAAATATGAATCCCATTTTACAGGAAACATTTTTATCCATGAAAGAATCAATTGATGAACTGAAAGTTACCTGCTCCTCGATTGGTTCTTTAAAGAATGATATTGCCGCTCTTCAGAAGAGTGTAGATTCTTTGCAGGGTAATGACATTCCTGCCATAAGTAAGGGAATCGAGGATTTTAAAGCTGACATTAAAAATGAAATTGCTATTCGCGATGAAAGGATTGAGACATTACAAAACACGGTTAAAGATCTTCAGGATAGGGTTGCTGCCAATGATATATCTTGCTCTGGCTCGGTGCCACATTCTCCTACCTTAAGGGAAGAAGGTGACAGGGCTCGTAGATCCAAAAACTTATTGGTTTTCAACGTTCCAGACAATAATAATTATGATGAGGATTTTACGATTATTGAATCCTGCTTAAATAAGCTCAACGTCAAATTATGTACCTTTAATAGACTTGGTGTTTTTGTTAAGGATAAAATCAGAACTATTCTGGTTAAGCTTAACTCAACAGATGATGTGTTAAATGTTTTGAGAAATTGGAAGTCTTTACCTAAAGATTATAAATTCTCGGCAGATCATACTCCTTTCCAACGGTCTGAATATAATAAATTAAAAAAAGAATGTAATGCCAATAATAAAAATAATCCAAACAAGAAAGTTGTGAGGTTTTTACGTGGTAACCCAACTATATTAGATAGTAGAAATAATCAGACAAAAAACTAAGTGGCTTAATCCCTAATGGTCTTATATTCTTCTATCAGAATGTGCATGGGTTACGTACTAAACTCAGTGATATAAGATCAAATATTCACTTATTGAGTCCTTCGCCAGATATTCTTGTACTTACTGAAACTTATTTATATTCGGAAATATCTGATAGTGAACTTGGCCTTACTGATTATACTATCTTTAGAAGAGACAGACACTTAGGGGTAACAGTTCACCAGGTGGTGGTATTCTCATTGGCGTTAAGAAGAATATTCAAACTTTACGGTGTGAGGTGGATAATAATGGCGTGGAGCATTTGTTTATATTAATTCATACGATGAATAGTAAATATTTAATTGGTGTGGCTTACATTCCACCACGGTCAGACATTGAGATTTATTCTAATCATATCTCGGATTTCAATCTCATAATGTAGAAGTATTCAGACTATTCGCCTATCATCTTTGGAGATTACAACCTACCAAGCACTACTTGGACATCGAACCCTTATCTAGTCGCGCAGTGTGAACATCAAGATCGACACATTCGTGAGTGTGCGAACTTGTTGGCTAATAATTTATCATTCTACGGTGTTCAACAACATTATCCGGCCAACTCTCTAAAGGGCTATACGTTGGACTTAGTTTTTACATCTGTGGAAGGATTTTCCAACATACAGTCCTTGGATTTTCTTGTTGAGAGGGAAATTCATCACGATCCTGCATTTTTTGAAATAAGGCCCTCAATTACTGATACTCTTCAATTTAGCTCGGCTCAGTTGGATTATAGTGCGGCTGATTATTGCAAAATCAATGAATCGTTATCTGTGCTTGATTGGAACTCTATTTTTTATAATGATGATATTGAACTATGTGTTAAAAAATTTTATACGCATGTTACAGACTCTACTTGTAATTTTATACCGTTAAAGAGAGTGTTTTCTAGTTCGTATCCCGTTTGGTATACCAAAGAATTGAGAGACTTAATAAAGCGGAAAAAGATTGTTCACAGTTTATGGCGTGATAGCGCTCAGACTAGTCAGTACTTAGAGTTTAAACACTTGCGTGCCCAATGTATACATCTTTCCAGAAGGTGCTACAAGGAATACATCTCAAACGTTGAGTCGAAATCTCTACATAATGTGAAAGCATTTTGGTCTTATATTAATATGTTAAAGAATAATAACAGTTATCCTCGTAACATGTTCTGGAAGGATCGCCTAGCATCTTCTAATCATAGCATAGTTTCTCTTTTCTCTGATTATTTTAGTATTAATAATATCACTTCGTCAACAACATCTGGTGTTGATCTTGATTTTGACATGCGGGATTCTTTAATTAAGGATATTATTGTAACTGATAATGATGTTCGTAAATCAGTATTAGCTCTTAAGGATAGTTATACTTTCGGTCCTGATAAGTTACCTGCAATATTCATTAGGAAATGCGTAGATGTATTACCTAAACCCTTAACTTTACTATTTAATATGTCATTGAGAACTGGTATAATGCCCTGTGTTTGGAAACAATCTTATATTACACCGGTATTTAAAGGGGGTGATAATCGGGACATTTCTCATTACGGACCAATCTCTATTTTAGGTGTTATTTCGAAATTACTTGATGCTATAGTTGCGGAGAGAGTGGCAATTGCTCTTTACGACAAAATAATTTCTCAGCAACACGGTTTTGTCGTGGGAAGATCAACGGTGACAAATCTCTTAACCTACAGTAATTTTGTATCGTCTGCATTGGATAATATGATTCAGGTAGATACTATTTATCTTGATTTTGCTAAGGCATTTGACACCGTTGATCACGGTATTCTAGTAACAAAATTGAACTCACTAGGTATAAGTGGATCACTACTGAGATGGATCTCATCCTATCTTAGTGATCGCTGGCAAGCTGTTCGGGTTAAAGGATCTGTATCTCAATTTACACGTGTTACATCCGGTGTTCCACAAGGTTCGCACCTGGGACCAATCCTTTTTGTGTTGTTTATTAATGATATCAATCTCTCAATTATATATTCACGGTTTCTAATTTACGCTGATGATGTTAAGATATTTGCAATGATTAAATCCCCAATTGATGCATCAAATTTGCAACGAGATTTGAACTCTATTTCTGTATGGGCTAGCACAAATCGTCTTAAATTAAATATTCTTAAATGTAAATCGATATCATATTGTAGGTGTACCTCTCCGATGGCATTTACTTATTTACTGGGTGATGAACCCATTCAGGCTGTCTTATCTATTAATGATTTGGGAGTGATTTTTGATCGGAGTTTCAAGTTTTCTGAACGTATTCGTACAATAATCAGTAAATGTTACTCAATCTTAGGTTTTATAAAACGTTCTACTTCTGATTTCTCTTCTATTCCTGCAATCATAAATTTATATAAATCAATTGTTTTACCAATTTTAACTTATGGATCAGTTATTTGGCGCCCTTTTATTTCTAAAGATATTGATCAGCTTGAAAGGGTTCAACACAGGTTCTTAAGATATTTGTCGTATAAGTCAGGTACTCCTATGAGTTATATGAACCACGATTATTCTACGGTTGCTTCTAAATTTACAATACCATCAATTTATTCAATACATCATATTATTGATTTACTATTTGTCCGTAAAATTACTACGGGTATGATTAAATCTGAGCAAATATCTTCGTTGTTCTCTACTCGTTCTCAACCATATTCATTGCGTCGTTATCGGGATATTTGTGAAAATAATAGTAAATCTCGTTATGGATTTCACTCTAGTGTAGCTAGACTCAGGCGTGAATGGAACAGTGTTCCCGGCGATGTAAAAAACACTATTAGTTTTATATCTTTTCGATTTAAAGTGCGACGTTTATTATACACTTATTATTAAGTTTTTTATTTTGTTTTAAGATACGGTTCTCAATTACTCTATTACCAAATTTTTTGTTTCTTTTCTTTGTTATTGAAATTGCGCTGATTATGTGCGAATATTTTTTGTACAAAGGTCTTATAGACCGTTTATTTCTTTAAATAAATAAATAAATAAATTATCATTATCATTATATAGGTCTACAAAAAAATACATTTTAAAAATTCTCAAAACCCTGCAAAGGGGTAGAAAAACGGGATTTAAAGTTGCGGCGTCCTTTGACGCATATTACGTATCTGAGTATAATGGCATTATTTTTTAAAAAACATTTATTGCTCCGGGCTGTGACATATACCAGTTTATTCGTCATATATAGGACTACAAAAAAATACATTTTGAAAATGTTCAAAAACCTCAAAACACGAATGCTCTTTCGCACAAACGTAGTACGTGCACATTCTAATAGAGATACATTCTTACGTTATGACTACTTGTATCTTTGTTTTTTGGATGTTACATACTTTAGTTTATTACATTCAAGGTTAATTAAAAGGAATTTTTCAATGAAATACAAATTTTCAGCAAAGGTATAGACGTTAAATGCGTTTGCGTATACAGCGGCAGTACTAACACCCGGTAGTGGTCTGACGAATCTGGCGGCTATCCCTTGGTGGCTAGTTTCAGCCTCATGTCGACAGCGAGCTCCGTAGAAATAAAAAAAAACAAAAATGGATCACTAAGAGTGGTAATTGCGTTGGTCGATAAAGCCACTAATCGAGCTTTAATATTACAACATTAATATTTCCTTATTTTACAGCCGAAAGCCAGATAAAACGTGATGATCGTAAATCAAAAGCCGCGTACGGTGAATTATGCGATTTAATTGACAATGTTCGTAAAACTTCTACACGGATAATGTCTACAGGAAAACCTACCTTACCAACCATTAGGTCGCTTCGATCCGGATTTATTTCATGCGATACCGAGAGCGGAGCCAGTTCCGATTAGAGCCTTGCACGCTTCACTACGGAAGTATATTTTTCGATTCCGCACTGTTTGCGAACGGGAAGATTCGTTTATTCTGCCGCATAATATTTGTAAATTTTTATATATAAAGTCGTTAATTAAAGTGGTTTTGTGTAGTTAATGGTGACTTAATTATATTTTTTCATTCACCGAAAATCCAATTCGAAACCCTTTATAGAAACTCGTGAGCGGTGGAGATACGCGTCTCTCACCAACTCGAGGCCGGCATTTTTATATCGACTCGGTCTGTAATTATTCTTTTTTATGATTTATGACCACATTTCGATTTAATTTCATGGTCCTTCGAGCCGGATAACCTATCTAATGTAAAATCCAGAAAATCTTGCATTTTTTCATCGGGTTTTGTGCGAGCACGAGTTTAAATTAGGAGTGCGTGTTATTAGCATTCTCCGTTTTTGCGACTCCTTTTTTTGTGCGCGCAGATATATTAAGCCGATTGCAATTCGGCACTTCTTTCAGTGCATCGCCTATAAATCAGGAGTTCTGAAAAACTTGAATTGGGGTTTCAAGTAACAAGTGTGTGCTATTTCGCCATTTTTGCCCATAAGCGTCGGTTGAGCGGCCATTTTTGAATTGTTCCCTATGCGCGATTGTATGCGCAATTTGGCAACGCCGATTCTCACATTTTGGAATCGGTCTCAATAGAAGCCGTGATACGCAATTCGTGAGTGGGCATTCACGCGTAAACATTCAGTGTTTGTATTTCGCCGCGGTCAGAGTGATCGATCTTCGGCGCACATTACGCTCTCGTGTCTTAAGAGGCGACACATTTGGATTCTTTGTTATGATAACATATTTTGACATTTCGTTGTTGATTGTGATTACTTCTAAATCAAAGAAACTGTCACTATTCATATGTTACTATTGCACTGCGATAGTTTTCATACTGTGCAAAACTAATTAGTGTTCCTCAAGTCTGATTATTGATCGTGCAGTGAACTGAGACGCTTCGCATTAAGTTAGATTATTTAAAATTTAATTAATAATGCCTGAAACGCTACGTAGTGATGTTGCGAGTCTGCTAGTGGGTCCTTTGACCAAGCAGAGGACGCACTTCCAATCCTTGGTTAAGTTACTAGAATCGTCTAGAAAACTGAAACCAGAAGCAGTCACACCAGCTATAATTAAGTCTCGTGAAATGCGGGCACGCGATATTTGGAATGCAGTGCAATCAAGACATTGGGACATTTTGGATTTAGCTACTCCCGAACTGGAGAAGACACTTCCCTACTTCATTGAAGAGGAATTTTTCCGATATGAACAAGTTTATGGGGAAATATTGGAAGTGCTTATGAGTTACGAGTCACCAGTGCATCAGACAGTTCCAAACGTCACCGTCTCTTCTCAACCAGCACCACTTCCACCGGCTCCTCCGCCAATTCCGCTGCCCAGCTTTTCTGGAGACATCGCATTGTGGGATAGTTTTCGTGAGCTATTCACTTCAATTATAATTAAATCGAGTCAGTGTACGGACTCGCATAAATTATTTTATTTAAAAGCTTGCTTGACCGGGGATGCGCGTTCTGTTTTCCAAACGCAGTGTGCTTCAAATTCAAGTTTCGATGACGTATGGAAAAAATTAGAGTCACGGTATTCTAATCAATATCTGCTTATTTTTTCTCATATTTCGAATTTATTAAATGTTAAAGCGATAAATTCAGCCAAACCGCAAGCTTTTCGAAATTTAATGGACCAGACGTGTGCGGTTATTGCAGCTTTACGAAAACTCGGTCAACCCGTCGACCAATGGGATTCATTTTTAGTCGTATTAACGGTTTTACGTCTAGATTCACACACTCGGCAACAATGGGATTTATCGGTGGACGGTCAAAAGGAATTTCCAAAATTTTCGGATTTGGAAAAGTTTTTGACGCAACGCATTCAGGCATTAACCATCTCCGAATTTAAAGCTCCGTTGTTTTCGTCTGTTAAAAAATCCGCGACTAATACGAGTTCCTCTACTAAGGTGCAATATACTGCGCATGTCATGACTTCGTCACCGGCGTGTTTACTGTGCGATTCGTCTCATCATCTTTCGGTCTGTGAAACTTTTAATAAAATGACATCTGCTGAACGTCTTAAAATTGTACAAAAGCATCGCTTATGTTATAATTGTTTGAAGGCTGGTCATACGCCAAGTCGTTGTATGCGTAAAGGTAATTGTCCGAAATGCTGTAAGAAGCATCATGCGACTTTGCACGACTCGTTAATGCAGACAAATAATCAGCAAACGTCAGACGAACAAAAAACGAAATTGGAGTCTCCCTCCCTATCGGAAACGCCCATTACCCTTTCCTCCCACTTTGCTGCACCAAGCACGGAAAAATCGCGTAACGTCGCTGTATTATTGTCCACCGCTTGTATTCGTGTTTCTACACCTGAAGGTCGCACTATGCTTGTTAGGGCATTGATTGATCCCGGGTCAGAACGTTCCTTTATTGCCGAAAATATTGCTCAAACTCTACGTTCGGAAAGAAATCGCTTTTCCGCTACCATTAACGGTATCGGGAATCAATCGGCAGGACATGTACGACAGTCTACGCGTTTAAAATTGATGTCGCGGTTTAATGACAGTGATGTGGTTTTTTGCGAAGCGTTGATTATTAAACACGTCACCTCATATGTACCACGAGTTACAACTTCGCCTAATGATTGGTCGCATCTTCGCGGATTGCAATTGGCTGACGATGATATTTCAGGTTCGAAAAAAATTGAAATGATAATCGGAGCAGATGTTTATGGATGTATATTACGTTCAGGTTTACGTAAGTCCCAAAATGGGCCTATTGCTCAGCACACCATGTTCGGGTGGATTGTCTCCGGAAAAGTGCCACAAACATCTGATCCGACTAATCCGAGTATTTATTCTATGCATGTGATCTCTAATGAAAATTTATATGATTCAATCGCAAACTTTTGGCGCATAGAAGAACTACCGAAGAAAACTTTTCTTAGTTCTTTGGATCAAGCATGTGAAGATCTATTTCAGAAAACCACTACGCGAGATGAAAATGGCAGATATACTGTTGCGCTGCCATTTAAACAAGAGCCGCCTCTTGAGATAGGCAATTCGTATGAAATTGCACTTCGCGCATATCACCGCTTGGAGCGTCGTCTAAGCCGCGATTCAAATTTGTCAAAGGATTATCATGAATTCTTATCCAATTACCTTTCATTAGGACACATGCTACCTTTCGAACCTTCCACATCAGCGCAAACCTATTTTATTCCACATCATCCTGTAATAAAGCCGCATAGTACATCCACCAAATTACGCGTTGTATTCAACGCATCCTGTCCCACATCCAATGGTCGTTCCTTAAATGAACATTTACTCGCTGGTCCCAAATTGCATCAAGAATTAACCGCTGTCTTATGTCGCTGGCGCCTCCATCGATATGTTTGTACGGCCGATGTTACAAAAATGTTTCGACAAATTAACGTACGTTCTGCTGACACTCCATATCAACTTATTCTGTGGCGTCCTTCTCCAGATGCCCCTATTCAACCGTTTCGTTTAACGACCGTTACCTATGGGACCGTGCCCGCTCCATTCTTAGCATTGCGCGTTCTCCAACAATTGTCAGAGGATGAAGCACCTAATTTCATTCGTGCATCTAGAGAGATTCCTAAAAATGTGTATGTGGATGATGTGCTCTTTGGAGCTTCCACAATTTCCGAGTGCCTGTCACTTCGTGATGAAATCATAGCTCTAATGAGTGCTGGGTGTCTTCCACTTCGCAAATGGTGTGCAAATGCACCCGAATTACTATCAGGTCTTTCCTCAGCTGATTGTGAAGTAGATCTCCAGAAACCAATAAAGCAGGATGATAACCTCCGCATTTTAGGAATGTCATGGCTGCCTCAAGCCGACTTACTGAAATTTACAGTTTCTCTCGAAATGCCGTCTACTTTCACCAAGCGGTCTCTTTTGTCGTACATATCGAAATTATTCGACCCTCTAGGACTGGTTGCCCCCGTGGTAATAGTAGCCAAAATCTTACTTCAGCAGCTGTGGTTGAAAGGTTTGGATTGGGACAGAGCACTCCCGGAAGAACTAGCTGATACATGGAATAGTTTTTGTTCGGATCTCTCTGCTCTCACGGATTTGCATATACCTCGCTGGCTTTCATTCGATCCTCAGGATTCTGTTGAGTTGCATGGATTCTGTGATGCTTCTCAAGCGGCCTATGCTGCCGTGGCATATCTGAGAATTTCGAATAATTTTGGAGTTCGTACAACTTTGGTAGCAGCGAAAACTCGCGTCGCTCCTGTCAAAGTCTATATATCAATACCGCGCTTAGAACTGTGTGGCGCAGAGTTGCTCTCGAAACTATTAGATTGGATTTCCGAAACTCTAGGGATGGATGGCATTCCAATTTACGCGTGGACAGACTCAACTGTTGCTCTACATTGGATTGGAGGAAGTCCTTCGCGATGGAAAGTCTTTGTCGCGAATAGAGTTTCGTCTATACAATCTCGTTTGCCTCGAGCCACGTGGCGTCATGTACCTACGGATTATAACCCAGCTGATCTCGCCTCCCGAGGTATTTCTGCACGGGATATTGGTAACAGTCAGTTGTGGTGGCATGGTCCCGCCTGGTTGTCGCAATCCATCGATCATTGGCCAAATCTGGTTCAGGTAGGACAGCCCGTAGATGTTGATTTGGAAGAACGTGGCATTCAAGTTCATACGGCGGTTCTACTTGAGTGGGATCTAGTCCAGCGTTATTCAGATTGGGCAAAATTACTTCGCATTACAAGTTTATTGTTTCAATTTATCCACAACCTGCGTAATGGTAAACCCAATGGCTGTTCTTTTTATGACCATACTTTCTATGATCGTGCTCGAAAATTTTGGTTTCGTTACATACAGCAACGATGCTTTGCAGAGGAGCTCCAAATATTACACGCTGCAGGTACTCTTCCTAGAAAGAATCGTCTTTCGTCATTGGATCCATATTTAGATGAGGATGATATATTACGTGTGGGCGGTCGCTTGGAAAATGCTTCCATTTCATTTGCCCGCTCGCATCCCGTTCTACTCTATATCGGATTGTTGGGAACCGAACTTTGACGATTGATGAGTTTCAGACACTGCTTTGCCAAGTCGAAGCGTGTCTGAATTCACGCCCGTTAACGCCCTTACATTCCGATATAGATGATCTAGACACTTTAACTCCTGGCCATTTTCTCATTGGGCGGCCATTGACATCCACTCCTGAGCTATCCCTTCTTTCCAAACAAGAATCACACCTTAGTCGTTGGCAATTCATTCAGAAAATGCGCGACCATTTTTGGCAGGCCTGGCATGCAGATTATCTGTCAAGTCTGCAAGGACGTCAGTTGGTGATGTAGTTTTAGTACTGCTCGCAAACTACCCTCCATGTAAGTGGCCATTAGGGAAAGTTGTTGCATGCCATCCTGGAACCGATGGTCTCGTGCGTATTTGTGAGGTTCAGACCGCAACCTCCTTATTAAAGCGCCCGGTACAAAAACTATGCAAACTGCCCATCTATTAAATGCATTATTTTATTATATTAGATGTAAGGATTTCAATGTATTCAGCGATGCGTGTGTTACCAAGGTAACACGGTGGGCGGTGTGTTCGTAAAACTTCTACACGGATAATGTCTACAGGAAAACCTACCTTACCAACCATTAGGTCGCTTCGATCCGGATTTATTTCATGCGATACCGAGAGCGGAGCCAGTTCCGATTAGAGCCTTGCACGCTTCACTACGGAAGTATATTTTTCGATTCCGCACTGTTTGCGAACGGGAAGATTCGTTTATTCTGCCGCATAATATTTGTAAATTTTTATATATAAAGTCGTTAATTAAAGTAGTTTTGTGTAGTTAATGGTGACTTAATTATATTTTTTCATTCACCGAAAATCCAATTCGAAACCCTTTATAGAAACTCGTGAGCGGTGGAGATACGCGTCTCTCACCAACTCGAGGCCGGCATTTTTATATCGACTCGGTCTGTAATTATTCTTTTTTATGATTTATGACCACATTTCGATTTAATTTCAGACAACTAAGCTCATAAGTGTATGCTCAAAATTCACTACTCGTCGGAAGTATAGGCGAGCATTCGAATATTCAAGGTAATAAATATAAAGAAGATCGGTGCGTATAACAAAAGGGCTATAAGAGCCTTCTTAGAAGTAACGCGGCCCTTGTTACTCACGTATGTCGTGGCAGCAGGCATACATAGAACTAACTCACCGATCAGCGTCCGTCTGTATAACTCAACAATCGAGAATATACTATTATGCATAATTTATTATTCCGATTTAAAGATGCGCCGTGCAATAGGTCTTCAATTCAGATCAATGGTCCTCTTAAAATACGTCTATAAATCGTGCCCGAAAATACGATTATAATTTGATAAAATTCGTAATATCCAGAATGATAGAATCCGGGAATCGCTAGCCCCGGTATGAATTCTAATCTATGGCTTCGTCGTTTGGATAAACGAACCTCTCGTACAACGCTAGCATCACAGCACAATAGCCACAGGTCGAAGTGTTGAAAAATGGTCTCTTGAGCATTTGTTAGTGAAATAAAAACTCGTTTGGCGCCGGAAGAAAGACTCGGAAGGACTCCCAGTTGTGTTGGCAATATGTCTCTTAAAACTCAGGCTACCAAAAAGTGGATTTGAGCAAAATTTCCAATATGAACGCAGGGAAGAAAAGAAATGTGACCACATTACTCGCCGTCCATAATGGAACCCGGAATTTGGTTATATAACCCATTAATGCTCGGAAGGAGAAATTTTCAATTTCAGAGTTGACACTTTATACATAATCGCATTAGGACAAATATTTGCATTATAAACCATGTCTATTGAAAGATAATACTTAAAAATAGTCAGATATAGGTTTTGATTAATACATCCCCCGTTTTTACTAATTCACGACGCCTAATTTAAATTCGAGTAATCGAAAACTGCAATTTTTTACCTTAAAAGGTTAATGGGTTATTTAACCGAATTCCAGGCTCGCATTGCGCTTAAACGGCACTATAAAATAAATCGAAAAAATTAAAGATTATGTAGAAATTAGTCAGATCTCGATTGCGCATGGCCTCGGAATTTTTTCTTCACGTACTTAGAAATGTAAAAAATAAAACCCGAAAAAAATCGACATTTAATCTAAATAGTCATAAAAAATAAAAAATGTATGAATTTCATTAATAATGCTTTATATACTTTTAATTAAGAGTTTATTAACCGGTGAATAGTAGGAAAAAAATAAGTATACATACACGGTCATTGACTTAATAACTTTGGATTGCTTCATTTAACAAAATTATTTTACCCTTTTTTGAAGATGACCATAATTCCTGGCCGAAAATTTAATTTAATTTTTCCCAAAATTTCAAGCATCTCATTTTTTTCTCCCGTCTTTTGTTTAAAATTACTCTTTACTTTACCACCCACTTTTAATTTTAAATTCATAATATATCTTTTGTTTTGGTTTTGTTTTTCCTTTTGTTTTTGTTATTAAGTCAATCACTTTGTATGTATACTTATTTCTTTTCAATGCTTTATGTATTCTTAAAGTACTACACAAAATGTTTAAAAAACACCGGTCGTTTTTGAAACGGTTCATTTTATCAGGAGTTATATCTTTCAATGTGAACATCTAACGGTCGACGTCGTAAATGGATGTCCCTATAAATAGCCAACCCTTTGATGTAACGTCACAAAATGTTCTCTGTAACTTTCTTATCAATAGGACTACAGATTGTGTAAATTGCAACAAAATTGAAAAGCTTTTCATTTGTACACTGGATCACATTGCGTGGAATGCCCCATATATATTACTTAAAAATGCGACACTTGAATAAAAGTGGTATAAAATAGTATAAGAAAATTAATAAATAAATATAGTATAAGAAAAAGGTAAAATTGAGATATTGTGATAAAATTTACGTTTAAAAATTTCATTCGGTTTATTCTTCCATATTTTACTAATTTTGTTTATTTTATGTTTCAAATAAAACACTAAAATAATTTAAAGGAAGAGAAAGGTTAAGAACGTAAGAAAAGAAACCAACTGAATGAAATATGTGCTCTAAACTAGCAAAGTCTTCTATACGATAAAAAATATTGTATAACTAAAATTAGTCTTTTAATATTACACTCGTATTGCGTTATATTTGGAGTTCCATTTTTATATAAGTGAATTTTGAGTAAGTGTTGTATCAACGGGAGACGTCGATATTAGCATGTTGGTTTGTCAAGACGTACACAGAACTGCGAGAAACAGAGGCACGCGAACTAACCGCTGGGTGGCAAGCGAAATCGATAGAGATGTAGAGCGCGAGTCTGTACATACAGCAGGCTGTTGAGTTACTTTTCTGTATAAAAGAATGTCGATAATGAAATATGAGATGGAAATTCTTGAAATTTGTCGGTCTGTTTATATAAATATTAATTTGAGTAAACATAAAAAAACAACTATATTGGCGTCACTGGGAAATCTTTTTACATGAAAAAGTATGGTAGCGATAGTTTTAGTTTTGAAAAAAATATTATTTAAGACAATTTGAAAAACCTAGAAAGCACACCCCATTCTGATGAAGCATTAAACAAAAATGTGGGTTGCCCCTTAAGGGCCGAGAGCCTTCGAATTAAAAGAATGCAAAAAAAACACGGAATGCACCTCCACAGCGGGTGCCCGTAACATACGCCAAGGAATGGCCGAGAATACCTTTGTGAAACAGAAATAAGATTCACGAGTTTACGCGTTTGCACCAAGTAGATGCCCGTAACCGTAATTATCACATACGGGTAAATGTGCGACGTAACCGAAACTGGCAGACGAAAAAGAGACGATTAAACAAAATTTTGGGTTGCCCCGTAGGGACCGAGAGCCTTCGAAATAAAAGATACAAAAAGATTAGCCGCCATAACCGATAACCCAAACATAAGGAAAAATAATAATTCAACAGTTCTGTGCACCCCCGCAGGTGTCGGTAACACAGATTACTACCCGATCCTATCATGCCGGAACCACTCCGAAGAGACGTAACGCGTCCACTCGGTACCGACTAGTCGAACCTACTCTCCCTGTTTGTCGCTCTATTCGATCTTCCCTCTTATGTACACCTCTGGTCATCTCGATTAATTTTTCGAATGCACTGCTTATGGACACGCATCCACGGAACCGTGCTCATCCGCACATGAACACTTAGCCGTGTGTGATCCTTTATCTCACAAATTCAACGCCACCTTCCGAATTGTTATTATTTAGATCCCTGGTCAATTCAGTGTATGAATCCCTTGAAGAACTTCAAGGACGTGAACAGTAAAGTCTATTTTCTATTCAGTAACATTATTCCCTCTGAGCGAATCAAAGGCGGTAGCAATGTTACTTTTGTTAAAATTATTTATTAATCTCCTTGAAGAAGTTCAAGGACGTGAACAGTTTCTTTTTAATTAAAGTAATATTATTCCCTCTGAGCGAATTAAAGGCGATAGCAATGTTACTTTTATTTAAATTATTTATCAATCTCCTTGAAGAAGTTTCAAAGACGTGAACCATTAAGTTTATTTTTAATTAAGTCACATTATTCCCTCTGAGCGAATCAAAGGCGATAGCAATGTTACTTTTGTTCAAATTATTTATTAGTATCATTGAAGAAGTTTCAAGGACGTGAACAATCAAGTTTAATTTTAGTTAAGTAACCTTATTCCCTCTGAGCAATTCAAAGGCGGTAGCAAGGTTACTTTTGATTCATTTATCTATTAATCTCTTTGGAGAATTATCAAAGACGAGAGCAGTTAAATTCAATTTGATTAATTAACCATTTTAGTTTCCTTGAATAAGTCACGGATGATAGCAATTTTATGTTTAAAGTGATTAAGCCGTATTTTGTTCGACAAAGAACCGCTACTACGAGACGAGTTCGAAAACACGAATCTTTTAGTAGTGTTTATCTATTCATTTGATGACGATACCCTCGCTTCGTCCACAGAAAGTTACACTCGCGAAAAGAAACATCGATGCTATTGAATTTGCGAAGAAACTAAGAATTACGGAAGAAAACGATATTTATAACGTCATTATCACGTTGCATTAAAAACCCGGAACCATTTTAAGTATCATTTTACCCGACAACGTGAGCGAGAAACTATTTACGAATTCCGGAAAGCTGTTATCGAAACGTACTATAAAAGAATGCGAAGCCTTCCGAAATTCGTCATACCTGGACCTCCAACGATGCCCACCTGTCAATTGGCTGTCGCGGCCACGTGGGTCTTCCGCGCTCTAGCCGTTGCTCGCCCCTTCTGCGCCTTTCCCCCTACAACACTTTCACCTCACGCCTTCTGGAACCTTCGCAAAAATTCCAGAAGCGATATTCCTTGTAAACACCCATTGTGTTAATTCGTTTATCAACACACTAAATGACTTTGTTTATTCCGTAACCGACCTACAAGGTGACGAAACCTGTCTACAACGTGAGCTCTGTTTACAATTATTGCCGAGAAATGAAACTACATAATATTATTTGTACTGAGAAACACAATATATTTACGAAATTACCAGAACGAGAAACTTCTAAGAAAACAAATAATGTGCGTAATATACCCCTTCTCGGTGTTCTAATTTCTTTAATTGATTAAGCCGAATACGAAAATCTTTTCCACATAACAAAACTAAATAAATAAATAAATAATACTTCGTATTAAATAGATGTTAGATAAATGATAGTATTCACACAGAATTTAAATAATGAAGCTACTTGTGAATTACTAAATCATTTGATAGCCCTTTTAATGTTACCCCTTTTCGCAGAAAAAGATTTTTACTTAATTTCACTTACTTTAACTTGCTTTAACTTACTTTTACGACCCCGGAATCTCAACACTCACAACGCAATGTAGGACATCTAAAAAATTAGCGCCTTCACATTAGTCCCCCTTTATATAAAAGTATATCCTTCTTCTCCGGATAAAGCCTCCCGGCAGGACAAGGTCTATTATGCAAAAACGCCTACCGCCACCGAATTTCCTTGAAAGTCACAATTTTTTAACAACAAGAAAAAAGCAATGATATTAAAAGTTTACCGCCATCATAGCAGTCCCCCCACAAAAATATCATTGACCCCCAGACAGAGCCTGTATCGGTACGGACCGGTAATCCCTTGTCACGGGTCAGTACAGTATCTTACAAAAATTAGCGCCACGAACGACAGTCCCCCCTATTATGGAACTATACCAACCCATGGTTTGGAGGCATATCCTATAAAACAGCGTCACTACAGCAGTCCCCCCATTTACGCTACTGATACGACCCCCGCGAGCAACAGTGCCAAGAAAAAATTAGCGCCACCATCGACAGTCCTTCCATTATAGACCCTGCAGCATTTCTTCGGATTGATTCCCATGCAGATCCACAGCTGTAACGTGTTGCCACGGTACACAACAGATCGACAAATTCCAAGAATTTCCATTTCATATTTTACATTTATTATTACACTAGTGGAGCACTGTGAAACAATGGAGGAGTGTATATATACAAGAAATGAAACGTGCGTGGCACACTGTAATAAAATAGGATAACCATTTACGTAACTATTTTCACAATAAAAATTAATCACATTTAGTCAATTATATTTTTGAACTTTTTCAAGTATACATTCACTTATAATTTAAAAGTTTACTCAATTCATTTTATATTTCATTAAAAGAATGACAAGTTTTTTATTTTTTTACCATTATTTTTATTATTTATTCCCTTCCGAATGTAGATTGTATTGAAACGTAATTATATGCCATTAATTCGCTATCGTTTACTGTGCCTCATCTGTTAGTGTTTTATTGTGCCCCAATGGCAATAACTTATTTTTTTTTTAAACTCTTATTAATTTCACTTGAATACATCAAAAACAAGCACTAATTTATTAAAAAATTCCCAAGTTATCAATATTTACCAGAAACTTGACAAGACGAGAAATGATGGTTTAGAAATAACATGTTTTCGAAATAACGAGAAATTTAATTTTCACAATCCAAAACCCGATTTATTTTAATTTGTTTTATCGGCCCGTGTTCAGAGTATACTCTGATTTGAAGACATCTATTATCGATTACTGTTTTCCTGAAAAAACATTTATTTTTAAAATAAATAATTGTATATTTTTACATATCATGATTGCTTCCAATGAATGACTTACTGTTCTCCAAATATATCCTATTCTTTGGGTGAATATAAAAACTGTTCAAGTACTTCAAACCTGTCACTAATGTATTGTTCAGTTCTTTTGAAGAACTGACCTATCTATGGTGCAAAATACAATTTGTTCCAGTAAAGATATGCTAGTAATGCTGATACCGTATTCTTATAATAAAAAGAAACCGTCGCAGTACTTTGTAGAATGCAAGAACAATCGATATTGAGTCGAAATACTGCTTAATTTAGATTTTTCTCAAAATTATGGTAACGTTGAACAAGATGCGTCACAGGCGTTTCATTTTATTAATTACCAGTGCACCGTGCTACCCGTCGTTCGCTACTATGAAGATAAGTCAGAGATAACACAAGAGTTTTATTTTTCTATCTGACAGTACGAAGCACGATGCAGCCACGGTACATTGCTCAAACGATATTAATTGAACAGTTGAGAGTTTATTGGCTAAACCCACAGAAGTAGTTCTTACTTCAAAAAGCCTTTATGATTGGGGCAAATCATATTTTAAAAGTATGGACATTTTGTATTATAGCTAAACTGATCATAATAAAACGGAAAGGAAATTAAATAAAAGATTTTCAGTAGTCCCGCCTTTCCCGAGAAAAATGCGATTCTTTTATGGTATTACTCAAAGACACGTTATTTGTAAAAAGATTTTCAACGGCCACTAGCGGGTTAACTCTCTCGTACAACGAACTGGAGTAAATAAATTAATACGAGGATTCTTTTTATATCCATGACTAAATGCAGACAGTGGTATTTATATTCTTAGACCGTAATTGAAATGCACTTTGTAATTCCATTCTTTTTATTCACTGATGCGACCATATGTTAATTTTTCCTAGATACAAGAATGCAATTTCGCTCGGAAGGTAGTATGATAGGAATAAAATTTTCCACCTATTCAAGCTCCTCCTCGACGATTCATTCGGAAAAATACAATTAGCCAGGATATAAAAATAACACTCAATATAGGTCACAGAATACGAATGTGGAGTAAGTTGTACCCCTACACGTCAGAATCAAGATTAGATTACGGTCGAGTTGGGAAAAAATTCAATAAATCGGCGTGAACGACAACTCTTATCCTTTTTAGGGTCGCTAAATCCGAATCTGGGGTCACTTTCATCCCATAAGGTCAAGATCAATCATCAATAATGACACTTAGCTCCCTTATTGTATAATATACTATTAATGCGTGATGTATATATGACCTTCATATGATCTTTGGATATAAATTAAGTCCCACATTTAACAGTGGTTTTAAATGAAAAATTTATTTCATTTTAAATCTCGATGAAAAAATGGGCTTTTTCGATTTAAATAAAAACCAAACTTAATCATCAAATAACCTTGAAAATACCTTTCAAGGTTAAATCCAAGGTCATAACTTGGTTGCCCGTTTAAAAATATATAGTTTCTTGGATCATTTGAAAGTGTATTTCTTCCGATTTAGAGAGTATTTTAATATTCATGAATTTTTATTGTGAAAATGGTGCATTTTTACCTATAACAACCTCGCCTCAAAGACACTGACTGCAACCTAGTCTGTAATACGCATTTTCGTAGATTTTTATTAATTAATGGATTTTTTAAAGTTTAATTATTTTTCCTGGCGCCGGGGCGGAGAAGCGGAGGGGGGTGGTAACTTAAGAAATAATTTCTCATATATACAGGGTGGCCGATTTATCTGAAGACATCGAAATATCTCGAAAACTATGCACAGAATCAAAAAAGTTGTCGGATGAAAGTTGTTCGACACGAAGGGGGGCATCCAGTGATAATTAAATTTACCCCCTCCCCCATCCCCTGGGGGTGGAGTGGGGGCAAAAACAATAAAACTTAAATAGGAACCCCCAGTTTTTATTGCAGATTTGGATTCTCCGGAAAAAAGTACACCAATTTGACCTAGGAGCTATTGCATTTTGGTTCACAGGTGGCGCTGTAATCGATAAAAATCCAAATTTATCTGAAGACATTGAAATACCTCGAGAACTATGCACAGAATCAAAAAAGTTGTCGGATGAAAGTTGTTCGACACGAAGGGGGGCATCCAGGGGGCAAATTATTGTTTTTACGTCTGGAGTTGACGTTTACGCCTGGTGGATTTATCATTGTTGCCTACAGAACAGCTGTCATCAGAATTTAAAGAGTTTGAGCATAATCATCCTTTTATGTCAAAATTGCCGATCTCGTAATGGATGTTGATCTCCACGGCTTTGATCATCTTCCGGTAATTTAGTCGCTTTTTTTATGTTCTATTAGCTCTTCTCGCGAAGTAGCTGCTGCTCCGTAAGAGCAACGTGACAAAATAAAATTTATGTGGTCGAGTGATGAGGTACGGAACTGTAATAATTTTCTAAGGCATTCCTTAAATGCCTCTGTAGTGGAGGTGTTAGAACCCCTCGACGGTACTTATGACCACTTGGCTGGTACTGTTCGCGCAGCGGCGTCAAATGTGGGCTTAACCGTGCGAATCGTTCAGGCTGAGGCGCGCGAGCGTCATTTGTGCTCTAAAGCCTGGTTTTATAAGGATAGCCACTCTTTGTACCAGTTGAGAAAGAGCGCATACAGTACACATTCACCCTGAATCTTTGTTGACGCGAAAAAGGCATATTTAAACATTTTAAAGCGGAAAAAATTTCAGTACGCCTCCACGATCTCTGTCGTGCGGACTTTTGGAGCGCGTGTTGCCAGTTTCGGAAGGATCTAGTCAAAGGGGCGCAGGTTTCTGAGGGGGCTTGGCGGGCATACTTCTCGGAAGATTGCTCCTTAAAAAGTCGTTTTTTGGCTCATTTGATCCCGAAATGGACTCCCCGATCCCATTAAATTATTAGACGAGGCATGGCTTGCCCGTCTTCTCTGTCTCTTTAATAACATTTTTCTTGAGGTGGCCTTCCCCGAGAGAGGGGCTCGCGCTACGTAATTTGCGCTTTTCAAAAAGGGCGCACGGGACGACACTTCAAACTACAGATTGATCGCATTAACGAACCCATTAACCAAGCTCTTTTCGCAAATACTTTGTAAACGCCTGACCGAGTGCGCTGCGGACAGAGATTTATTGCATGAGGTACAGAGGACAACATCTTCTCGCTCCTCGCCATTACACAGATATCGCTTAGGCACCTGAAGTCAAAATTATTCGGCCTCTTTATCGATTTCAAAAGGGCTTTTGACTCCGTCCCTCACTAACTTCTCTGGCGGAAATTGCTGGGTTTGGTTTTAGCGCTAAATTTGTGAGAATACTCGCTGCCCTCTATCAAACGGCTGTCATTCGCTTACAATCGGATAATTCCACGATGTCAGAATTCAAGGTCACGAGTGGGGTCTTACTGGGCGAAATGCATAGCCCCCTAATCATTACATTGTACCTAGCTGATATTGTGACGTTCTTTCGCTAGCAGGGTGTGCGTAGAGTGGATGTTTCGCTCGATCAGGACCTTTTTATGCTGCTCTATGCCGACGAGCTGGCTATCTTCGCATACTCTCCAGCTGATCTTCGCAGGAAATTTCTCTTGCTCGCGGAATCTGGCCGCCAAAAACATCTTACGTTTAAGACGAGTAAGATAAAAATAGTTTGTTTCAGAAGGGCAGGACAGTTGGATGCGTATTCCAGATCTTTTAGGTTCGGAGATAGCCCGGTTGAAGTCGTGAGTTGCTATCGGTATCTGGGGGTTCTATTCTGTTCTTACAAGCGTGGCCTCCAAGCTACGGAGGATGCTGTAATAAAATCAAATGCTGCTATAGCCATGGTTATACCCATAATAGTATCGTCAATAATGGATGCATGTAGCGCCTTCTTTTAATTGTAAAATGCGCTGATAATATCGGTTCTTTTATATGCGGCACCGTTTTGGGCTCTGCGTTACACGGACAATCTGGAATCCGTACAGATTGCGTTTTTTAAAAGACTTTTCAGCTTGCCGAGAAACACTCCGGCCTATCTCGTCCGTTTAGAACTCGGGATTCCGGCCAGGTAGAAATTTTCTTCAGGGCAATTAAATGTGTGACTAAAACGCTTAATCTGCCGGGTCACAGGTTGCCCAAAACGTTACTTCTGCGTTTAAAGAGCTATGGAACAAATTTAATCCTGACTTTTGGAATCAAGCAGATCCCTCCGCAGTCACTGGGTTTGCAGAGGCATGCAGGAGGGAAGACTTGATAAAATATTTTGCTTCTGAATCTATTCAAATGCCCATCTACCTACCGCCTTCCGCCGATTCTGCTTATACTTTATATCCCCCTCGCCTGCCGCTGCACTACCTGAATGTAAAGATCCAGTTAAGGTTGGCCAATATGTATTCCGCTCTTTTTTAATGGCTGGTCGCCGTTATATGTACATATAACCCATCAGCGCCTTGTTCTCTTTGCAACTGCAATGCGCGGCAATCGCCGCTGCACATTCTGACGGAATGCCCAGTATTAGCCTCGTGCCGAGAAGAATTTTCTCTTAGAGCGAATCAGCTACACGCCGATCTACTATGCTCTTTAATTTGCGGAAACGACGTGTCGCGACGTTCATTCCGCGGCTCTATTGTTGACATATACCAAGGCCCGTTTTTATAGAAGGGCTTTTGGGCGATTAAGTGAACTTTTGGTCTGTCTCTGTTCTAGTTTTTAAGTTTTGCGATAATTTTATTTACTGGGTCTCCTATATCCTGCATTAAGTAATTTACGTTTGCGTTGTTTTTCTTACTTCGTTTCTTTCCTATTGTTTATCAACTTTTGTAAATTTACGGAACTCATACTCAATGGATTTTGTATTCCCTATTTATGAAAATAAAATTACTCTACTACTACTATAACGTACAGTTCCGGGACCGCCCGTTGTATGCGGATATGTGTATATATAGTAAAAAAAAGTTGAAATAATATTATTGTTACTACGACAAGCACCAGATGACAACTGAGACCGAGCCAACCCACAAGTGGTGGGAGGCCGTTCAGCATTGCATCGCGTCTGATGGTATGCAGATGTACACATCAGCATATTAATAATTTCCAGGATAAGAACAAATAATAAAATAATAATAATAATAATAATAATTTATGATAAAAGTACAGTCATCTCGATGCTTGATGTCGTAAACTCTTAACGGCCGCCTTTTCACGAAGAATTCCCCTATCTGGACAAGGCCCTCGTCCCGCTCGGAGCCCGCTCCCCCGTGTCGCCAAGGAGAAGCGATCGTCATAACAACCTAAACCTCAATGCAATGCCCCTCCATACGAGTACCGCCGTAACGAGCACCGCCGCAACGAGCACCGTCGCAACTAGTTCCCATCTGCAGAGAAGGGAAAGAATAACGGCACGCATGCCATACAAGGGAATCAAAAAAAGGAATCCTTAATTAGGTAAGATAAAACAAGCCCACATTCGAGAAAGAAGGGGGACCTTCACTCAGGAAAGAGAAAAGCAGCTTTTAAACTATAAATACTTTCTTGGCTTATTCGGTCGGTTGCGATTATAAAGAACCAAATAAAAATAAAAATACCGTCAATTTCTTGTATTGATTTACGTCTCGGCTGTCGATGTCAGCCCTCGCACGATTTCTTTATTCTTATGTCTTTTAAGGTCAAGATTGTAATTTATCTCAGCGACCGCAAAAGTATGAAAGAAATGTTTATTTCGCCTGTTCACATTCGATATTAGATTAAAAATCTCAAAAAAACTTTTTTTTTGTATCTTGCCAATAATAATGCGTACTTCGTCGATAAGGTACTTTTCAAAATCTCAAACAATTTTTCTGAAACGTTTTGCGTGATGAAATTTGCACCATTCAGTCAGTTATAATTTGGTCAAAATTTGATCATTGATCTTTCTGGCATTTTGTTTGTGGCTTCAGCTCAGACTTATTTCTATCGTAAAGAAATCGATATTTTATATGCAACAGCATTTAAAAAAGGTTTAATTTACAATTTTGGGTTGCATATCGATCGGTAAAGGAACGAGGTTTTTTAACCCCTTAAGTGCGGATGACGAAAATCTTCGTAATTTCGAACTTTTCACAGAGTGCGAGAACAAGCGCAAATCTTCGTCATGATATAAATTAGACTAACAAATTTTGGAATTTATGTAAAATAAAATCAAATCATTTTTAGAGAGCCTAATGTGCACTGAATATAATGACGCTGTCTGTTCGCGAATGAAACGGCGATTTGTGCCCAAGCACCGCGCCATATCTGCGGATACATGCGCTGTGCGCTACGTACTTGTGTAATTTAAGTTTAATTTTAATATTTGTAAATCCGCGCGTTTTCTGAATGCGAATACCACTTTCGACCGGAAGAGTGGTCAAATGTAGCTTCCGGAGTTCTGATTCCTTGTTTTTCACCAATTTTTGCCGGTTCTTCAGAATCAACGTGGTTGAAAACGCCTTCGCTACGGTGAATTTTCGCTCCTCTTAAGATTAATTATATCATCGCACACAGAATTTCGGTTCTGATTGATGCAATTACCAACCACGCGGGTAATTCATTAATATTTTCGCGAAATTCGGAAGTATATCACGATATTTCAGTCTCAATTCGGCGTTGTATCGGGTCGCACTTCGAATAATTTCGTCAAACTCTACGAAATTTGTATAAGTTTACTGTTCATAATATCAGTATTAAAGTTACGGGTTGGTTTGAAGCGCTGTTGGATTTATTCGCTAGCTTGATCCCCCTGCACCCGCAGCAGCGAAGTGGAGGTTGTACTGAGTGCATCTGCACTTCAATGCATCAATACTGTCTATTCTGATAATCGCTGTGTCAAAAAGAGATATATGTATAAGTGCACAAACATGGTATTTTTGACGATTTTTTCAAAATCTTCCTCTTAAAATATGACATTGTGTTCAATCAATTTATGCATGAAAAGTTTATAAAACCTCTTAAAATTTGTTACTTGAAGGTATGGGAGGTTGTTGATTACGAATCGGAGGTCAGATTTGGAAATTCAAAATGGCTGATCTTATATTGCGGACACTTTATTGAAAAGTCTAACTATTCTGCTTGATGCATGTTACTTGAGTTTTTTTGGGGTCGTTAATTACAAGTCTGAAGTCAAAATTTGGAAATTCAAAATGGCGGATCGAATATACTGGACAAGTTATCAAAAAATGGAACCATTTTGCTTAAAAAATGTTTGAAATCTGACTTCAAATTCGTAATCTCTGACCCCGAAAGCCTCCGAGTAACAAGTGTCAAGCGTAATGTCTGGAATTTAGAAAATTTGCCCGACATATTGAATTTTCAAATCTGTCTTCGGATTCGTATTCAGCGTCCCATAAAACCGCTACAGACGAAGTAGAGTAAAACCTAACAACATTTTTTCCCGCGTTTTGGGCACTATATTTTCAGATTCTCGCCGCATTTAAAGGGTTAACATTTGATACGGTTGACAGCTTATTGTAAAAGGGTTTGTTGGAGGTAAAACTTTGAACCTGTAAAAGTAACGAAATGTAAACGAAATGTAACACACCCTTATCTCTTAATTGTAATTTTGAGTTTCGTATAGCGGGAGGTGCTCATAAGTTTTAATGAACTTATCCATAAGAGCAGTACGAATGTTTTATGTATGTCGCGTTGTGTGAAACATCTATACAGTATCGTTCGTTGATTTTGATTTTAATGGATGTTAGACGAGAAAATGAGACAAATGCGGAATCTCTCTCTCTCTCTCTCTCTTCAAGCGCGCGCGTATGTGTATGTATGTATGAATGTGTTCTACTGATAGTTAGCATATATCGGATTCAGACGATCCCATGGATTTACTTTGCTGCAGTCAATAATAAACAGATGTTTGTTATGAAATGACGTCGGTTGCAACGAACACTAATGTGGCCTACTCCGGTCGAAGAGTGTCATTACTTAACTTATCACAAGAAAACTACTGATCGGCAACAGTCCCATAATTTGTCTCGCAAACATTGCGTTCTGGCAGCAAATCGTTTACCGTGCCGATGTTGCGATACCGTAGGTTAATCATTGACACATTCGACGGCGGTACTAGATCTAATTTATAGTAGTAATGTACTGGATACAGTTAAGCCTGTGCATTGGCAACGAAAAACATTTCATATACAGACTACGAATTTGTAATGATTAAAAACGTCATGTATAATCGTAGCTTCTATATTTATAATCTTGTTTTCCCTATATTTGTTTGAACTTAATGAATTTGATTAAATATAAGGTGAAACAATTAAATATTTACAATAAGAGTAATATATACGAATGTGTAATATTCAATAATATTTAATAGCAAATCTACTGGACACAGAGTTCGAATTTCATAAGTCAACCTCATACTGATTTTGAGTTAATATACTCAAATAAAATAGGACTCAAAAAACTCTAAATACATTATAGTGCTGCATTTTCTATTATTTATTCTCTTGCTTATTAATTCTAAAATATCCAGAATTCCGGCGAAACTTTTTACGTTAAATAATGGCACACGAGGTACATTTTAAGAAAATGTTTATTCCCGAAATCTGATCAACCCTTTACAAATGGTCGACAGTTAGCGGATCGCGAGGTTAATTAATACGGAAGTTACTTTAACAGGAACAGTTTCTCACTACAGTTTTCCAGTTATTCAGCGGTGGAATTAGCCAATAAGGGCAGGAGCTTCGTGATTTTGCGGAGAAATTGCAAGGGCAAATTCGACAGATGATGATTGTTTCTTCGCGGAATACATTCTAAAAACTTGTGTGGTTCCAGGCTAGAATGCGGGTTCGGATTCAAAATTAATGAGCACATAATATGCATGGACGAATCCAGCGTTTGCTTTTCTTTATTTTTCTTCACAATTTACACCTTAGATTCTATAATCCAAATTTATAGGCATAATATAACTAACAATTTTCTATGCTCGAAGCTCGTGGTCGGGGCTACGGCGCACGTGGCACATTCACCAAGTTTAATTTTGCACCGAAGTTCCCGATTTGACCAGACGTCTTTTGAATAATTCCGAAATTGAGGGAGAACCGACGTGTTTCGTCGTTGCCGGGTGCGAAAATCGAAAGAAAAGGCCTCTTTTAACAAATAATTTTTGCAAATTATGCGTTTGTGATACCACACGTGAGAAAGAATAAACCAGAAATCTTTCAGTTTGCGCCGCCGGCGGCCTCGAATACAAACTAGATTCCTGCAAAAATCCGCGTACATACCGCCCGCATTGCGTTAACGGTACCACAACTTTCTACACCTATCGCTTCTACATAAACATTTGACTTATAACTACACTTAAATTTAACGCTGGAGTCTTAGCTAAGTGTCGCATTCTATTTCAATCGGTAGCAACGCTAATTTCGTCATCTGACGTGCGTATACTGACGAGGCAGTTTTAAGGATTCTCGTGAAGAAATGCCTTGTTTTTTTTTATTTTTAGAAAATTCATTTAATAACTAAAGAATAAGCCTGTAAGTTTTGAAAGTCCAGAAAAATCTATGGGTCCCTAAGAGGCCATTGAACACATGTACTGTAATGGTACGAAAAGCGAGTATACGGACGCGGGCGCTTACAGGCATCTCTCTTTTCATTTCTCGCGCCAAAAAATGTAATGGCTTGCTTTTTCAGCAGCAGATGGCACTATTACCGTTTGGAATAAAATACTGGGCCTTATTCAATCTATGTAATTCGTATAACCATCACTATTTTCCTCCAAACAGTTGAGACTCAGTAATCGTAAATTGTCTGTGTTGGCATCGTCGACTTGCATTACCGTTTCTGTTTTATACCTATTATTTGTAAAAATGATGAGTAAAACTTTCGTTCTAATATAATAATCTAACCACGTCGTCGGAGAGTCAGAGGAAATCAGTTTTCTAGTGGAGAATGCATGGAACTCGAAGAAGCGGTCGAGCCGGTAAGCGAGGAAAGTAACACGTCAGTATAGAAATTAAAGGCGACTTCCGAAGGCGCAATCATAAATCCGAGTATTTGTTATCGAATCATCAAATTTATTAGTGTTTTCTCGGCTCTCTCGGATTTAGTTCTTAGTAAAGTGTCTAAGCAAAAAGTTCAGTTCGGGCAATCAGATGAAAAAGGATTAAAGATTTCCGTGCAGTGTAAATGCCGAGCAGTTCTAATTAAATCAGAACCGTTTATTCATAATAGTTACGATATAAACGATTGTTTTAGCCATGCGCTTACTATGAGGCTGCAACTAGAGGCCACGCCGTGAGCGGCGGTATTCGCTGCGACGGAGCAGTGGTTCTCAGCCGGTCGCGCGGACTGGCAGCTAGATCTCGCCGCTAGTTTCAGCCTCATGCGCTTAGTCGGAATTGTTCGGGAAGGTATCAAAATTTTTTGTAGTGTTATGGATTTAGGCAGCGGTTTGTCTATAAATGCTTACTAACGTATTATACAGCATTTACATTCGTCTGTCAAGAAGATATTTGATCTGAGTAGCAAAAATTTTATAGAAGAAGAAAAAAGTTCTAATGAGGAAAATGAAAAGCCTTTACTGAATTTCACGGTAAGCGGCGGCGGATAGTGGATAAATTGCGGATTTTCATCTCTTTACGGCGTGACGACTCCAATGGCTTATTATTCGGGAAAAGTTATGGATTTAATCAGCAGAAGCAGTTATTGTCAAGCGTGTACTTATTTTAAACATAACCCCGACTACGAAAAAAGCGCCGCCCATTTCGTCAATTGTGCCATAACTCATAAAGGATCAGCAGGAAAAATGGAAATCGATGCTGTGCTCAAATGTTTCGTCGTTCTAAAGAGAAATACGGTGTACGCTATACTAAATGCGTCGGCGATGGTGATGCAAAAACGTTTAAAGGTATTTTGGACGTATGAAGATGTTGATGTGACAAAAAGTGAATCCCTAGTTCACGTTGTAAAAAGAATGGGAAACCGTCTTAGAAACATTAAAAACCGCTAAACTTGGTGGAAAGGGAGTGCTTACTGACGCGCTCATTAAAAAATTATGTACTTATTATGATCTAGATATTCGGTGGAATAAATGTTCAGTCTAGGGAAAATGTGAAACAAGCAATAATGGCTTCTTTTTACCACTTATCTTCGACAGACAAAAATCCGCAGCATCCCTTTTGCCCTACTGATGCTCACTCATGGTGTAGCTATAACGCCGCCAATGCTACTAATATTGTCTTTAAACACCCCCAACCACTGCACGAATATTTTGAAAAACACATTTTCCCGATTTACGAAGATCTGTCGCGAGATGACTTATTGGAACGTAGCATTGGCGGCTTCACGCGAAATGCAAATGAATCATTTAACGCTACTGTAGGACGTTTAGCTTCAAAGCGTGTAAACCGCGGATCAAACATTATTGGGGTTGGGACCTCCTCCCACGTGGTTGGGGCCAAATTTGAGTGAAACGCCAGCACCGCTGGTTGTGCAAATTCAAAAATCTACAAGTCAGCTACCAAAATTAGTAGTAACAAGCTGCCTGCCTTGAGATTTCTGTTAGTTCAGAGAACCCTTTCTAACGTTGCCACGACCCGCTAGAGGCCAACCCTCTTTGGCGGTTACTACCGGACGGACACGGCACGCCGTAGCGCTCCCCTGTGAGGAACCCGCCGGTAGGGGCTTGACACCGCACCCTAGCTCCCCAGTATGGTGGGTATCTCGAGTCGTTTCACGATCAGGCAATCGTCGGTAAAGACCAGCCGAACGAGGTCGTCAATTCTCAAAACTTGCTAAGAGAAGCGGATCTTTCAAAAGCATTGCTCCTCTTCGAGTTCGAGCGCTTCGACCCCTCCCTCTTCCTTACGGACGGAGTTACCCGCTCCGCTCTCTTCCACAAGTCCTCTGCGGGGGCGACTCCGATTTATAAATGCAACACACAACCTCTTTTTTTCTTTCCCTCTCCCTTTCCTTTTTCACTAGTTCTCCCAATTCCATCCATCTATATCCTCGGCCATCTTCATTCAGCACATCCATATGCCTCTCTACTATCTCTTCGACGTATTCACAATTCTTTTAGGTGTTGCAAATCTTCTCTACTTTATCTGCACAGTCTACACTTTCTTTTGTCATCTTTCAGCCAATACTTGTTACCCCTCTCCTCATTTCCACACCTCCATCTTGCTATTCTCATCAACTTTTTCCCTTCATTTCTTTTGCACCCCTTTATATATTTCGGAATACCGTTCACTTCCTGGTAGTTTCTGTACGACTTCGATTCCTTTACCTTTTCTCTCCTCACCTGCTCGTCTACTTCAATATCTCCTCAATATGGTGAAGAATATTTGGAGAAATCCAGAGAAATTGTTATTCAAAATGCCAAGTTGAAGATGTCGCACAATATTTGGAAGTCGAATGAAACTTGTGAATAACTTTATTCGTAGATTTTCCGGGTTTTCCGCTTACATACTATACGAAAACCCATTTTTATAACGCGAGCAAAAATTATCTCGAAATTTTAAAACGTACTTATTGACAAGATAGCGAGCTTTGTCGATATTTGTCATTAAGATTTATGTGTGATTTTTATACATATGTTCATAACATGTTATATAAACTTATATAGTTATACATAAGTATATATAGTTATATATAATTCAATAAATAATAATAATTCATACAGCTAGCTTCCCTCAATTTATTTTATCAACATAGATGTATAGAGTAGACCGGGACACTTTGTGTCATTTTCAGTTTACTATATGATAATTCTGGAAGTAACAATATTGAACAAAAATAATAATCAAATTATTGTAATACAATGTTTTGATTATCAAAAATCTATTTCAAAATTTAAAACTTATTCTACGTTGGAACGACTATTGTTTAAATATAAGAATGGGGAACTACGTCGTTACCTGCCGTCATCCGACCTTGGGAAAGGGCAGAGGACGTGATAATAAAAATTAATAATTAATTAGGGAATACACCAAATCAGCAACTCAGCTATGTCGGACAGAAGGTCCGACCCGCGGAGGCGGTGTGGGTTAATATTCCCAATAACGGAAGAGAGAGAGAAAGAGAATCGAAACACTCGCGGAAAAATGGAGCGAAAGCCGGTGTGCAAAATAACCGGGGCGCTCCACCAAAATATTAGGCGGTCAACCACAATACAATAATGCGACAATAGTAAGTCAAATGTTTCCAAATGAATTTTCATTAAATTATACAATATCATTGACTCTCCATTGTCTACATCGTAAGGAAACATTAAATAAAGGGGAATTGTCCGAATGTGTCAGTTACTTTATGTGCCAATATATCACTTCTGACACGCAGATCCGCCTTAAGGCACTCGGAAAGTTTCCCCGACACTTTTTACGAATTTTGGAATATGCCTTAAACACTCGTTGACGGTGTGATCCACTTATATTGGATACGAGGGAGAAGCACAAAAATAAAATAGCGGAACACAATCGACGCATGCAAATTATGCGTAAATTTATATACCGATCGTACGCAGAGGGTGGTCAGGACGATTCTATCTATATTTTCCAAATCTCGTGTTCCGCAAGACACGTGCCATTCCCCCTCTTGCCTCTCCGGTCTCTGCGTCCAAACAGGTAGGAAGTCTAGCGCGAATTTGAATATATTTGAATATTTAAAGAATTAACGATTCGCGTTACAACGTTTACTAAAAAAACTAAAAAAAAAATATCAGAAATGGCACAACGTATGTAAATGTATATGTAAATTACTACAATAGAGAAAATTAAAAATATTTGAAATTCAAATCGTCAGAAGAAAACATTAGAAATATCAGCATTTTCGTTTTTACTACTTTAAATAAACTTTTATCCGTAACTAATTATTATTACATTGCTCGAGTACAAAATAGACATACTATACATTGGTTGCTATTGACAATTATTACTACAAAGATTCGATCTTTTTTATTGAACAGACTACTATATCATTCACTTTTGTGAATTGAAAAGTGGCATAACGTGCCACGAATCCACCCTACGTAGTTTGATTTCTTGTCGATAGGCGCGTTTTCGAATTTCGGTGCAATTGTTGCTCTCGTTAGAGAAATAGTTTACCCTTTAGTCTATAAGCAGACGTGAGGCTGTTGCGAAGACATAACACATATCACAGTATATAATGGAGTTTATTCCTATTGTAAGCGATTGCGAAAGTGAAGATGGTCAGTACGAATCAGACCATAATACCACTGATGGCGAAATTGATGCGGGTGAAATAAATTTAGAAACAGACCATGTTCTTGGCCCAAACATTGTAAATACATTGGATGCCGAAAATTGCACGCCTCTTAGTCAAATAATAGATAAGTTAGATGGCATTTGGGAAGAAAAGAGTAGACAATATGATGAAACATTATTTTCGGAAGAATGTTGTCCAAATTTTCAAAGTGGAGTTACATCGCCATCAGACGTTTTTCTTCTTTTCATGTCGGATGCACTGATAGAAACACCAGTAGAGCAAACTAACCTGTATTGCGAACAATCTGAAAACCCCTTTGATAAAACAACAAGATACTAAAATTCATTGGAATAAACATTTTGATGGGAATCAAAAAGCTTCCCTCAATTCGTGATTATTGGTCATCCAATACTCAGTTACGTGACCCTTATATAAGTTCAAGCATGCCTCGGAATAGATTTTCATTCCTTCTATCAAAATTGCATGTGAATGACAACAAATCTGCGCCTAAAAGAGAAGATCCTAATTACGACAAGCTATACAAAATTGCACCAATGATAACTCATCTTTCAGATAGTTTCTAAAGTTTTATAAGCCCTCTAAAGAGCAAGCTATTGACGAAAGTACGATTAGATTTAAGGGCAGAAGTTCGCTCAAACAATATCTTCCGCTAAAACCTATAAAAAGAGGTTTTAAAGTTTGGGTGAGGGCGGATAAGTATGGTTTTGTTTGTCAATTTCAGATATATATTGGCAAAGTTAATCAAAAGTCGGAAAAATTTGTAGGCGAAAGAGTTGTTATAGATTTATCTCGCGTGTTAATTTCAAAATATTATCATTTGTATTTTGATAACGACTTCACAAGCGTAAATTTGATGATATCGTTGAAACGTGATGGCATTCTAGTCTGTGGCACTGTGAGAAGTAATCGCAAAGATTTACCGAAGAAGCAGAAATTTGATAAGAGTATGAGGGCAGGAGAGAGTCAATTTCGAACCCCTTTCAAGTGTATTAGTTGGGTAAAATGGATTGACAATAAACCCGTACAGTTCTTGTCTAATTTTCACGATCCCTCTGTCATTGTTACTATTGGCAGACGACAAAAAGATGGATCCATTATTCAGAGATCTGCGCGACTGATATCCCATGATTACAATTCTTTTATGGGATGCTTTGACAAGGCAGATATGCTAAAGTCTACCTATGAAATAAATTAAAAAAGTACGAAATGGTGGATGAGAATTTTCTGGCATTTGATTGACGTAACAGTGGTAAACTCATGCATAGCATACAAGCAACATAACTCTAATTCTGCAATGAATCTAAAAAGTTTCCGATTATCAGTTGCAAATAGTCTTATCGGATCTTCTATCCCAAATAAAAAAGGTCGAAAACAAAAGAAAGTCTCTTCGAGTAATTATAAACTCAAAGTTTCAAATGAAATTAAATTCTCACAGAAAGAACACCTTCCCATTGTAGGAGAAATTATGAAACATTGCGTTTGCTGCAGCACCAGAACCCAAAGATGTCGAACATCTTTCGTGTGTTCAGTATGCAAAGTTCCGCTTTGTATAAAAAGGGAAAAGAATTGCTTCGTAAGATATCATGTCAACGACACTAAAAAACATTAGGAACAATCAGAAAATACAAAAATAAAGAAAAAAAAACAAAATAAAACAACAAAAAAACAAAATTTAAAGAAAAATGAAAAAAATGTAAAAAAAAAACAAAAAATGCAAAAAAAAACAAAACTCTGTCATTTCGACGGTCCCAAGCCCGTGTAAAAGAGGAGGGTGGTTTGAAATTCGCTAAAAATCTTTAGCGCTTTGTACAACTATTCAAAAATAGGTTGCTCAGTTGTTCAACATTTGTCTGCCGCATTGGATCCATTTTGACTATTCAAATATGAACAACAGATTTAACGACCTGGGAAACCCACGTATATTCATTTTCATGAACTTTATTCAAGTTTTCAAAATTTTGTCCGCAATATTGGATCCTCCATTTTGAATTTCGGGAAACTGACATTGGATTCGTAATCAGCGACCCCGAAAACCCCCCAGTACAGATTTTCACGAATTTGTTTCAAATTGTTAAAATTTTGTCCGCCATTTTGAATTTCGAAAAACTGACATCGTATTCGTAATCAGCGACCCCGAAAATCCCCCAGTATAGATTTTCACGAATTTGTTTCAAATTGTTAAAATGTTATCCGCCATTTTGAATTTCGAAAAACTGACATCGGATTCGGAATCAGCGACCCCGAAAACTATGTGTTCCGTACGCTTTGAAATAATTAGTATATTCCTTTGAATGTGGGTCTCAAAGGCTTAAGTCGCATGTCAAAGAAATATAAATAAAAGAATGTTAAAGGACCTTGGGTCCTGGACACAGTAAACCACGATCGGAAATAATTATCATTCGCCTCGTCACCACGCAATCCGCACGTCAAATTAGGCCACGCGTTAACAATTTGACGTTCACGCCACCCGGAACCTATCCTATTCGACTCTCGATCACTTAATACGCTAACGAGTGATTTGATGCAACCGAAACTACCTTCCACGACTGCTCGCGATCATAATTCTTGGTCTGAAAGTATTCACGACACGTGCTTAACAACACTTCTTCCACGACTATTCGCAATAGCGATTCTTATCAGAAATATTCGTTAGTACGCACTCACGAAGTCTGACTCGAACGACACTTTTCCGATTTCCGAATTTCCGAATGCCATCCTGAAGGATTTCAGAATAGACCGAGGCAGCCAGAAGGAGTTCGATCGGCATCGTTGGGTCATCATAATGATCGGCGAGTTGCAGTCTTTGTAGATGTTTCCAGGTGGCACTGAAGCGTCGACACGATGGTTGGTAAAATGTCACGCAACTTGATATAAGTGCATCTACCGATAGGGCAGGTGACGAAGAATTGCATCTAGATGGAATTTGGAACGATGTGCGTCCAAGTGCTGTGCTAGGATGCATTCCTCCAATTCCGGTGACTGATACGCATGCAGTTTGACATTGCAATTGCAGTCGACATTGCAGATCCTTTGCAATAAATGAGCATTGCGACCCTTTGATCCAACAGGGCTCAATGCAATGTTTTGTTCCGTCGGCAGCGTTGACGTCAACTAGAGCGGTGGTAAGTAGAGCTGGCGAAAACTAACTAGATTCCTTACCTAATACGTGTATTGTCACGTCGGTGCGGATCATGGGTGTTATCGATGCGGTGACGTTCGAACTTGTCCACTTTGTGAAGTAGGATGTGTTGTCTGTATGTACCGACGTGTGATGACGGCCGGCACACATAAAACATGATTTTAACGATTTGCACTCGGTTTCGTAATGTGTACCGAGGCGATGTATGCACAGCTTGTTTGCATGCATAACTTCAAGGCGTTGTGGTGCGGATTTCATCTTAAAATCCTTGCAGTGCCACAAGTGATGCTGTGCTTTACAAAGTGGACATGAATCCGATGTTGCAGAATGATGTGCCCGAATCCCGGTTGACGAAAATCTGGCGTGACTCGATGAAGATTGAGATGATGCATGTGGCGGTTTTGAAGGTCATCGAGATGACATGGCGGTCAGAATACAAATACGACCGTTTAAAACTCTTTCATGGAACAAAGGTGGCCAGTTCTTTTGATGCACTGAGAGATGACTACCACGCACGCCACATTTCTTGGTCCAGATGTTTAGCGATATTAAACACGAGAATATCGTCTGAGATGGGCGGTCTTTTTAGCCATTGCATAGCTTCGCAGAAGTTGGTAGTTGCGAGCAGAATGCGTCTTATCTCTTCTACGGATTCGGATGCTGCAGGTTTCGTACTGGGCCACGTAGAGAGAAGCGAGTTCACTTGTACCGGAAGATGCTCGTATGTCTCTTTAAGCAGAGCCCAAGCGCGAGCGAAGCTATCTCCTTCGATGTTGATTTTCGGCGGTTGACAACTTAACTTGAGATGATAGCGAATCTTGAATAGCCACCATTCGAATCAGCGCATCTAGATAGAACTCTTCTGTCTCCGCATATACATCCTCCTTGATGTAATTTGGTGCGTCTGTAGCGGTGAAAATTGAAGATAAAATTTCCAGATGGTGTTTTTTAAATTCCTCCCAATTTAAGTTTAGCGAACGAATTCTCATGGAAAGTACTGAAATTAAACCGGTAAAATACCAATTACTCTACAAAAACCATAGAAATCTCATTTTCGACATACCTTGCTTGTGCATAATGTGATCGCCTGTATGTTGGAGAAACTATCCCAAAGAAATATAAACGGAGATCATGAATTTTACCCATGCTTTGCGATTCCTCAAATCAGTATAAACTACAATTTTGACTACAAAAATTCCATTGTACATAGCCTTCACCTTGTATTACGAGACCCTGCGGGATGTGACCTTTCTTTTCCTAGCTTCTCGTGGGACTCAAATGGATTCACAGAAGAAACAGGGACTTTGTGGATTATAACGAAAACGTATACCGGCAATTAAGATCGAGCGCAAGTAGATTGTCACAGGTCTAACTTGAGTTTTGGCTCTCAGGCAGGATAGACGGAAACGAAACGGGTACAACGTGTACGGTGAGTCCGTGAGTTGTCGAAAGATCGGTTGTTGCGAAGTGTCGGAGTTGAAATACCTCGCTAGATCTTTAGCTCTTCAGGACGCAGTAGATCAACGACGCTGAAATCGCTCTGTCTGAGAAATGTGAAATTCGCCGGGAAGTCACTCGGCGTTCAACCGTTTAAAAAGCAAAGTTATTTAATTCCATAAAATCGGACAGATGGGTGCCGCGGCGATGAGCGTTTCGTCATGAGATCGTTTTAGAACTCGCACGGAGGAGCCATAAAAAATCTGAGGTAGATCAGTAAGAGACTCTGAGGAGCCGACTCGATAGTTGAAGTCGCCTCTTAAGATAAAAATGCAATCTTTATATTGGTCAAACAGAGTGGCTAAAATAAGTTGCAGCGAGGACAGTATAGGTTCTAAGTCGACGGTAGGCGAAAAATAAACGGATCCAACGATCAGATTGAGCGGAAGTGTATCCAATTTATAAAATAGCCAGTGAGGAGACGAGTTAAGACATCAAAACTTAAAATTAAGGTTGATCGGGGCTGATTAAAGATAATAGGCCTACACTGCAGCGACCATAGTTGCTAGACCGGGCAGCTGGAAAATCAATCAGCGCGTGACCAGTAGACAGATGCTCCGCGCGAATTTCAGAGTCACGCCAGGTTTCTGAAAAGTTTAAAATTCAATATGCTGAGTAAAACGATTAATGTTATAAAAACCGCGTGCGTTCAAGAAAATTATTTTAAAAATATTATATCAATTTATCTACAGATGACGAAGACGATGAGACGAAGACCTTTGCATGAGGACGGATACCAGTTAACAAATTTCATTGTTGTCTGAGGTGAGGGCATCAGTTTCCATGGTCACCGGTACTTTTTCTGAGGTCCTTGGCGTAGACTTCCCTTTGGCACTGTTTGTCAATAAAGATCGGAGTGGAGCAGGTTTTCTACCCGTTAATGGTTCGGCGCATGGAGTTTTAAAATCCTAGTCCTAATCAGACCATTTGAGCCAGACATTATTGGTGGCTATGGCGTCACCTCTGCTTTGGAAAGACGCGCCGCGAGCGTGAGCTGTGCGGCGAGCTTCTCTGACCTTAAAGGCTATGGCGCTCCCTATCGGTGTAATCGTGGTTGATGTAGACCTTTGATGACTTGTAGCACCGTTTTCTTAGCTGACAAAATCAGGGACTTGTCATCTTCGAGTGTAAGCTTAGCTAGATACGCCGGTGGATTGAGTCGAATCTGTCTGGCCACAGCAAGCGATGAAGTGAGCTCAAATTTGGATGAGAAGGAATTGTGTATTTCCTCTCTCAAAGGCCCCGGCCCGGGTGTAAAACCGGAGAGAATAATGTTTTCCCTCCTATGGATTCTTTCCTGGGCTTCAAGTTTAGCCACGAGTGTTTTAATAATTGAATCCTGGGAGTTAATTTTTTTCTCCTGTTGGTCTATTTTTTGCTCCAGCAGAGTTAAGCGCATCGTAAGGTCGAAGTTGATTTGATCGACAGTCTTTTTCACCGACTCGATAGAATCAGTGACGCGATGCGACTCTTGCTGAATCGCTGCTAAAAGCGACTGTTGTAACATTTCAAAAGTTAGTTGCATAGTTGCTGGAGAAGACATGATTGCAGTTGTGGTATGCGGAGATTCTTGCAAAACTTGCGAAGACGGTAGCTTTCGATGTAGAATGTTATTTAAAATCGCTGGATCACGTGATAGATGAGCTGATGATACTGCAGAGAAATTACTATTTCGGAGAGCAGAATCACCCGATGCTAGATTCACGCGTCCTATGTTTCTTCAGAGGAGGGGCATATATATTATAATTTGGTACTATTTGCGTCCTAAAATTAACGGAATTTAGTACAAAAAATTTATCAATTTATCCATGATTTGTAATGTTTATTTATTGAAATATGTGAGATAATAAATCCATGCGAGAAATTGTGTAAACTGGAAAGAAACACACGTACGAATTTTTTGATGGAAAATATGCAAAATTGCAGAAGCAGTTTAATTTTCAGTATTTTACTTTCTATTTTTAGTGCACATACATCTTCGTAGCACCGACAAATTTTAATATGGTATATTTTTCAATAAAGTTTGGTATGTTTATTAAATATAAGTAATATTTGAAATCTTCAGAACTTTATTGTAAGTTATTATTATTATTTAATTTTTTTTGGTGTACATAGCCTCAAGTACTTAATGCATCTCTAGTATTTCGTTATTGTATCAAACAAATAATAGTGCCAATTTCCAAAACACCATTTACGGAATTATGACACAAACGGTATACTCGGTTTTAGGAGTGAAATTTCCTCAATTTTTTATTAATGTTTGAAGTGAAAACATTATTGTTAGGGTACAAAACTAAGGGTAAACCGGGTCTTGGACCCCGAATATTTTTTGGGTACTAAAGCAACAAAATCCCATTTCACCGCCTACTTTTAGTCACGTGTAACATGCATCCGAGCTGTCAGAAACATAACCCATACGGACTAAATGCAGTCCGCGAAATGTAATTTTTACTGCTGTCAATACCGGAAAATGTTGTTTGACACACGGCCGTAAGATTTTATGGCCTCATGCGATCAAGCAATACTCGGACCTGCTTTGCTGGTCCTCGGACGCTCGTATCGCATTCGCGCCGTAAGGTTTTACAGTCTTGTATCGAAAATAACTATTTAGGCCCCCTGTGCCGTAAAAACAGGGGTTTTTAAGTTTATTTTTTCTGCATCGTTCTAATGACCAGATTAACTTGAGAAATTCATGAGTAGCATTCAAAAGTGGTTTTTGTTTAATTAATTGGTGGTTGACATAACCTAAAAAAAAAAATTATTTAAAGTTTATTTTTTACGGAAGTACGGAAAATTGTATTTCTTTATCCTGTAGAGCGGAAAAAATACAAATTTCATGTATCTTTGTAGATTTTTCTTGTTGGTGCGCAATGTCGAAAAATGCAAAAAACCGTATTTTCACCGATTTCGGTCGTTTTTTTATTTATTCTTACTAACTATTGCCATTTTTAAATCCATTAATCTTTTTTTCTGAATTTTATGTGTAAAATACGTTAAAAACATGCATTAAACTTGACAAAAAATTCTGCGGTCGTGCTGAAAAATCTGTTAGTTTTTTTATTCGAGAAATGTAATGAATTCCAATAAATTCTTATATTCATAAAAGTATACATGCATGTTGTGTGAGTAACAACCATTGTTCTGTTTTAGAAATATTTTATGTTGAAATCTTATTCTTATTTTTAAAGAAATCAATAATCGTGAGAAAATATTCGGCAAAGTATTTTGGGGGTTAGCGGTTTAATCAGGTGTCCAGGTTAAGTTTGTGCATATTATGTAAACGCTAACAAATAAATACCTACAAAGCTCACATATTCTTCATAGCAGCATTCTTATTGTATAGCCGGATAACAGAAATGACGAAGAAGTATAGAGTTAAAAAGACGAATAATTGTAATTTTAATAATTACAATTTCTAAATTATATACTTGGAAAGTAAATCAAGACGGCTCTATCTGAAATGCCGCTACCCAGTTTCAATGCTCTACAGTAGCAAAATTTCAGGACAATTAACAGTACAATAATAAACAGGTTAACAAATATATTAAAAACAATACAAAGTATAAGAATTATTTACAGTTAGCAGTGCGGAAACGTCTAGTGCGACTGTGACGTTTTGCATTCCTTTTACAATGCAACCGTGCTAATTCGTCTTGTTTTTAAGATTGTTTGATCGGAAGGAAAAGTTTTGTTTTTTAAAACCGACCCGAATGTAGCGCGCAGAAAAGGTGATGTCGCTTCGTACTGTAACGAATTTTTTTATGATTGTCCCTGTTCGGGCCCCATTGTAACGATTTTGTTATGATTCTGGGATTAAAAATAATTTTTTGGCATGCGTAATTAATTTTATGTAAATAATAATTATTTTATATGGATCGGTGTTTCGTCCCAGGTCTGCTCACGGACTCGTCAGTTGGGCTATGTGAGCAGACCCTGCCCAATACACGAAACTAATCGTAAATCGTAAATATATATATAGTAAAATAAAGGATACTACTCACACACATCCCTACCGCGACGCGCAAAACCGGAACCGCCACCGATCCTTAGTGATCTTCTTCGCGACACAAACTAACTGATATTGATCAACCGAGTTGATATTTATACGATTGTCATGCGGTTTGTAAACAAGCATAATAAATATAAACAAAACAATTGAAAGATTCCTTCCCTATCTCTTATTTTTCTTTATATTCCTCTATAATACATCCACCTCTAAAGCATAGTGCATCATAACAAAACACACCGTTACATTACCCCCCCTTTTCTTGTCAATGGTGACAACCGTCAACATAGAGAAGAAATAACCGCGCATTCTCAGTAACTCCCACCATTCTTGTTCATGAAATATAGTCATATCACATCACATAATATATTATGAAAATTAGGTATCTTTGTCGGTATGTATCATTTCAACCGCCTTTGCATCAACCACATCGGTATATATCATTTCAACCAAATGAATGCGTTTGTTTTTCAATTCTTCGCAGTGTATATCATTTCAACTGCGTTTGTAAATGTGTTTGGTATATATCATTTCAACCAAAAATTGAACATGTAATTTTTTTTTTAACGCAGCAGTATATATCATTTCAACTGCATATGTGATGATTACTTATTATAAATTATTATTTCAATCACAAGAAATAGTAAAAGTTAATGAAGTCGGAATAAAATCAAAGATTCTGAGGCAATTTGGCTATACGCCCGGGTTCGAGTCCGGGTCCTTCCGACGCAAGGTCGACGGCTCTACTCTGAGCTACGTTGCCTCATGTACCTTGAGAATGATCAACCTTCAATCTTCCTCATATTGCACTGACGGTGGTTCAAAGTTTTAATTAAATACATGAATGATTAAATATGCAATTTTCATGCTGTTTATGCTACTCCTACACATTTTTGTATTTATTTGCAAATATAAATTATTTCGAACATAGGCAATTTAAAACAACTTAATGAAAATAGCACGACAAAAGGTAATTCGGCATTATGCCGGGGTACGAGCCCGGGTCCTTTCGACGCAAGTTCGACTGCCCTTTTGAGCTACATTGCCTTTTGTACCTCCAGAACTAGTAGATTTAAGTTACGTAGATTTTCGAAATATATACATAAATAATTAAGCATGCAAATTTCAAGCTACTTATATGCAATTTACAACTTCAGTATATACACAAGATCCCGTTTCCTTTGTTATTTTCTGTATCAATTAAATTATTTACCCCCCTATTTAAGGATTACTCCCAAAATAATATCTCAAAGAATTGCATCTTTTTTCATAATTTTCTGTAAAGAATTAAAATTAGTTCTATCTTTTTTTTCAATTCTTTCCTTTTTTAATATAATTAAATTCTGAAGTTATTTAGAGAGCAATATTTTTAATTAATTGAACCAAATATAAAAAGTATCAATTCATGCAACTACACGTAATAATTTACCCTTCGACGATATATAACAACCGTTATTTATTTTATTTTGCAGGGTTCTAATGAAATTTCGACAATTTCATATGTCCTACGGTCGGGCGCCATTGCACTTAATACAACGTCGAACAGACGGCACGGAGAACTAACAGTAGTGAAATAAAAGCCTAGCGAGAAACGCCAAACAACCCCCAAAACTGGTCCTGAGAGTTTTGCGTGAGAGGCTGTAAAAAAGGTTTTTAACAGAATTATTAAAATACAAGCCCTGAAAAGGACTGATTGCGTACTATAGGTACGAATGGGTTAATTCTAAGTTGTAGGGGCCAAAAAATTGGAACTTCAGCTTTCGAAGATGACTTGCTATAGGTCCAAGTTGGATGCTGTACACTTGACTAGTTTAGTTGGCCAGATTCGGGATTTGATTGAATTGCCTTGGCCTAAATTTTGCTCGCAATTTATAGCCGATTGAGAAGTGCGATTTTTTCTGATTGGTTAAAGGTCATGAGAGGGGATTAAATTTGTGTACTAAAATTTAATCTGTGAATTTTAGCTAAAAAATGCTTGAATCTCCTTCGTGACTTAATTTCTCTCAAAATAAACTGTAGTTGTTGTAGTAAAAAATTTCTATTTAAACCCAAAAATCACGTTTTTATTCAGCTACACGTTCGTTGATGATATTCATGAAAATATAAATTATTACGTGTTTCGATTTCAATGCAGCGACAATTTTGAAACATTAAATTATCATATACTCAGAATTGACAGCTGGGATTCAAATACGTATTTTGAATTTCGAGTTTGTTGTTCCATTTACTTTATTTAGTTTTGGACTCCTGATACCATTCGACTTATGATGCGGGCGTGAATAAGTGGAAGTTACCTTGGGTCTATTTTTCTGCTACTTTCTAAATCTCTCTGTCTGTTACCGATTTCTTACGCGGGCTGAATGCATCCGCCACAGTATCATTTGCAGTAACATACATGATTCTATACTACAATTTCTATGTAAGTTGAACTAAATTAATACCTTATAGAATTGCTTTATTTACATTTAATGAAATTAAATTTTCCAACTATGCATAATATAAGTAATTTTATATTGAATTTTAATTTTAATCATTATCACTGTCCTCGTCAATTACGGGACAAACGTTATCAACGTTACAAAGATTTGTCAATATCTCAGCAATTCGAATAACGTCTGATAAGAACCTGCCGTATGATGAATGATACAATATCTCAGCAACACTTGAGCAGCATCCAATAGTTCGAAGTCCATTCGCATCATCCATTGTCAGTTCCGGAAAGTCCAGCAGATCATTTGGTGTGGTTTCTTGAAACTGGGCCGATTTTTTATCATAGTTGGCTTCTGATACTTTGTCAGCTAAATAATTTATGATATTTTTTCGTGCCTTCATTTTTTCCATAATTAATTCAAATTTTTTATTATCAGAATTAAGTCATTGACCGGTTAGGTTATGCTTTAATACGTTCTTCTGATACACAAAAACTACCAATATTATCGTGGAGACGAATATTAACTTTGTTTGACAGCGTATTGATAAAATTTTGTAATTCTGTTGCTTCAGTTTCAGTTTGGTTTGGATAAACGTGCATTGATTAGATGACGTGGACTGCAGCGGTTTCGTTTAGGTATGAACAGACGTCTTTTGCTAAAAATTTGGAGACGAGCTTCATGTGGAACGTCAATTATTTGGGTTCTTTGTCCACAAATAAAACAGTACGCTTTTGAAGAAAATACTCTGTCAAATGGCATAGTTAAATATTCAGTTTCTTGAGGTTCAGATTCATCTGCAAGATAGTAAGACGATTTAGTAGAAAGTTGTCATGACAGAAAAAAATGTTGTCGATTAATCAACATTAACCATGGGGAAGGGCACTGAATTTTTGAACTTTATGAATATATCATGATACAATACCTGAGTATCAAAATATATGAAAGTAGGAGTCAACTGAATATTTATATAAAAAATATGTCAATGTAGTTGTTTTATTGTAGTCATTCATTTCACACTAAATACTTTTATTAAAATCAGAGCATTTTATCCTGACTAATAATAGATTCTGCAGTAAAATATCAACAACTGGTAGCTTACTTATAATATTAATACGAATAATAATAAGGGCGTGAGATGGTTACGATGGCTGAGGCGTCCGCCTTGTTTCGTAACTTGAACGTCTCCGAAGGTTCTGGGTTCGAGTCCTTGTGTAGACAATTTTCTGCGCGTTGAATTGAACTCAGTACCGACACTGCAATCACCTACCTTATGATTTGAGGCGTGGTTGCAGTGACATTTCACGCTGATCTGATAGAGATTTGAGCAAAAAAATTCTCATTTTTCGGACAGATTGAGCGACATAAGAAACCAATGTTGTTGTTTAAGTTATTGTTAAAATAATAATAATAACAATAACAACAACAATAACAATAATCGTCTAAAGTACCTGGGAGTGCCTCAGAGGCAATTCCAGAATGTGCAGACTGCTAAAACGACCAAAATTAAGAAATACCGGCGACTTCTTCGTCAGATCTGGTCTTCAGAATTGACGGGGAAAAATAAGGTGGCACCTACGAATATGTTGGCCGTATCACCAGTGCTGTATTCTTTTGGAGCAGTGAAGTGGAACGTTGACGAGCTAAGGGATCTTGACCGAAGCACGCGGAAGATGATTTGTATGCAACGCAGTTTGCATCCAAGATCTTCCGTGGAACGACTGTATTTGCCCCGAAATATGGGAGGTCGTGGCCTTTTAAGCCTGGAGTGTATGCATGACCGATTGTTCCTCGAGACAGCTTGCGACGTGATTAATCGAACGGAGGATCCCCTGATGATGCTAGTTCATCAGCATGAAATTCAGGGGAAGGGGGCGTTTTTGTACAACGCGGCGGAACGAGCGGCGCGAAACCTCGGTCTGGTTTTCAACGTGGGACGTAGTGGTGCACAGGAGGCTGAATCAGTCATCAATCTGTGCCCAGTGCGTCTGAGGGCTAACATATGGAAGGAACAACTCCGTATGTTGGAGGGAAGGCATATCGACAAGCCATTGCATGGACAATTTTTTCGAAATGTCCAACAACTTGGCTCGTCGGCAGAGATGACCTTCTCGTTCTTAAGATCATCCGGCTTGAAATCCGAGACCGAGGGTTTTATCTTCGCATGCCAGGATGGGGTCATCAATACCTTAGCGTATCGCCAGAGCGTCTTACACCAGGCGGTACAGAGTACGCTTTGTAGATTGTGTAGATGTCATGCTGAGACACTAATGCATTTTTTGGCAGCATGCCCAATATATGCAGTTTCAGCATACATCGAACGTCACAATGCGGCTCTTCGAGTGCTGTATTACCATCTTCGCAGCACTTATGGTATTGATGCAACCCCAGTTTTGCCGTACGTCCCCACTGATATTGAATCCGTAGTCGGGAATGAGTCATGCCGAATATACTGGAATTACTCATTCCCGACGAGCAGGCAAATATCAGCCAATAAGCCTGACATCGTCCTTGTTGACTTCGATGACAAATCCATCTTCGTCATCGAGTTTTCTGCACCAGCAGAAACAAATATAGTCAGCAAAGAGGACGAAAAACGGATGAAATATCAGGAACTCCTGTTCGTGATTCGCAAGCTGTATCGAGGATTAAAAATCAAGCTCATCGGGCTAATACTTGGAGTGCTGGGAGCAATAAGACCAACTTTCCTCGAAAACATCAAAAGAATTCCGGCCTGCCAACAATACACAAATTCCATCGCAGGCCGAACGCAGAAAGCAGTGCTGCTCGGATCTCTCCTTCTGCTGAGATCGTATGAAATCCTTCAACTACTAACCCGATGGTAGAGGAAGTGGTTGCAGTTACCGTCGACATGGCCCGGTGCAGTCTGCAGCGGAAGTGATGGATATCGGAGCCACTTTTCTGCTGCAGACTGCACAAGTAGAGTATGGAAAGCCAAGGGAGGTTAGGGTTTTAGTCGGTAAACCTTGCTCTGAACACCATGGGCAAGGAAGTCCGACACACGGTGGGTTAACTAATATCTTCAACCCTCTTTGGTGCCTAACGCATTTCCCCCCTCTGTAAATATATATATAAAGAAATTATTAAAGAAATGAGGAATTGAGATAATAGTAATGAAGTAAAGGCTATGGTTTTATTTAAATCTTCTATTTTGAAATTCAAATGCAATGTCTGGAACGGCACCATCTGCTGTACCTAGAAAAACACATGATACGACAACTCGAGCATTGAAAAAAATATATCAACTTTATTGCTTATATGACTAATAACAATATATACATGAAAGAACTTACTTTCTAAATAAATATGTCTAAGGAAAGGGAGAGACATAATTCTTCTCGATTTTTTTTTCATTATTTGTGAAAATCCTGTTCAATGAAAGTATTAGTACTGTTAGCAATATCGATGTCTTCTGTAGAATGACGAATAATTTCTTCTCTGTATTCATTCCTATCAGTATCATCCCGTATATACATCATATATTTTAATAAAAATTAAACAATAACAACTTACAATAAAGTTCTGAACATTCAAAATATTATTTATATTTGATGACGATATGAAAACTTATTGAAAACTATAGCATATCAAATTTTGTCGGTGCTAGAAAGTCGTATGTTGCACTAGAAAATCCAAAATAAAATATTGACAATTTAACTGCTCCGGCAATTTTAAATATTTTCTATCACAAAAATTTGTACGTGTATTTCTTTCCATTTGAAGCAATTTCTCGCATGGATTTGTTATTACGTCACATATTTAAACAAATAGAAATCCTAAATCATGGAAGTATTGACTTTTTTTTTACTAAATACCATTAATTGTATGAAATAGTACCAAATGACAATATTTACAAATGTGTGATGTTAAAAATCAAGGGCCTAAAATCTGACTTGACCCTCCTCTTAAACAAGCTCAACGTTTTTTTTCAGATTGGTTTGTTGAAACACCAAGTTAATTAAGCATCTTTTTTCGAATTTTTTAAATACATTCTTGGGTTTGCGACATAATTTCTTGTACTCTTTCGTTGTGACAAGCTTTGCGATTGCTTCACTCGCGGAAGTAATTTATCACGTTCTCTAAATCTAGTATGCTGCTCAAGGGTAAACCAAGGGGTAGAAAGTTGTGGAAATTCGCCTAGTGATAAAAGGCCATATATATTGAGGGATTCCGCAATATAATCATACAATACGGTAAGGCGATTTATAGATTTCTCAATGATGGAAGTATCATAAATGATTATTGTATTTTAGTGATGGCGCATATAGAAGTCGAAGACGATGTAGCGCTATGCAATCATGTACTCTGTTATTTTTGTAGACTGCATTGTTATGTTACTGTATAGGTATGAGTCATTAATTCAAGCTGTTGTGAAATATACACACTTATGCATGTAACTAATAATAAGTAAAGAAAAAGTTTGGAATACAATAGTTGGATAATAACACTCCGCTGTTGTTTACCTAACATTAATCTACATGTTAACTATTACGTGAGGGTAAAAACAAGAACGACGGACCATTCTTTGACTCTGTTGAACATTTCCCTGCGAATATTGTGGAATATAAACCATCCTTTAGTCCTGAACGGGACTATATTGTTACTTATGCGAATAAAGCTAGGTTGAGCATTCCACAGTTGAGCAGGTGTTATAAGATATGACTTTGTATATCCCTCCAGTCAAATTTTAGGGACATGAAGATGTTAAGTGGCTCGCGACGAAGCGTTTCGCTACTACGCACATATTGTGCAAATACAGGGTGGTCCATTTTAATCTATGCAGTTAAAATTCTCTGCACCTAAGACAGATAATAAAAAGGTTCAGACAAAAGTTGTTGGGCTGAAGGGGGTCACACAATGGTACTAGTGAATTTGACTTTGAAGGTCAATTTCAAGGTCATATGGGAGTTATGATGACATTGTTAAATGGAAACCCCTATTTTTTATCCGGGATTTGAAAAGAGCGGGAAATTTTTCGTATGAAATGGTTATTCTGTAAAGGTCATTTCAAGGTTACTGAAGGTCAAACATGCAAAGATAGTTGACATTGCAAGCATTTATAAAAGGTTCAGATCACTTTCAGAGATGCATGGACATCTTTGAAGGTACTACCGTTATCAAGGTCGTTGAAAGGTAAAAATCTCGAACATTACTTAATTTTTTATCATTTTTGTAAGTTTTGGATACAGTAAGTAAGTTTGTATGTTTATCACATTGCCACTCACTATTGTTATCATGTGCGATTATAACTTTCGACACGAAGAGGCTCACTCTGATAATCAAGCACCCCGAATAGTGAGCGGCAAGGGGACTCACTCTGATAATTAAACAAGCACTCCGAAGGGAACATAATCCTATTGCGTCCACGTCGTTGTTCCTGGATAGTGCTAAGCATAGGAAACTTATGACCCTGAAACAAAATGAGTGTCGTTATTGGGAGGTCGGTTTTATCGAGCTTTAAATGTCTATTCAATTTCCGTAATTCAGAGTATAAAGTTTATGTTCAAAAATTACAAAAATTATAAAAAATTGAAAGCTTAATCTCTGGGATTTTAAAGTGGCAGGATTTACTATTTTTTATTTTATGAGAGCCTTTCACTTTACTAATTCCAGTTATTTATCAACCAAAATGCTCATTTCATGTGTGCAATGCATACATAACGCATCCATAATTTCTTATTTATGGAAGCAGAAACACTTATTGATATCGATCATGACATTTAATGATTGGAGTCAGATTGATAAAACAAAATACTATGAACAATGCCTGATACATGACTAGTGATTAACTAATTTTAGAATTTATTCTGAATATCTTATAAATGTGCATTATTTACGATACGAAATATGTATAACTTTTACGGTTAAAGATAATGAAAAGTAATTCTAAAACATTTTTTTCGCAGGGTGGTGTGTCCGCATGCTTGAAATTTGTAGACTTTTTCAACATTACGGCACAACGAGCAGCATTAACAATTACAGCCAATTGTTGTCAAAATTTACATCCTGATGACTTTCATCTCGTCATGGATAGTTTGCCATTATTAACAAATAGGTTAACGAACCAGGACAAGAAAAGTGTTGAGTGTGTATGTCAAGCTTTCAGCCGATTAGTGGATAGTTTTCAACACGACGAAGTAATGCTATATAAAATTGTAAACGCCGATCTTCTACAAAATTTACAACAGTTGGCAAGTATTCTATTAATAATCTGCAATTATGTTGAGGGGTTCTGCGTAATATAAATATACGCAACTATGAATTATTAATTATTTTTAAATCCATAACGTATTAAGAAGTTTGCTGATTTTTTTATCGGTAATTCTACCTATTGACGTGTATTCGCGACCTACATCACATTGGAGGTTTCTTTAATGTTCTGTCTGCCAGTAGGGAAATTATCAAAGTGGTGATATCTCTCTCGCCTGTCATGTACTTTCAATCCGTTCAAACGAAAAATGTATATAGCATAAATGAAAACGGATCAATTTACAATGTGAAGTTGGCGCAGTCATAAATATTACTCGCCGTTTTCCCAAAAATCACGTTGAGAAAAATTATACTCCGAATACCCCTCGACTTTCGAAATTATTGTTTATTTCCCTGCATCTCAATGATCTAAGAATGTTGACTTTACTTCTTCGATATACACGTTTAGAAAATAACGTGATCTCACGCGATTAAAACAATTCGGCAATGTAATTGCAGCAATTCGGAATCTTTATTTATAAATGTGCTTTGAACGACATTTTTTTATTTCACAGTAGAATGCAGTAAAATTACACAATAGAATACAGTAAAAGTTATGTTACCATTCATAAAGGGCTTTGCCATTTTACTAACATGTTCTAAGAGTCGCCTTGACAAATCATCATAATTGACTTAAACAAGATACGTAAAATTGGTGCTAGTTGACACGCCAGGACCTGGGAGAAGGGGATATATGTTTTTGAACATTACAAAAAAAAATAAATGTTATGTGAGGCTTATGATTTCTCGACGTCCATAAAAATGAGGAAACTATTTATTATTTTTGTTATTGTTGTTGTTATTGTTATTATTATTATTTCAATAATAACCATCTCGCCCCCCTTTTTTTTTTTTTTTTTTTACGGAGGGGGGAAATTGCATTAAGCACCATAGGGGGTTGAAGATGTTGTGTAACCCCCCGTGTGTCTGACTCTCTCACCTTTGATGTTAACGGCAAGGTTTACCGACTAAAACCCTAACCTCCCTTGGCCCTCCAGAATCCACGTGTGCAGTCTGCAGCAGAACAGTGGCTCCGATATCCATCTCCTCCGCTGCAGACTGCACCGGGCCATTTCGTTTGCAACTGTAACCACTCCCACTACCATTGGGTAAATGGTTACAGGATCTCGTGTGACCTCAGTAGACGGAGAGATCCCAGCAGCACTGCTTTCTGCATTCGGCCTGCGATGTAATTTGCATGTTCTCAACAGGCCGGAATGCTTTTGATGTTTTGGAGGAAAGTTGGTCTCATTGTCCCCAGCACTCCAATTATCAGCACGACGAGCTTGATTTTGAACCTTCAATACAGCTTGCGAATCTCGAACAGGTGTTCCTGATATTTCATCCGTTTTTCGTCCTCTTTGCTGACTATATTTGTTTCTGCTGGTGCAGAAAACTCGATGACGAAGATGGATTTGTCATCGAAGTCAACAAGGACGATGTCAGGCTTATTGGCTGATATTTGCCTGCTCGTCGGGAATGAGTAATTCCAGTATATTCGGCATGACTCATTCCCGACTACGGATTCAATATCAGTGGGGACGTACGGCAAAACTGGGGTTGCATCAATACCATAAGTGCTGCGAAGATGGTAATACAGCACTCGAAGAGCCGCATTGTGACGTTCGATGTATGCTGAAACTGCATATATTGGGCATGCTGCCAAAAAATGCATTAGTGTCTCAGCATGACATCTACACAATCTACAAAGCGTACTCTGTACCGCCTGGTGTAAGACGCTCTGGCGATACGCTAAGGTATTGATGACCCCATCCTGGCATGCGAAGATAAAACCCTCGGTCTCGGATTTCAAGCCGGATGATCTTAAGAACGAGAAGGTCATCTCTGCCTACGAGCCAAGTTGTTGGACATTTCGAAAAAATTGTCCATGCAATGGCTTGTGGATATGCCTTCCCTCCAACATACGGAGTTGTTCCTTCCATATGTTAGCCCTGAGACGCACTGGGCACAGATTGATGACTGATTCAGCCTCCTGTGCACCACTACGTCCCACGTTGAAAACCAGACCGAGGTTTCGCGCTGCTCGTTCCGCCGCGTTGTACAAAAACGCCCCCTTCCCCTGAATTTCATGCTGATGAACTAGCATCATCAGGGGATCCTCCGTTCGATTAATCACGTCGCAAGCTGTCTCGAGGAACAATCGGTCATGCATACACTCCAGGCTTAAAAAGCCACGACCTCCCATATTTCGGGGCAAATACAGTCGTTCCACGGAAGATCTTGGATGCAAACTGCGTTGCATACAAATCATCTTCCGTGTGCTTCGGTCAAGATCCCTTAGCTCGTCAACGTTGCACTTCACTGCTCCAAAAGAATACAGCACTGGTGATACGGCCAACATATTCGGGGCTGCCACCTTATTTCTCCCGGTCAATTCTGATGACCAGATCTGACGGAGAATGCCCCGGTATTTCTTAATGATGGTGGTTTTAGCAGCCTGCGCATCCTGGACATGCCTTTGAGGTACGCCCAGGTATGTGTGGGCTTCTTCGGCGCTAAGATGGCGGATGACATTTCCGTTGACGAGCTCCATATCGTTGTTATGGGAGCCTGACCTTCCTTTGTGCAAATGAACGACTGCACACTTGTCCAATCCGAATTCCATGCCGATATCTCTCGAGTATGTGAGGGCGGTGTTCAGAGATCGATAATTGATCCTCGCCTGATGCGTATAATTTAAGATCGTCCATATAGAAAAAATGGGTGATCTTATGTACACGTTCACCACGCGGTCCACACATGTACCCTTGAGATTTCCGGAGAGCAACGGATAGAAGCAATAGTAAGATGCAGAAGAGCAGAGGACTCAGAGAATCTCCTTGATAGACACCTCTTTGGAATTGAACCAGTCTAGACATAGTTCGACGCTTGCCCGATGTCATGTTTTCCAAAGAGGCATCAGGTCTTCTACAATTCTCACTATGTTTGGGTGGACATGGAGGCGTTTGAGCAACAAGCTTAAAAGCTCGTGCGATGTTGAGTCATACGCCTTCATGTAATCCAGCCAGGCTATCGACAGGTTACGCTTGTTCTGGACTGCGTCCTGACAAACACACCTGTCGATAAGCAAGTTGTCCTTGCAGCCGGATACACCCATTTTGCAGCCTCGTTGTTCTACTATCCGTTGCCACACCGGTTTCACGGATTTCTCAATACGTTCGTTCAAGATGTTAGGGAACAATTTGTATAACGTATTGAGACACGTAATCGGTCTATGGTTTCTCGGATCGCACAAGTCTCCCGATTTTGGGATCAGTGTCGTTCGGACCTCCACCAGCCAGTGCGGAATGGGTTAGTCTCCATTTATATAAGAGGTGAATATTCGGGGTAGGTGTTGATGGACAGAAGTGAACTTCTTCCACCAATAGTTGTTAATTCCATCCCAGCCCGGCGAGGAGAAATTCCTCGCTCCTGTGATGTAATTGTTCACCTCTAATGCACTGACGGGTGGGCAATCTTCACTTTGTTGTGTGACTTCGTCGCACAACTCGGTGAAGATTTCAATACCTGGAGTGTCTGCATTAAGCCTAGATGTTTTCTCGTAGATGTTCCCCCAGAATTCCTCAACTGCGGCCATCGACGGAAACTCGCTTGAGTCTGCGATACGATGTTTGAAGAGTTTGGAAGGATTCGTCCAAAATATTGAGTTTTGTCGAATTTTATCCGCTAAACGTTGCTTGACGTTGAGCAACTTCAGCTTGTTCAGTGTGTGATAGTACGTCCGCAGTTGTTGTGCGAACTTCTTGACTTTAGCCGTAAATGAACAGCCAGATGTTAAATAGTTGATCACACACTGAATTCGGGAAGCGAGTTTCCGTGTCAGTCGAATCTTGCCGTTCAATTGAGACACGCGTTTTGTAATCTGCCGACTCCCCGATATCTGTACCAGATTTCGCGGAATCACCAGATCACTTGCAGCCTCGTAAACGGCACAATTGACTTGCCACAGGTCGCAGTCATCTGGAAGAGCATCCAGAAGTAGGCTATTTGCTCTATCTAATTCTCGTTGTTTAGGCAAAACTGTTGTTGTCAAATTTTGCCTAAACACGAGTGTCGTGCTTTCATAATGTGGAGCATCTCTCTCAGCACCGCGTACGGGCTCAGTTGTTATTGCCCGCACACCCGGTACCGGTTGACAGCTGGGAACAACGAAACCTATCCGCCACAGATAGGCCACATAATCTCTCAGTTGTTGTTGAGAAAAGCGATCTGCCAGTTCGGGATGCATTACTGCAAACCGACTGTGCATTCGCGCCATGTAGCCCCTCTGTTGCGGACAGCTCTCCTCATAGCAGCGCATTAGATCTTGCCTGAGATCCTTCGTCCACTGAAATCGTCCATGGGCATTCGTACGTTGTTGTCCCGGGACACCTGTTTCGGCTCCTCCACCTTGGGACTGGGCTGCATCCGAAGCAGCCCGATGGTCAGGAGCCCTGCGCGTTGCATTCTTTGTAACCGCAAATACAGGGAGTAGGGTGGTTGGCCCTACTCCCTGTTGTTATGCCTCTCTCATTTGTCTCTTACCTCGCCATCCACTGGAGTTGGTTACCCATTCTCTGGCAAGGTTGCTAAGAGTCCAGGGCCCACCGGGTTTAATGAGCACACGTGGAGGTGAGAGTAGGCCATTTGGGAAGATAGGCTAAGATGCAGCTTTTTGCATAGCCGCATTGTGTTACGCATCATTCCCTTTGGGCCCCTACTCCCTGTTGTTGCAGATACAGTGCATTAGGCACCATAGGGTGTTGTGTAACCCCCCGTGTGTCGGACTCCCTCACCTTTGATGTTACCGCAAGGTTTACCGACTAAAACCCTAACCTCCCTTGGCCCTCCAGAATCCACGTGTGCAGTCTGCAGCAGACAAGTGGCTCCGATATCCATCTCCTCCGCTGCAGACTGCACCGGGCCATTTCGTTTGCAACTGTAACCACTCCCTCTACCATTGGGTAAGTGGTTACAGGATCTCGTGTGACCTCAGTAGACGGAGAGATCCCAGCAGCACTGCTTTCTGCATTCGGCCTGCGATGGAATTTGCATGTTCTCGACAGGCCGAAATGCTTTTGATGTTTTGGAGGAAAGTTGGTCTCATTCCTCCCAGCACTCCACTTATCAGCACGACGAGCTTGGTTTTGAACCCTCGATACAGCTTGCGAATCTCGAACAGGAGATCGTCCTCTTTGCTGACTATATTTGTTTCTGCTGGTGCAGAAAATTCGATGACGAAGATGGATTTGTCATCGAAGTCAACAAGGACGATGTCAGGCTTATTAGCTGATATTTGCCTGCTCGTCGGGAATGAGTAATTCCAGTATATTCGGCATGACTCATTCCCGACAACGGATTCAATATCAGTGGGGACGTACGGCAAAACTGGGGTTGCATCAATACCATAAGCTCTGCGAAGATGGTATTACAGCACTCGAAGAGCCGCATTGTGACGTTCGATGTATGCTGAAACTGCATATATTGGACATGCTGCCAAAAGATGCATTAGTGTCTCAGCATGACATCTACACAATCTACAAAGCGTACTCTGTACCGCCTGGTGTAAGATGTTCTCGCGATACGCTAAGGTATTGATGAACCCATCCTGGCATGCGAAGATAAAATTATTGTTTTTATTATTATTACTATTATTATTAATTCTGGTCAAAGACCAAAAGAAATATTATGTGATTTCAAAATGATTGAATGGTGATTTTACAATATTCGTTTTGAACACAAACTATGTCGGTAATTTTTTACGTTATTTACATATTATCAGTACCATGATATTTATTAGATTATATTTTATTTTGCGAAGTTGTGTTTTGTAATTGCTGTATCCAAGAAAATATAAAATTGATACATTTTTATCGCGGTTACAATGTGAAATTCGAAAATGCACAAGTAATTGTGTCGCGTGGGAATGACAGCCATGACCAGAGTGTAATAAAATAATGGAATATATTGCTTATTTCTCTATGTAGAGCAACCACAAGAAACCACCGAAGTCAATCGGACATCAATTGATTTAAAAATTTGCTACGAACTGTTATGGCAGATTGGAAGTGGTGGATTGCTCAGTATAGACCAGTGTTAAATTAAAAAAAAAACGTTAATCGGTTTTTTGTAGGCCGTATTTAAGACCTTACGGTAGAAAACGAAATCGAGCAGATAATATATAAATTGCGTTCGGGCAATGGGACGTGGAATGAAGATTGCGTGTACTACCTCATACGCAATAGCAGAATGGAAAAGCTGAAATAGTGAACAGGACAATTCTTGTGCATGGTCCAACAATGCTGCGAGCAAAGTATGTCCCGAAATTCATGTTTGCGAAACCCACAAATGCTGCGGTATATGTGCTCAATTGCACAACTCATTCAAATCGGGAACATCTCAAAGCGCCATATGAGGTGTGGGCAGGAAGCTGAACTTGTGTCACACCAGAATTTTTTGATCAGCAGAGCTGACGCACCAGAAATATTCAGGAAGAAACTTGATAATAAATCGAAGAAATTCACTTTTGTTGGATATTGAGAAGAATCATCGAATTGCCGGTTGTATGATTCAGTGTCTGAAATCATCGCAGTATTAAGAGATGTCACGTTCGATGACAAGCTCGGTGATGTAAGTCTGAATCCGATGATAGAGTATTGATCGCAGTGATCGTAGTGTATAGTAGAGGAAGCAAAAGAGTGACTGTATAGGGTGTAGATTAAATAAGTCACTTTAAGGATTAAACAGGCATCAAGTTGATGGTACCGAAAATTTTGCATTTTTCTAAACAAGTTGAATTTTTAACAAAGCGATGCTGATCTTTATATTTTTAGAGGCTATGTCAGCGAAGTGAATGTGTATATAGCTCTGTTTGTTGATAATGGTATAGTAGCTTATAGCCAAGAAATTCATTGGTGTACAGATCGAGCAAAATAGGGAATCGCAAACTATGTACATTCATCGAACCGATTATGTGTAAAGAGTGTTAAAAAAATTGGAATGGTAGAAGCGAAAACGGTGTGTATACCTGATGACCCTAACGCAATCTTATATCCAGTAATAGGTGATGAAAAGTGCGAAGGGTGTCTTTTCGGTTCTGGAGTTGCTGACATTTCTCGCCGTTGTACCCAGTCCAGACACTGCGAACGCGGTTAACTCCATTTCGACGTTTTTAAACAATCATAACCATGCAGAGTGGAAAGCTGCATAGAGTATTTTTGCTTATTTAACTGGAACAAAGCTTCTCCATATACGTTATACGCGATCGACAATAGGGTGTTTTCCGATATGCACAACGGTTTATGAACACGGTCTAGTCAACACCCAAAGTTTATCATAAATCCTTCCAATAGCAAATCCACCTCATCTCTCCAGGATCATCGATTCCTTAGCCACTTGTCAAATCATTACTTTCTTGGAAAACTATCGGTTGCTACACCCCAAACAATGTTGATTCCCTAGGTTTACACAGCACACAATTAGCTTTGCTATTCCTCCTGGACGACGTCCGATAGGGAATCGACAGAGGCTCCATTAGCATCTTAGTCCTGTTCGATTTCTCGAAGGCCTTGACTCCCTTAGCCATTTAGTCATATTGGCCTGCCAACGCAAAATTGGCTTTGAGGACTCTGCGCTCCTATGGATGCATTCATTCCTGTCCGGTCGATCCCAATCGATCATTGGATTGGATGGAAAAGCGTTTCAACTGGAGTACACTGCATACGGAGTCCCTCAAGGCACTAGTGGACCTATTCTCTTCATCATCGTCATTATGAAGCTAAGCATCATGGGCTTACTCATAACGCTCGTAAAACGCAAGCCAACCAGAACCTTGCTACCACTAAGAACGTAATATTACTGAAAATTGTTGTTGAAAACGATATAAATCCCTACACCAGAGTGGTGCAATTTGTGGATGCCTTCTCATCCAAAATTCATTGTCCTTTATCGGCTGATGTATCGGGGATCATTTTTATCTCCAGCTGTGCACTGTCACTCGTTAATGCACTGGTCATCCCTCATCTCGATTACGTCTCTCTCATCATCGCTGATCTTTCGGGCTATCGTAACATTAAATTACATCGCTTATAAAATAAAGTACTGAGGTTCATATATCGCTTACAACGTGACGATAAACTTGCATCCTTTCGCAAACAGTAAACTGTTTATAAGTGACACTCAAAAGATTGTACTTCTTGGGTAATATAACGCATTAGATTGCCACCGCCAGTCCGCTATCATATCTGCCATCCAGAATTATTCCAATTGATAATTCGTTGCCACGTTCATTTCGTATTCAGACACCCGCATATATGTTACCAACCCACCGTACAATCATTCTCGATCACTGCAATTCAGTTTTGGAAATCGTTAAGACACCATCTACAAAACAATCGTTACGGTGTCAAACTCAACTTCCTTTCGTCCATATCCCTTCAATCACTTATACATGGCCGACCACATGTAGCGCTCGAATTATACTCATGTTAGTTATGTTATATTATAATATAACTTATAATATAAGTTAGGGTTATAATTCTAATATTTTACCTCGCAGTTTCATTCAACTGAGGGCATGAGTTAATTTTTTATCTGAAAGTACAACTTCTTAGAAATCATGTACTAAAATCCCAGATCAATTCGAGTTAAACTAAACGAGATATGGAGCCAAGCGACCCGTCCCTTCGAAACCGGTCGAATGTGCCAAGCAGGTAGTCGCAGAAATTCGAGTGTTGGCTTGTTTACCAACGGTTATCGGTGTCGGCGTGAGTCAGTTGTGATTTCGGCATTGTTTCGAACGGACGTATTTCACAATTTCGTAGTTTTTCTGTACATTTTGAAATTATTTACATTCCTCTGAACGGCTGTAATTCGTAATATCGCCGTTTGTATTTCAATTTTAAAGTTACATTTGAAGCAAAAGAATGGAAAGAAAGATTTCCAGAGAAGATCGAAAGCTGAGTAAGGTTAGGAAGAATTATTGATTTTTTAACTGTATTCACTGCACTTTCAACTCTTGTACAATGTTCAAAGTGTGACAGTGAAATTGAATTTTAATCGTGTAGAATGGTAGGACTTGGCTTTGGAATTGAAATAAAATGTGACAATTGTAAGATGGCGGTGATCATTCCGTTAATTGAGAAAAGGCCTTATTTATGAAGTAAATTCTAGATTTACTTTCGTTATACGTTTGTTAAGCTTAGGCTTGGCAGGATGCGATAAATTTTGCAGCCTAATAGATGTATGGAGTAATTTTGTTGCTAAATCGGGGTATAATTTATATATCAAAAATATATGTGAGAAAATACAATCGGTAGCAAAAAGGCTTTACTCCATGGCTGCTGCACAAGAGAAAAACGAAACATGCGAAGCAAATGAGCTGCAAGATACTACAAATTTGACTGTTTCCGGCCATGGCTCGTGCCAAAAACGAGATTTCTCTTCATTGTACGGTGTTTCTTCTCTCATAGGATAGTACACAGGAAAAGTGCTGGATATTTGCGTGAAAAGTGGGATATGTCAAAAGTGTAAAACGTGGGAGTCGAAATTAAATACTTTGGAATTTGAAGAATGGCACAAGAATCACGTCGAATTGGGTGAATGTGAAGCAAACCATGTGGAACGTGCAGGAAACATGGAGGTTTCGGCAATGACAGAAATGTTTCAACGTTCAGAAGAAAATCAGGGCGTAGAGTATAAATATTATATAGGCGACGGATATAGTAAGACGTACACTGGCGTGATTCAATCTCAACCATATGGCGAAGATTTCATAGTACACAAAAAAGAACGCGTCAGCCATGTGCAAAAAAGAATGGGCAAACGGCTACGCGACGTTGTAAAAAACACAACTGCAGAAAAGGAAATAAAAACCGGAAAAAAAGCTGGTCAAACAAGAGGAAGCAAAATTTTGTCCGGATAAGGCAAACTTACCGCTAAAACAATCGACAGATTGATGGTATATTATAGGTTAGCGATAAAAGGAAATTGTGAATCCGTAATAAAAATGAATGATGCGATTTGGGCGACCATTTTCCATTATAATTCCACTGACGAAGATCCACAGCACGATAAGTGCCCGGCCGGCGCCGACTCCTGGTGCGGTTACCAAAAAGCTTTGGCCACCGTCGGAGTACGGTGTTTTTTAAATACGTGTCTTGGCATAACTTAGATCTGATTAGATTTTGTCGCAGATGCATCCGTCCATTACTAAAAAACATTAGCCCCTATAAAGGTTGTATGTATTTTCTTCCTAAAGTCAACGAGAATGCCATAAAAACTGTTTTAAAATGCTTATGACTATTGTCTGCAAAAGTATTGAATTTGGTCACCTCGGCAAAAAAATTACCCTGTAGTTTTTCATCAAATTTCGACGTTTCGACCCCCTACCCCTCATGATACGAAAATAACTATTTCGGTATATCTAAAAGAAGTTTTATAGATATTTAAAAGATATCCATCATGGATCTTTTCGACACTTTCAAGATATCTTTGACGAATTATATGTATATATATATTGTATACATAAGATCATAATAATACAGACAGTAATTAGTAAAACATAGTAATCATGTAATATGCATCGAATAGTCTATTACAATACAAGTGCATGAAGTAAGTGTTTTGCAACTTTTATTTATTAATACTTCGGCTGGCTTGTCGTCGGCGTCGAAGTTTTGCAAATGCTCATTTTCAATGTTACGTCGACTCAGGCCATAGGTCATAGTTGTAAATCATTTTGAATTTTCATACATATAAGAAACGCTATATTGTTGTAACATATCTATCGAAGCCATTTAGACCTAAATATGATTAGACCCCCAAATATCGATATAATTTTTTAATATAATTGAAAGCTGTTAGTAAACGAACGAGTATTATTGCTACCTCCGAGAGCCAAAAAGTTACATGCTTTGCATGCAGGAAAGACCACTGTCAATCGTGCTCATTGCTGCACAAACAACGAATAAAAAGCGCAAATCGACCTCTGTTTTGGCGCAACCACGATTATTACGGTCTGGTGGCGCTTCTTCAATTGCATCTGAGCCAGTACGTACGGATTTTCAGGTTTTTATGCTGAGTATAAACTTAATTATTTATCACTCAATGAAAAATTAGATAAGGCTTTAGCAGTATCATCGTGGGTCGATAAATTAGAATCAGATGTTGCCAAAAATTCAAATAGTATCGATACACTTCGACAGCAGTTGCAAATTGAAAAAGCTCGATCTGGTTACATTACCAGAAACTGTGACCTTCTGGTGAGTGGATTAGTGGAAGCAGCAAATGAGGATTTACGGGCAATTATGATGAAAATTTCACAGGAACTAAATGTAACTATGGAAACTCGCGATATGCTGCTCCAAGACATAATCAAGGGTATGGTAGCTAAAAAAGCTTTATGCTCGAACTCTATCGATACGTCGTTACCTAAAACGAAGATATTTATAAATGAAAGTCTACCTCCGGAAACTCTTGATTTATTAATAAAAGGAAGGTTATTGTGCCGTGGCCAACCCACCAAGAGATGCTACTTATACCAAGGCATTGTTCATTATCGACCCGATAATGGAAAACCTTCTGTGATGATCTTGAAAGAAGAAGATCTTCAGCGCATCAAAGATTGACGGTTTGTGCTTGGCCCATCTACTGACTCAACTTCGAGGAATGGTACTTCAACTTCTTCGTCAACTTCGTCATTTTTAATTAATAATTCGCTTAATGTTTGTCACATAAATGTTCAGTCGTTAGTTTCACAGTCTAAAATAAATTCTTTTAGAGATTACTTCAAACATAATTTTTATCATGTTGTTTTGAATGAAGTTTTCAAAAATAAGTTGTACACTTTTTTATTAAATGCTGATAAGGATAAGCGTCAGGTCCTGTCGAAACTGGAATGACTTGTAACATTTACGGGATTTAATTATTATTTTTGTTATTAGCATTAATTTGTAACTCATTGCAGCCAATATGTATCTATTTATTTTATTAATTCTACTTATAATATTGTGTGTCGACCGCGGTATTAGTATTTGTTTTGTATTTCTTTTTCTTGATTTCTATGCCCTTTAATTTCTATGTATTTTGTATGGTTGGCTAAGTGGTTCTATCTCGAGCCAAAATAAATGATTTACTACTACTACTACTACTACTACTACTACTACTATTACTACTACTACTACTACTACTACTACTACTATTACTACTACTACTACTACTACTACTACTACTACTAAGGAATAGCCGACTCTCCACTGGGTTAAAGTTTCTGAGCGAGCGAAGCGAGCGAGGCTCCAGGCCAACACTAGTTTTAATTGCAAACTTGATCGCTTTGTGAACAATTAAAAATTACGCCACTTTTTTTTTTTAAATGTATAACATGTGTTAATACAACGTTATCAGAGTGTATATGTGGGAATTTGTGCGAAAAATGTTCGATTTTAATATAAAATTATGAACGTTGCGCAAACAAAAAAATGTCCAGTATTTATTTAATAATATATTTTTTCCGTAATTTTTACACAACCAAGAAAATGGTAAGAAATTCTGAAATAATGATGTGCATAGATGACGCGGCACGGGCTTCGTTTCCACTGTTGCGGAAAACCGGTCAACGAAGAAAAACACAACGTTGCTGATATTTTGTAGAATACACATGTTGGCAGTTTTCAAAATTTTTTTTCCAGAATTTTTCATCATTTACTTGCTTGTGTAAAAATTGCGGAAATAATCTATTATTAAATAAATACTGGACAATTTTTTGTTTGCGCAACGTTCCTAATTTCATATTAAAAGTCAACATTTTTCACACGAATTGTCCCCAAACACACTCCGAGAACGTTACTCTATGTTAACGCATTAAAAGCAACAATTTTTATCCATTTCAGCCAACCCCCAAGTAACAAGTTTCAAGTGAATTAAATTGATTTTTTAATTTTGAGCCCCATATTTGATCCGCCATTCTTAATTTGGTAAATCTTACGTTTCATTCGTAATCAGCGACCTCGAAAACCTCGTTATAACAAATTTACTGAAAATCTGATATATTTAAAAAAAGTTATAAGCCAATCTGATTTTTTTTATTGGAAAAAGGTTCCACCCACAAACCATGGAAAATAGGTTCCTTCGTCATGAGAAAACATAGCAGTGAAATGAAACGTCAATGCAAAAGACCAACAGCAGAAAACCACTAATCCAAAAACGTCATATTTCTGAAAACGAATATCAAACAGAAGGCACGTTTGCGAATAGATGCTGTGCGTCTGTAAAGTTGGGCCTTGTCGGCCGTTTTCGTCTTAGACTTGGTCGGTAAAACGCAGAAAGGAAGCTATTTAGAGCACAATTAATTCATTTTTCAAAAACTCTCGTTCTGAAAACTTTCCTAGTTTAACTGGTTTTTCTTTTCATGAAATTTCAATAGCGGATCTGACCAAATTTATTACCAAAATCAACTGTAGAAGCTCATGAAATTATAATATCTCTGGTGAAATGCTTTTAAGAGTTGCTAATGTCTACCGCAGTTTCTCCAGATTGTCAATTATATAATTATCAACAGCGGATATCTGGATTTTTGAAAAGTCGCTTTCGTACCTATTCCTAAGAATTCTCAAGGGAACGTCGCTTACCATCGCTCTCAAATGTTTTTGAAGAAATCGTCTCTGATCAATTACTCAAACATTTCAACAATTGCAAACTTTTTCCTGCCTTTCCGTCTGGACTTAGACGTTATTATGGTTGTACATAACTCGTGAACATCTCAGAAGATGTTTGAAGTAATTGGATTAAACTTTTGTTAAGTATTGTCAGTCTGCTTGATTTTACTCGAGTCTTTGAGATTATCAATTATGAGTTACTTTTAAGTAAACTTGCTTATTACGGGGTATCTGAAGGCTCGTGTGAATTGATTGGTTCGCATTTGCATAATACATTTGCAATTTGTTGTAACTAGCTAGGATATCTTAACCCGCACATATGAACATAAATTATTAAACTGTAGAGTCCCTCAAGGAGCTAAACTACGTGCTTTGTTATTTATTATATTTACTGCGGATGTTTATGATAGCTGTAAAAGAGTTAGTATCAAAACCTATGCTGATGACACTCAGATTTTGATGCCTTTTCATCCTGATGATACTGTTGAGGTAGTTTCTACCTTCAAATCTGAGTTGCCTTCTATTGAGAAGAACGTTGATGATAATTCGCTTGCTATAAACCCTAATAAATCGAAGATTTTGCTAAGTGGTAGTGAGAGCTTGTGCACCAAGATTGATTTTGACAGATCAGATTTTCAATTAAAGGTAGCCCGTGAAGCAGAGAACCTTGGTTTGTATATTGAAAGTTCTTGGAACTTCTCAACTCATAAGCATGTCGATATAGTAAAAAAATCAAGGAATGCATATTCGCGTTTACGTAATTTATATCCTTTCAGATGTGCATTCAGTCGGTGGGCAAAAATGAAATTGTGTGAGTCACTTATCCTTCCTCACATCTCGTATTGTATATTAATAGATCTTTGATCCCTGTATTACAGTAAAAGATTAAACAAGAATACAGGCTATTCAGAAAGCCTGTATTAGTTTCGCTTTTGGAATTTGGAAAATATGACCATATCTGTCAGGGTGGTTATCATACCAGACAATATATTACTTATATAATACAATTCTATACAACCAAATTTTGTCTCTATATAAATCTATATAAGGGACATTCCATACAGAGGGCAAACTTTGAGTCTCAGCTTTTGTTCATAATTGGGCATTTTGATGTCTTTCGGGTGTACTTGAAGTTCATTTGCCGATTTTCCAAAATTTCAATTATTTTGCAAGATATTGTTAATTGAATTTTTTGGTCATTTTTTTTTTCATTAATTTTTATCTCGAAATCTATTGACGTTAGAAAAAAATGTTTTCTACAAAAGTTGTGTAGAAAACATTGAAATGTAATAATATGTGTTAAAAAGATTAATAATATAAGTCTTTAATCAATTTATTTAAAAATTAAATTTTTAATAATTTTTGTGTACCCGAAGTACATCATTTTTTTTCAAAATATTTTTAAATTGGAGCTCTAAATGTTCTTTAAAACCTTTCAGAGACGCGTTTTTTTACATTTTCAAGAAATTAATTTTGAAATTTTCGTTGCGACGAAACCGCCCGCAGGGTACTAAATATAGCTTTCCAAAGCATTTGCGACTTGCACGAAATCATTCTACATTCTCTTCTTCACAATTATTTCAATTTCTTATTAATATTATGACCTATTTATAGGGTGCATTCGGCGCGTTTCTGAAAAAATAATTTAAAAAAAAAAATGGTGCAGTCCCCATTACGCCTAATGCACCGGTTTTTGATTTTTTACACTACTGTTATATTTAAAAGTAGTAATATGAAATATTATTTGTATATAGGCTGTGAATAAATGTGAAACATTTAAGTATGTTAAATTAGTGACATTTAATATTTTTATTCAAGTAGTTTTTATTAAATATTTAATACAGAAGAAACACTGTCGTCGAAACTTGAAACTGTTTTACATCGAATTGTATTATTCGTCAGTGAAATGAAAGAATGAAAACTACGTGTACCAGATATTGTTTTACAAGTTAAGAATCGTTGTACTAAAAACGCTATTACCTCGTTCTGCTCCTCATTTGAACAAAAATCATACGTTATTGTGTCAAATTTTTGTTCAACCAAGTCGCAAAATACTTTTGGAGTTGAAATAGGTACAGTATCTGGTCTACGTAAACTTTCACGTTTAACGTACCTTTTTACTGTACCACCAATTCCATCGCAAGCCTTTTTTCCGTGAGATGTAGCAAAAAATTTTTTCGCCAAAATTTTTTTGGCTTTTATACCAAAATCATGAAAATGATTCACTAAATTACGAAAATTCTTTTTATTTTTATTTTGCGACGCGGCTCCATCCTAGAAATAATAAATTTTTTTTATTTTATTTGATTCATATTTTTTCTTAATCCAAGAAATTAATTTTCTTTTAATTAGGTAAACAGCTTCAGTGGAGTGTTCAGTATTTTCTGAAATTAAAACATAACATTCAAATGTGCATGTGTTATAATCATCTTGAGCAGGCTGATAAATGACGAAAGGATGAATTGTCGTCTGATTGTTGTTCCAATGATGACTTTGTATTGCATTTTGTATCAAAAATGAAAAATTTTCTGAAAAATCACCAATAACAATTAGTTCTCCGTCCTTTAAATGTAATTTAAGATTTTTTAAAAACTGACTTTGTTGTTTAGCTATGAAATTGTGGACTTAGCGGATGTCTCTTCTTTGGCAATTGTTTGCATAAATGTTTCGATTCTTGCGTGATTCTAGGGAAGAACCATAGCGGGTAATCGATATGAATAATATTCTTCTTACGGAGAGTTTCTTTTATTTTGGTAGCAATATCATTAAATCCAGGGCAAAGATTACATTTCTTCAAATAATAATTGTTATTTGGTTCAATACAAATCATTCCATTTAAAATATTTTCATAACTGCATACAGAAAGGTCTTCAAAAATACTTTTTAAATCATTCAACATTAACTTAACATTTTTGTGTATTTTACACACATATACAGTATGTGTACCACTACTATCAGCAAAAATACATTGTTTTGGACGAAACTCAGCAAATTTACTGAAACCTACTTTTAGATGTGGATGTGAAGATTTAAATGCAATATGGGCTTCTTTTAAATTGCACAAAATTAAATGCTTTTGTATTTTAATTTTTTCACCATTTTTTTGGCGAACACAAACGCAATCTTTTTGCCCTGGCATAATTCGGCCTATTTCTTCAGAAAGATGAAAATTTGTTATTTCTTCAATCAAAGCAGATGGAAAAGGTTTAGAATGTATAGGTAAATATGATCCAAAACCATACTGATTTTGAACACTTTTTGCTTTTTTTGCTAACTTATATATAATATTAATTTCATCTTTTAACTTCATAATGCTCCAATTTATTAGTGTGACAGTTAACCAACGAATCAATTCTCGAATATTTAACGCAGGGTTAACATTATTTTTAAACAAATATATCATTTCTGCTCCAATATCTCCCTCTATATAATCTGAATCAGTTCGACAAGAAAAAGGAGATGATACTGTACTCTCAATTTCTTCAACACGGGGGGTTAACCAACATCATCAACCCCCTATGGTACCTAACGCATTTCCACCCTCCGTAAAAAAAAAAAAAAAATAGAAATGAATAAAAAACTGAATAATTGAGATAATAGTAATGAAGAAGAATAATATCATTATCATAATTAGATGTCCCAACATTCGCATTAATATCATTATTATTAATAGAAGTTATACTTACAAAACTATTTTCCGATGGTTCTTTCTTCTTCAACAGTAAGAATTTGCAGGATGTGCAAATATATTTTCCCAAGTCGGGATGGTTCGTTCTTAGTGATGATGTTGTCTTAGAAACAGATTTTTCAACCCAAACGTGTTTCGGTAGCTTCAACGGGTTGCAGCAAACTTTTTTAGGCATTGTAATCAACTGACAGAAAAAATGTTCAAAATTAAACAATACTAGTACGATGCAAAAGAAAATTCACGTTTCACTCGCTTAGATGTTGCTCCCGCAAGAAACAAAATCACTATGTCTTTGTAACCTTTTCTAAATTTTTTATTAGTATGTGCCTGCATACACATGTAATGTTTTCAGAGGTGGGTCATGAAAGTCCTTTGTTAAGAGCATTCCGGATGTTATTGCTACGTTGCCTATAATTCTTTCAATATAATTTACGACCTTGTAGAAAGAAATAGCAATTTAAAAACACATTCTTTTCATCGCTTAGTTCTAGGTATTCAATATTTTTGGAGAAAAAGATTAGATTTCCTTACCATTCCGAATTCTTTCGACCGAAATACCCCAGGTAAACGATTATTTTTATTATCATTTACGTAGTTTTAGTTAGAAAGTCTTAATTTCAGAAAATATTGAACATTGTACTGTTTTCATTTTCACTTAAATGTCCCAAATTTATTTATTACATATATAAACAATATTTTATGTTTCTACTATTGAACAAATTAGTGCAGTGAGAAATTAATAGCAATCTTCTGGATTTGGCCTAATGGAGATACTACCATTTTTTTACTTATTTTAAAAACTTGTAGGGTGGTGAGGAAATGGGTCATAATATTAATAAGAAATTGAAATTAATGTGAAGAAGAGAATGTAGAACGATTTCGTACAAGTCGAAAATGCTTTGGAAAGCTAAAATTTCTCGAAAAGGTCAAAAAACGAGTCTCTGAAAATTTCACAGTTTTTAAAGAACATTTAGAGCTTCAATTTAAAAATATTTTGAAAAAAAAATTATGTACTTCGGGTACGAAAAAATTATTAAAAATTTAATTTTTAAATACATTGATTAAAGACTTATATTATTATTCTTTTTAACACTTATTATTAAATTTCAATGTTTTCTACACAACTTTTCCAGGAAACATTTTTTTCTAACATTAATAGATTTCGAGATAAAAATTAATGAAAAAAATGACCAAAAAATTCAATTAACAATATCCTGCAAAATAATTGAAATTTTGGAAAATCCGCAAATGAACTTCAAGTACACCCGAAAGACATCAAAGTGCCCAATTATGAACAAAATCTGAGACTCAAAGTTTGCCCTCTGTATGGAATGCCCCATAACTGTTATTATTAGAAAAAAAGTTGGAATTGAATTCTGGTTGTCGTCACACTACTCAAGGATACCAACTACTGAGCTATAGATGCTTAAATGTCTTAATCGATTACGAATTTAATGTTAAATTCAATATGATGGCTAATTTCTTTAAAAAATAATCTTGAGATCGCATATAAATATATTACATATATTTAGCAGCCATGTGGAAGGGTTGTTATGAGGACATTTATATATAAAAAGTAGCTATTAGGGGAACAAACGGTCTATTTGGGTATAAAAAGTGTATACTTTGAGACCATGTTACTTCGGGGACATTTAAAGATATAGATGAATGGAGAAATATAATACGGAACCTAGTTGCGGCGAGACCTAGGTCTAGGTAGGGTTCTGTAGAAGTTGGGTTAGGATAGTTTAACGGGGAGTACGGGGTCCGAGCCTTGAATACAACTACAAATATCGAGCACGCTTGGCACGCTGCTGTTGAAGAACATCGTTTTCTTCGTCTTCTTGGTCTCCAGCAGGATCACTTGCAAAGATACCGGCACAGAAGACTTCACATTTTTCACAAATTCGTCAGGAGGTGGGTAGTTGTCTGTATCATAACACACCGCGTGAATGTCTGAACGAATAATAGCTGCAGCTTCGCACACAACTAGAAGCATTTCTATTCGTGGGTCTGCTTCTTTCTTCTCGTATCATTTGCCGCTAAGCAGTCGATAGCCAACATTTGTAAAGCATATCATTTTTCCAAGGTTTTGCCATTCAACGATAATAATATCATCACCGAATTTTTTCTTCAATTGAGCTTTTACGGTTTTCAAATGAGGAATTTGATCTGTAGTCACTTGGTTCACTAATGTCTCCAGTGAAAACTGACACTCGCTCGAGTTATCTTCTAGATATACATAAATTTGTTCCATCGATACATCTATAATGTCATCAGAAAGTCTTCGTTTTTTAATTGTCGACAGCGCTCTAAGTACAAGGTTGTAACACTTTCCGTGATATCTACTTTTCAAGGCGACCGAGTCAGTTACATCTTTAAGGCGCTCTTTAATTGATGCAGCTGTGTCATCATTGCGCTCCTTCAGTTTGTCCAAAATGACGCCTTTCGATGTATTACACTTCAATAAACTAATTTTAACTCGGTTATCAACTGGGACTTTTAATGATGATTCGATTATTTCTTCACCACAAAATAAGCATATTTTTTCGAAATTAAAAGTCGGCTGAATTTTACGTGGCTCTTCGCGTTTTTTCACGCTGTTCAGCACTTCGTCGAGAAGCAGATAAAACGGACTTTTCTTTTGTTTAACCTTTGTAACATTTGCGATGTAAAACTATTTCATTCACTCCTTGCAATTTTTAACGAATGTGGTCATCTGCTTTTTTCTCATTTGCCAACCGAAAAGTTTGTATCTCTTTAGCTTTCACAACGCGACTACCTGTCACTACAGCTTCATTACACACTAAACAATTCGAGTCACTCATTTTAATGTTTTTTTTTAAAACCGCACTAACTGAAAGTTTGTAAAATATTCTTTTCAAAACGCATCCGCTCGCTATACTGTGCAAGACGCAACTACCAAAGATAGGGCGAAAGAGACGCCGGCGACCGGCAGCTGTTCGAACAGGTCCAAACACGACCTTTCTGATCCGCATTCCAATACTCGAGTCGTCGTATCATGTGTTTTTCTAGGTATAGCAGATGGTGACGTTCCAGACATTGCATACGAATATAACATTAACGAAACAGAATTTTAAAATAAAACCAAAGTCTTTACTTCATTACTATTATCTCAATTATTCAGTTTTTTATTAATTTCTATTTTTTTTGACGGAGGGTGGAAATGCGTTAGGTACCATAGGGGGTTGATGATGTTGGTTAACCCCCCGTGTGACTGACTCCCTTGCCCGTGGCGTAAACCCAGGGCAAGGTTTACCGACTAAAACCCTAACCTCCCTTGGCCCTTCATAATCCACTTGCGCAGTCTGCAGGAAAAAAGTGGCTACGATATCTATCCCTTCCGCTGCCGGAATGCTTTTGATGTTTCCGAGGAAAGTTGGTCTTATACCTCCCAGCACTCCAATTATTAGCACGACGAGCTTGATTTTGAATCCTTGATACAGCTTGCGAATCTCGAACAGAGTTCCCGATATTTCATCCGTTTTTCGTCCTTTTTGCCGACTATGTTTTTGTCTCTGCTGGTGCAGAGAACTCGATGACGAAGATGGATATGTAATCGAAGTCAACAAGGACGATGTCAGGTTTACTGGCTGATATTTGCCTGCTCGTCGGAAATGAGTAATTCTAGTATATTCGGCACGACACATTTCCGACTACGGATCCAATATCAGAATGAATTGGATGTATGCTGAGACTGCATATCGTGGACAAGCTGCCAAGAGATGCATTAGTGTCTGAACATGACATCGACACGATCTACAAAGCGTACTCTGCACCGCGTGGTGTATGATGGTGTGGTGATACTCTAAGGTATTGACGACCCCATCTTGGCATGCGAAGATAAAATCCTCGGTCTTTGGTTTCAACCCGGCTAATTTTAAGAAAGTGTAGGTCATCTCTACCGACAAGCCAAGTTTTTGGACATTTCGAAAAAATTGACCATGCAATGTCTTGTCGATATGCCTTCCCTCCAACATTAGTTAGTCATGAGACGCACTGGTCACACACGGAAAGAAATTTTCGGCAAAACACGCTCGGGACTTCGGCACTTGCTGCTTCACACTGTGAAGTAAGGCGGTTCAAGCAGCAGCAGCTCTGACACCAGAGTGATTTTTACTCTGCACTGTCGAGCATGACCAACTTCATAATCGGAATCAAGCTTTCCCGTTGTTGCCGGTGATAAAAGCTTAACGTACGAAGTACGTTTGACTACTGCACTCATCTCTCATATAAGAAATATATACATGCATCCTCAGTAATATATTATATGTACATCGCAATATTATAGGTTATGTCTGCTACCGTAATTCATTTACCCTAATATATATATGCACACACACATACATATTCATACGAAAGATAGGTTATCTATTCTTTCATCTTAATACATTATTCAATAGAATGGTGGAATAAACGTGTCATTTTTTATTTAAAAAATTTCAACGAACTTACCGAATATATATCTACATTAGAATAATTTAATATTTTCATTAAATACTATTTAGCGATATCTGAAATAAAAAAAACCATTTTAAAACATCTTATGTTTTAATTTTAAAAAACTTTCAATTTTCAGTTTAATAAAAGTTAGTTTTTATTCTAGTGTACATGCAAAATCACAAATGAAATCAATTTTAGTCAGATAATGAGTCTTAGTTAATAAATTTTATTGATTCTGTTGTCGAAAAGAATATAAGTGTTTCGGTATGATTTAAGTCATAAAATCTGTAGTTGGTCAATTTTTGTTTGTTGTTTTTAATTATGTGGAGGGTACTGTCGTTAAATATTAAAATTTTGTTATTCGTACTTATAGTATCTGAATTTTTTAAACACAATCCATATATTTGTATATCAATTTCTTTTTATTCATATATGTACGTAAAGTGTGGGAGAATTTAAATTTTTATTTTAGAGAATCAGCAACTACATTAGCAGTCACATTAGTTATACAAACGGAGACTTCATTCGAATTATAAGACTTTTATTCGTGTTCTACGCCTGCAACATTCTTGAACATATGCAGTGATGTTATTTGTATATAATTATGTTTGAAAAATACATTTGAAACCTTTGCCAATAAAAATTACATGCTGTAAAAGTAAATTAACTCAGTTGATCGAATTTCTGGAAAACTGTTGTCGCAACCCAATTTTATTTTTTTTTTGTTTTAGCCTTTTCTTATCTTTGAAGGTACGTGATCTAGTCCAATAAACTTTTTTATGTTCTTGAGAGTCAGACGTAACTCAAGACCAAGTTAAGTGATGTGTTTTATGAAAAATTGGAGAAGATGTACGTATAACTACATGTGCAGTTTTTGTCGATTGTAACAAACCTTCGCAAAATATCATAGTTTGGTATACCTATAACTTCTCCAATTTTTCATTTAACTGATCACTTAACCAGGTCTTCAGTTACATCTGACTTTCAAGAACATAAAAAAAGTGGATTTAACTAGATTACATATATTCGAAGGTGAGAAAAGGCTAAAACAAAAAAAAAAAACTTAAATTGGGTTTCGTTTAAATTTTGTTATTTTGAAGCATACGTTTCGTATATGTAGATACGTTCTTAGTGTTGGATATTAATTAAAATTAAAACTGATAAAAAGAATTATGTAATGTTATCTTGATATCTTTCTTGTAAAGTAGGTAGTCTTTTACAATTTTAGATTGATCGACTCACCCTTCATACTACTAATATAGATAAATGTTTATATACGATATAAAAGTAAAGACCTATTTTTTTATAAGTGTAATTAATGACATTATTACGAGATACCAGGTTTTAATTCCCACTATCAATATTATGTGTTGTGTCGTGGTAATACAGACATTGTTGACACATATTTGATACTACAAGTGGTACTTGTGATCGTATTTTTGTTATTTATTTAATTATCATAAGTGCCTGATATGAAACACATAATTCATATAAGTATATGTCAACTTCTTTTACTTTTGGTATATATAGGTATTTAAAAGAAAAGAAAAATTATTACACTATAGGCAACTGTTTAAAAAATTATGTGCATCATATTCATTCAATTTCCACGTGTGATTACATATGAAATGTATAACACATACAAGTATATGGACCTATTTCTATCACTTTTCATATAGATAATGAAAATGTAGGCAATAAATATTACAATTCGGTGATTGTGTTTTAATAAGAGGTCAAGAGAACGTGGAATACATTTTTCTACATCAAGCGAAGGATTATTATCTGTCGAATAGAAAACTTACCTGTTTATGAACCTATACATATCCTTCACATATTCCCATTTTCAAATGTAATTGAATAAAAGACAAAGAAATATTGTGTGCTTATAAAAAAAACATGTTTTAAAAAATCACTTAATTAAATGAATGGAGTCTTCGCTTCGCTGTCAACATTCTGTTATTCATTAATCTTGTATGTTAATTTATTAAACACATTCCATATATTTGTATATCAATTTCTTTTTATTCACATATGTATGTAAGGTATGAGAGAATCAGCAACTATATTAGCAGTCACATTAGTTATACATACGGAGACTTTCTTCGAATAATAATACTGTTATTCGTGTTCTACACCTGCAACATTCTTGAACATATGCAGTGATGTTATTTGTATATAATTATGTTTGAAAAATACATTTGAAACCTTTGCCAATAAAAATTACGTATACGAAATGTATGCTTCAAAATAACAAAATAACACAAATATTATATGCAGGTTGCAGGTTATGTTACTTCCTTCAAATAACAAATTAATTTTTTTTCTATTCAAACAAATATAAATACTTACTTTCAAACCGTTCGATGAATTTTTCGAGCTTCCATTCACGCAATTTTGACACCGTAAACTCGTCCATTGTACATCTGCGATGAAACGAATTATTTTCACTTCACAAAACCGGTTGTATTTGGTTGTATTTATCGGTCCGTGCGGTAGGTTTTCCGGCACACGTGTTCGGTAAGGAACACCGGAATGGTAAGTGGCGACCACTGGCGAGCGCAGAAAGAAATACTTCACTGTGAAGCAGCACCTGCTTAACAGGCTGACGTGATTTTAGCCGAAGAGATTCGAGCATTCATTGCCGAAAATTTCTTTCCGTGCAGATTGATGGCTGACTCAGCCTTCTGTGCACCACTACGTCCTACGTTGAAAACCAGACCGAGGTTTCGCGCCGCTCATTCCGCCGCGTTGTACAAAAACGCCCCCTTCCCCTGAATTTCATGCTGATAAACTAGCATCATCAGGGGATCCTCCGTTCGATCAATCATGTCGCAAGATGTCTCGAGGACCAATCGGTCATGCATACACTACATGCTTAAAAGGCCACGACCTCCCATATTTCGGGGCAAATACAGTCGTTCCACGGAAGATCTTGGATGCAAACTACGTTCACCAGGCGGTCCACATATGTACCCTTGAGATTTCCGGAGAGCAACGGATAGAGGCAATAGTGAGTGCAGAAGAGCAGAGGACCAGAGAATGTCCCTGATAGACACCTCTTTGGAATTGAACCAGTCTAGACATGGTTCGACGCTTGCCTGATGTCATGGCAAAGCGTGTTTTCCAAAGAGGCATCAGGTCTCCTACAATTCTCACTATGTTTGGGTGGACATGGAGGCGTTTGAGCAACAAGCTTAAAAGCTCGTGCGATGTTGAGTCATACGCCTTCATGTAATCCAGCCAGGCTATCGACAGGTTACGCTTGTTCTGGACTGCGTCCTGACAAACACACCTGTCGATAAGCAAGTTGTCCTTGCAGCCGGATACACCCATTTTGCAGCCTCGTAGTTCTACTATCCGTTGCCACACCGGTTTCACGGATTTCTCAATACGTTCGTTCAATATGTTAGGGAACAATTTGTATAACGTATTGAGACACGTAATCGGGCTATGGTTTCTCGGATCGGACAAGTCTCCCGATTTTGGGATCAGTGTCGTTCGGCCCTCCACCAGCCAGTGCGGAATGGGTTGGTCTCCATTTATATAAGAGGTGGGTATTCGGGGTAGGTGTTGATGGACAGAAGTGAACTTCTTCCACCAATAGTTGTTAATTCCATCCCAGCCCGGCGAGGAGAAATTCCTCGCTCCTGTGATGTCATTTTTCACCTCTAATGCACTGACGGGTGGGCAATCTTCACTTTGTTGTGTGACTTCGCCGCACAACTCGGTGAAGATTTCAATACCTGGAGTGTCTGCATTAAGCCTAGATGTTTTCTCGTAGATGTTCCCCCAGAATTCCTCAACTGCGGCCATCGACGGAAACTCGCTTGAGGCTGCGATACGATGTTTGAAGAGGTTGGAAGGATTCGTCCAAAATATTGAGTTTTGTCGAATTTTATCCGCTAAACGTTGCTTGACGTTGAGCAACTTCAGCTTGTTCAGTGTGTGATAGTACCTCCGCAGTTGTTGTGCGAACTTCTTGACTTTAGCCATAAATGAACGGCCAGATGTTAAATAGTCGATCACACACTGAATTCGGGAAGCGAGTTTCCGTGTCAGTCGAATCTTACGGTTCAATTGAGACATGCGTTTTTGCAGCCTCTTTTTGGCTGCCAGTTCGGGATGCATTAATGCAACTGACTATGCATTGGCGCCATGCAGCCTCTCTGTTGCGGACAGCTCTCCTCATAGCTGCGCATTAGATCTTGCCTGAGATCCTCCGTCCACTGAAATCGTCCGTGGACATCAGCTGATCGTCGTCCCGGAACACCTGGTTCGGCTCCTCCACCTCGGGACTGGGCTGCATCCGAAGCAGCCCGATGGTCAGGAGCCCTGCGCGTTCTATTCCTAGTAACCGGAAATACAGGGAATAGTATGGTTAGCCCTACTCCCCGTTGTTATGCCTCTCTCGTTTGTCTCTTACCGCGCCATCGATGTTCACTTGACGACATCTCCTTGTGAGTTCAATTCAATGCGCAGAAAATTGTCTACACGGGGCTCGAAGCCAGAACCTTCGGAGACGTTCAGGTTACGAAACAAGGTGGAAGCATTAGCCATCGTAATCATCTCGCCTCCTTATTATTATTATTAGTATTGTAACAAAAATAAGAATGAAAAATTGCTATTAAAGTGAAAGGAGTGGAAATAAGAAAAATTAACTCCAGTTAATCGCAGTACTACCTATATTTAAAGACCTCAGAGACCTCCTTCTTTCTTGACATTAAAAAAATTCTGAATTTTTCTAACTAAATTTGCAATACCTCATAGATAACTTCCTGTCATCAGAGGAAATTAGTTAGAAAAATGAGAAACATTGCGACATTTACGTATTTGTCCATAAGAATATCACTTCTTCTGGATCTTCTGGAATGTTCATTATAGAACGCACATATTAAATTAGGAATCGTATTGCCCATTAATATATTGTAACGTAACTTTTAACATTCTTATTCTAAGGCGATATATTTAAATAATTGTCTAGTGTTTATCTTTTAGACGGACATTAACATTTGGTGTTTATATCTTTGCAGTTAATGATCACACCACCAGTGAATAGTATTGGCAATTTTATGACAGTACTACGAATGCTTTCTGTGATATCTAATCGCTGTTCCGACTTAGCGATATTACTACTCCAGCAGAATATAGCCTTTACTTTAAGTTATCTTTTGACCGGTTCTTTGGATCTTAAAACAGAGGATGTTGAATTGGTACCACGCTCACCTCAAGAACTATTTGAAATTACGTGCTTAATAGAAGAATTAATGCCACCTTTGCCAACGGATGGTATTTTCAGTGTGGATAGTTTACTCGAAAGATCAAACAATCATCATGAAACGATTCAATGGGAATGGCGAGACGAAAGACATTGTTGCCATCCCTTCAGTACGATTGATTCCAGAATCATTGAGGTAAATATCGAAGAATTCAGGATTTGTATCCTTACAATATTAGTTCTTTGATGATTAAATGATTTGTACTGATATTCATAGACTTTTGTTATTGTAAAATTACATATTTTAAATTATGCAATTCAATACACGCTTCCACATATTAACAACGAAATTCACGTAACAATTCCACTAAATTGATGTTTGTATATACTATTATTTGCTTACAAAACCCACATAATCCGAGTTTCAGATGAAGTTTTTACTATTTTCCGTAATTACTAGAATACAAAATTTGCAAGTCAAGAGATTCTCGATATTTTGTAGATGCAAAAAATAAAAAGTAATAATAGAATTAAAAATTTTACACACTGTTAGTATATTTATAAAAAATCTTTTATTATATTTGGATTTTTTACATATATTACAATACTTTGGTCTTTTGCTTTTTTTGAGTATCTTCAACGGAAAATTAATCTTCCACTTAAATATTGTCGATTTACTATTTCTACTTTGTAGTCAATTTTTTATCAGACACCTTTGCTTCAGTTCGTTCCGTCTATTCGAAAATACAGATACGGATATTCGGTGTCTCAGCGAAAATATAATCCGATATCTTTTAAATATGCGAATTTATTAGTTTCGATTACAATATAAGCAGAACTTGACAAAAAGTGTGTCTTTAACCCGATCGTCCTGAAATGGCGTAAATTTTGACTTTTTTTATCAGGTTCTTTCTTAGGGAAAAGAATAATTCAATCGTTTTGATATAACCATACCTATTTTTTAATCGTACTGTGGCGTTTTAAACATACAAAAATTGTGAATTTTGAAAAAATTTGTTTAAATAATCGTAGTTTTGAACAGGAAACCGTGTTCGGATCAAGCTAAATCTCTGTATCTGGGGAAGTAATTAGTTATACTAAATATAGGATGGTTATTTATTCACCATTCAAAATGGCGGTTCTCAGTCAATATTTGGTTGAAAAATTTCTGGATGCTCCAACTCAAAAGCTACGAGCTTTTAAAAAAAATGTTCAGATTGCAAAGTTATTAGAATTCATTGAGAAATATAGTGGACATTTTTCAGATTTTTTAAATGAACTTTAAGTTAAAATTCACAATTTTTTTATGTTTAAACTGCTATAGTAAAAAATTGGCGGTGGAGAGCGTCAATCTGAGACCGGATTTAGGAAGTTCGAGAAAAAATACAATAGGTGTGGTTGTATCAAAACGATTGAGTGATTTTCTCCACGAGAAAGCACCTGCTGAAAAGAAGTCAAAATTTATGGTATTTCAGTACGAAACTGGTTAAGTAATGCAATTTATTAACACCTTGCTATTTCCTCAACCGCAAAATTCATTATTTAAATATAGTTTGACAATACACATGAGAAAATGTTTATTACTTTTTCCATCTTTCTTAGAGATCGTTTATTAGAAAATTTTAATATTTAAGAAAGGATTAACTCCCCTTACTTTTAATTTAATAACAATCTAAAACATTTCAGTACTAACCCTAAAAATTTATCATATTTTTATCTGATTTAATCAAATGAAATGAAATGAAATTTTATATTACCAGCAGATAGATATTTTTTTCAGTCCTTTAGCTTTTAATGCAGTAAACATTTTTAAAATATCTTAGAATTGAAATATTTTTATTTAATTTTGTTGTCATTCGGTTTTCTAGTACAAATGTTATTTTACTAGCCGATGTTATTATTCTTTAGATTTTAAGTTTTTCACATTCATAATTGTCGGATTTTACCTTTAATAATTTTTCTAATCCACGTGTTTTTTTGTGAATTTATTTTAAATGTCGAGATCTTGCTTTAGGTTAGATATTCGACTATTATTTCGAATGTCACGTTGCTTGTTGAAAACAAAAGTGCGTAGCCATTTTCCCGCCTCGGAGATGCTGATGTTCTTTGATTTGATTCACCCGATGTCAGAGAATATTGGTTCAAAGCAATCTGTTCGAATTTCTCCCCAACAACGAAATATCTTAAGCTCCTATTCAATTTCAATGCTGAATAATTCGAAAACTGTAGCTGCCTCGACATTTTTTCAAAGGAAAAAGTTTCTGAGAATTATCCAAATAATTGATCAGTGCTCTGGTGACATAGGTTGGAGATTCATGAAGGTAATAGACATTTTTGTATAATGTGATGCTTATCAGAACCTGTACCCACTAATACCATTCCATACAATATGCATCCTCAGAACCTTATGGGGATCAAAAATATATAGAATGGTATTTACGAGGACCTATGTCAGCAGGTACCAGGAAATGTATGTGAACTAAACATTTATACAGTGGCAATTACAAGGACGTGTCAGTTAGAGATGCAATCCTTACAAGCACCATCGCATAAAATTGCATATGTATCGGTAATTATTGAGACTTATATTATTTCAGCCATAAATATATATATTTATATTTATTATTTCATATGCACTTAAAACACGAAGAGAAGATAATAAGTCGCCTTCGTGAACATTCGAATTTATCGCTAAATACCGATTCGTGAGCGGGTGAAATCTTACAAAATTTAGGTTTGTTTTATTACTTTTCATGTAGATCAGTTTTCTGTGAATAGAACTGACTAACTGAGACTTTGTTCCATTTTATATTTTTCTACGGATAGTCGATTCTCTGTGAATAGAATTCGGTTAATTCGACTTTATTTTTAGTATTTTCCCAGTAGATCAGTTCTTTATCATAAGAATTGACTCACTGAGATTTGTTATTATCGTTATAAATTTGTATACTAATGGATTCTTCAGATATAGAATTCAATTGATTAAACTATTTAACACATTAAGTCGCAGAAGGACGAATATTTTTTGAACATTTCAGCTGTAAGTTGTGAAGGGTTATCAATGTTGAAAAAATGTTGGATTTATCATTTCTAACATAAAATGGATCGTACTTTCCGATTCTGACCTTAACATTTTGAAAACACACATCTTTTAAAAAGATACAATCGATTATTTTACAAAAAGTCGGTTTTTTTTCACGGAAATTTGTTTTTCGATCAACAATTTCGCGCCGAAATTGAGTGAGGAGGTCACTATAATGTGAAAATCTCTCGGCCTCGGATCCTAAACTTCAAAATGTACGAGAGCCTAAATAAAATTTCAAAATGGCGTTACCCAATATGGCGACTTGAAGCCGAAAATGTAATGACATTTACGATTTTGTGATGTTTATCGAGCTAAATTGATAAATTCTTACAGAAAATGTGTTTATTAAAAGTTATTTGTGTCCCCAATCACTAATCTGATGTTCAATTTGCGAAATTCAAAATGGCGGATCCAATACGGCGGACGAAAATTTTCGAAACGTTTTGATTTTTATGAAAATCGATATACCAGGTATACGATATACCAGAAAATCGATATACCTTTTTATCAGATATACCAGATAAAAAGAAATAAAAAACAAGACAATTAAAAAAAAAAGAAGGCTCCCTGTTGTACGTTGACCGCCAAGTGGTGGGAGTCGGGCAACGGACAAATCTTTTGACGGCTAACGAACGTAAATTGATTATTTAGTAACTTTACAAATATATGAGCATCACGAGCATCAGGATAAATTGCCATTAGACTTCTGTAATATCAGTTTCATCGTCGTCAACACAAAAAATCAATGAATGCACACTTTTATAAAAATGGGGACGTTTGGACATTTTCGTCCGCCATTTTGAATTTCGTAAATTTGGCATCAGATTCGTAATCCGCGACCCTACAAACCCTGGTATACCGATTTTCATAAAAATCGAAACGTTTCGAAAATTTTCATCCGCTATATTTAATCGGCCATTTTTAATTTCGTAAATTGGACATCAGATTAGTGATTCGGGACACAAATAACTTTTAATAAACCCATTTTCAGTAAGAATTTATCAATTTAGCTCGTTAAACATCGCAAAATCGAAAATGTCATTAAATTTTCTTCTTCAAGCCGCCATTTTGAAATTTTATTTTGGCGCTCGTACATTGTGAAGTTTAGGGCCCGAGGCCGAGAGATTTTCACATTATAGTGACCTCCTCACCCAATTTCGGCGCGAAATTGTTGATCGAAAAAAAAATTACTGTGAAATAATCCGACTTTTTGTTAAATAATCGATTGTATTTTTTTTATCGTATTTTTTCAATATTTTAAGGTCAGAGTCAGAAAGTACGATCAATTTTACGTTAGAAATGATAAGTCCAAAATTTTTTCAACGTTGATAACCCTTTACAACGTACCGCTGAAATGTTCAAAAAATATTCGTCCTTCTGGAACTTAATGGGTTAAGCGTCATGCTCGGTCACGAAATCAGTAAATTCTATAGCCATATCAGTATCCTCCTAATTTAATGCTTTTTTTCCAACGTCGCATCGAAGTGGAGAGCCCTAACCCAATCTATAATCGTTGGTGGAATTGCAAAATTAAGTTTAGAATCCTCGGATTGCAAATGAGAGTTTGTGGAAAAATTGAAGGTGGGTTCTCATTTGTTCCGTTACATTCAGGGATTTAAAAAGATCTAGAATAAAAATGGAATTAATAGAAAATTATAGAAACGGTACGATGTCGATCGCCATGATGGCGGGAAACCGTTTCGGTAGCGAGAAAAATGCTTAATAAACCAAAACCTGATGAGTGAACGTGGTAAAGCGAATTGTGGTTAAAGTTGAAAGTGAAGTGTTATCGATGTCGATGTTTTGGATATAAGGCGTCCGAGTGTAATTTTCCTAGTAAATCTATCACCAGTCAGCGGAGAACGCAGGCGACATTGTGCTGCACCGCCCGATGAAGCCTCCCCGACACGAGGTGGAAAATCGCGGCGACCAGTGGTGTTTGGACAGCGGATGTATGTCCCACCTATGTAGCGATCTGGACAAGTTTAAAAGCGTCGAGGAGCATCACTGTGGTAAGCTAAATCTTGCGAGTAGGGCGTCGACTGCAATTAAGGCACGAGAAACCGATGGTGAATGAACAATCATTAATTTAACCTCTCGAGTGTGAGGGTACGTCTATAGACGTATATTCTAAAGAGGGCTTCCAGTGTGCGGTACCTCTATAGACGTACATTCAAAAAAATTATAAAAAGCACAAAGAACAAGTAGATTTACATCAGACATACATTCTTCTTAATATGACTTGTGCAAATTACGTTCTCTGAAAAGAGAGTGTTCAAAAATCTTGTTTCAATTTCGGGTAGTGTTGCTCTTATCTTACACATCTAGTATTAAAAACAACAAAAATGTAATGTATGATAGTTCATTCAATTATTTGTAAATGTGAATATATTATCGTAACTCAGGACATGAAATGTTAAATAAACTTATTTTTGAAACAATTTCAACACGTAACAGGTTTCAACAGAATCCAAGGATTTAAAAAAAATATGTTCACAATATTGGATCCGCCATTTTGAATTTTTAAAAATGGACTTCATATTCGTAATCAGCGATCCCGAAAACCCAAGTGTACCCGATCTCACAAATTTTGGTAGCTTAAAAAATTCTTAACATTTTTTACCCACATTTCAGATTTTTCTCCTCACATCGAAGGGGTAAAACTACCATTGCAAGTACCCGATCTACATACAGATTTGGCGTCCGTGAGAAAATACCGATCGCCCTTGTAATATTATTTTTTCGAAAGAAAAAGCCACTATCATCGATAAGGAAGGGGGTGTCCGAAATTGGTCACTTATCGCAGGGGCGATTTATTGTATTTGCGGCAATGCAACGAGTATGATTATAGATTCGCGACGGCAAGCGAGGTTTCTGAAACAATTCGTAACAGTAATCCGATTCACTTATGACATAGAAGTTTAGGTCATTTGGATCGCGCATGCCTTACCACGGCGCGTAATCAGGGTATCATACCGATTTCGAGCTGGCGTAATTCCGATGTGAACAATTTTCGGTGCGAAATCTGTTTAACCCTTTGTTTCACGATTTGCAGGCTGCATCCAAATCGTTTGAAAAATCTTAGTCGGGGGTTTTGCGAATCCGATGTCAGATTTTTGAAATTTAAAATGACGGATCCAATATGGCGGATCAAAATGATAAAATTTGCTTTGAAATAGACAATTCTGTATTTGGAAGTTTTCAGGGCGCTGATTACGAATCCGTAGTCAGATATTTGAAATTAAATATGACGGATCAAAATGATAAAATTTATTTTGAATTAGAGAACTCTGTATCAGGAACGCTGACTACGAATCCGAAAGCAGATATTCAAAGTTCAAAATGGCGTATCAGAATTGAAAAATTTACTTTGAATTCGACTAAGCTCTGTATTTATTGGATAATATTACGAATCTGCATTCAGAATATTGAATTTTAGAATAGCGGTCCGAATATGTTCTTTCCGAAAACTAAAACATTTTTGTAATCAAGTGCAGCTTTGTATTTGCTGCTTTTAAAGGTCGCTGATCACGCATTTGAATTCAGAATTTCAAAATTAAAAATGTTAGACTATCGAAATAATACTTTTCGATGCAAGTGCGAAAAAGTAGTTTCTACGAATGTGAGGGTGGCAATGACATTCGCATAAAAAACATTTTTGTACTTGTGCCGAACAATCTTTTTTGTTGCAAGTATGTGTAAAATGCGAAAGAAAAAAGTTAGAAATGTGTAAAATAGGTCCTTTTTTTGTACTACTCTACGCGCACCTCCTTTTGGTTCTAATGCATACAGGTTTCCTGATATTCTTCGATTTGTTGGTATTATTTTCGGTTTCGCGTTAGGAATATTGTTTTGAGAAATGCGCCTTTCTCTTGCTCCTTTTAAGTCAGGAACAATTGGGTTAGCAACTAGATCTAATCAAGAATCTTTATGTTTGAAAATGTTTTTATTGCCAAGTGTTACATATATTACGTATATAACCATTGGTTACAGCCGTATCAATCAAAACCAGAAAATTCGGAACCACCACTTTTTTGATCTTCTATTTGTAACATACGTTGCTAGTAACTGATCGCTTTTTTCCACAAACCCTATATATTTATTATAATCATGAACTAATTTTGAGCATTGCACTGATTCCAGTGTTCCATCTTTTTGACGTGTCATAACTGTGCCAACTATTCGTGGATTGTGGTAATTAGATATGAATTGCACCACACGATTGTCTTTCCGTTTCAACCATGACAATCCATTATCTGAAGTATGATATTCGTATTCTCCTTTTTTCATTTTTTTATCATTTTTCTGGTTGGCAGGCAAATTCTTCCAATTTGAACGAATAGTGATTTTTTAGTGATTCTAAACAGACGAATGCGAAAAAAAATTATCGAAATATGCACGATGAAAACCTCCGATTAATTCTCGAGTCAGGTTCATCACATCTCGTTCACCTAATCCGCATTCGCGTCTATCGTCACATTTCCCCGTATAAATCTGAAATTCGCAAACGAAGCCGGTTTGGTCTGCGCGAATCCATACGCTGTACTCTCTTTTTATAGGCTTAGCTGGCATATATTGTTTGACAGAGCTTCTGCCTTTAAATTTTGTCATTGTCTCATCAACTGCTTGATATTTATTGGGGTTCCAGATTGTTTTGAAATTGTTATTCAGCTCGTCAATTACTGGTCGTATTTTATAAAATATGTTATAGTTGGGTTCACTTTTCTGTGGTTGCTTAGTGCCATCATTACAATGAAAATTTCCTGGTAAAAAACTGAAATGATTAACTGCCACCAGATTGCTAATATATTCCTCATTGAGCTGAATATTATTTGACCAATTATCTTTCTAAGCCGGATATTTTTTAATTCCTATCATTATATTAATCGCAAGAAAAGTTTGTATTTCCTCAATTGATACAGGATACAGGTTGAAACTTTTTTCTTTGCTGAGCAGCATATAAATTACAAATAAAGTAAAAAATATTTCGTTGGATGATTTAACATGATGGGGTATATTAGGTCCTGCATGTTTCGTGAAAGTCTTATCATCTTCTCTTTTTCCAATGTATTTCCACATTCCGTCTTTTGATAAGGTAGTGTAATAATCAATGTCATTTTCTTCATTGTTTACAATGAATGTTTCATTTTGTAAATTATCCACATTATCATTGTTTTCCCGAGCATTATAATCATCATCACGCTCATCTTCTGAATTACTATCAACAGGCATTTCTACCCATTAAATATCCTCATTCATAATTAAAAGTGATTATATTCGCAATCGTTGACTTTCCAAAAATTTGGAGGGAAAATCATCGAAAAATTGACTGCAAGACTACCAATTATAAAACACTTTAGAGAATCTGGCTGATCCATTTTTGGTTTGAGTGCTAAGCATGGGAAAGGTAAATTTTCGTCGTGATCTAAAAGGGGAATTTTCATGGCATACTCCGAGTATTCAGAGGGGTACAGAATTTGGTTTCCCAATGAAGGAGACATCAAGGTCGTGCGTGATGTGACGTTTCTGGAACTTGCCTCTACCATTGATTCAGGCTAGGAGCGTGGTGGGATGTTGGGCGCATGTGATGTCGAAATTCAACATGGCAAATATGAATAGACTCTCGACATGAACGAAAATGATGTAACCCGAAATGATAATCGAGATAGTGACAGTTCTGATTCCAGTCAATGAACTGTCAATGAAGTTCCAACACATGGAAGGGGTCCCGGACGGCCACGGTTACTTTGAACCGGAAAGAGAAGTAGACCTCGGAAGATGTATAACCTTGTGGATTTGGCTTCTTATGAGGACTTACGCGACACCGAGGATATGCCGGAAGTCAATGAAGAACTAGAAGACGAAGCAGAGACAGGAGATGATACCGATCAAGGGGAAGTTAATTCAACTGAAGAAGCTGGTATGACGGAAGTACCTCTGAAACAGGCCATTTCCAGCCAGGAAGCTGATGAGTGCTGTGGATGATGAGATGAGCTATATTATTATAAATGACTTCTGGATACTCGTGGAGAGACCGAAACAGGTGCATGTTATTGATAGTCGGGTGGTATTGTCCAATAAATACAAACTGGATGGATCTCTGCAGAATTCCGATTCTGTCCGTGACGTGCCCTTTAAAAGTTAGTGGCATTTTTTAACATTTATAAATAATTCAATATACAATTATTTAAAACTGTATGTTAGTTTATGTTGATCCAGTCTTTACTTTTAATCATATCTCAGTTCAATCAATTTCATATCAATTTTCAAAGTTCTGAAATACTGAGAATGGTAAATTATCTCAGGCAACTGGAACTGGATTCCACGTATTCGGCAATGTTATCCGTAATTTGTTCACCTGATATCACACAGTCTGTTAATTTTCGAGCGTGTCCTTCAAGGCGAAATTTTAAGGCCGTTACTTTTTTTTTCAGAATGAAATTGGTGGCGGGGGGGGGGGCGTATCCGACGATCGGGTGATTTTCATCTATTCCTCTGTTGACTTAATAGCTAAACTTGAGGTCCTTCCCTTACATTGTTCTTTAAATGACTTTTCTATTAATTTATCTGAAACGAAAATTGTTATTATTAGAAGGGGGTCCTTTAGACGCCATCTCTAGCAATTTTTTTGTTTTGAAAATCAGAGGATGGTGGCCTCGTACCCGTACTTGTGAACAATCGTATCGTCGCCAGCGAGTGGGTCGAAGGCATCAGAAAACACTACGGCCAAGTTTAGGACCAAGTTTCCCATAATGACTTCAGGAAAGGCGATTTTATCCTGCGTCTATTCGTTACACCTTGATGTATTGCTATATTAGAATCGGTACAAGTGGACTTTTTAAAGAAGTGGCGTAGGCTTCCTAGGTGGGCCCCGTCAAGATCGGGCCAGGCCTTCAAATGTGAAATATGCATGGCTGTCCATCTTCCTCTCCTTTCGTCCTCCCACCTATCTTGCGAGATCGACTTAGTTCGAATGCGGGCGACTCGACGGCCGTCTTCTCCACCTAGACCGCTTTTCTCTTAGTACACAATCCTGGAACTGCTGCCAGTGGCTTATGGTACTATTTTGAAAAAATTATTAAATTGTAAGGTTCTTCTTTGTCCGTCTGTATTTGAAATAGGTGTGTTACACAAAAACCTTCTTGGTGTAGCGGACAGGTGGATAAAAAATACGAAATTTGAGTTTACGTTTCGGTCATGAGTTTATGACCATCTTCAGAAAATTATAATTCTGTAATTTAATGTACAATTATGATTAAGTAGTAAGTGTTTACATTTTCATTTTATCGGTAATATGGATTATATCGGGATTTATGTGTGAATTGAGCACTGGTAAGTTTATTTGAATGTGTTGTTTTGAGCACTGGTAAGTTTTGAAAAAAATGTAAATTTGTATTCTTACCTGTAAGTCCTTGATGTGCACAAAAACATAAAAAACACCCCCCGAATGGGATGACCGGTACTATTTCTTATTTAATATTTTTACAAAAAATTGAATGTGGACCTTGAAAGTTGTGAAAAGCCTAAAAAATAAAAGAAAGAGATAAGTTTCGAAAAGAAACTTAGTAAGAACACAAAAACTGTAAATACGTGCGAGTCGCGTGCCGGTAACGAACTGACTGACAAAAACGTAAACATTGCCAGTGCTCAACCCTTGACAATAATAATGTGAAGATGTGTGGAATGCTTGTATTCAGAGTTAACGAAATTTTAACGAGATGTTTTTGAAAAAATTATGACGAAATTATTAATTATTGAGTAACGGAAAGTATGTTTCTGGAAGGTTCGAAAGTTCGAATCTTATATTCACTGCATTATTATTATGTTCTTTGATAAAAAGTTTTCTAAATGTTTTCTTTTCCAATAGTTTCTTTCTGTAGTTAATATTTGAACGTTTTTATAATCAAAATCATGTCCTGTGTCTAATTTATGTCTACTTAGTCCCGTAAGTTTATCCTCACTTGAGTAAATATTTCGTTTATGTTCGTTAATTCTGTCTCTTAGCAATCTTCCTGTCTCACCTATATAACATTTGTTGCATTGGTTACATTTAATTTTGTAAACGACGCAACTTTGGTGTAAATTATCTAATTTATCTTTTCCAGGTTTAATACCTCCTAAATTTGTATGAAATGGTTTGAAAACTACTCTAATATGTTGGTCTTTCATTGATTTTTTGATTTGTTCAGATAAACCTTTGGCGTACGGAATGCTTACAGTTTTCACATAGTCATAATCTTCTTTCGTATTATCTAGGGAGTTATAAATTTTGTGTACTCTTTTTCTAAGACAGTCAATAATTAGATCTTCCGGATAATTATTATTTCGTAATAAGTTTTTTACTATTTCAATATTTTTTTGTCTGTATTTAATATGGGATAATTTGATTGCTCTGTCTATTAAACCATAAACAACTCCAATTTTGTAAGATAAAGGATGATGAGATAAAAAGTTTAAATATCTACCCGAGAAAGTTTCTTTATGGAACCAATCTGTTATGATAAAATTGTCTTTGGCTCTAATTATTGTCATGCCTAAGAAGCTAATAGATCTCTGTTTTTCAATTTCAAGAGTAAATTTAATTCTATTCAATTTTCCTCCTATTTTGTTCATGCTGTTAAAAATGTCTAGGACTTTGTTCTCAGAATTTTTTGGGATTGCTGTCAAAATGTCATCTACGTATCTGTAATAGAATGGTAGAGTAAAAGGTAATTTGTTTATAAGTATATTTTCAATAAAATCTAGGACTAAGTCAGATATAATTGGAGACAGTGGGGATCCCATAGGTACACCAAAAACTTGTTTATAGGTTATATTTTCGAAATTAAAATATGTAGAGTCTAAAATAAGTTTAAGTGTGCTATAAAATTCATTTTTAGGAATATTGGTGAAATTTTTTATTTGATTCCATTTCTTTTTTAAAATATAGATAGCAAGATCAGTAGAAATATTTGTAAAAAGTGAGACTACGTCCAGAGAGATTAACATGAAGTCCTTATCAATTTTGAAATTGTGTAGTTTTTGTTTGAGATCCCAACTATCTTTAACAGATTTTGATGTTCTGGGGAAGGTAGAGGATAAAATTGAATTAAAAAATGATGCCAGTTTGTAAGTGGGAGAATTAATTGTGGAAATAATTATTCTTAATGGGATGTCGGGTTTATGAATTTTTGGCAAACCATATGCTCTCGGAGTAACTGCATTATTAGTTTTTAAATGTTTAGCTGTTAGTTCAGTAATGTATTCATTTCTAGACCATTTGTTCATTAGAGTGTTAACTTCACTTTTTAGAGTAGATGTGTATGAGAACTTACTAATTGTATAAGTGTTTTATCCGATAGCATGTTAAGCATCTTATTATGATAATCTGATTTACTCATAACAACGGTAACATTTCCTTTATCTCCATTCGTAAAGAAGATGTTGGGGTTGTTTTTCAAAAAGAATTTGATAGTTTCGTTGTCAGAAAACTGAAAGTCGTTATCAATATCATTCTTGATTTTAGTTAAGTAACTCTGAATAGCATGGACGCAGTTGGATCTAATTTTATTCTTCTCATCGGTAATAATATTACCATAACTATCTATTCTATTGTGTATCTTTGAGACACCATCTTCTATTCCTGCTATAAAATTTTGAACTGGAAATTCTTTAGTATTTTTTAAAGGAAAAGCATGTTTTGGTCCAAGACCTATAATATTTATGATTTTTTCTGGTATATGTGTATCTGTTAAATTTTTGAACCATTTATTATTAATAGTAATCTGTTTTTTAGTAGTTAGTTTGTTGGATGAAAATAATCTTTCTAATATTTTTAATTTATTCTTTAACTTGTTGTTGTAAGATGTTAGCAATTTGTTGAAGGAAATGTCTTCACAATGAAAAAATTCTTGATATATAGGTGGAGGGATACGTCTGATTATTATAGTCCATAATTTAAACTTTTCAGTTCTTAAGTCTTTGATTTCATGTATAACGTCGTTAATTTCAGTTTTTAAAATATTTTTCTTAAAGTCCGATATAATCTTATGAGTTTTGTTGGTGTTGTAATTTCGATAAAAGTGAAAATGATGTGAAAGGTCTAAGTTAAGGATATGTTAAGGTAGGAATCTTCTTGATCGACATTTCAGTAAAAAAATTCTTCTTGCGATTGCATTACTTAATCTCTTGTTGATCATCTTCCAACCTTTCATGAAGTGCCAAGTTTCCCTTCTAAAGTGAAAATAAATCCAATTATAGAAGCTCATTTCTTGGAACTTGTGTACCAGTGAAAATTTTGAAAAAATTATTAAATTGTAAGGTTCTTCTTTGTCCGTATGTATTTGAAATAGGTGTGTTACAAAAAAAACTTCTTGGTGTAGCGGACAGGTGGATAAAAAATACGAAATTTGAGTTTACGTCTCGGTCACGAGTTTATGACCCTCTTCAGAAAATTATAATTCTGTAATTTAATGTACAATTATGATTAAGTAGTAAGTGTTTACATTTTCATTTTATCGGTAATATGGATTATATCGGGATTTATGTGTGAATTGAGCACTGGTAAGTTTATTTGAATGTGTTGTTTTGAGCACTGGTAAGTTTTGAAAAAAATGTAAATTTGTATTCTTACCTGTAAGTCCTTGATGTGCACAAAAACATAAAAAACACCCCCCGAATGGGATGACCGGTACTATTTCTTATTTAATATTTTTACAAAAAATTGAATGTGGACCTTGAAAGTTGTGAAAAGCCTAAAAAATAAAAGAAAGAGATAAGTTTCGAAAAGAAACTTAGTAAGAACACAAAAACTGTAAATACGTGCGAGTCGCGTGCCGGTAACTATTCCACTTGCTGGAATTAGTTTGCAGTTGAAAACTGATGTATATTAACAACATCGATCTGTCAAGAATAAGTGTAATCTAGTAAAGTTAATAAGATTTATTAAATAAAATTCGTGAAATAATAAGATTTATATTTTTAATGTTCAATGTACTTGTTAATTCATTTATTAATGACATTAAATTGAATCACGAAATAATCGTTATTTTCTGTTTTTCTTTTAGATGGCATTTCAAAATGGAGAAGATGAAATATGTTTGTCTACTTTAGGACGGACGTATACAATAGACCTGACTGTGATGAAACAAATAAACGAAGATATTGGAGTAACACGAAGTATATTTCGTAGAATTAACACTCACCCGGCCGAGGGTGAAGGTATAGCTTGTTCATCAGAGTAAGCATTTGTTGTATTGTATAAATTAGCATAATGTTTTGTACACTTCGAAGTAAATATATACTTTTGGGCTTTTTATCTGCAGTACAATGTACGTGGTACCTTTAGTGATAAAGATCAATGAATGGGTAGTATCGTTTATACGGACTTTATTCTCTGTATTGTATGAAGTGTACAGTAGTTCTGCAGGTCCTGCTGTTAAATGCAAATGTCTTCGAGCACTTCTACGCATGCTCTACTACGCTTCTAGTGATGTACTTAAGGTATTCATTTTAGTATCTTGCCTTCACATGTTCATTGTTCTGCAATAATAACACATTTATTGTTTACTTAATAAATATTTAAATATATTTTGGTTTGTTATTGATTTGTTAATATCATATACAGTTTAAATAACGAAACTATTTTCGATTTGCATAAAGCAGTAATGATGTAATGTGCAAAATATTTAAGAACAGTACATTTTATTATACTGCGAATGGCGATTGTTATACGCAGCAATTAGTACTGATTTTTATGTATGCCACTTAAATTGTTGCTGTACGTATGATCTCCGTAGGATTCTTCAATCAAGAGCGACTGTTATTTTATGCATTACTGTAGATTTGTACCAGCCTTAGACTGCCATCTTACGAAACAGCAGCTAACATTATGCTACTGTGATTTTGGTTCCCATTGTAAAAAAAATAGAGCAGTGTTTTTCCTCATTCGATTTCGAGGGTAAAAATAAAAAAATGAATGTTTTAAAAAACTTTCAAACTAGTGCCATCATTTTTTTTTAAACAACCACCGTTGTTCTTTGATAAAAAGAAAAGAGGGCATCACCCTACGAGTGTCAAAATGGACATATGCAGCATTCGATAGAACACAATGTAGGAAAAAATAGAAGGTCGCTAAGGCTAGACGCAAGGTATTCTGTGGTATTTTCTGGTAGGCCTAAACAGCCGCACAATTTCCTACATACACTAGAATTTTATTTTTTGATTTTGTAGGGAACTGGCGCTTTGCGCCGCCGTATCACACATAGCGGGCTGCCTTGTCCCCCTCACAAGAAACTACAAGCGTCGCGCTGCCCACCGTATTCGCGATCGAAGCAGGATAATACAATAACATTTCAGGGAAATTACGAATAACGCATTATAGAATTAAACAAATATAAATGTAAAATAAAGCTAGTGCCTTCGACTCATTTACTCCTTGACTGGGCAGCGTTCGGTAGACCCGGTTATTTGATTGACAATAGAAAAAAAAATGAAAATTATTATTTTCAAATCTTCAACCCTCAGCCCATGTCAGTCGAAGCATTATATATAACATATTTAGAAACACGAATCTTCTTAGGTTATTTAATTTTGTATTATGTCGCATTTGAGTCGCTAAAGGTATATTAATAAATAAATAATAATAAACTAAGAACTGAAATGCTTTACTTCGCTCATGCAATCCCATTCCCATATCACCGTATTCTTGTTAATCGCTTATGCTAAAACACTGACGTACACGTGAAATTCATTATTTTCGTATTGATTCATCTTCTACGATATTACCGTTGATTTTACGAACAAAATGCATCTAACTTCATTTGTAGAAAATTACATGCTCTACCTTTTTTGTCGGATTTATATTTTTTATAAATGTATTTTTCAAGTTTTTTTTTGCTCAAACTCCCCATAATCTATTATCGATCGACTTTTAAAACTAATGAGATCGAAATTAGGCAATGCCAAACTCAAAAAAGGGTTGAATGTTAAAATTGTTTTGACCTTTTGCGAAATACAGCGCGCGAAAAAATATTTTGTGGATCGCAGTACGCATGTCGTACCGGGAGTGTAACGCTAACGAGTGTGCCTAAAATATACATTTTAGATCGGGTTTCTCCTAGACTTTTTTGTAGGAAATTTCCTCCTCTGAGAAAGAGTTCTGTGAATTTTTGCCGTATTTTGCCCTGTTTCCGTTACGGAAGCAAGAGAATGAAAAACAAAGACTTCGGCGTCCGCCGCCATGTTCTGAAAATTCGTTGTTTTTCATTCTATCGCTTCCGTATCGAAAACAGTGCAAGATTCGGCAAAAATTCACTAAACCTTTTTTGTAGAGGAAGAAATTTCCTACAAAAAAGTCCTAGAGAGCCCTAGTCTAAAATGTATATTTTAGGCACAAGCGAGCCCGAAACATAAAATTGTAGACAGCCGGACAAGTGCTTTCCAGACAGCACTCAGTACTTTCGGCTTCACTCCGTGCAACGGCTCGCACAAGGCTACATCAACGGATTTTATTTTTCGTATATGGGGCATTGTCTTATTTTTTAAATAGCTCCGCAAATAGAAATTTATTGATGAATTCATATAAAGAAATTAGTTTTCATTTTTCAAAAGCTATTTAATGAAAAAATTATTATTATTATTATCGAAGTGAACAGAATTATTGAAGTTATTGTCGAATTAAGGTGGCTCATCCGAAAATGGACATCCATTACATTTTCTTCAAAATAAAATATGTTTTACATAAACTGTTTATCTTCACGTATACGAAATTTGATGACAGGTTATCGACTTGGGAATTTTAAGACGTGGCTATGGAGAAGCTGCCTGCATGTTAAAAAATATAATCAGCTGAAATAGCAAACAAATTTGCAAATTTACCTTTTTTTAGTGGAAGTAATAGCGTTTAAATTTCTATACAGGACAGCGGATAATTTTAGCTAATTTAAAGTATACAGAGAGAAAGGAAATAGTTAATTTAACAATTATTTTAAAGTAACAAGTAATCAAGTAACTAAATTAACTACTTCTGTAACAAGACAATAATATTGTTCCGTTTACTTTTTCCTGATACTCAAATATGTATCATTGTGCATAACCTCAAATATCAGGTATACCGCAGATTTACAGTAGTCCGTTATAGACCCCCCCCCCCCACGTAGCCTACCGAACCCCCCCCCCCCCCCCTGTAAGGGCTACGTAGTTTATGGAAGACCCATAATTTCTATCAGTGCCAATACAGTACTGTCTAAATATGTCGATATAGACATGAACGCCACTGGCTAGTACTGGGAAAATTATGTAACACTTTTGCATGAGAGCAGCAACTACACCAAGTATTGCCGCAAAAAACTTCGAGTTCTGAAAAAATATTCTGGCCGTATTTCCGTCATTGCTACTACTGAAACCTTGTTTTGGAAAATCCACGCGAAGCGCTAATTAATCTACAAACCATGTTGGACATTTTATTTTCGGCGAGGTATAATTTCTTTGTCATCTTTTTTCCTCCATTGCCATTTTGCCGTTTCCAATTTGTTACGGACCTGTCAAAACAATTCCAAAACTCGTATCCATGCCTGAAGGGATGAAATTCCAAAACGCAAGTTATTTATTTATCTCTCAATCATACCATCATTATCGTTGAATTCCTTCGAAGTCATATTGCAATGATGGCAACGCATAGATGACTTGGTATGGTTTACTGCATTGATAACGTTACCATCGACCATTCAATCTGGTTTCGTACAGCATCAGAGATTTTATTTCAATACTAATATTGTTCACTTCCTCTTGCGTTGATTATGTGCTTTCATGAAGAAATTGCATTCTTATCGGTCTACAATATCTTGGTCACGATTGTTGTGAATGTTGGCATATTATTATTTCTCGGCCTCACGTAGAGTGAACTTAAACAAGCAGCAGCGTAACTAAATACGTCAAAAGCATTGTATACGCGTATTAATTACGTATTGTATTCCCCGCCTTTTTATTATTTAATTAAATATACAGTGCGTCTATTTGATGCTTGAATGTAGCACAAAAGGAATTATCATTACGTAAATAGGCATATAATTGAGATTGAACTTCACTTAAGATAAGCTCGTTTAATAATGAATTCGTCAATGATGGAAGAGTTAGCCTCTTCACGTATTTTTATAAATTAACTGCTCATTTCATATATTTACACTTATTTATTATATATATTATTAAATTCACGCTTTTCGCCATTCATATGTATGCTCGTTAGTGTATCAACATCCGACACGAGCAATGTCGGCCCAAAGGTTTCTTGCGCCGCTGCACCGCTCGGTTTGAATGAATAATGCAATGCTCAGGGGACGTTAAGGTTCGAAAACTTTGCATAATATTGTTACTAAATTCATGCGGAACTCTAACCCGTTGCGTATATCAGAGGATCTCCACGGATTATAACTTTTTTCAATATTTTGTACGTTTATCTCGCTTAATTTTTGTCGTGATTTGACGCCATTTTTATATCGCGGTACCTGTAAATAAGTAATATATCTATTGAACAATATTTTATATACCTTCATTTACATTCTCCATGCGCACAACACAAATGACGATTTCTTTGTACTAACAAATTACAAAAATAGCTGCGTCAGATATAAATGTGCGATTTGAACGCTGCGGCGCGGACATTTTCACCGTAGGTGTACGTTTTTATGACCCTATTTTTCAGGATTACATTCAGCAGAGGTACATCTCCGAAAATGTGCAGCCATAAACCGAAAATAACAACTTTCGAAAATGGAGGTTTTGGCCAGATAATTCGATCGTTCTAGTACGCGGGAGTTCCGTTATTAAAAAACTATTCCTATAAATATTCAATCACGTCGTACCGTCCCATAGTTCTTTCTTGTCGAATTGTGAGACTTGTACTTAGATTCAAGCATAGGACTTAAGTAAATTCCAAGAGATTTTCCCGGAAATATCTTTAGTGTCCAGAATAACTAAACTACTGCCAGTAAAACGCGGAATTGAACCGGTCGGTTCTCCGGCGCGGACAGGTCACTAAATCGATTTTGTCAAACGGTCCGAGCCTGCAAATCAAACTGACGCCGTTTTAGACCTGAGACTACGAGAACAAATTGCAAAATTCGAAGGGATAGCCTGCCTCATCGGTGTAAGATGAGGACTGGTCGTGTCATCTTGTATCTTCTAGTGTATAAGACCGTTTTTTTAGCTGGAAATAATTAAAAATGCAATCCAAAAACTCCTATATACCGAGGTACATTCTTGGCGTTATATTTAAGGTACCCACCTCTCTGTTCCACCTATACGAACCCCTTGCAGGGGGTACCGAGAGAAACGTTAAAAAACAATTGCACTTCTTCCCCCATTTTTGGCCGCCCTTTGAAAATTTAATTTTCTCATAAATCCTAACTTGTAGTTTTGACCTTTTTGACGCTAGATTTGTAACATTTAGTGGTATTCCTTTCGAATTCATCTCTAAAAATATTAAAAACTAAACAAAAAATAGGAAAACATCGTATGTAAAAATGTAAATATTACGTATTGATTTATTTATTTATTATTCATACACGTTCCAAGTGGTCCTTTCCGTATGCAATTTCTTTATTTCATATTTTTCAGTTCTTCTTGCACGATTTGAAACTGCGCACTTCGGGATGTAAGAAGGAGTTTTGTATCATTTTCGCCTGGGTCACTCGAATCTTGAAATACGACCCCAGGCTGAAACTAGCCGACAGACTTGGCAAACGCGCCGGGCGGATTAATGAGAACCACTGGCGCTCAACAGTTTTAAAATTTAACGCATCTACTTTGCATTACATGTTAATCAGACTAGGTGCAGATTATTACTATGGGTTTGAACTATATATTAGGAAAAAATTCAGTGCAAAAGATTATGCTAGCTACTGTTTATAACGATAAACATATACGATCTTACCAACTACTCTGCACATGTCCCCATCTTTTATTATATAAACAATCTAATTTGCATTACATGTTAATCAGACTAGGTGCACATTATTTCCATGGGTTTAAACTGTTTATTTGGAAAAACACGCATTGCCAAAGTTTCTGCTAGCTATTGTCTATGACGTTAAACATAAACGATTTTACCAAATTCTCTGTACATCTCCTCCACGGTTCGCCAGAACGATGTTTTTTTGAAATTGTCGATTACTCCGATTTTTTCATTTAAAATGGTAGTTGGGGATGGTAGGAAGTCAGTCCAATGGTATTTAAAATCGAAACCATATGCCCCATAACAATAAACTAGTAAAAATCTAGAAAAGTTAGGTTTATATACACGTGCTCACTGAGAGACGCGCGCGCGCGCGTTTGTGTGTGTGTGTGTGTGTGTGTGTGTGTGTGTGTGTGTGTGTTTTCTCCGAAGCGACGATGGAAAGCTCCATCCCTGCCGGCCGATGCCAGCAGGAGTGCGGGGCTCCCACCTGCTAAAACCACCTCTGCTCAGACTCTGATTCCCCCCTCGGAAACCGCCGGAAGGCATTACTTCGAGGGGGGCAGTCTATGCCTCAGTAGGCCCTCCGCCGATGTTTTGGCTCTTCAAGTCTGGGCGATGTTGTTGCCTCTTCCGTCTTCTTCTCTTCTGATGGCATTCAGCCTATCGATGATGGTGGTGGCGATGATGACCACCGCGTCCCATCCCTCCTGTGAGGCGAGCAGACATTCACCAATGCCCTCAGGTGTTAGTGGTCCTCCTCCCGAGATCCGGAACTGTTCCCGTTCCGCTGCAAATCTCGGGCAGTGGAAGAGGACATGGGCCACGTTTTCGTCGACACCAGGGCATGCCGGGCACTCCGCACTTTGATAAATGCGGAAACGATGTAAATAGCTGCGAAAGCAGCCGTGCCCGGTGAGCACCTGGGTGAGATGAAAGATGGTGTATCCGTGATGTCTGCTCGTCCACATTGCTACATCTGGGATAACGCAGTGGGTCCACCGCCCTCAATCCGCTGAATCCCATCTTTTTTGCCACTCCTCTATGGTCCTCATGGACCATTTGTCGTGGTTCGGCTCCTGTTCGGCGATGTCCTGCCTTATACACCTGCCTTCGCGGTGTACTTCTGCCCTCTCCATAGCAAGAAGATCTATGGGAGGGAGTCCCGCGACCACCGAGAGAGCGATGTTCGATACAGAACGGTAGGCACGGGCCACTCTTAGGGCGGCCGTTCTATAAGCCCGCCGACAGGTGGCTCCGTAGCTCTTATGGATGTTCATGGCATCAGCCCAGATCGGTGCCCCGTAAATAATAACAGAGCTTACTACCGATGAAAGGAGGGACCGTCGCGGCTGTTTCGGCCCCCCCATATTGGACATGATGCTGGAGAGCGTACGAGCCACCTTGGAAGCCTTTGAGCCTGCGTTCATCAGGTGTTGTTTGAACGACAGCCGCGCATCTAGAGTGACTCCAAGATATTTAATAGTGTCCACCGTCCTGATCTGCGTATCTTCCACCGTGAAGGTGGCGTATACCCTTTTCTTCGTTCGAGAGATGTGCACCGCCTCCGTCTTCTCAGCCGCCAGATCTAAGTGTGTGTGTGTGTGTGTGTGTGTGTGTGTGTGTGTGTGTGTGTGTGTGTGTGTGTGTGTGTGTGTGTGTGTGTGCGCGTGCGTGCGTGCGTGCGTGCGTGCGTGCGTGCGTGCGTGCGTGCGTGCGTGCGTGCGTGCGTGCGTGCGTGCGTGCGTGCGTGCGTGCGTGCGTGCGTGCGTGCGTGCGTGCGTGCGTGCGTGCGTGCGTGCGTGCGTGCGTGCGTGCGTGCGTGCGTGCGTGCGTGCGTGCGTGCGTGCGTGCGTGCGTGCGTGTGTGTGTGTGTGTGTGTGTGTGTGTGTGTGTGTCCAGTTACAGGAAGAAATACATATATGTAAATTAGTTTAGTATTTTTTTATTCAAATATTATAAATTAGTTTGAATAGTTCACTTAACGTGACGAGCATTATAGACACACACATTTCGAAGATGTTTGGCTGCATAATCACTATGCACTTTTGATGTTTTGTAAAATGTCCAGATTTTGGTGAAGTTATGGTGGCAGGATTCCACTTGTGACTATTTTCTTCAAGGAGGGGGTTACCGTTTGTATTCGTCGGGGATATTCAAATTTAAAACAATTTTTCCAGCACGTTTTTGGTAAAGTTTTGTTTTACAATTTGAACAAATGATAGCTGTAAACCGGACATCGGATATGTCATTTTTTGAGCAAAACTCTGGAAATGACGAAATTATTTTATCCGTAATAACTTTTTTATTTCAAAAATGGTGGTCACTTTTCTTACACAAAAGAAACATATCTCAAACCGATTTTCCTCGTGTGTATATGAGTTCTTCTTTCTTTTTCTTTCATGAATAGTTTTTTCCCATCTTGGATTTTTTAAATTATTTTATCGTTGTTACTAAAAACTTTATTACAATAACAAAAATGCTTCAACTGTATTTATTTGAGAGAAACTCTGTACGGTCGCGCACTACCAAACATACTATTTTGAGTGTTTGTTGACAATTTACTACAAGCATCACACGTGCCTTCAAGTACAAATGTGTTATTATTACTGAATTATTATTATTAACCCTTTCGCAGTGTCGGACTAAAATCAGAAGGTGGACTCATAGTGCGGAATGGGCTCCAGGCAACGAAATTTAATGGCTAAACGTATACGACTGTTTTCGGGGTCACTGATTATGAATCTGATGTCCGATTTTTGAAATTTAAAACGGCGAATCCATTATGACAGCCGAAAATGCGAATTTTAATTCTTGCGCCTTGAAATTAGCCATGTCATGTATAGAAGACATTGACAGTGAAGGGGTTAAGAATAGTTATATACATGTATACATATGCATATCACAACACATACTCACACTCAGTCGTGCGCAAGTATGTGCGTGTGTATATGTGTATAAACCCGACTTTTTCAGAATTTTACGAGTTTTTAGCTGTTTTAGAGGGTGGGGCATGTGGTTTCGATTTTAAGTACCATTGGACTGACTTCCTACCATCCCCAACTACCATTTAAAATGAAAAAATCGGAGGTAATCGACACTTTAAAAAAAACATCGTTCTGGCGAACCGTGCTCCTTATTTTATTATTTATACAATCTGATTTGCATTGCATGTTAATCGGACTATTTGCATATTATTTCTATGGGTTTGAATTATTTCGCACTTGGCACCGCCCAAGACCAACCGCGAGGAGGTAGCGAAGGTTCGGTCTCACTTTTTTAAAATTTTTTTTATCTTTGTACCTTTTTTTATATATTTGTCAGTTGGAAAATTAACCGTTGCTACTCTATGTTTTTCCATTATATTACAAATACCATCTATTAGACGATTTGGCGGTGTACCGTGCAGTGTATCCAAGTAAAAGAATTTTCGATGTTCGTGTATCACCACCAATAACGTCCAATGTGCCGAATGATACACTGGTAGTATCTATAATTCATAGTGAAAACCGTCCATCTTTTAAAATGCCTTTTCAATATTTGTGTCCATGCCACTCTGAAGCAGCTTGAAAATGAAAAACACATCAAAGCTCTAGGCTTTAATGCGATTGCGGTTTACATGGTTTCGCAATATAATGAAAAAAACATTAATTATATTGTCATCTAGGCAAATGTTCGGCAGTAATGTTTTTAGTGATGTCTTGTCAAGAATAATTCCCCCTATTACTTTGCGCGTTGCAAGAAAATTATCTGGATAAGTATAGTTATGTCGAGTATCGAATCTATCTCAGTTTACCGTGGCTCTTATGATTCCGTTTCTTCATAATATATTTTTGGAGTCTCATTTTCGACGCAGTCATCATCAGGTTGCATCTTTATTTTTGCATGATTGATTTGCGGGAGGGTTTTAGACTTTTGCATATGTTTCGGAAAACAAAAGTATTTTATTTTGACTTTTTCATCAAAAATTCTTGCGCATTTTCTTCCAACCATTCCCTATCCCGTTTTCTTTTTTTTGGACGCTCCGTCTTTAATAAATACACCCTATTTAAAAGTCGTCCTTCAACAAAAGATTCCATTGCTTGTATGAAACGTGTGGCTGGTATACTCAGTTTACCCTTAAAAACGTCTTGCTTCACCATTTTGAACCAGTTTTCAACACTGCGCCACGGCAAGCTCAGATAGATTCGATACTCGACATAACTATTCTTGAGCATAATGCTTATCCAGATAATTTTCTTGCAACGCGCAAAGTAATAGGGGGAATTATTCTTGACAAGACATCACTAAAAACATTACTGCCGAACATTTGCCTAGATGACAATATAATTAATGCTTTTTTCATTATATTGCGAAACCATGCAAATCGCAATGGTATTAAAGCCTTGTGCTTTCATGTGTTTTTCATTCTGAAGCTGCTTCAGAGTGGCATGGACACAAATATTCCAAAGGCATTTGAAAATATGGACGGTTTTCAGTATGAATTATGGATACTACCACTTTATCATGCGGCATATTGGACATTATTGGTGGTGATACACAAATATAGAAAATTCCTTTACTTAGATTCACGGTACACCGCAAATGATTTAATAGATGGTATTTGCAATTTAATGGAAACACATAGAGTAGCACGTGCAAACAAAATTACCCGATGGAATGAATGCTTCAACTGATATTCCTTTGCAAACAGACAGCTCTACCAATTCGTTTGGTAATTGCGGTGTTCATGTTTGTATGTGGGCATACATTATTTGCACTGCCCAGTATTTCAATTTTGTGGCAGATAACATGAACTTCTGCAGAATTGGAATACTAAAGATACTACTCATAGGTTTAAACGTTAACAAGGTGGAGGATCGCAAACTATATTCCAAGACGGCATTTAAAAAAAGAAAAATAAAGAGTGAAACGCTCATCACTTCATTGTGAAACGAGACATCTCCTGTGGATTTACAAGCACAATTGAATATTGCTCGTTTCTAAAAACGTTGTTAGAAGCAAAGCAGTAAAATAAAGGAACACTTCATTTTTACTCCTTCCAGGTATTTACGTTCATATCGTTTTTTATAATTTATGCCCACAATAGAGTTCAATTAATTATTTACAAAAAACCCCAAAAAAAAATATAAAAATGCAAACAAAAAATGAAAAAAACGATACCAAGTCTACTCTTTAATCATTTTTATTCTTTTTAATCCTTGAATTGAACAGTACAGTTCATTTTCAATGATAATGAAATTAAAAAAAAAAATAGATAAAATGAAAAAAATGAAAAAACGATGATAAAAAAAAATTTTAAAAAAGTGAGACCAAATCTTCGGTACCGCCTCGCGATTGGTCTTGGGTGGCACTAAGTGCTAGGTATTAACAAGCCTTGTTAATTAATTAACCGGTTAAGATTTCGATCGAAACCACTTTTATATTTAAATTTCAAATGAAAAGCAAATTAGGTTGTTTAGATAATGAAAGAAATGAAGACGCAACGAAAATGAGATTGTAACGAGATTCGTCACAGATCTCAACCCCACCTTCCGTAAATTCTCAAGTTCCCAGAAAAGAAACAGCAGATCCCGACGAAGCCGCGCAGTGGCAATTCGGCAGGATTCGAAGATCATCCTGAATCGCCGCATATCGTAGGACGTCATTACCATAATTGTTTCCCCTATTCAAATATGTACATCCTCTCCTCTCGCCTCCCACCACCCGTCCGTCAACTGCAATTGCAGCGGTTGAACGGCCAGTATCAATTCTCGAAGAAGCGTCCGCTCGTGTGAGAACTTTTCTCTCACACCTTCGATGCGTGAGCCTCTTCCCCCTTTTGCCCCTCATATATCATCAATCTGATGGATCGGTGCTCCAACGATCGTCGCCACGACGAGCGGGAGCCCGTTTCCATTTCTTGTCCCCACCATGGGGACTGCTCCGCTAGCCGTTCGCCTCGATCGTGCGTGCATGCATCCAACGCACGTTCTCGACGCACGAGCCCTCTCTCCCCGCTGGATTTTTCCATGCGGCGTCTTCGCTCCGACGTTCGTCGCAACCGCGACACGCAAGGAACCGATGCTCGCTTCCGTTTCCCCACCACGGCTACGCACTCGCCATCCGTCCCAAGTCGTTCGAACGACAACCGGACATTCCATGCAGCGCGCCGCGCGCCGATGCCCCTTCTTTCGTTCGCCTGTAATTCGCAGGCCCCGCTCTCCGTCGGACTCAGGCAGCCGTCGCTGCATCCATCTCGCTCTATTCCCCTCTTTTTGTGCGTGCCTCCTTGCACGTACGGCAACTCTCGTTGCTTCCACCATTTCATGCCCGAGTTGACAGTCGTCCCTCGGCAAAACTCAACGGCAGACCTGATGCCGCGTTTTCCACTGGTTGCAGCCCCAAACAGTTTTCATAAAAAGAGAGACGATCTCCAGTCCGTCTCTTTCCAGGACACGGAAATTCCGCTGTCCCTCCCCGCTCTGAAACGCTTAATATGTTGCATCTCTCTCACACACAAGAGGGAACGTAAGCACCCCTCTCTGTGCTATAATACGAAATCTCTTTACTCTCACCCTCCACACCGCCGTCACACACCTATCCTATTAAACTCTAAATCGCCGTCCTTTCCCTTCTGCTTGTCCGTCATACCTTCTATTTCTTTTCCTCCCTTCCCCCGACGTTCTGCGATACGGACAAAGCGGCAACACCGTGCCCGCGGCACGCGCCTCGCAGATTTCGGCGAGAGCCCCGACACATTCGTCGTGCTGACGTCAACCCGTGCGTATCTCTATCCGAGCGGTTTAAAAACAGTTTGTAAAATCGAGCCAGTTTGTGAGTGGGAAGTGGAATCCACCGATCCGGGAGAACACCCAAGACGGAACCGACACCACCCCTCCTCCTCGAACGCCACCTCAACCACCGCCTCAGCCACCCAGGAGGAGCAACTTCAGCCGTCCCGAGTGGACCGTCCCTTGCGTCGAATTATCCGCGAGTATCGTCACCCCTTTCGATTTTTGTACCCCCTTTTATACCGGTCATTTATAAAGAAATTCTTCCCTTCGCGTGATTTCGAACCTACCCCTTTTTGCTTTCGAGTTTTGTTCGTCGCGGTCCCCCACTTTTATGTACAGCCCCCTTTATTTGTGAGAATTATATATTATTAAGTTAATTGCGTAGCTTCTTTTTTTGAGTAATTTTTATAACCTTCTTCCATCCGCAAAAATCAACGTTATAAGATAAAAAGGAACATGTTTATTGTTATAAACAATAATCGTCCACTTTTTTTGTTAGCGCTGCAATTTTTTTACTAGTCCCTCCTTAGTCGCATTACTTGTACACGAAGTATCAATGCTTCAGATTGCGTTCGTAGGAATTTCTTTGATTCGATCTGCTGTACCAAATGCGCGTATTTTGTGTCTTCTGTGGTTACTTGAGCCAATCGAAATTGCTCTTCTTAATGTATAACCCACAGAACTGCATCGTCCACCCAAAATGGCTGTGCATGAACGGATATTCTGACAATTATATCATTTTGATTGCTTATATCACTGTGTGTGTATATTAAGTGCCTCACTAACGTCTTTGTCCGTTTGATCACCCCGCAGGGGACTTGTGGCAGAGCGGGTAACTCCGTCCGCAAGGAAGAGGGAGGGGTCGAAGTGCCCGAACTCGAAGAGGAGCAATACTTTTGAAAGATCCGCTTCTCTTAGCAAGTTTTGAGAATTGACGACCTCACGGACCCGATCGTTCGGCTGGTCTGTGCCGACGATTGCCTGATCGTGAAGCGACTCGAGATACTCACCGTACTGGGGAGCTGGGGTGCGGTGTCAAGCCCCTACCAGGTGGGTTCCACACGGGGGAGCGCGTCGGCGTGCCGTGTCCACCTGGTAGTCATCCGCAAATAGGGTTGGATTCTAGCGGGCCGTGGATTTCCTAGAAAGGTGGCTCTGAACCAACAGAAATAATCAAGGCAGGCAGCTTGTTATTAATAATGTGGTAGCCGGACCTGTTGTCATTTTCATAAATGGCACAGCCGGCGGTGTGGTGCATCATTCCAATATGGCCCCAACCTCGTGGGAGGAGGCGCCCGAATGGCGGAAGCTCTGGGCGCCAAACAAATAAACATACAATGTCCGTTTGATCATTCGTAAGAGCCAATTTAATAAAAGGATTATAACTTGTAAATGTATTTGCCCTTGCCGTGGTCACGACGTTAGATAAGATCGTTGTTTTACGAGATAAAAATATATCGTTAAATGATAAATAGTCTTAACGATCAAAAAATCTTCATAGCTAGCGGCATTCTTGTTCAGAGCCGAAGAAGTATCCAAAGGCGAAATTCGAATAATTATAATGTAAATAATTACAATTCGGAATTAACACACTTCGAAAATAAATCAAGACGGCTCCTTGCAATGCCGCTACCCTATTACGATGCTCTTCTAAAGGCAAACAATTTTGAGACGAATGTTAATTCAACATATAACAAATAAATATATTTAACTAATAATTAACAATACAAAAATTGCTTATTATTATTTAGACGAAGACGCTTGGCACGAATATGCCGTTTTGTATTCTTTTTGCATCGTAACCGTGCTAGATCATCCTGCTCGGTGCAGTCTGTCTGTAAAGTTAAATCGGGCGGAAATGGTTTGATAACTAAAACCGATCCGTATACTTTTTGAAGGTCAGACGAGGTCGCTTCAAATTTGTGGAGTTCACTAGCGAAACCAGGATCTGTGACGGTTAAGACAGAATGGTATGGCGCTATCTGTTTTCGGGCAGATTCGATAGAGTATAACTTCCAATGGTTAGGAATGACGACTACAGATTTAATGCGAGGCGGGATGACATCTAAAGAGTCAAAATACCGGACGAGATTATTATTTCGGACTTCTGCACATGACCGGACATTTTCGTGTATCCGCGCCACATTTAACAATTCGTTCCGCGATGCAACCGACGACATTAACTAAAACTAAAACTACTGACGCTATTAAAAAAAATCGGATAGACGCGAAACACTTACGGTAAATAAGCATTGCCCAGCAGGCGGCTTAAGCTATAAAAAACGTAGAAGCAGTGAGCCAGCCAGCAGGCGGCAACAGGACGAAGAACTTGAGAAGAAGTTACTGGTTGCCTACCACACGGGTGGCAATTACCGATAGTAGAAGAGACCTCCCCCGATTTCTGTAGGTTACCGGTTGCCTACCACACGGGTGGCAATTACCGATAGTAGAAGGGACCTCCTGCGATTTCTGTAAGCCTGGAACATCGCCTAACAGACGGTACGTAACTTCGCTGTAGAAACGGTTGAAATGAAGCAACTGCACTCAAATTGACCTGAGAAGATGTATCGGAAGCTGTGAACACTAAAAATACTAAAGTAGCCCTGATAAGGGCTGAAAATGCACGAATAAGTTAATCCCCAGTTGAATTCTCGAAGAGACTGTTCGTTGCCAGGTAAATGCCGACGAATAAATTACTAATTTTGGATTGTAGTCGAAAAGAAAATTACAGTGTTTGTGCCATTGGAAAGGTGGCTTATTTATACCCTGTACTGCCCGTACTTGTACGTTTGACCTATTTGATTGGCCAAATGTTCGAAAATAGGGGTAATATAGCGATAATAGGGGGAAAATAGGGGCCTCATACCTTAATTTACAAAAAAAAAAAAAAAAAAAATTCGACCTTTTCAGCTTAAAAATGCGTTGCGTAATAGAAGGATAAAACGTTACAGATTTAAGACAATTAATTTTTAACCATAAAAAGAATGTTTTGTTATATTACAGCTGAGATCTCCTAAATATCTGAGTTTTTATGAGATCTCCTACAGATTCCATAAAAATTCCTCGTACCAGAGATGCATTGTTTCTCGTGCTTCTGTTGCGTGCAAAAAAAAATCTTAAATTTAATTTAATTGCTTATAAAACAAGTATTCCTAATTTATCTAATAGTTTTGGGCTTATATCTCTCTCGAATAAATTTTTACGACGTCCCATATCATAATTATGGTGTGCCGGTTGCACTCAATCGAACTCCTTATCTCGCCGATCTCGCTAAAAAATATCATATTAATTTCTTAAACGCTCATGTAATGAGAAAATTAATTTGAAACATTTAAATACCAATTTTGAACAAAATAATGTGATTTGTTTTCAAACTGCTCGAAAAATTAACGTGATATAAAAATTTTTAAGCAACAAAAAGTTTAATTTTGTATTTATCTATTGGCTGAAATTTAAGATAAATTTTATATGAACTTTTGTCATTCGACTTTAATATTTTTTGCATAATAATCATTCTCGGGTGTAAAGTTGCATTTAAACTGTGCTCAAGTTTAAGATTATGTTTGACTTCACTATTCAGCCTAGTTTTGGTCATTTTCCGTAGAAATTTGACGATAATATTCTATGCCATTGTGTGGCCATACAAAATTAAAGTAATTCCTCATAGTCAAATACATATAACTTTCTTAACAGAAAATTTGGATCTCTACGTTTTTGACTTGACAAATTTTTTTTGCGTGATTTGTATTTTTGTTAAGGAACGCAAAAAACGTATTTTCTCCCGACCGCGTCGCAATATCCGTATTCCATGCCTGGGACGAAATTTGCCGATTCCGCCCGGGCGCCAGCGCGCATGCTTACTTCGTTCTCATTACTTCCTAGGGACGGAAAGCGCCGCCAGCGGGAGTAATGGATGGGATCGGAAGAAAAATAGCGTATGCCACACGGGAGGCAAGCGCGCGCACCTCGTAGGAGTTCTGCCTTCGCATCGCTCGGGTTGTAAACCTCTCGCTCAGGAATCCCGCGCTTCCCTCCCATGAAGCATAATATACTATATTTCAACTTGCTTTATAGTTCTCTCCGCAATATCGTATGGATCGACTCCATAAACTAATCAGTTCTAACTTAGTCCATGCCAAGCTCAAAAAGTGGTTGAACTTTAAAATGCTAGACATCACTCGCCAAAATGACACACACGGAGGTACGTACAACAATACGGACACAAATATTTTTATTGCTTTTTTGACTTGATTAGGGACGGAAACGTCGACATCTTATGAAAACTATACTGTACCAGACCTAAGGTCTCGACAAAGTAAAATTGGCTCCTAAAAAGCCCGTTACGATTACCTTAAAATTGCAAGGAGACGATGGAGATTCTCTAATTATTGAAGTGCAGCGAACTTGATTCCAGTAAAACAACATTTTAATAATTAGAGAAGATGTTGATTTATTGGTACTTTTGACGCAGTTACTAACACGAGGAAAAAAAAATAAAAAAATAAAAATTAAAAATGGAAAAAAAATCTGGAAATTCGATCGATCACCGTTTTGAGCCGTGAGTAAATTGTAACTAGCTCTAGTTGGATTGTAACTTTTAAACAGTCTAACGGAATTCCGACTGGATAGTTCATTACGAAAGAACCGTTATGTAGCCGAAAAATGGTCAATTGCTGGGAGAGAGGAAGTTGTAGTAATGTTCTAGTCCACATTTCCTATGTAATTCGGCCAAATGATTAAGCACAATTGTTCTCCTTTGCTCTCAGCAGTCAGCGTCAAAATTCCGTCATAGTCCACTGCCCCCCCCCCCCCCCAATCATTGAGTTATAGCTTTATGTTAAAAATTAACCAAATCTTTTAATTGGAGTAAACGTACATTTGGTTAGTTAAAGTCAGTTAAGTGCATAACTTTAACATCCCATTTTACAGCTCTGCTTAATATTTTTACTGTAGTAGAATCAAGGCCTAGCTCCAGCCTGACTAGGTAACTGGGAGTATTGTTCGTGATTTTAAATATACGTTTAAAAAAGAATATCTAAGCTGATTCCAGGTTATTAGTATGTTTGATGCCTCACAATGGTGCCTCGTCAAGCAGGATGTAGATTACGCTGGCACCACACAAATTCCATAATGCTTTGTAAGAATCTGTTCTGGCAATATCGATAATTGCCGATATCGAGGCAGACGCCGCTTTATTAACCTATTAATGATTTCAATCCAGCACCCTTTATATAAAAAAGGATAAAGGATAGGAATTATCTCCCGCTTTAATGACATTTTTGCCTGTTCGCGGGTCGGCTCTAGGGTGGATGGTCGGACGTACAATCGAAAACATTTACAAGACAATACATAACAGCACATAGCAACACCCACCCAGAGCTAGTCCCCCCTTTACTGCGCCCCGTAGAACGTCTTGAGACCACTCTGTATCGCATTTGCACGGGGTCTGGGAAAACTACAGAAAACCCAGACAGATACAGTCGACAAACTACTTTATCATCAGGGGTTACCCTCTGATGGTAAAGCAGCCGTGTCTCCCACTCAGCAATCGGCCTGCTATCTTTGCCGTAGCGGGCGCAACGCTCGTTTTTTTATTTTTCACAGTCACCGTTCCAAGTATGGATCCCTATCAGGAACCTTTCACCTGAAAGAGCGACTGTGCGTCGCACCGACCACAGGGCAATTGCTGTTGGTTTATACCAACACCCTTTATATACAAAAATTTCTTGAGTAGGATTCTAACGTGCAGCCGATTCACAAATCATTTTTTCGTTTGTCGGTGTTAACGGTGAGGCCGTTACAAGCACAGTACTGTGAGAGACGGTCCAGGTTCCTGCGCAAGTCCGCTGGAGAGTGAACAAAGATCGTAAGATCGCCGGCGTAAAGAAACCTTAATAAATCGCAAGTATACGTTATCTATATCTCTCTTGCACCTTTCCCCCGAAGAACTTAGCCATGTCAGATATTTAAAGCCAATATATAAAAATGCTCTGAAGTGTCCCCAGGAATGATTTTGCTTCGATCGAAGTACCGTGCCGATGTTATTACTGCTACGGATATAGTTTTATATAAGACACCTAAAATATTAATACATTTAGCGCTGACTCCTATCCTGCAATTTCGGCCAAAGTCGCATGTGCGGGATAGCGTCGAATGCTTTTAAGGTTTATAGAAATGTAGAAAAGTATTTAGTCACATGGAAACTATATATCTGTTCTCTAGTAATGAATGTTACCGTTACTTCGATCAATACACAAGTTGACAAATTATTATCGAGGTATAAAATATAAGAACGTTGAAGGTCATGAATTTAATCTTTACTTTGATCAATAAAAGTTTTCAAAAGCTATTAACGATGTAAAAAATTTAAAATCGTCGATGGTACTGAATGTTGCCATAATTTCGACATAGAAAAGCTTGAAAACTTGTCGGCAGTGTAAAAAGTGCATGGTCGCCGAAGATAATGCAGCATTGCTAGATTACGAAACACGTAAACAAAACGTTTGGCGACACACAAAACTATAAATTTTGTTGTTGGTCCTGTATGTTACAATTACTTCGATGGGTAAAGATATCTATGCTCAGCGTATAAATATTATGGTACTACGATATTATGCAAAATAAAACATAAACAAAACGTACTGATTTATCAGTGACTAGATCGCAGAGAGAAAGCGATGTTTACTCCACCACTGTAACTTCAAACGTCAAACCGAGCAGCTGTCCTTGTAGCGCCTTGTAGGATTTCATCTTGAATCAAGCGCACGTGGGTTCAACCCCTTAAAACATATATCTAGACAAATTTAAATGACGGCACTTGCACTTGAAATGGTTTTTTAAATTTCGTTCAGAATCCCCTTAAAGATATCAGCATGTAAATTTTCTGGCTCAGTCGATTTACCAGTTTTGCGAGATTTGACGCTCGCCAGCAGTTTATTGAACGTAAACGGAGTATGAAATAATGGATGAAAAATGTTAGGGAATAAGGATTGGATTACGCAGTTCCGTTATTTGTGGGTAAATAGATAAAAAGTAATTCCTCCAAGCCGCAGCCGTGTTCATTGATCCAACATTTGGCTTTATAGAAATCTGACCAGCCGCTTTCCACAAATCAGACGTATCAATAACACTGGTCAACAAATTTGAAGCAATTTTGTGTTTCGGAGATGAAATGAGCTAATCTTTGTTAATTTGTAGTCGCTGAATCTGAATCCGATAATGAACATTTTTTATCTTGGTTCCTGGAAACACCGGGCCGAAGTTAAAAAAATGCCGTTTTGTACAATGTTTGAGGTAGTATATATTTCGACTGAAATGGGGTAACAGTTTCAGTAATAGCGCAGAAGAATGCTTATAACTCCTATTTTACGGTAAAAAATATAATACAACCAAGTAAAGAAAATAGTGCTTTAAATGGCAATTATTTATTGGATTTGCCATTTTGAATTTTAAAAATCCGATACGAGATTCGGATTTAGCGCCGCTAAAATTCATATACGTTGTGTAGTTTCTAATTACTTCTTAACAATTAAACTTAATTGAGTGATAAATAGTTCATGCGGTACCTGCCTAAAAACCTCTACTAAATTCAATATGCCCTTGACATAGTGATACACCCTACCCCCTACCCTTCCACCCACACTCATATAAACTGGATTAAACATTTTTTGATACTACAGATTGTTAATATCGCAAATACCGCGAAAAGTACGGCTTGAGACAAACTACAGTTCCTAGATAGCGATTAAAACGGCCACCGACTGCCTAATACCAATTTTGATAGAGGAATTGTAATCTGCAATCTCAACAATATATTACAGCGATGATACATTAAAGCATAAGGCATCATTGTACTTGCAATGTTCGATTTAAGAACGCTTTCCGTGCACCCCGATTGACTTCACCCACGGCGCGTTAGGGTGCAATAGATACAGTAACGTAAGAGACGAGCATTTCACGCATACAAACAAATTGCCATTTAAAGCACTATTTTCTTTACTTTGATGTATTACGGTTTTTACCGTAAAATAGGAGCTATAAGCATTATTTTAAGCTATTACTCAAAACCGTTACCTCATTCTGCCGAAAGATACCATCTCAAACATTGCACGAAACGGCGTTTTTTCGAACTTTAGCTAGAAAAGAGCTAATAAAAAATGTTCATTATCGGATTCGGATTCAGCGACCACAAATTAACAAAGATTAGCTCATTTTTTTGAAAACAAGTTTACATCCGATTTTTTGCCATTCTTATATTGTAGCACTGAATGCTCACGGTGTTCACTTCTCCTCATTTCATATAAAAGACGCTTAGTTTGCTTTTAAACAATGCTACAATCGCAATCAAAACCACACATTTTGTCTAGATTTTTTAACATTTTAAAACTTTAAAACTGCCATGTTTTCACTTGAATCCGAGACTCAATCGCAAAATCGGTAAGTCTTCCGAAAGAGATTATATCGGGTGGTTATGTAATTTCCCACGTTTTCATAATAATAGTATTTACAAATTTATCGAACCCATCTTTCGACCCCACAACTCTCTTTCCCGGTACACATATGGGAAGTACTCGTGACTTTTCAAATACATACAGATCATCACCTAATTTTTAATTATATAATTAATGAGCTGACTTTAAATTGATAAAAGAATCCTTAAGTCATATAATAGATATAAATAAGATTTGGTTTGAAAACCATCTTAGATAATCTTCTCTTCCGCTTAGTGAATATCAAATTCTCATAAAAGAATTGGCAAATTTCTCGGTTTTAATATTATTTAAAACCCAATTAAACTTTCTTTGTAGTATTTCTAAATTTGATCTTAAAATTCGTTGAAACTGGATGTTTATAAAATAAAAAATTGTTAAAAACTACAAAAGGCAAATTTTTGACAATATGTATTCGTTTTGCTTATGGAGTCAGAAAATTTGACCACATTACTCCTACCATGCAGAATTCTGGGTGGCTGGCAATGAGAAATCTATTAGCTTTTTTATCATCTATCGAGTACTGTTTACCAAAACCCCGGAATACTTTTTCCATCGGTTTGTGATGTTAGGATGTAATCGCCCTGGTTCTAGAAATGCGATTGCCTTCACTTTAAGATGTCCCCTGATACGCTCCGCCAAAGCCTCTGGATCCTTCTCTGCATCTGCCGCCCGTGCTTTTAACTCTCTCTCATTAGATGTAAGATCGTGGGTGTATCTAACCTCTTTCATTAACTTTGTATGCGATATCTTGTCGACAAGCACCAATAATAGCTTGAATATTTTGTTTTATACACTATTTTATACCACCGTATGTGTATGCGCTATCGTTAATTTTATCTATATATTTATTTAAAAATTATTATTACACAATAATATTATTTTTTTGTATCTTAATCTTAATACTGTACCTTTCCTCTATTATCATTTTGTGCTATTTTTAGTTTATTTATTTACTTATTTAAAAATCGTTATTGCGTTATATTATAATTTTTTCTTAAAGTAAAATTTTTTCTCAGTAAAATCGGCAACGAAGTAAAGATATTTAAAAGTAAACAACAAGAACTTACGGTGGAACGTGGATGTTTAATGTGGGGACATAGTGTGGTTATTCCGAGTATTTTGAGAACTCAATTTATACAAGAATTACATAGTACGCATATGGGTATGGTGAAAATGAATGCTATTTCACGGTGATATATTTGGTGACCTGATGTATATAAAGATATTAAGAATATAACCAAATATTGTGAATTATTTCTTAAATGTTCGGATAATCCTCCAAGGTCACGTTTAAACAATGGGACATGGAAAGACCACCCAAATTGTAGAGAGCATATATGGGTAAATCCACAAAACTTTTGAAAATAAAAAAAAAAATAAAAAAAAAATAAAAAAAAATAAAAAAAAATTAGTGCACAGTCACAAGCTTTGGTGAACACTTTTAGTTAATATTCAAGATTATGTAATGGCCTAAACCGCTGACACCAATTTGTTGTGGCTTGCAAACTTAAGCCTAGCTAGCCAAAATTTGAACGCTGAAAGGGAGAGTCGACTGATGGATCGACTTCGGGATTCGGGAAATACGGATGCTGCTCTACCGGCAAGGACCATAGGTAGAATCGGTAAAAAATACTCAAAAACGCGGGATATATATCAAGAATTTTTATTATTGTTACTAGGGGCAAATATATAAGGATTAGGAAAAGATGAATTCAAATTTAAGGATGTTTATGTGGGTGGAGATCTAGATTGTTTTACACTCGCTGGCGTGTGTGTGCGGTTGGTTGCAAGGTGCTGGGCGTGAGGAATAGTATGATCCTATCCTGGTGTCCTCGTACGACCGGAAAGCTTGATACTAAAGAAATCGGGTCGACTGATTGGCTGAACGTCTGAACTGCACGAACTGTACTAGACGACACCGTTGAAGTAACAGATACTTCGAACTGTACTAACTGTACTAGATGAGACACTACTAGACTGTACGAACTGTACTAGACGATGCTTGAATTTAGTGAGATCACTTGCTTTTATAACCAGCCACCCTGGGGCGAGGGTTGGATTTGGAGGGAAGGATTTTTACACTTTTTTGTCCATTATTCATAATTTTAAAGTTAAACAAATTGTTTCTTGGTTTTCGTGCTAGATTCTGTATAATTATTATTCAAACTGAAACTAAAACAATGAACGAAAGTTGTAACCTGTTTATAACTAAAGTTTTGCCTAATAATTTGTTTTGTATTAAATATTTGAAAAAGATCTGATAATTGTACTGTTTGGATCTTGAAAATAGCTTTGATTTCATTAATGTTACTTTTATAATTATGCGAGTATGTTATTAATAATTGTTACTATTGTCATTCGTTAATTTTTATTTACAATGTTTACAGTATTGTATACGGTGTAATATGTCAGTCTTGTATTTGTGACTTCCGATGAATATAAATATTATTGATAGGAATAAATTAAAATGTTGTATCTTTTTAAAATGGTAATAGTTTTTTGGAAATAAGGACATCTCGCAAAAGTCCACGTGGATGCCATTTCATTGATTTGTAACATCACCCCATTTATTTAACACAGTTAGAGGACCAATAATTCACTATATTCTTTCACTGTTTATTTACGAGTGATATTTATTACTTCGTTATTGTTATTTACTTGAGATTGATGCGCGAGCCTTTCTTAGAATTCGATATGTTCCACTTCAGGCCACCCTTGAAAACACGTGAATGTTTCCACTATTTACAAATGGGGATTGAAATGTGATTACGGGTGATTACGGAGACGTAGCAATTATTCAATATCCGGTAATCATTTAAACACAGGGGCGTAAAAGTTATGATGTCAACATCATGCGAAAATTTGTTTTATCTCAACGTTATTAATATCTCACATAACAAACTTTAATCGTAGAAATAACTAACAAACACTGCGTGTAAATTCGTTTAATATACAATAATAAATAACAAAAAAGACAGGTAATTTTCCCTTCGCGTTAATTACAATTTGTCTATTTGCGGGTCGGCTCTCTGGTAGAGAGGTACAGGACAATGACAGTTACGGCACAAGACATAACTAGGCACACACACAACACCCACCCAGAGCCAGTCCCCCCTACCCCAATATCGGTACCACCAACAGATTCGGCGGTCTGTGCCGAACAACGTACCGACCGAGGGAAAGGCGCTGTCGGTACCGATAAATGTCGACCGGGGTCGGCAGCGGTCCCTTATGCGTACCTTCGCCTAGCAAGGTTCCCGGGATATACAACACTGCACGTAAGCAGAGGAAATTGCACGGACGGGGATTCCTTAAGGAGGGTTAAGGCTGACGCCTTAGCCTGCACCACTATCTCGCCGCTATCCAATAATAAATAATAAACAAATAATAAAATGTATGTTTTAATCAAACAATAATTCTTAAAACAAGCAATATATTTTCTTGTAGTATTAACTTTCGCGATTTTTCTTTCCATGGTTGTGGCAACTTCTTTAGACACCGATGTACTCTGTAAGGTAGTTTCATTTCATTTTTCTAGTGGCTGTTTAACAGTCATTATAACCCTTTAACGGAAACATTGCAAATGTTTCGAAATCATTGATCCAGGGTTCCCTCAGTTCGTGAAAGTGATAAATAAATTTTGTAATCTCCATATTCGGTTATTTTTTACGGTACTCTATTGATTGGTGAAGTTTAAAATTGTAAGAAAATTACATTTTGGCAGGAAAATTACATTTCCTGGCAGGATCGCCACAAAATGTTCATTAATTGCCGTGTGCCCAATCTTAGTGCACCGCGACCATCAACTGCGTGGTCCCAGAATCCGTTGGTCCAGCACTGAGCAAAGGTTGGTGCTTGGAAAATGCGGATGGAAATGAAGACTTGAAAATTAATCCAAAACACTGTATATTTCGATGGCACGATACATTTAAGCGCGAACAACACTGTTCGGAGCGCGTGGTGGAAGATGACGATCCACCGGTGTTTTAGGCGAATTATTCATTAAGACTACTCTTAAAGACTGGCAAAGTAAATTCGCGGAGATCTTGCGAGATCTGTTACGCGGAAGCGGCGGAAAAGCGTTTCGGATGTATAGATTACGGTGCGGGCTAAATTGTATACTCCGATTTCGAGAACAGGTGTTCTCGTGGAGACGACCTTACCGAAAGAAAGTTGTCTTCCCGGAAAGCGATTCCGAGAGGGCCGCAGCGACGGAAGTTGAATTCGCATAGTGGAAATTCCTCAAAAAAATTTAAAGGGCCAGTAGGCGCGAGATTCAAAAGCGATAAGCGCTTATCTATGATAGCAATCGCGGTGACGATACCGGCACTGTTGAGTTTGCGTGTGAGCCAACAGATCGCATTGCGATGTCGCTTTCGATGCGAAACGACGACGGTAATTTCGCACAAAACGCAACACTGATGATCGTTGAAAGATAAGTAAAATTATGCACTTTTTCACGTTATTTTCTTTTGACTCATCTTCTAGTATTTTCATCTTGAAATATTGTGATAATTCATTTCTTGAAATCCTGCAATTAATATCTAAACTCGAAAATAAATAAATATGCACGTTAAAAAAATTATTTGAACAAAGCAGTTTCAGTATCGCGGCGAAACACCGGAAATTTGGCCAAAGTTTCCCAAATTAATCATTGGCCTTAAGTGATTATTGAACGATTCAAATCAATATAATATGCTGATAGATGGAAAATAGTAGGAAAAAATGTCTGAACTCAAACTAGCGAATCAAAATTTACATTGTCTTATTAACGATTTTGTCCTCGCAATAACAAAACAACCGAATCCCGTTCAAGCACATTGTTTACACGTTTTGATGACGACTTTCTCCTTATGCGATCGACATGGATTAGAAGGGGTTCTGGGAGTATTTATTTATTCATTTATATGTGCACTTATAGAAGACCTTAAAAATACATTTTCTGTATAATTATTGTAACTTCAAAGCTAACTTCAACAATAAAAGAGAACAGAAATAAAAATGTTTCGATAAATAAATAACCATCAGTTAACGAAATTTCATGCCAAGTTTAAGGAAATGCGTGAAAAACAAGAACTGAGTATATTACTTTAATAATTTTGAATTTCCTAATTTTTAGTTCAGATTCGTACTCAACAATTTCTAAAACCTCCATATAATGAACTTTATACATAATTCGAATAACACTTTAAAATGTCTTTGTACGCCATATTTGAGCCACCATTTTGAATTTTCAAATTCTGAATACAGACTCGTAAATAAACTAACCCCAAAAAAAGGAACACCAAAAATAATAATTTGCACCAATTTGCGATAACCCATTCGAAAGAGCGGGGGTTGGGCAATAAAAACGTGCATTCCAACAATTTTTTCATTGCATTTTAATACAAAAAATTACTGACGAAATTCTTATTAAATTTATGCACATTCCTTAAACTAATTCGTCTACCAATCTAAATTTGAATTTTTTCACAGTCAAAGAAACATTGTCTCTTTTAGTGTGTATGATAAAAGCATTAGTTATAGATACATCAACAAATTGCCAAAATATTCTCAACCACCATTAGACCTACGATCAATTTTGTACGTTGTTAGTAGACGGTCAGCATTATCAACGTAACCCATATGCGTGTTGTAGTAGGAAAACATTACTGGGCAGTCCACCTGCCACTGAGATCCATCTTTTTGTGTTCTACTCACAGTTGTGACTTCACTTGGATCATGATGATTAGACAAAAAGCGAGCAGGCTTTTTACCTATCCATTTCGTGAAACGGATGCCAGTATTTGATGGTTTGAACTCATATTGTACCCGCTTCATTTTCTTGTCTGGTACATCGCTTTTTGGTAATCTAGTACGACTTGAACGTACTGTTTCACAAGCAAAGATTTTGTCTTATGTTAGAGAAATTATAAGATCAACGCCAGTGCAGAAGTTGTTGAAATAAAGATAGTGATTATCAACTACTAAGTCGCGCGTAAGGTCTTTCACAACTCGGGCTCCTAACCGTTTTTCTGTATTCTGTGACTTATCGGTATACATCTAAAAGTGACAAACGTAACTGGATTCGTCTGCGCGAACCCTAAACTTGAAACCACGTTGTACTGGTTTATCCGGCAAATATTGTTTTAAAGAATTGCGCACCTTGAATTTAAACATGGATTCGTCTACAGCTTGATATTTGCTTGGTTTCCACGAGTTTTTGATTATTTCGGTCAGTTTATTCAATAGTAGTCTCAAACTATATAACTTGTCGCATTGCGGTTCTCCCTTTTAGGTATGTCTTTTTCTAAGAATATATCTATATCTGTTGACCGGCATCAACGAACGTATAAATGGATTCTTCAGTTCGGATCTAACGACTAATGATCTCGATACGATGGCAATTTTATTACCCCCATTAGAATATTGAGGCCCAAAAAAATAACTAATTGCTCTTTGGTTATGCATGGCTCACTTCTATTATTCTGATGCGAGTAAAGGTTAGTTTGTTCCACTACCATGTCTAGCAGATCATCACGAAAAAGCATTAAAAATATTTCTGACGGTGATTTTATATTGTTCGGTGTATTTGGTCCAAAGTCTTTATCGAATGGAGTATCTTCTCTTGGTTTTCGTAACGTAAACCATACCTCGTTTTCTGTTCATTCAATTGTATTGAATCGTTTATTTCACATTCATCATCTGAATCGCAAAGACCATCGACAGACTCAGAAACGCTTGGATTGTCGCTCTGTTAATTCTACTTAATCTCCCATAATTTGTATATTATATATATAACATAACTGAATTATACAGATAAGACCAGTTAAATATTGATTAGCAATTATTCCAATCAAAATAAGAATGTCAAAATGAAAAGAATTTATTTAAATGTTATACAAAAATTGTAAAATGCAAACACATATTTTGCAACACATCAATGAATATAAATGTATATAGGAACATCAATGGTAAAGTTATGCAGTATCTCTACCGCTACATATAGTCCGCCGAATCGTACTTCTCTTGCGGAAAACGGTTTCGCTTAATCGTAACATGCCGAGCGCCGCCGCGTTAGGAGTAACGCCATTAGCGACATGCTATTGCGGCAGTGTCGTATTACTAAGACGCGAAATATGATACGGCGAACTATAGGTAGCGGTGAGACTCGGCATGACTTTACTATTCATGTTCCTAGATACGATCACAAATTATGGTAGATCAACTAAAATTAACAAGCGATTCTGAGTCTGTGAATGGTTTCTGCGATTCAGACGATGCTGAATATCAAGGTGAAATAATCAATTATTGAACAGAACTCAATGAACAGCGTTTTTGATACTTTAGATGACGATTCTTCTAAAGATGAAATTGATGCCTCAGATTCAGTAATCAGATTCAGCCTTGAGGATTCAGAAAATGAAGCATGGTGGCAAGTTATGTAAACCAAGAGCAGATCCTTCATTCTCTGAAGATTTCGGTCCAAATTCGAGCAATACAATGACCTTCGGAAGTATTTTTTACGTTTATATTTTTTACGTTTATATTTTGTCCCTTTCTTTCCGATAACATTGTTCTTGTTCATTAATTATATTAAGTATATGTAATTTTTATTTGAGTTCGAGATTTCTGCTGATGCATGTTTTCGAGTTGTTTTCTTCGTTCTTTGTATATGTCGGTCCTTGTCACACTCGTTGTTAACGTCTCAAGACGCATACATTTAGCGTACTGGGGCCGCATATATAAATTGCAGTGGTGTGCGCCGCAGTGGGAGAGGAATGGCCCTCTTCCCGTACAAGGGACTCGTGCTCCTTGTTACCTGGAGTCGTCGCTTATCGCAGTCATGTGGGTTGCTATTCGACTCCTTTATCCCTCCCTCTGAGTTAACATTTTGAAATAACTTTCACAATTTTCAATAAAATTGCACGAAATTTGGTATACTAAAGTTTTTTAAGTCGCCGAACATGAATTCTTAAAGGGCACCTTTTCAAAATTTATATGGCGGATCCAATACGGCGGCTACGAGTTATATGCTTTTGAAGCCAATGGTGTTCTGTGCGTGGAACAGGGTTGACAGTTATTACTCGGGGGTTGTTGGGGTCGCTCATTACGAATCTGATCTCAGATTTTAACATTTAGAATGGCGGATCCAAGATGGGAGAGGAATTTGTAAAAATTCATCGGATTCGCTTGAAACTCGTTAGTTGGAGGTTTTTGCGGCCACTGAATACGAATCTGATCTTAGATTTTCAAAATTCAATATAGCGGAACAAAGATAGCGGACAGAAATGCAAAAAACTTTTTGATCCCGCCGAAATTTGATACTCGGGTGTTTTGGGGATTGCTGATTACGAATATGGGCTCACTTGAAAATTCCAAATGGCGAATACAAAATGATGATACGAAATTATTATATTGGCTCGATATATTTTAGGTATTTTTGGTGGCAGAATTTGAAACTATAACCTCATAGTTGCAAAATTCAAAATGTACATCATCTACATCTTGAATTTTTAATTTCTGAGATCACATTCGGATTCAGCGACCCCGAAAATCTCATGTTTAGCATTCTCCTCGAAATGTTATGAAGAAAAATGTTTTTTGAAAAAATGGAACCCATGTTTCACAGTTTCTTGATATCGTAAAAACTGGCTCGTACCAGTTTTGTTACTTTTTATTTGAAAACGGCTACCAGTGAAGTGGTTAAAAGGCATAATATCACTATGCAAATATTAATCTACACTGAAAAAGACATAAAGAGTTCCAGCACCAGTGGTCGTTTAACGTCTGAACTGGCATTGTCGATTATAACATTGGATGACCATGTTTTTTTGAGAAATATTGGAATGGTAAAAACTATTTAGGTTTTCTGCAAACTCACTTATTAAATCTATTAACAAATATACCTTTTCATACTCAGGAAATAATGTGGTTTCAGTAAATAGAGCCTCGGCACAACGATTTCGACAAGTAAACAAGTACGACATACGACTACAGATCCAATTCGCAGGTGAATGTTAATTGAATTATATTTTCTGAAGTATTTTTTCGTGCTCTTTTCAAATCCGTCGTTATTTTTGCTTTATCTCTCTTAGATTTTCCAATATGGCAGTTTTTCCTGGAAAAACGTGTTAATTTTCAATTTTTATTTTTTCAATCGTGATTTACATTCAGTTAAACAGCTCAGTTTTGCTCCAAATTATGTATCGGGTGGAATTTTTTGTTGTACATTAAGGTTTTATTAGTATTTTTTTAAAATTCAAGATGGCGGTTGATTGGCATGTCGAGTTGTAACGAAATTTATTATTATTTTCTCAAAAATGATTGGCTTACAACAGAACTTGGTATACTACAGGTTTTGAGGTCGCAGAATCCGAATCTAAAATCAGATTTGCGAAATTCAAAATGGTGGATCCAATATGGCGGACCAAACTTCGCAAAAATGTTTGGATTGCAACAAAAATTGAGATATTACCGTTCGAGAGGTCGCTAAATGTGAAAATGAAATCTGATTTTCGAAACGGGTGAAGACAAAAAGACAATTTTTCGAAAGACATCTCCCTCTTTTTTAAAGAAAAGGGTAAATCGAAAATGTTTTTTTTTGTATTATTCAAAGAAGTTAGCGCCCTCAAAAACAGTGATATACCAATTTTTATTGCAATCTGAACGTTTTACCGAAATTTGGTCCGCCATTTTTAAATTCGATAATCTGATTCCAGTTTCGGATTTAGAGACCTCTTGAACGGTAATAGCTCAATTTTTTTTGCAATACAAATGTTTTACCGAAATTAGGTCCGCCATTTTGCATTTCGAAAATTTGATTTCATTCTCGGATTTAGCGACCTCTACAACGGTAATATCTCAATTTTTGTTGCAATCCAAACATTTTTGCGAAGTTTGGTCTGCCATATTGGATCCACCGTTTTGAATTTCGCAAATCTGATTTTAGATTCGGATTCAGCGACCTCTGTTGTAATAATTTTTAAAAAATACCAATAAAACCTTAAAGTACAATAAAAAATTCCACCTGATACAGAATTTGGAGCAAAACTAAGCTGTTTAACTGAATGTAAATCGCGATTGATCAAAATAAAAATTGAAAATTCACACGTTTTTCCAGGAAAACACCGCTATATTAGTAAATCTAAAAGAGATAGAGCAAAAATAACGACGGATTTGATAAGAGCACGAAAAAATACTTCAGGAAATATAATTCAATTAAGATTCACCTGCGAATTGGATCTGTAGTCGTATCTTGAATAACGGGTGGAATTTATGCCGTTTTGGGACGGGTTAAACTTAACGAAGTTCGATATCTTACATGGGAACAACCTCCATTTGTGTATTGTATACTTTATTACATATAAACGACGAAATTTAATGTTTCTTTATTTTAATGCTATTGAGAATATACGCTTACGATTCTGCAATATATTAACTGTAACGAGATTCGTCACAGATCTCACCCCCACCTCCCGTAAATTCCCAGTTTCCGAGAAAAGGAACAGAGGATCACGACTAAGCCGCGCAGTGGCAAGTCGACAGGATACGAAGACCATCCTGAATCGGGACGTCATAAACCGAATTGTTTCCCATATTCAACAAGGTTCATCCTCTCCTCTCACCTCCCACTACCGGTCCGTCAACTGCAATTGCAGCGGTTGAACGGCAAGTTTTCAATTCTCGAAGAAGCGTCCGCTCGTGTGAGAACTCTTCTCTCACACCTTCGATGCGCGAGCCTCTACCCCCCTTTTTCCCCCTCATATATCACCAAGCTAAGGAATCGGTGCTCCAACGATCGTCGCCTCGACGCACGAGAGCCCGTTTCCATTTCTCATCCCCACCATGGCGATTGCTCCGCTAGCCGTTCGCCTCGGTCGTGCGTGCATGCATCCATCGCACGTTCTCGACGCACGAGCCCTTCCCCCCCCCTAGATTTTTCCATGCTACATCTTCGCTTCGACGTTCGTCGCAACCGCGACACGCAAGGAACCGATGTTCGCTTTCGTTTTCCCACCACGGATACGCACTCGCCAGCCGTCCCAAGTCGTTCGAACGACAACCGGACATTCCATGCAGCGCGCCCGCGCGCCGATGCCCCTTCTTTCGTTCGCCTGTAATTCGCCGACCCCTCTCTCCGTCGGACTCAGGCAGCCGTCGCTGCATCCATCTCGATCTATTCCCCTCTTTTTGTGCGTGCCTCCTTGCACGTACGGCAACTCTCGTTGCTTCCACCATTTCATGCCCGAGTTGACAGTCGTCCCTCGGCAAAACTCAACGGCAGACTGGTTGCAGCCCCAAACAGTTTTCATAAAAAGAGGGACGATCTCCCGTCCGTCTCTTTCCAGGACACGGAAATTCCGCTGTCCCTCCCCGCTCCCCGCAGGGGACTTGTGGAAGAGAGCGGAGCGGGTTATCTCCGTCCACAATTTTATTGTGGAAGAGTGAGGGGTCGAAGTGCCCGAGCTCGAAGAGGAGCAATGCTTTTGAAAGATCCGCTTCTCTTAGCAAGTTTTGAGAATTGACGACCTCACGGACCCGATCGTTCGGCTGGTCTGTGCCGACGAATGCCTGATCGTGAAACGACTCGAGAGACCCACCGTACTGGGGAGCTAGGGTGCGGTGTCAAGCCCCTGCCGGCGGGTTCCACACGGGGGAGCGCTACGGCGTGCCGTGTCCGTGCAGGCAGTAACCGCAGAAAGGGTTGGCCTCTAGCGGGCCGTGGCGACGTTAGAAAGGTTCTCTGAACCAACAGAAGCATCAAGGCAGGCAGCTTGTTGCTAATAAATGTGGTAGCTGACTTGTTGTATCACTTTTTTAAGTGTGCACAACCGGCGGTGCTGGCGCATCACTAAAATTTGGCCCCATCCCCCATGGGGGGGGGGGGGGTGTTTTTAACCCGAACGGGAGGCAAGACACCTTAAATAACTGTACTAGGTGTCCCTCCCCGCTCTGAAACGCTTAATATGTTGCATCTCTCTCTCTTACACACAAGAGGGAACGTAAGCACCCCTCTCTGTGCTATGAGACGAAGTCTCTCTGCTTTCCTCCTTCCCCCCGACAATCTGCGATACGCGCGAAGCGGCAACCCGCAGGAATTCGCCGTCCCGAGTGGACCGTCACCCGTTCAGTGCGCCGATTTTTTGGGAGTACCGCCGCCCCTTTTTGATTTTGTGCCCCCTTTCGTTTTCGGTCACTCCACACGTTTCCGGTCATCTGTAAGAAATTTTCCCGTCGCGTGATTCCGAATCCACCTTTTCTTGAGGACAGCCGTTCTCTTTTCTTTTTGTGTGAGAAATATAAATTGTCGAGTTAATTCCGTGTTTCGATACATTATTTTTATAACCTTTTCCTATCAGAAAAAATTACGGTTATAAATGGCATCCCTGGTGGGGACCATATTTTGAGTCTATTGCGTTTTTATTAAATTTTTGTTCAGCCCTTTTCCAATCCGGAAAAGGGTTACATAACAATAAAAAATATACCAGACCACGGAAAAAGCATTCTTTAAATCGCTATAGAATCGTTGAATGATTGCAATAAAAATTCGTACATAAAAGAAATACATCGCGAACACAGAACCTCTAACTTTTTGAAGTCGGTTAAAAATAAAGGCAATAGAGCTTCGGATTTCTTTGGTAATTATAATTTTGAAAATATGCGAAAACGCATGTCCGTGCATAAGAAGTAATTATTAAGTAATACGTTTGCATTAAGTATTTCCTGAGTATTCCTAAATTTTAGCTATAGAATTATCGTAGATTGAAGTCAGCGGAGACTCTCGAAACATTACGAAAGTAATATATAAATGATTCGGGGTATGCCATCTCTCGTTTCCTTTGTAGTCAATTACGAATATGAATTTTGGTTTAACGAATGGTTTAATCAAAGGACAAGGACAAAGGACCGGAAATTTTCCCCCGCGTTAATGACGAATATGTCTGTTTGCGGGTCGGCTCTCGGGTGGAGAGGTACAGGACAGAGACAGACAGTACAAGACAGAACTATAGGCACACACAACACCCACCCAGAGCCAGTCCCCCCTACCCCAATATCGGTACCACCAGCAGATTCTACGGCCTGTGCCTTAGCGAGTACGACGCGGGGCTTATCCTATCTTTATCCGAGATAAGACCCACGACGTACCGACCGCGGATAAGACGCTGACGGTACCGATAACTGTCGACGGGGGTCGGCAGGGGTCCAAAATTCGTACCTTCGCCCAGCAAGGTTCCCCGGTTATTCCACACTGGACATAAGCAGAGAAAATTGCAGGACGGGGATTCGAACTCGGGCCCTACGCGACGTTCAGTTCGGGCGGACTAAGACTGACGCCTTAGCCCGCACGACCATCACGCCGACTATGAATGGTTTAATCTTGGCAGATTAAATACGGGAGATGGAAAATCTAAACTAGAAGTTTCATCGTACGAAAATTCTTGGATCATATTCTGTGTCAAATTTTCAACCGAATTAATTCATTAAACACATCAATGTATAATATTGTAATAATATAATCTAATATTGTTCAGAAGGGTATGGAACCCATAAGATAAACAGTACGTCCATTAAGAGAAAATTGTTTCGAAAATACGCAAAATACGCACAAAATCCCGAAAAACATTATATTTATCGTATATTTTCGGAATCCGAAACTTTACAACCGCGTCAATACCACCATCTGTCGGACTTCATCCGTTTTCTGAAATGTTATATCTTAAATACTCTGTTTCTCCGTTTGTAGGAATTTACATTAGCAAGCCTTAAAACAAGCTTATTGTGAACTAAAAAATTAAACACCGTTTTAAGAATTTCCATATGTTTCTCTAACGTTTTGGACGCAATCAGAATGTCGTCTAAATAAACTACGTCACCTGATCGTAAAAACCCTTCAAGGACCTTACTGGCAAACCGCTCAAATTTCGCGGGGGCGGTTTTTAATCCAAATGGCATTTTTAAATGTTCAAATTATCCAAGTGGAGTTAGAAATGAAGTGTTTATTATTGAATAATAATGGCAGTTCTATATGCCCCTCCCACACAGTTCTGAAGTTATTTACACATTGTGAAAATAGTTGATATGAATAAAAAAAATGAATTTCAAAATGTCGGGGGCCAAATTCACAAATTACAAATTTTATAAGTCTGCAGCTTCCTCAGTTTTAATCGGATCGAAAAGTTTCATCATAAAAAATTGTGGAAGTCGTAGAGTGGGGGGGGGCAAAAGAAACTCAGGAGAAAAACATCGATTTTTTGAAAATTAAAAAATGTTGTATATTAGCTAATCGCTTCACTGGTAGCCAAAAAAATTGGCTTCAAACCGTATAACTTGTAGTCGCTATATTGATTTTTGAAAAAGTGACATGAGATTCGTACTTGATTTAAGAAGCTATAGTATACCAAATTTCATGTAAATTCATTGAAAACTGCGGAAGTTATTATATACGGTACATCACCAGTCTTGCCACTTTTTTTTTATACACATGCTACAGTACCAGTGAAGTGGTTAATTAACGATTCATCTATGAAGGCCCATACGCTCCGTCAGTTTTTATCACATCAAAAAGTGTCTCTTAACCCTTTAACGCTCAAATGTCCAAAATTTTAACGTCAAATTCAAGCCTGTGTCTTTCAATTATAACCCATGTGCAAAAAATATTGGGATGCATATTCTTGTACAAAAAGTCTCATTTTTCGAATGGCATAGCCAAATTTATCAATAAATGACCGCAAATTGTTTTTTTTTTAACAATAAACTATGTTGTCGGTACCTAAAAACATTCTAACCCACCAAAATATATTTTTAAGTACTATCATTTTTTTCTTAACCGACCAAAATGGCGCCCGAATGCCCGAAATTATTGAAAAATCACAGTAATGTCCACTTTTGAAGTCTAATCTAAGTTTTAGCGGGCAAAATAACTTTTGTCAGTTTCGTGACAACATATGCCAAATTAGCTCATACAATTGATATTCAAAATGGCGGACGTGATGAGTCATCTAAAATACCATATTTACGCAGCTTTATAGCCGCTGTATAATCTTCAAACCTCGTTATTCTCTAGTTCTATGAACTCTCAGGATAATTAGATCTAAATTCATTATTAGGTTTTCAAAATTCAAAATGGCAGTTCCAATATGGCGGACCGCAAAGTACAAAATAGCGATTCAGAAAAAATTAAAAAAACTACCGTATTCTACGTCAAATTTAAAATAAAAATACTTGTATTCATTTCCTCGCTCAGAGCAGCCGTTCTCGAGTAAAAAGTGAACATTACTGTGATTTTTCAATAATTTCGTGCATTCGGGCGCCAGTTTTGATCGGTTAACAATAAAAATAAAAGTATCTAAAAATATATTTTGGAAGTACAACATTCGGGTTCCGCATTCTGATGGGTTAGAATATTCGTAGGTACCGACAACATAGTTAAAAAATTCCTTATAAAAAAAAAACAAATCCAAGATCTGTTTTTTGGCTTTATTGTTAAAAAAAAAAAACAATTTGCGGTCATTTATTGATAAATTTGGCTATGCCATGCGAAAGAGGAGACTTTTTTACATAAGAATATGGGTCATTCTTCGAAAAAGTGTAAAATCAACGTATTTTTTTTCCACAAAATAAAAGATTATAAAAATTAAAATTTAAAGTTTAGATATATTCATTGGCTTGCTAACTACGTAAATACGAAGTAATAATGCAGCAGCCATCGATATGCGTGAAATATGCAAGTAATGTAATTTTTTAATGGAAATTTTATATAAAAATGGCGAAATGTTCACTCTTAGAGAATGAGTGATCCATAAAGAGTAAGAATAAAAATAGTAAGTTAATAATATTTATTTTATAAAACTCAAAACAGTTAAAATTATTATGGAAAACTATAAATTGATATGTTTAGTTATTTTAGCGATGTAAAAAAAAGTTTTGATTATCGCATATTAATGATGTTTAATACTAAAAGTAGTTAAGAAAATGTTAAGTTCAATAAAAATCCGTTCTATCACTGATAAGAACGGAATTTCCGTAAATCACTACAATTGTCCAGGAGGCTTACACGACAGGAGAGCTTACATGTCAACTTATTAACCATGTTAACATAAGAACAATATAAATTTCGGTCAAATACACTTCAGGCGTAAGAGTTTAATCTTTTCTTTATATTTTAAGATATTACTCGCTTTCTTAACATGCTAAATTAGCGTCGCAAATATGACAGGAGGCTTATAAGGATTAAACGTACTGGCCTTAGTTCTAACAATATTAGTAAATTTCGGTTGAAATTTGTTTTGAAATCAGTAATATTATACACAATCCATAGTCTAAAAGTAATCGAAATTGTAGAATGACTGTCTGCATCTACATTTAATGTTTTTGTACTGGAAATGGCATGTATTCTGTACTTACATTTATTTTTTAAAACCTGGGGACACATTTTACAAAGCCATAACAATTTTCAGGAACGTTATAGTAAAATTTTCACAGCACTATTTGTTTGTTATAAGTAAAACAGATCTTAACCACTTTTAAACAAATTTAATCATTCACATGAAAGAGAATGACGGTGATCGAAAACGTGTTATTTATACCTAGGAACAGCCAGGAGGCTTACATTTCGGACCTTTAGCAGTTTGTGAACATGTTATCATGCGATTTGAACAAATTATCTCTTGTGCAATGTTTACATAAAAGTATAAGGCGCAAGAAAAAAAATGTTTGGAGAACAAATTCCATTATTTGGATAAAATATTAACTGGGGACATAAAATTACACTTTTCTGGAGAATGACCCATATACATCACAATATTTTTTGCACACGGGTTATAATTGAAAGGCACGGGTTCGAACTTGACGTTAAAATTTTGGACATTTGAGCGTTAAAGGGTTAAGGAAAATATGGAGAAGTCTTCCGTGGGCAAAAGAAACTTCGGAGAATGTAATGCGGCACATCTTGCTCAATATATATTTATATCTATGCCGAGTGCAATTGTTACAGTCTCCTGTCCAATATGATCGAATCAACGTATAAAAAACGTTATGTTCTTAACAATCGATGTAGGAATCATTTTAAGCCATGGGTTCCGAATATTAAAGAAGCAATTACATCGAACTTACCCCCAAAAACATCATGTATTGAATGCAAAAATGAAGCAATTGAAAAGGGAGAGTACTGATCAATGATTCTAATCGACACAAGTGTTATTACGGATCCATATTACTCGAAAACACACAATGGACAAACTACTTATAAAATCGAGACAATTCCAAAAACAATTGAACTAAATAACGAAAATTATTTCTTATATACTATTCATCGCATATTGAATCACAAGAACATTACGTTGCCGTTACATATTATGGACTTGGTATATCTATGAAATATATGTACAGGGTGTTTCTTTTAACTTGAAACTGTCAAATATCTCGAAATGCAGGCAATTTATGAGAAAATGTTAAGAATGAAAATTTAATGGGTCTTATGTGTACATATAGTGATATTAAAATTGGTCTCCCTACACCGATCCCTGAGGGCAGTGGTGGGGGTAAGTTCGAAATCTTCAATCATCGTTTAATTAAAGTAAGTGTTCAAAATGATGACCTTCGGCTTCAGTGCACTTATTAATCCGTAATTCAAATGAATTTATATAACTGAGAAGTGTATCTTCTTGAATTTCAGCACATGCACTTGTAATTCGATCAATCATATTTTCAGTACTCCAGTAGTGCATGTTGTGTCGATTAACTATTCCATGGTTTGTAAAAGACGACTCGTCAGAGAATAATGCATAACGAAAAAAATTAGGATTTTGTTTTACTAGTTCACGTGCCCACTAACAAAAAGCTACCCGATTTTGAAAATCGATACTGTTCAGTTCTTGATGTAGTAAGTAAGTAACAGTAAGATGAAGAAAAATTGAATTTCGTCGATTACAGCCCCATCTATCGCGAAACGAGAAAAATGTTTAGACAATTCATACGCATTTTTATTCAAAGAATCTGAATATCCAATAAAAATACGGGTTCCCATTTAAGATTTCGAACTTACCCCAGGGACGGTGTGGGGGGACCAACTGAATACCCGGAAACGAAATGGGCGTATATTCTGTTTTCGAGCCGCGGAGATAGCCCCTGGCCTGTTATTTGTAAAGTTTCGAAATTCAATGTTTTTTGAACGCCATATTGTTGTAAAGTTCATTGCGCAACTTTTTGTAATGAGCAAAATGTTTTACTTGTTCCGTTTTCTAAATCTACCCGAAAACCGGATTATCTTTAAATTGGAATTTACCTCTGATTTTTGTGTTCAACTCGCTGAAATTAAATCAGTTGTTCGAATTTTTTAACCAAATTTTCAGGGGATATACCTTATAGTGATTACAAACTATGGGTGATGTTAAAAAAAATATTAGGGTTTCAAAAAAAAAAAAAAAAAGAAAAAAAAAAGAAAAAAAAATGTTTATTTACGGCTTTACGAAAATCGTGCATTGATAGTTTGGAAGGTTCGGAAGTCGAGCGAATTTTCAGCAACTAAATACTTCCAGTGAGAAAGTTATTCTGAAAGGCGTAAATAAGTTTTTTGGAAAATATAAAATCAAAATACTGAACCATTAAAAAGTTACGACTCTTTTAATCATTCGTCCCGCGGCGATGCAAAAATTTTCAGCATCGCGCCGCACGCACCACTTCACAGCGCTCTGCTTTTCTTTATAAATACAGTAGGCTTTACATCTCTTCGGGGTGCTTTGTTCAGCTGGTTCCCCTCGCCGTCATGTATACGTGTGCGTGTGCACGTGTGTGTGTGTGGGTGAGTCGGTGCGTGTTATATCATAAGTTATATCTAGTATGTCTCGCCTATTCTTTGTAATAAATGTCGGTTCAGTCCCTACATTATAAACTACTATATCGTCCTTAACTAAATATTCGAAAAGTTGCTTACATTTTTCATTGGTGTCGGTGCTTTCCCACATCTACTTGTGCGCGTTGGCATCGCATCCAATTACTAGTGGAAGCCTCCGATTTTTGCAGTACTCTACTAGGTCTTGTACTTCCTTCGGTGGTATGATGTTATTATCTCCCGGGAAGTACGCTGACGCTACCACTATATTCCTGGTTTGCCCCCCGATGTTTATGAGGGTTCTGATTGGTACCAGGTCTCTTGACATATGCTCTGAAATACAGGTGTAATTAATCCCTTTCCTTATCATTATACAATCACGAGGAGTCTCGTGTCTTATATCCCAGATGATATGTGCATACTTGCAGGTTATTCCCTTGATCTGTCCCCTGGACGTCCAGGGTTCCTGCAGCAATGCTAGCCCAAGATATTGTTTGGTGAACAACCTCGCGATCACCGCTGAGGCCGCTTTCGCGTGATGGATGTTCATTTGGGCGGCGCGGGTGCTAGCCCCGCTAGTTATTGCTCTGTTCACGATCGGGGGTCAATCCCCGATCCTCCACATCAACCTGCACCTCTGTGTCTTCCTCCCGAGGTGACAAGCCCTCAGGGTTCAGATTTAGGAGTGAGAAGTCGTTGTCTTCGCCCGTCGCTGCCGTTGTCTCAGGGTCGGCCTCCCTCGGTTTCCGGTTCTTGCCCCTGAGGTGATCTGGCTGTAGTTCCTACCCTGTATCTTCCGTCCTTTCCACACTCGTCTGTGTTTCCATCTCCTCGATGGTACTGCTCGCTTCTTCGGCTGTGATGGTCTTTTTTACCCCGTGAACGGGTATTCAGACGAATATATCCCGGAGTTTGTTTCCTCCCTTGATGATGGTCTCAAGGGATTTAGAATCAATGGCCAGTGTCAGAACCTTACCATTACCCTCCGCTTTGATGTTGAGCGTTTTCCACTCCGGTATATTCAGCCCACTGTTGGAGACATCCAGTAGGCTCATGAGTGTCTTAGTTTCTTTGCCGGCACTTCTTGAAAAGTAAATCGTAACCACCGACGGCTTCGGGATGTCGTCTCCCTCCCTCGTCTGTAGCTCGACCCCCCTCCAAGTCGATGTCTTCGGTGCCACCCCCTGAGCCAGTCTGCAGTGTCTTGACTTTCACAATCAACCACTAGCATACTGAGCCTGAAGTGTATGCCACCGAACTCCAGCTTTACCTTTGCGCCTTTCCCCATCTCTTCTAAGATGGCATCCTCCAGATCTGTAAGGTTCTCCTTGCTCAAAGAGACCTGTGGGTACCCCTTTGGTAGTACCGCAACCTTGATGGTTTTGGTTGCCCCAGCGTAGCTGGTTCCTGGTACAACCCTGGGTGTTCCGCACTCTCCCGTTGTTCTGCGTCTCTTTTGAGCCTCTTGTGGGGTAGTGGACTCCCTTCCCCGCTTCTTTTCTGCTGTGGGAGGTGGTGTGCCTTTCGGCGCGATGTTCGCCTCCGCTGTTCTTTCCAGCGCCTTGTTCCTGGTTTCCTCCGGTGACATGCCCTGATCAAGGAAGCGCAAAGGTACCATTTGGTGCTGGCTCGGATGAGGACTTTCCTCATCGGGTCATCTCTACCACCTGGTGTTCCCCATTCAGGGAGAACTCTTCTCGGTAGTCTCTGCTCTCTATCGACAGGGGGTATAGGCCTTGGTCTTCTGGCTTTTTCCTCTCCTCCATCTTCTTTCTGCTGTCTCGTTCAGGTGACGATGCCCTAAACTCCTCTCTTCTTCCCCGTTCGTCCCGAGGATTCTCCTCCAACTCCCTCGCACGCTGAGTAGCGGTGACATTCCGCCCCAGCCTGGAGTATATTTGTTTATTATTGTTGTGTTTCTTCAAGTGATTCCCACGAATAGCTAGGGAACTATTCCGTCACACCCTGCAGAGCCCCGCACTACAGGGTGATGGCTATTTACAATGGGAGGGCGCCCGGTATCCCAAGGGCGTCGTTTGCAGTACAGCAAAGACCATAGGAAGGTCACACATTATTTATCACGCATTAATCGTATATTATGCAATAAGGGAACTAAGTATGTTATTATTGATGATTGATCTTGTCCTTGTGGGTTGAAGGTGATCCTAGATTCAGATCGAGCGGCCCTAAAAACGTCAAAGAGTTGTCCTTCACCCCTATTATTTGTTTTTTTTCTCTCGACGAGACCTGGATTTAGTCTTGATTCTGACGTGTAGGGGTACAACTCACTCATGATTCGTATTCAGCGACCCGTATTGAAGATTATTTTTATATCAAGGCCAGTTTGAGTTTCGGTTTAGATCCGCTATAGACCAGTCGTGTGTATTTCTCGCTCTGAAACTTTGTCGGATTTTTAGTGTTCTATCGCTGTGTTTTGGTGTACTTTGTGTTGTTCGAGAAAAATCTTTTAATTCTGACCACGCTCAAATTTTTCTATGAACATTTAATTCTGGCCTTGCGTTCGCTGACATTAACGGACTCAAACGGCGTTCCGATCTTTCTCCCTGGAAAAACCATTCACCGACATCAGTCGGTAGTTATCGACACCGTGAATGGTTTTTCCGTGGTCGACGCTTCGTCAATATTGTCTTGAATGAAAATAAGACAATGTTTGCGATGCGCCTGCTACGGCACAGCCGCCGACTAACTGTTGACGGTGTCGATTATGTGTAGTATTTGTGATTGTTTACTTGTTTGTATCGTCCTGTGTGGGATGATGACTAAGCCTTGCCCGATTAGCCATAGATGCCATAAAGTTGGCAAGTAAATCTGACCAATGTATGTATGTAATATGTATCTTTTTTTATATAAGGAAAAGGTAAATTTAATTCTGTAATCAAACCATGGTTCGACGGAGACTGTGTTCTCCCTAAGAAAAATTTTCAATTTACACTTATTAACATGCGAAAAAATTTGTATACTGCGAGCGCGGTTAAACTTTTCTATGAGGCTAAGAATAAGTATGCCAATATACTAGTCCAAAAAAAGCGCGATTATGCAGACGAAATCGCTAGCAAATTCGACTAAGTGAAAAACTCCACGGTGTTCTGGAGTACTGTACGCAGGCTTCGTAGGAAGCCCAAGGTGGAGTCTGCTATTTCTGGAGAGGCCTGGAGAAAGCATCTCTCAAAAGTCTTTCCTCGGATAAGGGACCATCCATAAACTACGTAGACCTTTTTTTGGCATTTTTGAACCCCCCCCCCCCCTCCGTAGACAGTTTTATGATTTATATACATACATTCTATATAGACCGTAGTTCTTGGTCGACCCCCCCCCCCCCCGCCTAAATGGTGACGTAGTTTATGGATGGCCCCTAACTTCTTCTCGAGGGTCCTTCTTTGGAACCTACGATCCTGCGTTGGACTCTCCTTTTGTTATGTCAGAACTAGAGGCTAGCATCAATAGACTGAAGGTTGGACGATCAATTGGTCCCGACGAGATCCCTGCAGACATTTTTAAACATTATAGATGACCAATGGCTCTCCAAACTCCTTCAACTTTTTAATGCAGTTTGGGCTGCGGAATGATTTCCACATGGTTGGGACAAAGCTTCTTTGTTTATGTTGTACAAAAAGGGTCCGAGAGATAACCCTGAAAACTACAGGGTAATCGCGATAACCAACGCCATATCGAAAAACTTTTCGCAGATCCTCTGTAATCGCCTTACCGAGTGGACCCGACTGTGAGGTCTAATTCCCGAGGAACAGAAAGACGTTTTCGCGACGGCAGAGGCACAGATGACAATATTTTTACCCTTCTAGCTACTATTCAAATAAAAATTTTCAGTCTCTTTATCGATTTCCAAAAAGCATTTAACTCTGTTTCCCATGACTTACCATGGAGGAAACTAATAGGTTTAGGTATAAGCGCGAAATTTGTTACGTGTTTAAGAGCATTGTACCAGTCTGCTTCTGTCTATCTTCAATCCACAGAAATATCAGATAGCGAATGCCAGGTTTCCATACGCGTATTGCAAGGAGAAATACTGAGTCCGATTCTATTTATTTTATTTCTTGCCGATATTGAGGATTTTTCAGAGAAAGGGGCACCAGCGGTGTGGATATTTCTACACTCATGATCTGCTCATGCTTCTGTATGCTGACGATATCGTGTTGTTCGTTTATTCTCCAGCTGATGTGCGCAGAAAATTGTCGATTCTCTCTGAGTGTTGTAGTTTGAACGCCCTCACAGTGAACGTCTACGAAACCAAGATAATGTGCTTTAGAAGAGGAGGTCCGCTCCACCGCCATTCTAGAGTGTTTTGTTTCAGCGACAGACCGGTGGAGGTGGTCAGTAGGTATCGTTACCTAGGTATTATTTTTTCCGCTTCAGGCTTGGGTCTTCAATCCACTGAAGACGCCATCTTGAGAACTAACTCCGCGGTTGCCTCAATACTTCTGATAGAATCCACAGCCAGAATAGAGTCGTGGGAGGCTTTTTGGAAACTTTATAGTTACCTGGTAATGTCAGTCATGCTATATGCAGCTTCGTTGTGGGCCCTAAGATATCTTGCAAGACTGGAACCGGTACAAATCGCCTTTTTTAAACGCCTTTTTAATTTACCCAGGAATACCCCAAGATATCTTATTAGATAAGAGTTGGGAATCTTGCCAATTGCGGTGGAAGTTTTCAACAGAGCGCTCAAATAGGTAATCAGAATCCTAAAAATGCCCGGTTCCAGGCTTCCTAAGATTTTGTTTTTCCGACTCAACGATTTAGCCTCTACTTCCTCCCCCTCAAACTACTCAAACTGGATTGAGCAGTTGAAAGCTCTAACGGAGATTGCCGAGGCAAGTATACTCCAGCTGCTGTACGCAGTTTTGCTGACCGGTGCAGGAACAAAGAATTGAATTCATACTCAGTGTCTACGTCAGCTCAATTTTCGATTCATCGCTTTTATTCTGACTCAACGTTTAATATTTATTACAACCGCTTGCCCCTGCATTATCTTAAAGCCAAAATTCAGTTGAGATTAGCTAATTACTATTATAGCGAGATTGTTAATTACTCTCGCTAGAGTGAAATATGGTTATGACCCCTCCGCAATTTGCCAGCTCTGTAACCTCGGCGCGTTCGATTCATTACCGCATATACATTTTGAGTGTCCGATACTTTTTCCGTTGCGAGAAAATTACTTAACAGCAAAGCAATCACCGTCACTTACTGTCCAAGAAGAGCTCATGAAGATACTTTGTTCAACGGAGATCCAGCCAGCGAAAAAGCATTTCTCTTGCCTGCTTTGTGCGAAGAAATTTCATGCTTGGTCTTTAGTCTCCTGCAGTGGGCATTATTATGCGCGTTTGAAATGTACTACCGAGTTAGACTAGAAATATTTACATAACCTCTTGTCAACAGTTTAGATATTCTTATTAATAGTCAGTAATCGAATAGTCCGAAGACCATTAATTTTTAAGTCATACCATGTTAACCGTTATTCTTTAAGAACTCGCAGTTTGTACTTTTTTCGGTCTCCCGTACTACTGTATTCCGAACTATGGAACTCCTTCTCGATGGGATTTAATATCCTCAAATATGAGAATAAAGAATATATCTATCTATATCAAGGCCAGTTGTATTTTTCCGAATAATCCATCGAAGTAACGCTCTTGTTTTGAAAAAGTGCAAAATTTTATCTCCATCGTTTTACAATACGAACGAAATTACATTCTTGTATCTAAGACAAATTAATGTGTGGTCGTGTCAGTGAATAATAAGAAACAAATTAAGTTAATTTCAAATAACTATATACAAATATAAATACCATTGCCTGCAATCAGTCATTGAAATAAAAAAGAATGTCGAGAGGTCACGGTGAGGACGTAACAGGACGGGTTTTCGTACCCCGATTTTATCCACCCAGTTAAGGCAAGACTTGAATGAGTCCGAACAATTAAGGGAAGACATGAGAGCCCAGTTGATTAAGGAAAGACGAGAAGAAGTCCGACCAATTAAGGGAAGACATGATGGCCCAGCTGATTAAGGTCAGACGAGAAGGAGTCTGGCCGGTTAAGGGAAGACTTGAAAGTCCGGCTGATTGCAAGGGTATTTTCTATGATCACGATCTCAATTTGTTGAGTTGGATCTACAAACTTACTTATCTTTATGAATTTACATACATCAAACAGATGACAGAACTATTTACTTTATTTATTTATTTGAGTTCGTTGTACGAATGAGTAAACCCGCTGGTGGCAGTTGATAATCTTTTTACAAATATCACGTTATTAGCCAATACCGTAAAAGAGTGGCATTTTTGAGTCTCGGGAACAGACGGAACAGATGATGCATCTTGTACAACGTATGTATAATTTTCGACAAAATCTAAAGTAACCAGCATCTCTCCTGATTCTAGGTTCTTGCAGTCTTCATAGTACTGTGACTGTTTCTTTGCAATATAGAAATGCGGTTTCAGCATTACTAGCTTATTTCACAGCATTGTAACGAAATCATCGCTGGACCAAATTGTATTTTGCAACATAGATCTGTCAGTTCCTGTCCAAGAACTAAATAAAACATTGTGTACAAAATTGTTTTGCAGACATTTCAACAACTTTAGGGGGAGGTATGAAGTACTTGAACAGTTTTCACATTTACCCAAAGAACAGGATACGCTTGGAGAACCGCAAGTCATTAATTGTAAGCAATCTTTATATGTAACAATAGGTATGTTGTGACATGTGCGACAGCATTGGTGACGCCAAGTGCTTCGAATCCGACATCGCGGCGTTCTCTTAGAGGTTCCGCCCGAACGTTTCAATATTGTACCGGGTCGTAAGTGCGCGCTACGGAATTTGACGCTCGCGGTATTAATTATGAATTGTATTTCGGAGGAAAACGGTAAGGGGGCTGACTTCCGTCTTTGCGAAAATTTCGGAATAAGACTTCCGGAGAGACAATTTGGCACTAGGTCTCGCTAGCGTACGGACGCAAGTGCACGCATCTTTTACAGAAAACCACGTTTTTGTCCGCTTCTCGGTCGTTTTGCAGCATTTGCAAACTCTGTGCAAATTATTCGTGAAACGAAGTGGAATTGTGTCGCAAGGAAGTCACGCCGCGATTCGAAGACGTGCCGATCGCGAAACTCCGGGCTCTGTAAAACTTCTTTACATTAAAGAAATTAAGTAATTATGAAACGCTTTCGCTCATTTAACTGTTGTGCACCCTATTTCCCTTGTGAACCCGATTTTGGACCACGCATTCCGCAATTAAAGAGTCGCAGCATGATAATGCTGATTACCCGACCCTGAAGAGAACATTTGGCGATTTTAACTCATTATGAGCTCCCGCACTTTTAATGCGTCTTTTCGGTCATTCCCGACCATTAGCGGAAGTCACTCGAACCCACGTGTCCATTAGTGACGTCACGGTGATCGGAACCATTTTGGAGTCCATTCGCGTTTTTTCGCTCCTCGAATTCAGCTCCGCCATCGGAAACTCCATTTTGGCGGCAATACTTTCGTTTGCATTTTCGTGCGCCGTATGTCAGACGCACACATCCGCGTTCGCTATGTCACAGTCGTGACGTCAGCAAGGAGAGGTAGAAGTCTCGGGATTCCCTCTCGCCGCGCTTCTCTGCCTAGTCGGCACTCTCCACCCGCGCAGGCTTCGCCATACCTTCCTCGCTCAAGATAGGCGCCGAGCCGTGTGCCCCTCCGCACGCTCCGCGCAACGAACAATCAAACTCTACAGTCTCGAGTTGCCCGTGCGACGACGGCACCGAACTCGAGCACGCATATTAGCGCGCTTATAAATAATAGTAGAATTCGACTACGAATTCTCTTTCGATTTGCATTGTTCTGAATTTAGCGAAAATTCTGATTTGTATAGACGTTGCCGAACATTAGAAGTAGCGGAGAGATTACTGAAGAATATGCACAATTGGTCCAATGGGTGATTCTCTAAATCGATGCATTTTCTTCAATGCGTCGAGCGCACAAATTGTTAAATAATCCGAATCTGACACTCAAACAGGCTCGGACGCGCATCGACCTAGTGAAAGGAAGGTGGGCCCAAATAATGGCACGCCATGAGTCAATGGTGCTTTACAAGAACGACGCGTCGTTTGCAGATCATCGCTATTTCGCCGATGACTTCATTGGAACCTCCAAAGAAGTGTACGCTGACACGTGCGCTGGACTAGCGACGTTTATTAGATTATCCACGCCATCAACGTCAACAGCTGATACGAATACATCTCCAGCCGTTCAACTCCCTCCGGTCAACGAGTTTCATCAAGGTCGTACGCAAGTACCAAAGATCTCTCTACCGCAATTTTCCGGGACGTACACCGATTGGGTCGGGTGTCCGGATCATTTCACCGCTCAATACGCGATCGCTCATTTGATAATTTTCAAAAATTGTTTTACTTAAAGTCATGCCTCTCCGGAGAGGCCGCCTCGATATTGAAAAATATTTCTATAAACGCCGAACATTTCGAGAACGCGTGGAAACTTCTGACGAGTCGTTTTGAAAACAAACGTCGTTTATTTCGCATTCTTCCCTCGAAAACGAGGAATTCGGAACATTAGAACAATTGAGCAAATTTATAACATTAAAATTCGGTCGCTCGAAGCCGCGACAGGACTTGAATAACCCCAAAAGGTTAATAGTTCGTCGACTCTACCATGTTCTCAAGCCGCCTCCGCACAAAATTCTCGGGACTGTCCGTTCCACAAAAATGGGATCACGTTAAAACCCATAAATTGTGGATAAATTGCCTAGCAGCTATGCATACGGCGAAATGATGCAAAAGCGGGAAATCATGTGTGCTTTGTGCGAAAAGGAACCATTCACTTTGGCACGATCCGTCGAAAATCGTGACGTTCTCCACCGTCGACTGACACTCAACCGTTGGCTGACTCGGCAAATGTGAACGCGGACTCAGCACTAACACATTTTAGTGAAGTAAATCCGAATGCACACATCCTATTAGCCACCGTTTGGGTAGTCGTGACGTCGGTGTCACAACGCACGGTCAATTTACGCGCTTTGATCGATCCTGGATCGACGCGTACCTATATTACAACGGAGGTCTCAAACCTCCTACAAACTCACGCTACTTAAGCAAATATAGAAGTCACGGGAATTGGATCGACTAGCCTACCCAAAGTCACGAAGGTCATTCCAATAGCCGTGATGCCTGTCAATAATTGCTCGGTACGAATATCTTCCGACGCTCTCGTACTCGACGATTTGATGAATTACACGTCAAACTTTAACGTTCCGCTTAAACACTGGTCGCATCTAAAGAATCTTGATTTCGCCGATTTTAGTCCTACTGACGAGATCAACGCGCTAATAGGGGCCGATGTTTATCCCTACGCAATTCGAGACGGTATCCGACGGGGAAAACACGATGAGCCGGGCGCAGAGTATTCCGTCTTTGGATGGATTCTCATGGGTCGCAGTGCATCTGGCCACGTTCTAATGACGACTCTACGCCTGCGCATGTGACTCATGCGTATACGCATCATTTAGCCACTAATCCCGGACTAAGTTCTTCAGTAGCCAAATTTTGGGAAATCGAGGATGCCACAACCACTTCCCTCGAAAGCGACGAAGATAGAATTTGTGAGCAACAATTTGTTGCTACGCATTCGCGAGCTCCAAATGGGCAATATATCGTCCGAATTCCCTTAAAGGAGAATCCTTTAATTACTATCGGGAATACTCGAAATCGCGTGTTGCAATATTGAATAAATTTGACAATTAATTTAAAATTAATACTTTATATTTAAGTTATTTATTGACAAATATTTTTTTTAAATTATTTAAATTTGGCAAATTTAAGTAATATTAATATTAACTAATTTTTAAATTTAATTTTATTCAATTAATAAATTTTTTTTAATCCGCTGATTCAATAATAATTGGTATAAATGTGTGATTAATTCCACAAATTTCTGAACATTTACCATAAAAATTCCTTAAAATCATAAAAGGTCCCGCCCCCTAACTTTTGCGTCTCGAATTGGGGCTTTATCCAATATCGGTCGAGACAGTGCGTAGAGCGTTAAATTTAGGACTATTTGCAGCAAACACCGGATAGTTTGAGGCGTCTCGGGTTAACAAGGCTCTATGAACTTAGTACTAGAGACAATGGTGTTTCGGCAGTGAACTGGCTTGCTAAGTTGTGGTTGGTCCTAGGCTCGCCTCTATATGACAATCTTTGGGATGATTTTTCGGCAGCAAATTGGGAGTCCGAGGTGGTCTCCACATGCGAAAGTTTTGCCTCCCTGCAGCGTAATCGCGACCTTAAACGCTACTTCGAATTGGACTCGATCCAGCTGACTCTATATAGGCAATTCTCCGACGGACTGGCCTCTCTTGCTCCGGAACGTTGCCAGCTATCCCACTTGCGCCTAAAAATACGGTTGAAAACAGCCACTATATTCTCGCGTTCGTTTTGTGTCTGTAGTACATTCTATGCGTACAACCCGAATGAGCCATGCTCTATTTGCAACACGGGCGAAATGCAGACTTTAATTCACATCCTGTGCAACTGTCCCCTTTCTACCCCTTCAAGACCTAGACTCGGTCGTAGTAGCATTTTGGCGAACTGTTCGGACGAGAATATAGTGGCTTTTCTGCTACACTCCGCCGACCCTCGTGTGCTGAAAATCCTATTTGGATTTGTCAGCTCGTGCTTCGCTAGGAGACAAGTTCTCCTGGATTTATAGTCTCTCTCTCTCTCTCTATTCTACACTATGGCAGTCTCAGTCCAGTCTTTTTCTAACATTAGGCCTAGTTTTTATCCTTGTTTTTTAATTGTAGTCTCATTCGTCTGTAGTTGTAATTGCGTGCGATTTTGTTTTTATAAGTTCAATATATTGTTTTTTAATTGTATAGTCTCATTCTTCTATAATGGTAATTGCGTGCGATTTCGTTGTTATAAGTGCAGAATATTGTAAGCGTTGTGTACCATCTTTGTTCTTGTTATATTATTTTTTGGTGCACTCTACCCTCAAGAATTATATGTAATTCACTTATGGGTCAATAAACTTATATACTACTACTACTTATATATAATTGGTATAAATCTATGATTAATTCCACAAATTTCTGAACATTGACCATAAAAATTCCCAGGTCGATTAATATATATTATAATTTGATTTAATCGCCTGTTTCGCATGGAGCGACGACTAAGTACCCATCCCCCAGAACGCGCACATTAATTTCATCACCCCATAACTAAAACTGCAAGCGCGACTACGCAAACACGTATTGTTTTCAACGCTTCCGCTCCGTCCAACAACGGACATTCACTGAATGATTTGCAGTTGACTGGTCCGAAATTGCAAAGCGACCTGCCAACCATTCACATGAAATGGCGCATGCATCGATATGTGTACGCCGCAGACATAGCCAAGATGTTTCGGCAGATCCTTGTCGACGAGCGGGTCATATTTTGCGTGTTGACGACCCATTAGGGTGGATCGCGCCAGTGGTGATTGTAGCCAAGATCTGCACGCAGGATCTATGGTTGCACGGTCCGGATTGGGATTCGCCACCTTCGCCTGAGCTGACGCACGTATGGCTCAAATTTTTTGAAAACTTTCCAGCGTTATCACAAGTTACTATACCCCGTTGGTTGGGTATGTCTTCATCCACAGACTATCAAATCCATGAGTTCTGTGATGCCTCGTCCAAAGCAGATGCCGCTTCTATTTATATACGCTGCATTACTGATGACGGAAAAGTGCAAGTGTCCTTACTAACGGTTAAAACGCGGGTAGCCCCACTTAAGACGTGTCCATACCATGTCTAGAACTTTGCGGTGCTGTCCTGCAATCGTGCCTACTGTCTAAAGTCAAGGAAAATCCCAGTTTTGCGACTAGTCGAATTCATTGCTGGACAGACGCGATCATAGTCCTCTCTTGGTTGTAGGAATCACCATGAAAATGGAAAACGTTCGTGGCCAATCGAGTGACTGAAGTTCAGGCACTCACTCCTGATATCCAGTGGCGCCACGTGACCAGCTCTGAAAATCCGGCTGATCTCGCTACACGAGGTGTCTCTGCCGAAGAGCTCGCTACCTCTCAGTTATGTTGGCAGGGTCCATCAAGGTTACAATTAGAAACCAATTGGCTAAGGCTCAGACCACCCCTTACTTCTGACGCGCCGTTAGAATGTAAGTCTCAAACCCACCACGCTACAGCGCATGAATACGTTCAGCCCAAAATTGAGCGACCTCTTCTACAGGATCTCGTCGTGGCCGCGTTTGTGTCGTGTTCTTCTCCTCGTGTTAAGGTGGTCTTCAAGTTGGCGGAAAACTCATCCGTACCTCACGACTTCGCGCGTACAACAATTGATTGAGGTCCGACATAGGATCTTTGTCCTTCTACAGGCAGAATCATTTCCAAACGAACTACAGGTTCTGTCTAAGGCTCTGCCCTCCGATGATGGCTCATTATATATAGAAGCAGGACAATCGCTCGCTAAAACGAGTCCGCTACGAAGACTCAACCCGTTTTTTGGATTCAACCAGAGTCTTACGCGTATGCGGCAAATTATCTTCGTCCAATCTGTTGTTTTCAGCGACACATCCAGCCATACTTTCGTCTGGACATATCGCTCGTCTTTTAATCAGACATTCGCATATACTTTCTCTACATTGCTCTATCGCATTAACTGTGAGCACTGTGCGAGATGTTAAGTGGATTCTGCAGGCCCGCAAAACCGTCAAGTCCGTGGTGCGTGGCTGCATCCAATGCACCCGATACGCGGCCCATACTCCATCTCAGTTGATGGGATCACTGCCTCCGGCACGCGTCACGCGTCCATCCGGTGCTTTCGCGGAATGCGGCGTCGACTACGCCGGTCCCCTCCAGATGCGACTGGCGGGCGGGCGTGGGCATCACGCATCTTTTACATAAAACCACGTTTTGTCCGCTTCTCGCTCGTTTTGCAGCATGCGCAAACTCTGTGCAAATTATTAAAATTAAATTTAGTAATTGAAATTACTCGTGAAACGGAATGGAATTGTGTCGCATGGAAGTCACGCCGCGATTCGTAGACGTGCCGATCGCGAAACTCCGGGCTCCGTAAAACTTCTTTGCATTAATGAAATTACTTAATTACGAAATGCTTTCGCTCATTTAAATGTTGTGCACCCTATTTCCCTTGTGAATCCGATTTTGGACCACGCATCCCGCAACTAAAGAGTCGCGGCATGATAATGCTCATTGCCCGAACCTGAAGAGAACAACGTACATCTGATGTTTCTCTGAAATCTGTTAGAGATTCCAGCATAAGTTTGCAGTTTTGGTGCGTCGTATAAACGCAAACAGTATGCGAGCCACTGGCTCCTGCAAGTATACAATACCGTAGTCGTATTTGGCAAAACTTACTAAAACTAACTTTATGATCGGGATTATCCTCTGTATTTTTAATGTAAAGCCTTTTTAAATCTAACAGTAAAGATCTTTGTTGCATCAGTGTACGTTCGCCCAGGGTTTAGTCCACTATTGAAATCATTACTGTAATAGTTTTAAACTTTATTCATCACATCTTGTGGTAATTGTTTCCTGCTTTTGCAGTAGTATGATGTAACACGCCCTTTAAAGATTGCAATTTGTTATGGAAATAACGGGGACAAGCTTTGAAATTTGGGATTTTTGTTCAGTGACTTTATTTTATATTTTCACAAATGATCGCGAGAGACTGAGTCCTAAGCACGATGATGGCTATAAAGTAATTGACTACTGTCTGAACTCGTCGGATGCTCGTACAAAACTATCTACCGCGCTCTCCCGCCGGATAACGGAAGGCTCCAACGGCTTGCTTATTTAAGTGGCCCGATCACTCCCTATTGGTCGACGGCACGCCCCCTCTAAACGGCCCGACACTCACTGCCAATCATGGTAAGGCTCCAACGGCAAATTCCGTACGGAATGTCCGATCACTTACCAATGGTGGACGTTCATGAGGCACCAGTTAATCCCCTCTCCGCGTCTCGTTACCCCTGCCCTGCTTTCCAGCCTCCCCGTGCCGCGAACGCAGTCCTACAATTTGTTATCAGAGAATAACAATAATTTCATACTTGTAAAATACATACAAAACTATAACTGTAAACAAATACGTAATCAATCCGAAATACAAATAAACAATTATACCGAAGCCGCGCTTTGCTCACATTGAAACGCAGAAATTCTAAAGCAAGTTCTCTCACACTCCATTCTGTAGGGGCGATAGTAAGAATTTGCAACTTTAAAGGATCATTCATATTGACAGTCGAAAATTTATTCTTTAGCCCTGTTAACATATTTTCTAGTTCTTTATCGGTAAACCTTCGGAAATACTGGCTCGTCTTGAAAAAATTTTATAGACATGTTTTCCGACGTATTTTGAGTCGCTGAACAAGAATCTGAAGTAAAAATTTGTCGCTGGGACATATCTTGGCTGCTGTATTGAAAAAACATAAAAAAAATGTCATTTTTGAACATCTTTCGCATTTATCCTGAAAACTCGAAATCGCATGAAAAAGAGTTTCAATAAAAAAATGTAGAGCACGAAATTCTCTGCAAAAAAGGTCTTACACATTTCCTTCGTAAAGTAAAAAATAACGCGGTAAATGGTTGGAGGTTGAATATGAGAACAATTGACTTGGCGTGTTTTTAGCATAATGTCCACACTCGGCGGCCTACTTGGAGGGCCTGCGCCCCCCCCCCCCTCCGTTAAAAAAAAACCTAACCTTCTTGATTTGCATGAACTTCGTCTATGGGTGAACCAAACATCCCACGATATGTATGATCAATCATTTCTAACATTACCTCCGCCATGAGCATTACCCGAGATGTACCACGTGGAGGTTGCACGGTTGGGTTTACATCTCTTCAGGGTGCTTTGTGCAGGTGGTTCCTTTTGCCGTCACCTGTTTGTGTGTGGGCGTGTGTGCGTATGTGCGCGTGTGTGTGCGTGTGCGTGTTTGTGCGCGCGTTTCTGTGCGTGTGAATGTGTATGTGTGCGTGTACGCGCGTTTGTGTGTGTGCGCTCTCGCGCGTTCCTCATCTTAATTAGGCCGTTTTTCGAAATTCGGTGATTAAGTCGAAAAACGCAGAGATTCAAATTTTTAACGGGTGGCCTCGTGTGAGCAAATACTCAGCAAGATGGAAAAAATAAAAAACGAAATACTAAGCTAAATTCGTTTATTCGTCAATGAGAAACTGAATACACCATCTCTCATCAGCGCATCCAATAACATATTGGGTATTCGTAAATTCCATCTTTGCTGTATATTGCTGTGACTAACAAACAGCCTAATCAACGAAATAGTAACCCATTATTGAAACGAGAACGCGTATCGACCGCTGAATCGCGATTCGCCATCTAGTTCCTATCCTTCTGAAATGCACTGACTCATATTCGACCTTCATTTACGGTGTTATTTTTAATTTTAGGAAGAAATTGTATTAAATCTTTTTTGTAGACAAATTCAAGCTCTACGTTTTTTGTTTGTAACTATTTTTCGTGCGAGTTCGAATTTTTAAGATAAATGGAAAAAACTAGAAAAAGGACGTTTTTTCGATATTTTTTCAATACAGCGGCCAAGATATGGCCGAGCGACAAATTTGGACTTCAGATTCGTGTTCAGCGACCCCAAATACGTCGGAAAACATGTGAATAACATTTTTTCCAGGTGACCCAGTCTTTCCGAAGGTTTATCTCTTTTTCTATTTGACAATGATCTGACGAAGTATTTTCGGAAGAAATGTTTAATGACGTATTAATATTGTCGTAGACCACAGAACTACTTTCCTCTATATCCGTATAAGATTCAACTGGGTGTGTGTCTAAATCTTCACTTTTAGAAGACGTAAATGTTTTATTTTCAGCATTTACCATATTATAATATATTTTATAAATTTTCGAACTTTTTGGCAAATGAGGAAATTTTCTTATAGTTCTTTTTGTAACAGTCAGTGTTCGCGTGGACGATTGTGAAGGATCTTAAGCGCCGGGTTACAGGCTGGTTGGGCGAAGATTCTGGATTAATAAAAAGGAGAAGAGATGAAGAGTTTATGCTCACAAAATTATATTTTAGCAACTTTCCATTTCACAAGAATTTCCGTATGTGGAAGTTTACAGAATATCGCTAACCGCGTAATGCGAAGATGCGAGATCATTCGTTAAAACTATCGCAAGTTTTAAAAATCGCACACGAGCACGGCGCTGCTTGGACGCGTTTAACTCATTTGCCGATCGGTGAATTAAAGACGAATCGAGAGAATAATGAAGCGCGTAACTCGACGCATGGACCGGTTGCCATGAGCCTCGTGGGACAAAAATGTCGGTTCCGTAGCGCGACAGAAAAACGTACGTGTCGATTCCATGCGAGAAGGTGAAAGCGACTGACTAACCGGAACCACTGCGAAAATTTCGAAAAAACCACTTACCGCGATTTTGAGAGATGGGAAACTCTGCTCGACAGACAACGGACCAGCGCGAGGAATTCCCACTACCGGCGGGCCTTTTGACACAATTTACCCATGAAAAATTGATTGCCGCGATTTTGTAGTTCCAATTTCGACACCCAAGCGGGAGGTGATGCGCGATCGCGAACAGTCAGTATTCCTTTCCCTTCATGCCCTTTTTCTCCGGGAAGTTTAAATAAATTGCAACATCGATCTGAATTATTTTTTTTCTTTTCGGCTATACTTTTAAAAGCAAAGAATGGTTTTAAAAATTGGTAAAAAAGAAAATAAAAAAATTATAAATCTGTTTTACGAAATATAGTGCCTAAGTAATGTATCTGAAAATGTGGTTGGAACAGAGTTTATAAATGTTATATGAAGAAATTGACGTAATTCTACATGTTTTTGATAAATTTAAATTTATTTGCCTTCAGCAAATATGAATTCTCAGCACGCCGTGACAAAGAAATAATCCGTGCTAACGAAAGAGGCTATTATTTTTCAGTAGAAATTATTTCCTAATGGCCATACACAATAATAAATGTAAGGTTAATTAATAAGCTATTCTCCAAATTTTTTGATATAGAAAAGTTCCTAAACAGTCCGCTGTATGTAATAAATCGGGCTCTACATCTCTATCAATTTCGCTTACCACCTAGCGGTTACGTCCGTACCACTGTTTCTCGCGATTCTGTCATTTGTCTTGACAATCCGACATGCGAATATCGACGTTGATACAATATTTACTTGAAATTCAATGATATAAACATGGAACGCGAAATATAGCGTAATACGACTGATATTCAATCTTTTGTGCTATATCACAAATACCTATACTCGCAGAATAGGAGTTGTACAATACAATGGTTATTTTCGGTTCATTGCAATATTATGAGCACTCTGAATACCATAGAATAAAATTAATCGTCGTCCTTGCGTACTATAAAATACTCTCACATTCTTGATTCATTATTAATTTATTATTAATTCCACATGACGCGTAAAATGATCCATTCGTTTATTTATTATAAGAATAATTTTAGATATATAATATTCTTTATCGTATGAAGACTTTGCTAGCTTAGCATTATAATCCAGAATTGGAAGGTTAAATAATTTAATTAAAATATATAATATGTGAACAAATTACTATTTATACAAACAATTGAATAACAATAAGTTCGAAATTCGCGCTATGGTTAATTTCCTTACTATAACCGAAATTTACTTAATACAATCAAGCAAGGAAAAGGATAAATCTGGGATGAAAAACGGTAAATCAACTTACGAAAAAAAATCGCAGAGATAATCTCCTAAATGTGAATTTTCTGTAAAACGCCGCACGCAGTTTTAACAATCACAATCACGTACCAAAAAAATGATTAATAGTGCTAGCAATATGAAAAATATAATTTAAATAACAAAAAATAAATCAATGGAATCGCAACGTAAAACAGAAAAGCTTCGCAAAAACGCAAAAACGAAAGTAAGTCTAACTCGTTGACGACCTGCACTTTGACCCCAAAATTACCCCTTGCGTTAACTGCGAATATTCCCGAAATCTTCTTCGTGAATATCGGTAACCAAGGGTGGAAGAAGGACAAACGGGTAAAAGTTATAGGGGAAAATATGAGCAATCAACTGAAAAAGAAACATTAAGCGGTTCTTAACTACTTTTGTGCATGCGACATGGGTGCGGGCATATGTGTGAGTACTGAGGCCGAGTGGCAACCCCTGTGAATCGACGACCGTCGACAGTGTGCAACAAGAACATTACTTGTGCGAGAGAGAGGGAGACTCCACACCTGTTGCTTACGCACACCAATGCAAATTTGAACTAAGCGTGCCGTACTACGCCTATAAGCCCCACTATCGCCAACACTGAGTTGACTTGGATGCTGTATGCGTTTGTGACGTCACGAAGAGGCACGAGTAGTACCGACATTTAAATCAAAAGTGACCGCAAGAAAACAAAACTACAACTATACCTTAATTACCTAATATACAGATTAAAATTGGAAAAGGACATGGCTATATGTTAACAAAGGACAAACGAAATATTCTTAATTACCGATTGTCGCGATGAGAATTTACTCTACGTTGATGCATTAATAGAAACAATTTTTATAAATTTCAGGTAACAGGTTAGATTGACGAATTTTCGTCACAGCATATATCATTGAGTTGGTCTCTTTTCTTACGTGCGTTTCTTACTGTAAATTTAAATGTTGTTTCTACTACTAATAATGTGTGAATTTTATAACAATATACTTAATTTAATTTTTATAAGCAAATTTAACTTAATTTTTTCCGTTACAACAAAATGAATATAATCTTAGTATTTTTTAGTAAAATACGTTCTAGTAATATTTTACTGTTTTAAATTGCGAAATTGCAACATACTAACACAAAATATTATGACATCACCAATTTGTATGTATTGCGTTTGAAACTCCTCGACAGTCATTTTTAATTATATTTCTTCCGATTTATGCAGTATATTATGTAATAAATTACATAATATTAGAAAATATAAGTATATAAATATATATTTCATAAATTTTTATAATGAAAATTTTACGTAGAATATGCAAAAAATTTTTTAAATTCTAAAGTTTTAAATTTTAATTTTCAGGCCGCCATATTGTATTCGCCATTTTCAATTTTTGAAATGTTTATATTCTCGACATACAGTACAGGGTATAGGAGGTAGTTTAAACCCAAATAATATTTTTTAACGCGGCAATAATACTTTTTTATCAATAAATATGTAAGAAATTTCATGACTTCCCTCATTTTCGTCGTCGTATAAAGCCGCCATATTATGTTTTCGAAAGCGACCACTCATATTTAAAAACTAGACATTTGTTCCTACATTTTCATTGGTCAATCGATGTTTTAAAGTAAAAGCAATTTTTTCTTGGCTCACTTGACAAAAAATGCCACATATATTTACAGGGTGTCCCAGAACTAGGTAACGATATTGCAGGAGGTGACCCTCCTCCACTCATGGAAATAACTTTAAAACAAGCCGAGTTATTGCAAAAAACGAATTTTTTTCTAAACTTCAATACCTCGTCACTCAAATTCTGAGCCTCGGATCCAATTTTGGTACAGGACTTTTTTGTTCGAAATATCACGGAGAATCACCTCCTGCATATACGACTATGAATTCTCCAGTTTCCAAATTTCTTTACAATCGAAAAGTGCTTCTAGATTCGAAAGATTTGTCGATGGCTGTGGTTTGTAACTTATTCTACAAGTTCTTTTCAAACGTTACATTTTCGCAATCAGACATTTTTACAACATTTGTATTTTTTTTATTTTTGTATTTATTTCTTCTTTAAGCCTTGATTGCGAGGATCCCGTCACCTTATGGCTAAATACATAGATTACAAAGTGATTAAAGTTAAGATGCAAGTTATTAAATTTATAATAAAATTGTAGATATATGATTACTTAATACTATATTGATGAAAATATAAACTATTACAATAAAAAACAACGACGAATACATGAACAGAAGCATTATCGAAAATATGATTATTCAAACATTTAAATATGCGTTACAGAAAGTCATGAGTGTGATAATGATTTACAAAATTTAAAAAGCGCGATAGACTAAACTAAGACAATGTAGTGAAATAGAGCGAGAATAAAGCGTGGTGCAGAAGCGAAAAGTGATAGGTATAGCGATGAATAGTAGAGTGTAGGAAGAGTCCTGAGTAAATATGAAGAAGTGATGTATTAGGGTTAGAGGAGTCGTAAGCGTGCAGACATTGGAAAAGAGATAATTTAAAAGTTGAGAGAGTGGATGATTCTTTGACATAGTTGGGAAGAGAGTTCCAAAGCCTGGTGGCAGTGAGAGCGAAGGAATTATAATAAGATCGAGATTTAGTCATTTGAACAACAAGTTCACGATTTGTAGAACGCGTAGGACCCAAGTTTGACGCAGCTCTACAGCAAAATAAGATAAAAAGATAGTCTGGCTCCTGCTTTGTTAATATGTTGTAGGTGAGACTATCAATGAAGTACAAATGTCGGTATCTGGTCGGTAGCCAATCAAGTTTACGTAGATAGGGCGATACGTGGCAATCATTTTAGATTGAAAATAAAACCCACGCATTGATTTCTCTGAAGTCTCTGATATTTATCTCTGCGTAATCTGGAGATGTCACTATAAACTACCGAGCAGTAGTCAAGATGAGGCAGAATCTGGGAAATGACCAGGTTCTGTCTAAGTTTAGTCGATAGTGCATTTTTATTATATTTAAGATTGTAAAGCATACAATTGACTCGCTTAGAAATTTTATTAATATGGGAATTCCACGTGAGGGAAGAGTCGAGTATTAGTCCAAAGTTTGTCACTTCATTGGCAGTGGAAATGATCTGCTTGTCCACAACAATATTTGGAAGTTTTATTCCAGTTATAGTTCGTATGTTGAAGGGTGATCCTAGAATCATTGCGTTAGTTTTAGTGAGATTATGCTGGAGATTGTTTTCTTTGACATAATTTGAAACCGCTGAAGCATCTGTATTTATATTAGATATCGTTTGGTTAATGTCAGTTGGCTTACATTGAATCATTATGAGGATAGAGAAGAGCAATGGTCCAAGAATTGAGCCTTGGGGTATCCCGGCGAATACCTCTATCCATTGTGAAAGTTTACCACTCTCCCCAAGAACTGCTTGCATTCGGTTAGTCAGATAGGATGCGAACCATTTCAAAGCTACCGACGATATGTTCAGTGACTTAAGTTTTTGAATGAGAATGGGGATGTCAACAGTGTCAAATGCCTTCGAAAAATCAAATAGTAGAAGGATTGTGATCATGCCCTGCTCGATACCCTTTCAAATATAGTCAACTATAGATACCAAAGCAGTCTGCGTGCTGCAACCTTTATGGAAACCTGATTGCATTGGATCCAAAAGCCTATTAGCTTTGAGATAGTGTGAAAGTTGATTATGGACAATACCTTCAAGTACTTTAGAGAGATAACAAAGAATTTCAATCGGGCGATAGTCTGAGGGTATTAGTGCAGATGATATCTTATTGATGCGGTCAATGAGAGAAAATGTCCACTCTTTTGGAAAAGTTCCTGAAACGAGACTTGCATTTAACAAATCAAGAAGCGGCTGAGCAATTGCAGGCCATGCAGCTTGGATACATTTAAATTCGATGTCATCGTAACCTGCAGATTTTGATGTTATGGTAGGTATGGAACATGGCAGACGAATCAGAGAAATTTAATAAAATGGGCAAGAGGGCAGGAGAAGAGGTTCTATTTGAATTAGAGATGGCATAAAAATATTTATTCAGATCATCAAGCGAACAGATAATTGGAGGGGATGACTGTTTGGGTTTGTCTAGACCTAGATTTCTCAATTCAGTCCACATCGCTGTAGTTGACGTAACATTATTAAGACGATTTGTACAATAGTTAGTATGCGCCTTGAATATTAGTCGCCTTGTTTTCCTTCGGAGTTCTTTAAAATCATAGAATGAAATTAAGTTACCATTTCGCTTAAACTTTTTATAAAGTCTATTACTTTGTTTTATTAATAACTTGATTTAAGAGGTCATCCATGAATTGTGCTGTTTAGTAGAGGTTATGGGTAATATCGGAGCATGAATATTGTAGAGATTTATTAACGAGTTCGTGAGATAATCCAGTTTGTCATCTATTGCACTTATATCGAAATATTGTTCCCATTTAAGATTGGCTAGATCGGTAGAGAAAGACTCGGTCGAGAAACTTTTTAGATTTCTATAAGTAAAACGTTGCAGTGGTTGAGGTGGTATTCGTAAATGGAGTACAATACTTATCATATCATGGTTAGATGTGGATGGACCATTTGATTGGCTGAACGACCGTATCAGAGATATATCACTAACAAGGCCGTGGTCAATACAGGAAGACGACGTATTGGTGAAATGGGTGGAAAAAATGGAATAATAGATAGGTTGTAAGAATCAGCAAATGTTCGCAAGTAATTAGACGCATGATCAGTCTTATTTAGATCAATATTTAGTTCTAAACATCACCCATGATCACCACATTTACATTGTCCATACCGTACTTTCTTAAATGTAGTGCATTTCGTTTGAAAGGGTTTTTTGCACTTATCACAAAAGATTGGATTTTTCACGTCTTTTTTACAAAGACCAGCACAAATGTATGCGTTACTGGACATATTGGTAATTGCGTATTATAGAAATGCAGTATTTAAAAATTGCAATTGATAATTTTACTATTAAAATTTAATAGCAAGAAAATCGTGCATGTGCATCAGCAAGTGACGTGTAGAAGCTTGCTTAGCACGGCTTACAATGCAACGTGCAGACTAAATTATTGCATGGAGTGTGAACTGGTACGTATACTGTTCGTATTCCCACTACCGCATGCAGACCCTCAGTATCGAGTGTAGGAAGGATATTAGGATGGAGGGAATAGATATGTATTCCGCACTTACTCAGTATACGAAACTGAAGATGCCGATCGCCGCTATGTCACTCTTGTTTACAGTAAGGGAGCATGAGGGGAGAGGTGTAATCCTGGTTGTGACTCCTTTTGTTGCTTGCCAAAATTTGATTTCACACGTGCAGGTTGAAACGTTGGAAATTTAAACAGCTAATCTTGAATTTGGTAATTGATTGTTGAAAGATCAGCCGAAGTACGCATGCGTCGATGTACTCGCGAAAATATGCCTCAGTACGTCAACGGAAAATTGAATAAATTTTTATAAAACCGACACAGCAGCTCTTTAAGTAAATGCAAAATAAAAAACTTTCGGTGTTTAAGAGCTGATGTTTTGCGCCGGATGAAAAACACGTTAATAGACGTGAAAAAGAAGAACTTATTAGTAATAATCCAAGAAAACTGTGATGTGTCAAAATGTACTTCTGCTCGACTCACCGTTCATAGAAGGAATCTTGGACAATCTTTACATTTTCTAAAATTGCAGTCCGGAGTAATAGATTGCAAATGACGTATAAAATATCTTTTAAATCTGCATATTAGTTTAAAATGTTTGTTTCTTACATATATACAAATCTATTGTGAATGAGTACCGTACTACCATCTAGAATACATGTTTTTCTACTAATCTTAAATTCAGCATTTAACTCTCTTAGATTATTCAGGAGTCCGTTCAGGATCCTTCTGAGGAATACTTCTTTCCGGGTATTACTCAGCTGCTGTGATAAAAGTCATAAATGTTTAATTTCTTCGATATTTTCCCTCTTTTACACCAGGTGACGAAATGATTTTTGTATGTAATTATTCCTCTTTAGTGGTAGAATTGTACGGAACATTGGTACTATGCAACGAGCTTTCTATAATTTTGGTATCATTGTTAGGGATTTAACATTTTCAGAACTATTGTGGGTCGCTGATTAATTGACGTTTTATTTCATTAACAATTCCCATTATGTAAAAATGATTGGATTAATTTTAAATAGTTTCTGCGATTAACAAGCAAGAGCACATTTGATGAAAGTTCGATTCTTTTCTTTAAATACTTTAAAACATCCCTTTCATTAACCTCTACAATTAACCTCTACACGAGTTAAATGGCATATTATTTATATTCATTGGTTCCTGTAGTCCAAAATTAATTTCATGTCTACAATCCTTGTAACAACATTCAAGGATCTTCATGTCACCAGAGCTGAGCGCTACTAGTACTAAATTATGAGAATTTATCGCAGTTAATGTTATATGTTCTAAAAAAGACCGCACGTGTACTACCAAAGAAACGTGCGGATTTTTAAACCGGTGTTACGTCCAGCGTCGAACACAACGGAGTACAAATAATAAGAGAAAGAAGTTTTTAAAATTTATAATTCGTCCCTCTTACCTTGGGACGACCGGGATGGTGGAGAAATGGTGAAATAAAACATACAATTATTATTATCATTATTATAATTTATATTTTAGGTACATTACAAAATATTGGAAGATAGTATGATTTTTGGAAAGGATACTAGGGAATAATGAATTTAGGGTTCAATTAATTAACAAAAAAAATGTGGTTAGATTGATACTTTAAAGTTGGTACCTTAACGAGGAAGCATCCAACTTCAAGTATTTGTTTCTAATCAAAAAAAAAAAAGAAATAAGAAAAGAAAATCCTTTTTGTTTCAATACCTCGAGGTTGGTACCTTGACGACGAAGCGTCCAACCTCAAGCCTTTGAAATAGGATTGGTTTTAAAAAAAATCGAATGAATCGAACAAGTCTTTAAAGACAACAACATTAAGAATCGAAAAAGTCTTTAACAAGACAACAAAATTAAGAATCGAACAAGTCTTTAATTCAATACCTCGAGGTTGGTACCTTGACGACGAAGCGTCCAACCTCAAGCCTTTGAATTAATTTGGATTGTTCTATGGAATAAGGAAAAGAGGAAAAGGAAAAAAGAATTATCCTGGAAATCAAAAAATGGTAAACAAAATTGTATAATTATAAGAAAAAGATTAAAATAAACGAAACTTACAAATTGCTTAATAGTCGGAGATCATTTGGGTCCAACCTTAGCTTCGACTCTTCAAATTAATCTCAAACTGTCGACTCTCAGACTGTCGAGTAGTAAACGTTTTAACTGAAACTTTTGAACTGGCTTTTGAAAATAGGTTTTCCTAAATCGTCACCTCGGTTAGAGCTCTAGGACTTCTCCCTCTCTATGCTCATGAGATGAGAGTCAAAAATTGTCTATGTCAAGATTGGACGATAGAGAAAAAGGGGCAGGGCTTATGCCCGGAAAAGTGGGGAAAAGTGGATATGATGTATACTATCTTCCCTTACAATATAATATTATAAACTTATATCTAAACGCAATAATAATAATTAGTAGTTAACATACAATAATAATATTACGCGGATTACATATTCGCAATTGATGATATATGCATCGCGCAATACTCCGATTACTTATTACTTATAATCATAATTAATACCGTTAAAAAGGTATTAAATTGAATAAGATATACTTCTAAACTTATTGACATAAATCTAATTGTACGCTGACAATGAATTTTATTAGTAACGCTTCTATAATTAATGGTTAATTGATTATAATAGTTGCAATGGTAATTGTTAGTATTACTAAGAGGACGTGACGTCATTCGGGACAAAAATTATTTAGTCTTTTTATTTTTCCACACGTGTTCGACAACAGGAAGTGTTCTATCGGTATAAGATATTTTTAAGTTTATTATGGGATAATGCTCCGGCCGTTGGCTACGGCGGATCGTGTGATCGAAAACTGATCTACGAACAATCATAAATTTACACGAAACTCGAGAGGGTTCGCGGCATTTCTACTACGATGATGCTCGGCCACATGTTGCAAGAAGCTTATCTTCTGGTTGTCGAATGTTGGAAAATAGTACATTTCCTTTTTTTTTAATTTTATTAGTAACAGCTGTGCAAGCTAGAGAAAGATGAAACTGTGGGAAAACTAATTTTTGTTAGAACTAAAAACGTCCCACGTTACACCGGTTTATTTATTTATTTAGACTGTTTTACCATTACAAAATAAATTATTTCTCTATTGAATATTTTATTAAAATAATAAATGTTTACTATGTAAAATAAACATGACAACAATAAGTTGAGAAACTAAATCGAGCAATTCATTCCTTAGAATTCAAATTTTTTTGAAAATGCTGCATATTTTAGGAGATAGTTAATGCAATATATGTTATTTATTACATTGTATATCAATTTTATTATGCTTTGAGTATTTGTAATATCTACTATCAACGATAATTCTCTAGGAAATGCTGAAGAACCAAGTCGTGTCATCCCACATTGCAGGAATGCTGGCATCACAAGATCTAAGAATAGTCATTGGAGCTCTTCAGATGGCAAACATTCTGATGACAAGACTTCCCAATCTATTCAGAGTTCATTTCCAGCGAGAAGGAGTGCTTCACCAAGTTCGGCAACTTGCAGATCCGCTCATTCCTCTCGGAGTGTCGCCACCTAAGTGCATTTCTAGTACGTTTGCATTTCATATTTTTAAAATTATAACGCGAAAGCGTAACGAACAGTTTCTTATGACATATCATTATTGCTAATCTCAGACAATCTAACCGTACTTAAACTATTTTTTGTAGGTACATCAATTTCAAGTCCGCAGCCTGGTCCGTCAAGTACCCCTCTCTCTACCGTATCCATTTTACCTCCTAGCAATGATACATCTCCTATTGTATCTCCGATAACGAATGGTGATATACCTTTCGATACGATTTCTTCTGTACACGATATTCGTACTAGAGTGGACATGTGCACCTCGGCTGACGATTCGAGTTCATCCCAAAACTCTCAAATGTAAGTACACACTAAAATGTGTATGAATTCCGTACATATCATCACAAAAAAGATATTTAATTTTATTTAATGTAATATACATATTTTTATAAATAAATCATTTAGGAGAATTGGAGATGTGCTTAAACGTAAACGGCAAAATAAAAAAGGGCGATTTTCACGTATTGGGGGTGGAGTATCTCAAGCCCAACATCCAGAATCACTGTTTCCTGGATTTTCGTCCAAAAATAATCGTTTTCTCGGAAACCTAAATCCAGCTCGATGGGGCAAAAAGTCTTCATCGCCGATCATTACTAATGATAAACGAGAGTCGACGTCTTCGAATAATATACCTAAACCTCCGAGTTATGCTGGAGGTAATAGAGATAAAGCGAAAGTTTGGGTGAAAGAAGAGGCTATGCAGTTTTTGTCAAGATATCAACTTGATGCACCTTGTGCACATCCAGCTTTGTCAGTTCTATCCAGACTCACAGCAGCCATTCAACGTTTGACGTCAAATGTAAGAACCCCTTTTGGCATTCGCCTGAGAGTGTTAAATTGTTGAAATAGTTGTTTAGAAAGCACAGTAACATTTTAGATTAAGCACTGTCCATATAAGCTGAATTTAATTGAGTGCCTTTCGATCACGCCCCGGGGAAACTTGATGCATTGTGGTCTTTTACGCCACATCGAGTCAGGGGTCAATGTGAGGATCGTAAGCAATCATTTAGGCGCATTATGTGATACAAAACTAGCATGGCTTATGCTGTTTACTTATATATTTATGCAACTTATTTTTGTAAGTTTTAAAATCTAATACAATTATTTTACAGAATACAGATGAAATACATTCTGCTCTAACCGAGCTGCGCGACGTTATTCTCGAAAGTGACATATCGCCTTTTGAAATGAATCATAGCGGCCTCATCAAAGCTTTACTGAATTTTCTTACCGTTTCTGATGTACCCGATAACTGCTATGAAAGGCTCAGGATATTCTGGAAATTATTCGCCAGTTCGTCTGTAAGTAACACTTTGTGGTTCACAAAATTTCAAAGACAAATGAGCGTATTTTTATTCTGCATTATCATAATAATATTTTATTTTACATTTGGCTAAAAGGATTACACTTTTACAGAAATAATTTCGTTAATTTAATGTAAAACGTTGAGCTAGGTGTGTACGAGTATACTTTCCTTTGCACGTTCTAGAAACGTCATCTGGCGTTGAACTAATTAGCTCTGTAAAATGTGGTAATTTGGATTAAAAAATTAGCAGCGGGATGAAAATTTAGAAACAGACTTATCTTGTACTTTTTACCATCTCAAAAGTCCCCATTCGTACAAGCTGCCTGGAGGAAGTGTTGGGGAAAAATGTGTCCAAAAAATATGTCCAAGAAATATCTTTCTGAAATAACTCGAAAAATAACACATTAACCGAAAAAGAAAGTCACGAAAATTGAAATTTCGCACAATTTAGTTTTTTAAAAGATCTTCTACGAGCAATAGAAGCCGAGATTTTTTAAAAATATTGGCAGTTTTGTGCAGCAACTGTAATGTGCGTTAGGATCGCGCGTTTCTCCTATTTTAGCAAAAAATAACCATTTAGCTCGCAAATTTTTCAAATATAAATGTAGAGGATGAAATTAACAACAATTTTTTTAAGTCATGCTTTAAGTTCAATATTTACCGAGATATGAATGTTTAAAAAGCAAAATAACCCACAATCGACATTTTTTTGGCGATAAACTCAATAATTACTCGAAAACCCGACTTCGTATACGAAAAGTGCATATAATGTGGAAGTTGTAGATAATGATACTTTGGATCTATGTTTAATAAAAAAATCATTTTGATCATAAATCGACGATGGTACAAAAGAAAAATAAGAAAAATTATTGTTTTCTTTTCCTTTTATAAATAAGTATTTTTTGGCTACATTTGGACAGTAGTAACATTCAAAGTGTATTCAAGAGGATGTAAATTAGATGTAAAATAAGCATCGGTTTGAGTTTTTACGAAGTTTCATGCAAAAAATTCAAAATTATTAACAATTACGATTTTTGTGTAAAAATAAGCGTAATTTTTTTTTTTAAATCGATTTTCAACTGATTTTACAAGTTTATATATGGGTAAATCCACAGAACTTTTAACTTTACGCTTTCAGAAAAACATTTTTTTTTTTGATGGCACACATTTAAAATCAACCTGAGGCCACTCCTAAACATATAAAATGTAAAAAAAACGACACGTTACGACTTTTAAAGGATTGTTCCAGCGTAGTCATGTAAAACGAGGCCTAAAATTATATCTTCGAACCAAACATATTTCTGTACGCGGAAAACAGATGAAATTTGTTACTCGGGGTTTTTTAAGTTACTGGTCACGAATCCGTCAACCGATAATTAGAATTCAAGATGGCAAATTCAATATGGAAAACCGAATTTGTAAGAAGTTACTCACACAAGCTCAAATTGGGTATTCGGGGGTTTTCTTTCTTTTTGCTTTTAGGTGCATAATATACAAATTTTAGCAGCAAACATTTATTTAAGTCGATTTAAGGCATTACAATCCCGGCAATCCTGAAAAACAAATTTTAAATAGGTATAACGTAAGTTGTCATTAGTACCATATATATTCATTTTTAACCAGAAAAGATGAAGCAAGGGAGATAAAAAACAACGTTACCCAAAATTACATTTTCATTATTTCTGGAGCAAAGCTATAGCGAATCTCGACCGATGAGCGACCCTGAATACACAGTTTCAGCTGGTTCAAGCAACTTTTTAGGAATTTGGTCCGCCATATTGTTTCTACGATCTTCAATTTTTAATATTTGTCAACGTATTTATGATCAGTTACCAATAAAACCCGCGCGTAACAAATTTCAGCATTTTTCCGTGTAAAGAAAGGAGTTTGTGTCAAAGAGATAATTTCATGTCTTGTTTTACCCCTGAATATCGTATTGTATTCCTGGAACAAGTTCAGAGTATTATTATGACACCTAAAGCAATAAATTACGCCATTAATCGAGGCATTTAATTGTGTATAGTTCGTGTGCCTGACTAAAGTGTCATTTTTCAACAACAGTTACGCACGAAGGCTATAGGTTGAAATAGGCACAGAATTGAGATGAGACAAGGCACACCTTATTCCTTGGAATAGGTCACTTATTATATCATCAATTAAAAATTCTCAAAGTATGGAGCCATAATATTGTTTGTTCCAAAAGTTATTGTTAGAAATTAACCAAAATTCCATTTTCCATAAATCTTCTGCACGCGACTTTGGACGCATGTCATTCTTATTAGGCGATTGGCACACTTATTTTTCAAGTATCTTTGGTTTTTACAAAGTGCCATTAATCAACGACATGATTTATAGACGTTCCAAAAGTTACAGAACAAAATATTTAAAAAAATACGATTTGCACGCAGCAGTTTATTCAAATTATATGAGCTTTCGTGTTTCCTTTGGTTTTTTAATCAACTATCATGCAAAATAAATAACTGTACTTTGAAAAGCATATCCTTTTCAGTAAATAGTAATGTTTTATAAATATTTCTGTACAGCTTATTTAGGTGAATCTTAAAATAACATGAAAGTCAAAAGTTCTGTGGATTTGCCCATATATCAACTTCCAGAAATATCCAGTTATTAGTTGGTTGTGCGAGGAAAGTAAAAAATCGGCTTCGCGGACTCTTGGAAATTAAATAACCTTTAATTTAAAAAAAAAATTATTCCTATCCGTTTAAAATTGAGGACTGCAGAGATTTTTTAAAGAAATATCCAGTTTTAGTTGGTATTGCGAGGAAAGTAAAAAATCGGCTTCGCGGACTCTCTTGGAAATTAAATAACCATTAATTTAAAAAAAAAATTATTCCCATCTGTTTAAAATAGAGGGTTATATAGATTTTTAAATGAAATCCCCAGTTTTTTGTTGGTTGTGCGAGCACAGTAAAAAATCGGCTTCGAGGGCTCGCTTAGAAGTTTAATAACCTTTAATTAAAAAAAATTATTCCTATCGCTTTAAAATTGAGGGCTGCAGAGATTTTTGAAAGAAATATCCAGTTTTAGTTGGTTGTGCGAGGAAAGTCAAAAATCGCTTCGAGGGCTTTCTTGTAAATTAAATCACCTTTAATTTAAAGAAAAAATTATTCCCATCGGTTTAAAATTGAGGGTTATATTTTTAAATGAAATATGCAGTTTTTAGTTGGTTGTGCGAGGAAAGTAAAAAACAGGCTCGAGGCCTCTTTTGGATATTTAATAACCTTTAATTAAAAAAAAAATTATTCTGATCGGTTGTAACGTTGTATTTTTTTCTTTATTTAGTTTCCTAAATAAAATACATATACATATACATAAAAAATTATCAATTGCACAAAAAATTTTTATTATTGGACGCGACCCGAAAATGCGGTTTCCTCTGAACTGGTCCGGCTGTTATCCTCCTAGGCCCACGTTGCCGGAAGTGGAAATTCCCGGTCCTACCTTCCACACCACCTCCCGAAACTTCCTCGCTACCTTCCTCGCGACCCACGTCAACTGCTCGCATTCACTTCCGGTTTCTTAATTTCCCCAAAACAAAATTTATGATTTTATATCCGTTGTTATCACTATTTCCGGTCTCAATATTTAAATAAACAATAAAAAAAGTTATTTGATTTTTCATCACTCACTCGCTACTTCCGGTCCGACTCGGTAATTTAATAATCAGTTTAAAAAAAAGAAAACCCGATCCTTCGATTTTAAGTCCCTCACTTGCCACTTCCGGTCTGATTGTTACTCTAATTAATTAATAGACAAAAACGATCTTTAGTCTCCAAGTTCCTCATTCGCTACTCTCGATCCACTCATGAATTAAAAAAAACACGATCTTTCGACTTCGAATCACTACTCGCCACTTCCGGTTTACTCATTAATTAAGAAAAACGATTTTTCGATTTTTCGTTGGTCACTCGCCACTTCCGGTCTACTCATTAACTAAAAAAAAAAACGATTTTTTCGACTTTCCGTTAATTTTCGCCACTTCCGGTCTAACAATCAATCATTTCAATCATCCAACAGACAACAAAAATCACACGTGTCTCCCGTGCCTCTCTCGCCACTTCCGGTCCGAATCATTCAATTTTTGTCATCCGATTATTATTCATTTAATTTCTCGGCTATGCCGCCTTACCTTTGATTTCTTTTTCCTCTTCCTGTCTCTCTCTTTCTCGCTACTCTCCTGTCTCTATCTCTCTCTCTCACCTCTCTCACTAACACTCTTCTTTTTGCTTCTCTCTCTCACTATCTTACACCACAGCCCTCTTCTACCACTCGTACTCTCAACAAAGAAAACCACGGACGTCTCGTTATCGCTCGCAAGTCGCGGTCACGAACGTACTACTTTTGAAATTGAAGTCGGTACTGACCGATGACGAATTTCCACCTCTCTCGCTAATCTATCCTTTAAATTTTGAGTACGCAATTGGTGCATAATATAACGCGCTAGTGTGTGTAGCGCCTGTATACATGCACACACGCGTGGTCAGCTAGACGATCGTCGCCTATCCGTCGCATGATGGGAGACGCCGTCGCCGACATAACAAACCGGCGATCGACGGGAGAGATCCAGCGTCCTTCTCTTACAACTATCTGGGGCCGCGCAACTCGCATGCCTCTCGCTCACACTGCCGAGAGAGAACTTGCAGTTCTTACGGCGCGTATTATTTTCGCCCAAATATAATTATTATTTTTCCAGCAAATTAATATCGTGACTTTGTCACAATCCCCTCCCCTAAACCGGAATATCCCTTGGATATTTCGTTTATTATTCATATTAACGACTCACCTCCCAGTCCTCTGCTATTTTCTTTCTTCTTTCTCGTCGCTCGCCACCTTTTCCTTCTCGTTACTCCTCTCGCTATTGCTCTCCTCTCAATTCGACATTTATCCGGACCCCTCCCCTAGCTCGGTGAGTGGTCGGAAGGGGGTACCCCCGAACACAGACCGAACAATTAGTGACTGGGTGTCTGCGGACAAATGCCGAATCCGGTCCAACAGCTCGAGGGTCTCCCGTAACCGGCTGTTGTCACGTGGAGGTTGAGGGGATCTCTCTCGACGACCATTTCGAGTCCCATCATCGAGCCCGCGTGGCCCAGCCTGTCGACTTCGTCGACTTCCGCGACGTTCCCGATCCCGAAGTCCCGATGGATCCCTCGGTACCTCGGCTTCCACTGGTGTCGCCCTCGCACTTAATTCTCTGAGGAACGCAAGGTGCGGGACGGCGCAGCGGGGGCAAGAACGGAGATCTTCACCCCGTCGACCACAGTTATGGCAATATCTTCCCAAGCAGCAAAATAAGGAATTCTGACCCCAGCCATAGTTGAAATGCCCTATTTAGTAATAAATAGCCAAATTACAACCTAAATTATGTCTTCTAAGTCAAAATGTACTTGAGGTCTATTTCAAAGGTTAAAGTAACCAAATATCGACTTGAAAAATGTCCTAATAGTAAGAAAGTATTTGAGGTATATTCTGCAAGTAAAATGAACCAAATTTCAACTTTAAAATCGTCCTGAAAGTTTTTAACAAATAGGTTATATTTTAGTACATATTTTACCAAATATGAACATGTGTTCTGCCTTAAAAGTCCAATGGTTTTGAAAAGAAAAGTTAGGAAAGTGAATATGCCTTTGATAGATTCCCTATTCTGAACTTGAAAGTATGAAGGCTTTGTTGCGACCCAACATGCACTTTCAGGACGATGCAAACTGTCTACGGCAGTAAATTTACCAATACGACAAGCACTCACTAGCAGTAGTGAATTCCAAACAATTTCTTGGTCGATGAATTACAGAAATAAAATTTGTGAAGGTGTGTATTATTTTTTGACAGCTTAACCTCAAATCATGAGATTTGAGGTTAACCTGTCAAATGATAACCCAATTTCCTATTTTCGTACCTATTTATTATCATATAAGTCCCAACAAGTACATTATTACTATTCTTACAGTTTTTTACTATGATCTGTCAATGTCGTGTAGGAGCACTATTGATGAAATTATTACTGCGTCTTTTGAGATCCGACTTATGGAATTTGTCAGAGTGCAATCACAGTAAACCTGTGGTGATTTTATGCTTTCGTATAATAAAACAAATCAATACGATCATCAAAAAACATTTTAGATCCTATAAAATAGTCGATGTTGAGTGAGAGCACTAATGATGAAAGAATTACAGCACGTTTTGAAACTTGACAGACAGAAATAGTCAGAGTGTAATTACAGAATGTAGGAACGATTCTATGATGTCAATTCGAACATAAATAGCAATATTTATCAGTAGTCATATATTGCAACGTAGTACACAACATTTTCTTTTACTTTTCTATGAATATGCTCCTATTTTCAACTTCGTAATTGAAAAGGCGAAGTAAAAATTTCACTAGGATTGTTCTCAAACAACCTCAACCATTTCACAGAAGATAGATGGGTTTTTGATGATAGTATTGACTTGTTTTAATATACAGAAGCACACAATCAGTACAGATTTACTGTAACTCTGCTCTGATAACTTTTATAAACCTAATTTCAAAAGACGCAGTAATCTTTTCACCTGTAATGCTCTCACATAATATCAACAATTTCACTGGACGGAAATTGTATCTTGATGATTGTATTCATTTATCCCAAAAAATAAAATCACAAAACCACCACTGATCAGCCATTGTTCTATTTTGGCAACTTTTATATATTAAATTTGAAAAGACGCTGTATTTATTTCACATCAAGCACATTTTTTCAAACTTGACGTACATAACGTGCTGGAGTAATACTTTAGTAAATTTGTGACGATTGCAATATTATTCTTTTATAAGAATTCAATAGTATGTAATAACAGCCCTTTCGGTTCTGTGAAATCGTCAATGTCGTGTGTCAACACTCCGGATAAAAATATTACTGCATCTTTTAAAATCTGACGTATAAAAATTGTCAGAGTGTAATCACACTAAATCTGTGGTAATTTTAGGCTTTGGTATATTAAATGAAATCAATATGATCATCAAAAAACAATTTAGATCCTGTAAAATAGTTGATGTTGAGTGAAAGCACTAATGATGAAAAGATCATTGGGTGGGTTGAAACGTGTCGGATAGAAGTTGTCAGAGTGTACTGCGTCGCCAAAGCACAACACACTGCACATCAATTGGCACTACACTCAGCAAACACATTTGACATTTAACAAATTATTTTTCCAATAACTTTTAAATGCTTAAATGTGTTTGCTGGATGATACACCTTTGACAGATTAACCTGTTTCAGTTTAAAATATATATATATATATATATATATATATGATTTAAGGTTAACTTGTCAAAAACAACAATTACAAGAACACAAAGACCTGTACGGAAATACAATTCGTATTTTCATAATCGCGTTATAAATAGCCGGATAAATAGCTTACGCGCGCGTAGCTATTTTGCGATTAAGTTTGAACTGTCAAAGATAGTCAAATTGTCGAGAGTCGTATCGACCAGTTTCGAACTCCCACCAAGGGGTGGCGCATAAGTACTGTATGGAACACGTGCATTGCATGTTCTGACATACTGAAACTTTCTCACAAGCTCTAAGAGCATAAGTAGGTCCGTATATAAGAAAGCAAGTTTCATCGTATTACGAATATTAGTATGTATGCGTGCGGTGCGTGCGAACACTGATCAGTGTATATCATATGGCGTCGAATAATTATAGGCATGTATAGGTAGGTGTGTATCTTAGATCATATAAGCGAGTGTGTTGTGATTTCATGAAAATACTTATTTCTGAGTACATAATAACCTAACCTATAGATGATGCGTTGAAAATCCGCTCAGAAGTTTCTTTTTTAACCAAGGCATCCACTAAGTCGAAAAGTCTAAATTAGGTCAAAATTACCAAATTATTACTAATATTCGACTTCTTATAGGTCCGTTCTCCCAAATTGGTCTATGCCTTATTAGTCCAAATGCCTTCCATTACCTAATATTTACCTCAAATTTACCGTCTTTTTATTCCCCACTTACCTGAAATAGAAGTCGATTCGACGTTAATCAGGTCAGGGCCGTTAGGGATTTGGACCTATTCGGAAGCCGAATTGACGTAATTTCGACCAATTTTGCTGCTTGGGTTGTCTTCTGGGACCGTGGACAATCCCGCCGAACATGCCCCCCCCCCCCTACCAGCAGTTGAAGCAGACGTACTTAAGGGGATCCATCCGCGGGTCAAAGCGAATGGGGCAAAGGCCCCCTCTCGTTTCGACACGGTTGCCCTTCTGGGAGACACCCTGGCCGATGATGGCACTTGGAGTTCTGTACTAGGTGGGACCGTTGGCGGGACCACCGAAGTAGGAGGCAGCACTACAACGGACCTAATCCGAGGTACGGTGGGGGTTTACCCCTGGGGAGTGTCCGGGGGGGATAAAGGGAGAGCGGGACCCTCCACATAATCGTCTACCGTCCAATGTCGACGGGGGTTGTACCGCGATCTACGGCGCGGCCGACGACGAGGCGGCGAGTCCGGATCCACCTCCTCCCTCCACAACTTCTCCAGTGGCAAATCCGCCGGGCCTATTCCCCTGGTGATGGGGCCTCCCGCTGCCACATCACCGGGTCGCGTTTCCATTGCTTCCGCTCTCCTGTGCTGCGCTAATTCTGCCTCCAACATTCTGCCACTTGGCGTCGCTATCTCCTCTAAAATCGTCGCCAATTCTTGTACTGCAGCCTCGCTCTGTTGGGCTGCCTCTGCAGGATTTTCCAGAGCTACTCTCTGCATTTCTCTCACCCATTCTTCCTCCGACTCATCTGCCCAAGAATCATTTAGTATCGTCAGATCCATGTATAACAATATTTTTTTACTTCGAATACATTCATGATTTGTATATAATGGACGACACAGACGACACAGGTTCTGGACAGCACGGGAATCACATTCATTCTTGCCCTCCCCCTTTCTTTTTCGGACTTCTTCTCCCTCCTACGTCGCTATCTCGCTACTTTCTCCGCACCGGAACCACAGGGTTACTTCGCGGAGGGATATACCGCTTTAAATCCGAAACGTGAACCTTGTTAATGCGACTATCTCTTATCTCCAGACGGTACACAGTAGGGGATAGGACCGCGGCTATACGAAATGGTCCCTCATACTTGGGGGCCAGCTTAGCCGAGAACCTTTGGGCTGCATTCGAAAGGAAATGGGGGCGTCGCATAACCTGATCGCCTACTTGGAATGTCGCTACCCTTTTACCCCGATTGTACGCTCTTTCCTGTCTTGCTCGCTCGCTATCTGTGTTTCTGCGCACCAAGTCTGGCAACTCATCCAGTCTCTTCACCCTATCTATCCAAACCTCGGGGTCTAACTGCAATTTCATCGTGACCCCTTCTAATGCTCGGCGCGAACTTTTCACTGGACATGGGTGTCGTCCAAAATTCAAGAACGCTGGAGACACTTTGGTAGGGGATTGAGTAGCCGCATTTACGGCATGCCTAAACTCGTGGAGGTGCTTATCCCAATCCCTATGATCCGGCTTCACGTAAGTCCCTATCATGGACTTAAGAACCCTGTTACTCCTCTCCACTGGATTTGCTTGAGGATGATACGGTGGCGTTGTGACATGCCGTATCCCGAACTCATCTAGGACGGCCCGGATGGTTTATCAAATTCCTTGCCATCATCGGTGAGAAGGAATTCTGGAGTCTCCCACCGAAACACAATCAACTCCTCTAGCGCTCTCGCTACCGCCTTTCCATCGGATGTACGCAGTGGTTTTAATTCGACCCAGCGGGTAAATAAATCTTGGAATACCAACAGATATTTGTTCTGCGATTTGCTCGACGAAAATTCCATCATGTCAGCGGCGACCACCGACCACCGTCGCTCCACGATTCGTTTACCCGTCAATCCCTGTGGGCCCGACTCGGACACCTTATACCGTTGGCACTCCTCACATTGTTTGACGTAATTATACACGTCACACCAAACGCCCTTCCAGTAGTATTCCCGGATCACTCTACCATACGTTTTCTCCATTCCAAGGTGACCGGCGGAAACCTCCCTGTGGGCTTCGTCCATCACCCTAGATCGGTATTCTTTAGGCACAACCAACTTCCATCCTCTGCCCACTCTATCGGATCTAGTAACTCGCAACATCGCCAACGGTATAATAAATGTCCTTCTACTCGCCAACCCTGGTACTTGGCCAGGTGCGCTACAACTTCATCTCGCAATGTTATATACGCCTCATCCTCTATACTCTCAAAGGCTGCGATATTCTCGTCATCCTGTTCCTGCATACGCGATAACGCATCCGGAACGCAATGCCACGCCCCCTTGCGGTGCTTTATTTTACAGTTCCATTGCTGTAATTCCAGCGCCCAACGGGCTAGGCGGCCTGTGGGTTCCGGACGAGTTTGTAACCAGGTCAGAGCTTTATGGTCCGTAATTACACTGAATTCATACCCTTCCACATACGGACGCAACTTCCTAATTGCCCATAATACCGCTAGACATTCACATTCCGACGTGGAGCAATTCCTTTCTGCAGGGCTTAACCTTACTCGCAAATAATATCGGACGTTTCCCGTCCTCATACTCTTGGGTCAGTACTGCCCCCAGTGCTACCCCGCTAGCGTCGCATTGAATCGTAAAAGGTTTACTGAAATCCGGGAGAGCTAACACAGGGGCGGATATCAACTGTTTCTTTAAAACCTGAAACGCTTCCTCTTGTTCATCTTCCCAACTCCATGGCTGCCCCTTTCGCATCAATTTTACGAGAGGTACTTTGGTCTCAGCGTCTTTCTCTAAGAACCGAGAGTACCATCCTACCATTCCCAAAAACCTGCGTAGTTATTTCACCGCTTGAGGGGCGGGATACTCTATAATAGGTTTTAACTTCTCAACATCTGGTCGCAATCCCTCACTGTCTAACACAAAACCCAAATAGGTAACTCGCGAACACCCGAACTCACACTTCTCCTCATTAATTTGTAATCCCGCCTGGACTAGCAACACCAGTTCTAACCACCGCAAATGTTCCTCAAAGTCGCAATGATGATATCATCCAGATATCCGAAAATGTGTGGTTCGAATTCTGGCCCGAACAGCGCGTCAACCAGGCGTTGAAACGTCATCGGAGCATTCGTCAACCCAAACGGCATCCTGACGAATTGCCACAGGCCCGACCCTGGAACCTCAAAAGCTGTATACTTCCGGCTTTCCGGATCTTCAGGAATTTGGTAGTATGCGTGCTTTAGGTTGATCTTTGACAAATATCGAGCCCGTCGCAGTTTGTCCAAAATCGAATCCATGTATGGAATCGGATATGCATCTTTTCTGGTGACTGCATTCAAATCCCAATAATCGATGCATATCCGAATCGACCCATCGCTTTTCTTCACTATCACCGGCTCGCTACTCCAATCACTCGAGGATCTTTCGATAACCACTTTCTCCGCTAACTCTCTCATCTCCTGTTGTGCTTTTTGCAGCATTATGGGGGACATACGACGTGGTCGATGCTTAATCGGTGTCGTTTCCTCCTCTTTAATATGATGCTCCATTAGAGGAGTTAGCCCGGCGGTTTTCTCACTCCCTTTCAAGATACTCGCAACTAACTCAACTACCCTCTTCTCTTGATACTCATCCAACTCGCTAATTCTGGCGCACTCCGCATGAATTGTGGGTTGCCATGTGGGTCGCTCGATAAAGGTATGCCAGGGACCCTCAAACATTCGCCACTGCCTTCGCCCCTGTCGCACATCTAAATCAAACAAGCTCGCGAAATCCATCCCCAATATGATATCTGAGCTGACCCTTTCCGTAGCTCTGAACTCGACTTGTTGGGTATTGCCGTCAATCTCCATCTGCACAACTAGCACTCCCAGAAACGGACTTACCTCCCCTGATACACTTCGCATCGTGGATTTCGTCGGTTTGAGTCGATCTCTTAATTGCTCCACTACCCGAGGACCTACAATGGCGACCATTGCCCCGCTATCATGCATAGCAACAAATGGGCACCCGCCTGTTTCGACCTCTACAAAACAACGACTTTCTACTGCCGCTATTTCCTCTGCTTCACCCCATCTAACTAACTCTCTACTCTCTGAACTATTAATCCCCCTCCCCATCAATAACTTTACCGTTCCTGCACCCACCGGCCCTCGCGTTTCCCCACTGTTGTCGCAGTGGAGTGTATGTCGGGCAGGGTTGGAACGGATTCCCTTCCGTCCCGCATACCTGACACCGCTCCATCGTAGGGGGAGGACCTGACGCCCCCCTCCACGGAGTAGGGAATCCAGTTCCGCGGTTGGGACAATTTAACATTATTTGTCCAGTCTACTGGCACCCGAAGCATTTTCGATTCGGACACTGAGAGGCTCGATGCCCAGGTTCGGACACTACTCTCTCCGGATTGCTCTCTATCCCTTATTTCGAATTCGCGAAATACGCCGATTGTCTTGGTGGAACAGAAATATCTGAATTTAGGTATTGAAGTGGCGGACCTCCTGGGAGCCCGTGTTCTGGACAATTCCGACCCCACCAAAACGCGCTAGGCTGCTCCTCGCTACTCATTTGGGACCGCGCGCCACCTGTGATCCCACCCGAAGTATGGCTGGTGGTAGTAACCACCGAACTAACCGCTACGTTGGGCTCATTGGACCCCAAACCATCCCCTATCAACGTTTTATAACCGAATTCGGTACCACCCGCCGCACTATGGGGTAAAATGAAAGAAGCGACAAATATTTTTGGAAAAAATCGTAGAACTCGAGAACGAAAAAAGGTAGAGGGATAGGGTTTTCTGGAGATTAAATGCTGAATATATGTAGAATACGGGAAAAATAATTAGAAAGTTCAAATTTCAAAAATTCGGTCGTAAATTGCAGTTTATAGTGGGGGTAAATATATGGTAAAACGAGTTTATTGTCTTTTATTATGATTAACGCCATTAGAATAAATCTAAAACCCCTAAATACCTTCTCATAATTGCATAAGCTATCAGATAGGTGTATTCTCATTAATTACTTTTCAAAATGGCCGCCAGAAAATGGCGATAATTATGAACTTTTATTTGTAACAGCAAAAACACGTGTATAAAATCGCAAAAATGATCGGGTTTTTATAAAACACGGTGAAGAGGGTTTTTGAAATCGCTGATCACAAATCTGGTGTCAGTTTTTATAGATTCAAAATGGTGGATCCAAAATGGCGATCAAAACTTGTAAGAATTCATCGAATTCATTTCAAAAATGCTACTTTCTTGTTTTTGAGGTCGCTCATTCCAAATTCAGTATCCGTTTTTCGAATTCAAAATGGCGAATCCAATATGGCGGGCAGAATTTTAAAAAATGAAATCAGATTCACGTAGAATTTGTTCCATGGGGGTTTTTGGGGTCGCTCAATCCGAACCTGGTGCCAGTGTTACGAAATTCAAAATGGCTGATCCAACATATCAGACAAAATTTTTAAAAATTAATCCTATTCATTTAGAACTTGTGATAAGGTGTTTGTTGGTATCAGTGATTACAAATCTAGAGTGTGTTATTAAAAATTGAAAACAGATGATCCGATATGGCGGACTAAATACTTCAAAATTAATCGAATTCACATAAAACTTGTTACATCCGAGTTTTTGGGTCGTTGATTACGAATTTGGAGTCTGATATCAACAATTCAAAGTGGCTGATCCAATATGACGGACGGAATTTTATAAAATTAATCGGAATCACTTAGAACTTGACACTATGTATCGCTTATTTCGTATCTAGTGTTCGTTTTTTAAATTTAAAATGGCGAATCCTATGTAGCGGACAGAATTGAAGAAAATGAAATCGGATTCACGTAGAACTTACTACATGGGGGTTTTTGCGTTCGCTCATTTCATATCTGACGTCATCTTTACAAAATTCAAAATGGCTGATCCAATATGATGGACAAAGTTTTCAAAAATTCATCGGGTTCATTAAGAACTTGTGACATGGAGGTTTTTGGGATCAGTGATTACGAATCTAGAGTGTATTATTAAAAATACAAAACAGATGATCCAATATGGCGGACTAAATACTTTTAAATTAATCGGATTCACATCAAACTTGTTATATCGGAGATTTTGCGACGCTGATTAAGAATCTGGAGTCTGATATCAAAAATTCAAAATGGCTGAGCGAATGTGATTGGCGGAACTTGACACTTGAAGACTTTATGTATCGCTCATTTCGGATCTCATGTTCGTTTTTTAAATTCAAAATGGCGAATCCAATATGGCGGACAGAATTGAAGAAACTGAAATAGGATTCACTTGGAAGATCCTGTTGTATGGGATTTTTTTTGGGTCGGTGATTACGAATCTGGAGTCCGATATTAAAAAACAAAGTGGCTGATGCAATATGATGGTCGAAATTTTGTAAAATAAATCGGAATCATTTAATCTATTGTTATTATATTGTTATAATATTGAATCTATTTTTAATGAAATAAAATTGTGTATCAGCAATATGTCGGACCGAGGTGTTAGAAAAATGAACTATCGTATGAATACACATGATTGTTTGGTGTTAAAATAACAATTGTAAATATTTTCTTTGAAACTAAGACAGAGCTTCCGTACAGTCTCATATATAATCTTTTGTTTTCATATACAAATTATTGTAATTTTAAATGTACATAAACCAGTTTGCAATCTTAGAGGTACTGTTTTTAATTATTGAAAACTGACTCCAGCTTCATGATATGTGACCCTCGGAAAACCCCAAATGAAAATCGGCTCCACGGTTACCCCTTAGTGTCATCCATACGCACGAATACATCTCAACGGGAAGGGACATGGGAACACATTTCTGTTTTTTTTTAACATCATAAATGATACGGAGACATGAACTATCATAAATACGTTTTACCGAAATAATGCTGGAGGAATCGGTGGCATTACAGTATGTATTCTAAAAACGATAACGTATATTGGACAGCCTCCAACATTGTAAACACGTTATTTATTAACGAACACGATATAATTGAAAAAGTTTCGAAAAAAACAGTCATCATAAAAATGAAATTTCAGCGGTTGGGATTAGGTTAATAACGCAGCCCAACAAAAATTTTAGAATTTCACGTTGCCCTATAAGTAAGAGTCGATTCTGGTAGGAATTTTTCCTCCAGAATCCAAATATGACCGTCAAAATATCCAATTGGCTCTAGTTTTTGAGATATTGGAGGTCAAACGTGTTAAAAAATCCGATTTCAGGCATTTTGAGCATTTATTCACAGATCTAAAAAATTCTGTTGTTCCAACAGTAAGAGTCAATTCTGATAGGAGTTTTTCCACAGAATCTAAATATGTACGCCAAAATATTGATTTGGACCTACTTTTTGCCCAAAATTGTAGGTCGAAAAAGTAAAAAATCGTGTTTTAGGACATTTTCACATCTATACTACAGAACTCGACGCAAAATATCAAGAAATGCAAATTGGCGGATCCAATATGTCCGACGAACTTTTAGAAATTTGAATCACTTCAAACTCATTATCATTTTGGAAACTTTACTTTGTTTTTTACCAAATTGAAGGTCAAAGGGGTAAAAAATCGTGTTTTCAGACATTCTTTTCTGTTTTTCTAGAAAACTAGTTAAGACGATAACGAGTTTGAAGTGGTTCGAATTTTAATAAGTACCTATTAATGAACTTCTTGGATTGTTTGCTGTTTTCATTTAGAGGGGCAAGACATTAAGCAGCATTGTGATCAGTACTATTTATAATTTTTTGCAGCATGTATCAAAATGAACATAAGTACCTATGCTGATTGATTGCCTGTTACTAAATACTGAATCAAAAACAAATAACTTCCAAATATTGTTTTAAAGTATGTTTACTTTAAAAATCTCTGTTAGTACCAAATGATTGATTAGAAGATCCTGTTACATGGGAGTTTTTGTGGTCAATGGTTGATTAAGGCTGTTTTATTTTTTGAAGCTTAGACACAAACCCGAAGCATAGCTTTTCTTATTAGAAATAATGAAAAAGTTTTCAACTATTACATAAACCATCCATTAATCAAATAGAAATTATGCTTTATGCAGTAAGGTATTTTGTATTAACACAAGATTCAGTGGATTTTTTTAGAATTTCCTATTAAAGCATAAATTACAATTGGTATGATACATATAATAAAAAATTCAAAATATTGTTGACAACTTTTTTAATAAAATGCTTTCAACCTAAATTATCAAACCTACTATAGCTAGCAGTTAAGTGCGACTTAAAAAATCGGAGCCCGGAGTAAAATGTAAGGTGCTTCTCGGCTTAATCTCCACACCTCGAGTTTTTCGTCTATCAAAACAATACGGTTATAAGTATGGTTACAAAATTATTTTATTATACAAATATTTACACGCTATGTTTATAGTTATATGGAAAAAAATTTAATCTTCAAGAACTAAATTTGCAGCAGCAAGTGGGATGTCCTTTTCTTTGTGACCCTTTGAACGATCCGCAACATAATACAAGGATAACTTCGGATGGGTTAGAAGTACAGCCCGATTAAAAGTATCTAATAATCGATTTTCGCGACTATTTTGACGTGCATGAATCTTTACATTTTTCCGGTACAATTTATGCCAACTCTCGTTCGCGTCTTCTGAATAATACAGCATTGGTAAAGGAAAACGACTTGATATATCTGTGGAATGTATTAACAACTTATGTACTGTGGGGCTCATTCTCGCCCACGGGTACAGCTGAAAAAATCGTCGATAAGTCTCCAGGCATACAGTTTTGACATTTTCTAAATTCAGGCATTTTTTGCTTTTAAATGCCAGGATAATGGTGGCAAGATTAACAACCAATGTCTCGTCTATTTCTAACGCTCTTGCGAATTTTACAGGATCTTCGAAACACCTACGTGCTACATTCCCAGTATTCGTTGTTCCATGGCCTTGAATTATTTGGTCTACTCGAACGTGGATCGTATCATAGACTACTTTTTGAACTCTACGTTCCTCTTCATTGAATTGTCCTGAAAATCGTATATATAATAACTAAAGGAATCTATCAAACATTTATCATTGTTTAGTGACTTAAATAATTTCTGTTAAGGCAAGTTCCCTTCAGAAAATGATTGTGTAAAGAACAAGAATTCGTTGAGGTCAGTAATACATTTGTTAATTTTGCAGTGAAATGATATTCATACGGAAAGGACAAAACCTACGGACATGGGGTGAATATGATAATGATTGGCGGTTAAGCCATTTTAACACTTTGATCGATCGTAAGCTTTTATTCTTTTATAGATTCTAAGTATGGTATCACAATTAGAATCGTTAGACTTTACATTTATTATTCGTATGATTAACGACTTGGTTTTATTTAATTATTAGCGTTAAATCTGTACACTATACTTTTGTAAAATAATTCGTTAAACCCCAATGATTAGACGGGTTAAATGAAATAGGATGTTTCCCGTGCCATTTTAGGACAACTTGAAAACTTCGTTTTGTTTCTATGAAATAATAAACACTGGAAGGTTAATAGTAGTCTAAACATTTTTCTAATTGTTCAAAGAAAATAAAAACACACATTTCGCTTATTTTATATACCATACATTCATAATAAATAGCAATATGTAGCTAATCGTATATTTATTGGTAGTCAGACATTCAATGGAATATTCATTCCACGTGGTTTCCATTTCCGAGGTGGAACTTAGTACTAAATTTAATTGAAGTAAGATAAGATGATATAGTCATACTTAGTTCCATCCTTATAACATAAGGTAAGTTTATCATGGGATTAAATTTAGAAACATTACTGTTAAAATGGATTCAGATCAACATACCCAGAGCAAAATTTCACTAATAATTCTTATCTTATAAAATTCAAGGGAATTTGTAATGTTCTTGTTTATGTGTTTAAAAATATTCATGGAACAAAAATGGTTTTAAAGTAAAATAATTAACACTTAATTAATGCAAGTTACGTTTCGTATATTAAAAAAGTAGTTCAATATTTGTTTGACACAGAATAAGTAGGCTTTAATTAAAATTATCAAATACATATTGAAAAATAATCTGCATATTCAATTAGAAAGGAAGGAACGTATAATGTATGCAAAAAGAACAGAAATATCTGTTGAATTATTTACAAATAATTGCATTAAATGTGCCAACAAGTTTGTAATTTGACAGATATTTTTGCAGTTTCTTCTACATATATGTGCGATTCTCTAGGAACAGGGCACTTTTACGAAAGTAAATGCCCAAAACTATTACAAGTCGATTTCTGCATTTTTTCCATTAATTGTAACTAGAAAAAGTCACTCTGAAAAAATATTCGGGCAAAAATATAGACCTTTTTCACATTTAATTTACATTAATTTGTAATTAATTTTTTGTGAGTTTGGAGTTCAGGAATCTGTATTGGATAGGCCCTTTAATTATTCTGTTAATTGGCGATTAATTTAATAACCCTTTTGCAATTTTAAGTTATACAATTTTATCATCGTCATCAAGATGGAATACATTTCATGGCAGTCAGGCGGAAAGTTATCAGTATTTCAACTGCTAGCACTAAAAAAGGAAAGGGGGGAAAACATTAAAAAATATATATTCGCGTGTTCGTTAAAATTAACAAAATGGCAGCTGATTTTTCAAATAAATAAACTTAATTTTCTCAAAAACATCACCTTCTGCTTGGAAATGCATTCCATAAAAAGTACTGAAATGGGCTTGGTTTTGAGTAACAATTAAAACCAAACATTTTTATAACAATATAGTCCATGTCTGCTAAAATTATTCTTCTGCCTTTTAGGATTATAGTTTTTACAATTTTTGAAATATTACCTCTGATCTCTCGTCGAATATCCCAAACTTTCAACTTTTTTCAATAGGATAAATGAAGTAAAAATTCGAAACTTTTAATTTCTGCATGGAGAAGCCCCAATCCCAATTTCAGAGCTTGGTGATTTGGCGTGAAATCGTCCTCAAGATCATTAAATTTATGCGAAGTCCGCAAACAAATTGGACACTTGCATGTCGCAGAATTCTTGACAAAGGCATTGATACATTTCCCATCAAAAAGAGTTTCTTTAACGTCGAACTTGACCTTCGCATGTCTTCCGTTGACTTAAAATTCCACTGCCCGTAAAGAATCTATTTCTTTCTTCAATCTTCCATATTCTTTTCTGCTGGTATCATCGTCTTCTTTCTCAGTAGCGATTCGAAGAGGGCGGCAAAAACGCACACTCTGGGGATGTGGATTAATCCATGCACAATTTCCGGACAAACTTTTAATTTCAATAACAGTCATACTTGTTACCATAAGTGAATAATAGGGCTTCATACTTGCACTGGAATCGAAAAATTTTTGCTGAGGATTTGTATGGCCAGAACTACTATCATACCCGACAGTAACGCATAATTGCATGTTGCATAAGTTATCGTCACTCCAAGTTGTGGTAACAGCATCACATAATATTTCAGCGGTTTTCTGCAACATGCATTGAAGAGGCACCCGGATTTCACTTTCGGAGATAAAATAATTCATCGGCTCACACACTTTCATTTGTAATTGAAGGTACTTGTAGCAAGGATAAATTGTCACTTTTCTTGAACGTGCATCGCTTACTAAGGCCTCGTACGATCTTTTCGAAAAATCATTCTCCAAGTAAAACACCAGGGCAGATTCATTAGTGTGTCTTTGTGGGATGTTCGCCTGCACCTCAGAATTATGCTCTTCAATGTGTCCGTCATCACTATCATAATCCACATCAACATAGTCGTTTTCAATTTCAGCACTCCCACTTGGCTCATCGTTGTTGGGAGGTGGTTGATTTTTCAATCTCCGTTGCAATATTTTAGCAGCCATCAATATCGCAGCATGTTCATTTTCATAAATGGTGAGAATTTCACGTGCTCGATTATAAATCGTTCGATTATATGCTCCTTCCAAAGTACGAAGCCGTTTCCTTCCCGTGTTTACTGAAGGCTTCGATCGTTTGGCAGGGCGACCATGCGGTTTATATCCTCCATTCGATCCTCGTCTCATATTATACTTATCTGAATATAATCAAATTTATTTTGTAATATGGACAAGATACCAAAATTAAGACGACTTTAAGAGAGGAGACCGGGACAAGTGACGAATTTTCACTCATTGACTTTTCTCATTGTTATTATAAAAATATTTTCACAACAAAAATGCAACCATCTATACAACAAACACATTATTTAATATAATTATATTAGATGAAAACGATGTATCAAGTGGTATATGTTTTTGGTCTACAGGGAGCATTCTATGCCAAGTGGTCCACTGCGTTTTTAATTTTGTTGTTACAATTTTGTAGCAAAAAGCGATGAAAATATAAAATTATAGTAATTTAGACCATAGACGGAAACAACGAAAATATTGCTTCTCCCAACCAACTAAATAGTTTTCCAATCAATTAAATGGTTGTAACAAATTCCAACCAATTAACAGTTGGTTCTCCTAACCAACTCGTTTTTCCGTGTAAATAAAAAAATATCGACGGTTCACCGAAGTTATAGTTTATTTTATCATTTTTCTACGTTTATTCATTTTCGGTATATTGCAACAAAAAAAGTTTTTAACTTCCTACACAGAATTATGATATTAAAACAATATTTGCTCTCCAAAATTTAGGGTGTTTTTGAAAATCAGAAAAAATTAACCAAAAATACTTTTTTTTTATTACGAATATGTTGATATATTGAAAAACATGGCAATTGAAGAGAGTATATTCGAACAGAAAAATGTTAAGGTGTAATTTCCATTTTGGGATATACTCTCTTCAGTTGAAACATGTTTCAATGTTAACGTATTTCTAATAAAAAATAGTATTTACGTGAATTTTTACACATTTTTAAAAGTACCCCCTTGTGTTCTAAATATTTTTTGCGTGATTACAATTGTTGTGGTGCACTGCCAACTTGACGTAAGCTAGCAGAACATTCTACGAATATGGGACTGGGAACATCCCGACATAAACCGGATGGGTACCATAATTATGTACTTTTTATGTGCTTTTCAAATATGCTTGGCGCGACACCGATAGTTCAACACTTATATTGAAAACCACCATTTGCAATGAATTTAATCCACCGGGACAGAGAAAACACTGATTTTTTTATTATTATTTTATTATTATTTTATTTCTGTATTAAGGAAAGAGACTAATACCAATTTTTATGCTTCAACCCTTAGTTGAAAAAAACCACCCCCATGAGACAAAAATTAAGAAAATGCGTAACAGTAGGAGCAAACAACAATTTTCTGGATTGAAAGAGACTTTTGTACTGTGTACTGTCGATTAAGACTAATTCCGAGTTTTGTGCTTCAACCCTTAGTTAAAAAAACACACCCTTACAAGAATAGTAACAATACTACGTACTTTAATTGCTACGTAGCGCAAATTAATTTTATCCTTCAGGAAGTGTTCTTAATCAGTGTACTAAGAAAGGGGACTAATACGGATTTATATGCTGCGACCTTCAGCCGGAGTTGGAGCACAAAATTCGATATTGGTAATATTCTGTAAATCGCATATCAAGGATACTTTCTGATCAAATAAATAATTTTGTGCTACTTATCCACTTTGGCGTAGAAATTTGATTATTCCTGAAAGAGTGTTTTTTTTTTAACCAAGGATTGGGGCACAAAATTCGGAATTATGTTGTAATCCATAGTACGTAGATCAAAAGTGTCATTTAATCCAGACATTAATTCTGTGCTCCCCCTGTTATGAATTTTCATACTTTTTTTCCTAATGGGGGTGCTTAATTTTAACTAAGGGTTGGAGCACAAAATTCGGTATTAGTCTTATTTAGTCTTATTCTTTAGCACACACACCTCAAGTATAGTTTCTAAACTATAATAGTATTTTATGCAACAAGTGCGTAAAATGCGATTTCACGCAAATGGGTTCTTAACAAGCAAGTACGTCGGTTAAGTCGGCTTTTAAGTCTGTTACTTCTAACAGTATTCCTTAAAAAAAATTGTTAATCCTAAAAGTGTCACGATTCGCCCTGGTCTACCCTATACAAAAATGAATACATTTTTTTCTACTGCACAATTTCACTCCCTAGAAGGTCTTCCGTGATCATTATTACATTTAATTAAAAAGTTTTAATACAGAGATAGTGCTAATCAAGTTTGGGGTTATAATATATCGAAGTTGAAGCGGATATATCTAAAATAATTATATAAAATTCTGATTAACAATATTATTTAATAAAATGACACTACCGTTTTCGGCATAGTTTACTTTAGTTTTCGGCAGAATCGACATCGATTTTTTATGTGCACTAAATAATAAATGTAATTTTAATGCCAATATCCATACAGATCAACTTTGAAAAATACATATTTGGAATGTATCTGCTGTATATTTGTTACCTAGTCATAACTTTGGTTACCATTACAAATATGTATCTGGTATCAAATTGTTACATGACCATTACCTCTCACATTCGTTTCAATAGCCACGTTCATAACATGTTACGTATTACGTTGCAGATAGGTAACATATACATAACTTTGTTACCATCCTCATGAGTTAACCTAACCTATAACATAACCTGAATTGTCATTCGGAATTCGATTATTTTAGATACAAGACATGTACATGACACATTTCAAAATGCAAAGTCTTTGTCCACTAATATTTTGAAATTGAATATCGATCACGTTCTGGAATCCTGCATCATTATCGATACGTATAAAACAGACACGTAAAAGAAATTATGTATCTTCATCATTCCAGTTATGTACTGGATATATAAAGCATACATGACAATAATCTAATTGTTATGTATTAAACTCGTGACTAATATGTAATTGATATATTGCAAATTAGTTTCAAGCTCCGTCTTCGGAACATGTTACGTAGATACATTGCAAATATGTATCTAATACATATCATTAATCATTTATTATTAATTCATTATTCATTTGGTAACGAATGGTTATATATCTTCAGAACTTTTTATTTTTTTTTTAATTTTTTATTAATTAATTAACGGGCGGAATCGCCCTTTTTACTGAATTGTTGCCTTATTATTGACTATGATTTTGCGAGAGCTGCAGATCGACTTAGACAGATGGCGCCATACTTCACATTTGTGTATGAAATGTAGGACTACAGAAACCTACACCAAGTACAGCAGCGGTCATGAGTCGATTTCCGCCAGATAAACAATACTTTCGAAACGTAAACACAAACAACGTGGTTCGTCTTACCAACAGGGAGCTGCTGTTTGGAAACGAAATCGAAAAATTGTTCACCAGACGGGGATCGAACTCACGACCTACGACTTCGTAGTCCAGTGCTTTAACCGCCTGAGCCACGAAGCCGGTTAAAATTTAACATGACAACCGTTATGATACCTTGCAAATCATAGAAATAACAACAGTTCAGAAATAGTAATTCACATACCAAAGACGAAAAGAATATTTTGTCGGATTGTGTAATTGAAATTGCAATTTTAATAATTATATACTGCATTATTAACTATGCAGTTTGTATAAGGTATGAATTCGATATCGAAACGAATAAATATTACAAGTTCCGTAAGCTATATTAGATGTCGCATCATGAGTGTTTTTACAAGTACCTCAAAACGTTCAGCTGTTATTACGAGTAAAAACAAAAGAAGGTTCCGTCTTCTGCCATCTTCTTAAAAAAAACTCTTGCTAAAGGAGCATTTTCTTTTATATCTTGAAGAATTTCTTTAAAACATCAGGTAAATAATTAAATATTTTGTATTTCATACATTTGAACTCACATCGACAAGTAGAAATAACTGTAATGTGTTCCGAACAGCTGTATAAAACTACGTTGTAAATTTCTAACCTTAAAAAACCGTGAAAATGTTAAACATCAAGGAGATAATACTTTTTTACTCGTTTCATATATATTTCCTTCTCAATCGCTAACTGAGTTTGCTGATTTTTCGGAACTTGTTCATTAAATCGTACATTAAATTGAACATTAAATCGTAGTGCGGAAGTTTCAACAAAAACGTTTACATATTAATTATTAGGTTAGTAATTTATTAGATTAATAATCAACGTTGTTACGTATATGCGATCCTGTACATTACATCACAGCATACCTATACAGCAGAGCACAAAATGTATGTACGTATCAGATATGTAACATAAGTTATGTAACACCTGATATGTATTAGATACATATTTGCAATGTATCTACGTAACATGTTCCGAAGACGGAGCTTGAAACTAATTTGCAATATATCAATTACATATTAGTCACGAGTTTAATACATAACAATTAGATTATTGTCATGTATGCTTTATATATCCAGTACATAACTGGAATGATGAAGATACATAATTTCTTTTACGTGTCTGTTTTATACGTATCGATAATGATGCAGGATTCCAGAACGTGATCGATATTCAATTTCAAAATATTAGTGGACAAAGACTTTGCATTTTGAAATGTATCATGTACATGTCTTGTATCTAAAATAATCGAATTCCGAATGACAATTCAGGTTATGTTATAGGTTAGGTTAACTCATGAGGATGGTAACAAAGTTATGTATATGTTACCTATCTGCAACGTAATACGTAACATGTTATGAACGTGGCTATTGAAACGAATGTGAGAGGTAATGGTCATGTAACAATTTGATACCAGATACATATTTGTAATGGTAACCAAAGTTATGACTAGGTAACAAATATACAGCAGATACATTCCAAATATGTATTTTTCAAAGTTGATCTGTATGGATATTGGCATTAAAATTACATTTATTATTTAGTGCACATAAAAAATCGATGTCGATTCTGCCGAAAACTAAAGTAAACTATGCCGAAAACGGTAGTGTCATTTTATTAAATAATATTGTTAATCAGAATTTTATATAATTATTTTAGATATATCCGCTTCAACTTCGATATATTATAACCCCAAACTTGATTAGCACTATCTCTGTATTAAAACTTTTTAATTAAATGTAATAATGATCACGGAAGACCTTCTAGGGAGTGAAATTGTGCAGTAGAAAAAAATGTATTCATTTTTGTATAGGGTAGACCAGGGCGAATCGTGACACTTTTAGGATTAACAATTTTTTTTAAGGAATACTGTTAGAAGTAACAGACTTAAAAGCCGACTTAACCGACGTACTTGCTTGTTAAGAACCCATTTGCGTGAAATCGCATTTTACGCACTTGTTGCATAAAATACTATTATAGTTTAGAAACTATACTTGAGGTGTGTGTGCTAAAGAATAAGACTAAATAAGACTAATACCGAATTTTGTGCTCCAACCCTTAGTTAAAATTAAGCACCCCCATTAGGAAAAAAAGTATGAAAATTCATAACAGGGGGAGCACAGAATTAATGTCTGGATTAAATGACACTTTTGATCTACGTACTATGGATTACAACATAATTCCGAATTTTGTGCCCCAATCCTTGGTTAAAAAAAAAACACTCTTTCAGGAATAATCAAATTTCTACGCCAAAGTGGATAAGTAGCACAAAATTATTTATTTGATCAGAAAGTATCCTTGATATGCGATTTACAGAATATTACCAATATCGAATTTTGTGCTCCAACTCCGGCTGAAGGTCGCAGCATATAAATCCGTATTAGTCCCCTTTCTTAGTACACTGATTAAGAACACTTCCTGAAGGATAAAATTAATTTGCGCTACGTAGCAATTAAAGTACGTAGTATTGTTACTATTCTTGTAAGGGTGTGTTTTTTTAACTAAGGGTTGAAGCACAAAACTCGGAATTAGTCTTAATCGACAGTACACAGTACAAAAGTCTCTTTCAATCCAGAAAATTGTTGTTTGCTCCTACTGTTACGCATTTTCTTAATTTTTGTCTCATGGGGGTGGTTTTTTTCAACTAAGGGTTGAAGCATAAAAATTGGTATTAGTCTCTTTCCTTAATACAGAAATAAAATAATAATAAAATAATAATAAAAAAATCAGTGTTTTCTCTGTCCCGGTGGATTAAATTCATTGCAAATGGTGGTTTTCAATATAAGTGTTGAACTATCGGTGTCGCGCCAAGCATATTTGAAAAGCACATAAAAAGTACATAATTATGGTACCCATCCGGTTTATGTCGGGATGTTCCCAGTCCCATATTCGTAGAATGTTCTGCTAGCTTACGTCAAGTTGGCAGTGCACCACAACAATTGTAATCACGCAAAAAATATTTAGAACACAAGGGGGTACTTTTAAAAATGTGTAAAAATTCACGTAAATACTATTTTTTATTAGAAATACGTTAACATTGAAACATGTTTCAACTGAAGAGAGTATATCCCAAAATGGAAATTACACCTTAACATTTTTCTGTTCGAATATACTCTCTTCAATTGCCATGTTTTTCAATATATCAACATATTCGTAATAAAAAAAAAGTATTTTTGGTTAATTTTTTCAGATTTTCAAAAACACCCTAAATTTTGGAGAGCAAATATTGTTTTAATATCATAATTCTGTGTAGGAAGTTAAAAACTTTTTTTGTTGCAATATACCGAAAATGAATAAACGTAGAAAAATGATGAAATAAACTATAACTTCGGTGAACCGTCGATATTTTTTTATTTACACGGAAAAACGAGTTGGTTAGGAGAACCAACTGTTAATTGGTTGGAATTTGTTACAACCATTTAATTGATTGGAAAACTATTTAGTTGGTTGGGAGAAGCAATATTTTCGTTGTTTCCGTCTATGGTCTAAATTACTATAATTTTATATTTTCATCGCTTTTTGCTACAAAATTGTAACAACAAAATTAAAAACGCAGTGGACCACTTGGCATAGAATGCTCCCTGTAGACCAAAAACATATACCACTTGATACATCGTTTTCATCTAATATAATTATATTAAATAATGTGTTTGTTGTATAGATGGTTGCATTTTTGTTGTGAAAATATTTTTATAATAACAATGAGAAAAGTCAATGAGTGAAAATTCGTCACTTGTCCCGGTCTCCTCTCTTAAAGTCGTCTTAATTTTGGTATCTTGTCCATATTACAAAATAAATTTGATTATATTCAGATAAGTATAATATGAGACGAGGATCGAATGGAGGATATAAACCGCATGGTCGCCCTGCCAAACGATCGAAGCCTTCAGTAAACACGGGAAGGAAACGGCTTCGTACTTTGGAAGGAGCATATAATCGAACGATTTATAATCGAGCACGTGAAATTCTCACCATTTATGAAAATGAACATGCTGCGATATTGATGGCTGCTAAAATATTGCAACGGAGATTGAAAAATCAACCACCTCCCAACAACGATGAGCCAAGTGGGAGTGCTGAAATTGAAAACGACTATGTTGATGTGGATTATGATAGTGATGACGGACACATTGAAGAGCATAATTCTGAGGTGCAGGCGAACATCCCACAAAGACACACTAATGAATCTGCCCTGGTGTTTTACTTGGAGAATGATTTTTCGAAAAGATCGTACGAGGCCTTAGTAAGCGATGCACGTTCAAGAAAAGTGACAATTTATCCTTGCTACAAGTACCTTCAATTACAAATGAAAGTGTGTGAGCCGATGAATTATTTTATCTCCGAAAGTGAAATCCGGGTGCCTCTTCAATGCATGTTGCAGAAAACCGCTGAAATATTATGTGATGCTGTTACCACAACTTGGAGTGACGATAACTTATGCAACATGCAATTATGCGTTACTGTCGGGTATGATAGTAGTTCTGGCCATACAAATCCTCAGCAAAAATTTTTCGATTCCAGTGCAAGTATGAAGCCCTATTATTCACTTATGGTAACAAGTATGACTGTTATTGAAATTAAAAGTTTGTCCGGAAATTGTGCATGGATTAATCCACATCCCCAGAGTGTGCGTTTTTGCCGCCCTCTTCGAATCGCTACTGAGAAAGAAGACGATGATACCAGCAGAAAAGAATATGGAAGATTGAAGAAAGAAATAGATTCTTTACGGGCAGTGGAATTTTAAGTCAACGGAAGACATGCGAAGGTCAAGTTCGACGTTAAAGAAACTCTTTTTGATGGGAAATGTATCAATGCCTTTGTCAAGAATTCTGCGACATGCAAGTGTCCAATTTGTTTGCGGACTTCGCATAAATTTAATGATCTTGAGGACGATTTCACGCCAAATCACCAAGCTCTGAAATTGGGATTGGGGCTTCTCCATGCAGAAATTAAAAGTTTCGAATTTTTACTTCATTTATCCTATTGAAAAAAGTTGAAAGTTTGGGATATTCGACGAGAGATCAGAGGTAATATTTCAAAAATTGTAAAAACTATAATCCTAAAAGGCAGAAGAATAATTTTAGCAGACATGGACTATATTGTTATAAAAATGTTTGGTTTTAATTGTTACTCAAAACCAAGCCCATTTCAGTACTTTTTATGGAATGCATTTCCAAGCAGAAGGTGATGTTTTTGAGAAAATTAAGTTTATTTATTTGAAAAATCAGCTGCCATTTTGTTAATTTTAACGAACACGCGAATATATATTTTTTAATGTTTTCCCCCCTTTCCTTTTTTAGTGCTAGCAGTTGAAATACTGATAACTTTCCGCCTGACTGCCATGAAATGTATTCCATCTTGATGACGATGATAAAATTGTATAACTTAAAATTGCAAAAGGGTTATTAAATTAATCGCCAATTAACAGAATAATTAAAGGGCCTATCCAATACAGATTCCTGAACTCCAAACTCACAAAAAATTAATTACAAATTAATGTAAATTAAATGTGAAAAAGGTCTATATTTTTGCCCGAATATTTTTTCAGAGTGACTTTTTCTAGTTACAATTAATGGAAAAAATGCAGAAATCGACTTGTAATAGTTTTGGGCATTTACTTTCGTAAAAGTGCCCTGTTCCTAGAGAATCGCACATATATGTAGAAGAAACTGCAAAAATATCTGTCAAATTACAAACTTGTTGGCACATTTAATGCAATTATTTGTAAATAATTCAACAGATATTTCTGTTCTTTTTGCATACATTATACGTTCCTTCCTTTCTAATTGAATATGCAGATTATTTTTCAATATGTATTTGATAATTTTAATTAAAGCCTACTTATTCTGTGTCAAACAAATATTGAACTACTTTTTTAATATACGAAACGTAACTTGCATTAATTAAGTGTTAATTATTTTACTTTAAAACCATTTTTGTTCCATGAATATTTTTAAACACATAAACAAGAACATTACAAATTCCCTTGAATTTTATAAGATAAGAATTATTAGTGAAATTTTGCTCTGGGTATGTTGATCTGAATTCATTTTAACAGTAATGTTTCTAAATTTAATCCCATGATAAACTTACCTTATGTTATAAGGATGGAACTAAGTATGACTATATCATCTTATCTTACTTCAATTAAATTTAGTACTAAGTTCCACCTCGGAAGTGGAAACCACGTGGAATGAATATTCCATTGAATGTCTGACTACCAATAAATATACGATTAGCTACATATTGCTATTTATTATGAATGTATGGTATATAAAATAAGCGAAATGTGTGTTTTTATTTTCTTTGAACAATTAGAAAAATGTTTAGACTACTATTAACCTTCCAGTGTTTATTATTTCATAGAAACAAAACGAAGTTTTCAAATTGTCCTAAAATGGCACGGGAAACATCCTATTTCATTTAACCCGTCTAATCATTGGGGTTTAACGAATTATTTTACAAAAGTATAGTGTACAGATTTAACGCTAATAATTAAATAAAACCAAGTCGTTAATCATACGAATAATAAATGTAAAGTCTAACGATTCTAATTGTGATACCATACTTAGAATCTATAAAAGAATAAAAGCTTACGATCGATCAAAGTGTTAAAATGGCTTAACCGCCAATCATTATCATATTCACCCCATGTCCGTAGGTTTTGTCCTTTCCGTATGAATATCATTTCACTGCAAAATTAACAAATGTATTACTGACCTCAACGAATTCTTGTTCTTTACACAATCATTTTCTGAAGGGAACTTGCCTTAACAGAAATTATTTAAGTCACTAAACAATGATAAATGTTTGATAGATTCCTTTAGTTATTATATATACGATTTTCAGGACAATTCAATGAAGAGGAACGTAGAGTTCAAAAAGTAGTCTATGATACGATCCACGTTCGAGTAGACCAAATAATTCAAGGCCATGGAACAACGAATACTGGGAATGTAGCACGTAGGTGTTTCGAAGATCCTGTAAAATTCGCAAGAGCGTTAGAAATAGACGAGACATTGGTTGTTAATCTTGCCACCATTATCCTGGCATTTAAAAGCAAAAAATGCCTGAATTTAGAAAATGTCAAAATTGTATGCCTGGAGACTTATCGACGATTTTTTCAGCTGTACCCGTGGGCGAGAATGAGCCCCACAGTACATAAGTTGTTAATACATTCCACAGATATATCAAGTCGTTTTCCTTTACCAATGCTGTATTATTCAGAAGACGCGAACGAGAGTTGGCATAAATTGTACCGGAAAAATGTAAAGATTCATGCACGTCAAAATAGTCGCGAAAATCGATTATTAGATACTTTTAATCGGGCTGTACTTCTAACCCATCCGAAGTTATCCTTGTATTATGTTGCGGATCGTTCAAAGGGTCACAAAGAAAAGGACATCCCACTTGCTGCTGCAAATTTAGTTCTTGAAGATTAAATTTTTTTCCATATAACTATAAACATAGCGTGTAAATATTTGTATAATAAAATAATTTTGTAACCATACTTATAACCGTATTGTTTTGATAGACGAAAAACTCGAGGTGTGGAGATTAAGCCGAGAAGCACCTTACATTTTACTCCGGGCTCCGATTTTTTAAGTCGCACTTAACTGCTAGCTATAGTAGGTTTGATAATTTAGGTTGAAAGCATTTTATTAAAAAAGTTGTCAACAATATTTTGAATTTTTTATTATATGTATCATACCAATTGTAATTTATGCTTTAATAGGAAATTCTAAAAAAATCCACTGAATCTTGTGTTAATACAAAATACCTTACTGCATAAAGCATAATTTCTATTTGATTAATGGATGGTTTATGTAATAGTTGAAAACTTTTTCATTATTTCTAATAAGAAAAGCTATGCTTCGGGTTTGTGTCTAAGCTTCAAAAAATAAAACAGCCTTAATCAACCATTGACCACAAAAACTCCCATGTAACAGGATCTTCTAATCAATCATTTGGTACTAACAGAGATTTTTAAAGTAAACATACTTCAAAACAATATTTGGAAGTTATTTGTTTTTGATTCAGTATTTAGTAACAGGCAATCAATCAGCATAGGTACTTATGTTCATTTTGATACATGCTGCAAAAAATTATAAATAGTACTGATCACAATGCTGCTTAATGTCTTGCCCCTCTAAATGAAAACAGCAAACAATCCAAGAAGTTCATTAATAGGTACTTATTAAAATTCGAACCACTTCAAACTCGTTATCGTCTTAACTAGTTTTCTAGAAAAACAGAAAAGAATGTCTGAAAACACGATTTTTTACCCCTTTGACCTTCAATTTGGTAAAAAACAAAGTAAAGTTTCCAAAATGATAATGAGTTTGAAGTGATTCAAATTTCTAAAAGTTCGTCGGACATATTGGATCCGCCAATTTGCATTTCTTGATATTTTGCGTCGAGTTCTGTAGTATAGATGTGAAAATGTCCTAAAACACGATTTTTTACTTTTTCGACCTACAATTTTGGGCAAAAAGTAGGTCCAAATCAATATTTTGGCGTACATATTTAGATTCTGTGGAAAAACTCCTATCAGAATTGACTCTTACTGTTGGAACAACAGAATTTTTTAGATCTGTGAATAAATGCTCAAAATGCCTGAAATCGGATTTTTTAACACGTTTGACCTCCAATATCTCAAAAACTAGAGCCAATTGGATATTTTGACGGTCATATTTGGATTCTGGAGGAAAAATTCCTACCAGAATCGACTCTTACTTATAGGGCAACGTGAAATTCTAAAATTTTTGTTGGGCTGCGTTATTAACCTAATCCCAACCGCTGAAATTTCATTTTTATGATGACTGTTTTTTTCGAAACTTTTTCAATTATATCGTGTTCGTTAATAAATAACGTGTTTACAATGTTGGAGGCTGTCCAATATACGTTATCGTTTTTAGAATACATACTGTAATGCCACCGATTCCTCCAGCATTATTTCGGTAAAATGTATTTATGATAGTTCATGTCTCCGTATCATTTATGATGTTAAAAAAAAAAAAACAGAAATGTGTTCCCATGTCCCTTCCCGTTGAGTTGTATTCGTGCGTATGGATGACACTAAGGGGTAACCGTGGAGCCGATTTTCATTTGGGGTTTTCCGAGGGTCACATATCATGAAGCTGGAGTCAGTTTTCAATAATTAAAAACAGTACCTCTATGATTGCAAACTGGTTTATGTACATTTAAAATTACAATAATTTGTATATGAAAACAAAAGATTATATATGAGACTGTACGGAAGCTCTGTCTTAGTTTCAAAGAAAATATTTACAATTATTATTTTAACACCAAACAATCACGTGTATTCATACGATAGTTCATTTTTCTAAAACCTCGGTCCGACATATTGCTGATACACAATTTTAGTTCATTAAAAATAGATTCAATATTATAACAATATAATAACAATAGATTAAATGATTCCGATTTATTTTACAAAATTTCGACCATCATATTGCATCAGCCACTTTGTTTTTTAATATCGGACTCCAGATTCGTAATCACCGACCCGAAAAAAAATCCCATACAACAGGATCTTCCAAGTGAATCCTATTTCAGTTTCTTCAATTCTGTCCGCCATATTGGATTCGCCATTTTGAATTTAAAAAACGAACATGAGATCCGAAATGAGCGATACATAAAGTCTTCAAGTGTCAAGTTCCGCCAATCACATTCGCTCAGCCATTTTGAATTTTTGATATCAGACTCCAGATTCGTAATCAGCGACGCAAAATCTCCGAAATAACAAGTTTGATGTGAATCCGATTAATTTAAAAGTATTAAGTCCGCCATATTGGATCATCTGTTTTGAATTTTTAATAATACACTCTAGAATCGTAATAACTGATCCCAAAAACCTCCATGTCACAAGTTCTTAATGAACCCGATGAATTTTTGAAAACTTTGTCCATCATATTGGATCAGCCATTTTGAATTTTGTAAAGATGACGTCAGATATGAAATGAGCGAACGCAAAAACCCCCATGTAGTAAGTTCTACGTGAATCCGATTTCATTTTCTTCAATTCTGTCCGCTATATAGGATTCGCCATTTTAAATTTAAAAAACGAACACTAGATCCGAAATAAGCGATACATAGTGTCAAGTTCTAAGTGATTCCGATTAATTTTACAAAATTCCGTCCGTCATATTGGATCAGCCACTTTGAATTGTTGATATCAGACTCCAAATTCGTAATCAACGCCCAAAAACTCGGATGTAACAAGTTTTATGTGAATTCGATTAATTTTGAAGTATTTAGTCCGCCATATCGGATCATCTGTTTTCAATTTTTAATAACATACTCTAGATTTGTAATCACTGATACCAACAAACACCTTATCACAAGTTCTAAATGAATAGGATTAATTTTTAAAAATCTTGTCTGATATGTTGGATCAGCCATTTTGAATTTTGTAAAACTGGCACCAGGTTCGGATTGACGAACCCAAAAACCCCCATGGAACAAATTCTACGTGAATCTGATTTCATTTTTTAAAATTCTGTCCGCCATATTGGATTCGCCATTTTGAATTTGAAAAACGGATACTGAATTTGAAATGAGCGACCTCAAAAACCAGAAAGTAGCATTTTTGAAATGAATTCGATGAATTCTTACAAGTTTTGATCGCCATTTTGGATCCACCATTTTGAATCTATAAAAACTGACACCAGATTTGTGATCAGCGATTTCAAAAACCCTCTTCAGCGTGTTTTATAAAAACCCGATCATTTTTGCGATTTTATACACGTGTTTTTGCTGTTGCAAATAAAAGTTCATAATTATCGCCATTTTCTGGCGGCCATTTTGAAAAGTAATTGATGAGAATACACCTATCTGATAGCTTATGCAATTTTGAGAAGGTATTTATGGTTTTTAGATTTATTCTAATGGCGTTAACCATAATAAAAGACAATAAACTCGTTTTACCGTATATTACCCCCACTATAAACTGCAATTTACGACCGAATTTTTGAAATTTGAACTTTCTAATTATTTTTCCCGTATTCTACATATATTCAGCTTCAATCTCCAGAAAACCCTATCCCTCTACCTTTTTTCGTTCTCGAGTTCTTCGATTTTTTCCAAAAATATTTGTCGCTTCTTTCATTTTACCCCATAGTGCGCCGCTTCACCCAGACTCTCCCGATCTTCTGCTTCTCTCTCCAACGCCTCTTGAACCTTTTTGGGCCTACCCCGGGGTTTCCGCTGATACCGTTGTAACGGTGTTCTTCCTCTGATTCGTCCATCAAATGTGAAATCGCTGCAGCCGGTATCTCACCCCCCCTCTCATCCCAATCGGGGTACCATGGGACATCCAGGGAGTTATCAAAGATCCGTAGCTCCACTCGCAACAACCGATCTCGCCAAATTTTCTCGGGTCCTTTTCTGCTAAGGCGATGTCTCTCTAACTGTTCCTCCACCCCGGAAGATTTAATTTATTTATTGTATTTTTAATTAGCCTCACATCCCTCGACTCCCGCCCCAGCGCCCTCATTCGCACTGAGCGCTCACTCACCTCGGTCGCCATTTTGTTTACACCCACTTCTTCCTTTTCTACGACACAATTCGAACTACTCTGCCCTCTATCAACAACTCGCGATTCTGCTGACTATACCCCCTTTCCCTTCAAAATTTCGAATTTACGTTTATTTTCTCCCACTTTACTTTCCCCTCTTACTCGCTAGCTGTGAAGTGAAATTGATTAACATACATGAAATGTTATAAAATACATTTTACATTGACATATATAACATAAACTTATAATAAATACATTTATCAATATCAAACAAAAATTTTTTTTTTTTTAAATATTACAAGGAATTATTGTCACCCACTCGTTTTACCCGCTACCCGCTGCACACTTTTTTTTTTAAAATTAATTATTATCAATTAAAAAAGTAAAAAATAGTCATTAATTATTTATAAAAATTAATAATAATAAAAAACAATAATTAAAGAATAATAATTAATTATTTAAATTAATATTAAAAATAAATTTAAATAATTAATAAAAATTAAATAATTATAAAAGTAATAATTGATTAATTATATAAATTAATAAATAAATATAACTAATTAATTAAATTTCAAATCACGACCAGTCACTAGCCGCGTCCTGTCACGGTCGCCATTTTGTAACGTTCTATTTTTTTTCATTATTTAGTTTCCTAAATAAAATACATATACATAAAAACTTATCAATTGCACAAAAAATTTTTATTATTGGACGCGACCCGAAAATGCGGTTTCCTCTGAACTGGTCCGGCTGTTATCCTCCTAGGCCCACGTTGCCGGAAGTGGAAATTCCCGGTCCTACCTTCCACACCACCTCCCGAAACTTCCTCGCTACCTTCCTCGCGACCCACGTCAACTGCTCGCATTCACTTCCGGTTTCTTAATTTCCCCAAAACAAAATTTATGATTTTATATCCGTTGTTATCACTATTTCCGGTCTCAATATTTAAATAAATAATAAAAAAAGTTATTTGATTTTTCATCACTCACTCGCTACTTCCTGTCCGACTGGGTAATTTAATAATCAGTTTAAAAAAAAGAAAACCCGATCCTTCGATTTTAAGTCCCTCACTCGCCACTTCCGGTCTGATTGTTACTCTATTAATTAATTAAAAGACAAAAACGATCTTTAGCCAGTCCCTCATTCGCCACTCTTGATCCACTCATGAATTAAAAAAAAACGATCTTTCGACTTCGAATCACTACTCGCCACTTCCGGTTTACTCATTAATTCAGAAAAACGATTTTTCGATTTTTCGTTGGTTACTCGCCACTTCCGGTCTACTCATTAACTAAAAAAAAAAACGATTTTTTCGACTTTCCGTTAGTTTTCGCCATTTCCGGTCTAACAATCAATGATTTCAATCATCCAACAGACAACAAAAATCACACGTGTCTCCCATGCCTCTCTCGCCACTTCCGGTCCGAACCATTCAATTTTTGTCATCCGATTATTATTCATTTAATTTCTCGGCTACGCCGCCTTACCTTTTCTTTCTTATTCCTCTTCCTCTCTCTCTCTCTCTCTCTCTCTCTCTCTCTCTCTCTCTCTCTCTCTCTCTCTCACTCTCTCTCTCTCTCTCTAACTATCTCTCTCACTCTCTCTCTCTCTCTCTCACTCTCACTCTCACTCTCACTCTCACTCTCACTCTCACTCTCACTCTCACTCTCTCTCTCTCTCTCTCTCTAGATATATATATATATATATATATATATATATCTTACACCACAGCCCTCTTCTACCACTGTTACTGTGAACAAAGAAAACCACGGACGTCTCCCTATCGCTCGCTGACGAATTTCCACCTCTCTCGCTAATTTATCCTTTAAATTTTGAGTACGTAATTGGTGCATAATATAACGGGATAGTGTGTGTAGCGCCTGTATACATACACACACGCGTGGTCAGCCAGACGATCGTCGCCTCTCCGTCGCACGATGGGAGACACCGTCGCCGACATAGCAAACGGGCGATCGACGGGAGAGATCGAGCGTCCTTCTCTTACAACTATACCCGGGGCGGCGCAACTCGCATGCTTCTCGCTCACACTGCCCAGAGAGAACTTGCAGTTCTTACGGCGCGTATTATTTTCGCCCAAATATAATTATTATTTTTCCAGCAAATTAATATCGTGTCTTTGACACAATCCCCTCCCCTAAACCGGAATATCCCTTGGATATTTCGTTTATTATTCATATTAACGACTCACCTCCCAGTCCTCTGCTATTTTCTTTCTTCTTTCTCGTTGCTCGCCACCTTTTCCTTCTCGTTACTCCTCTCGCTATTGCCCTCCTCTCAATTCGACATTTATCCGGACCCCTCCCCTAGCTCGGTGAGTGGTCGGAAGGGGGTACCCCCGAACACAGACCGAACAATTAGTGACTGGGTGTCTGCGGACAAATGCCGAATTCGGTCCAACAGCTCGAGGGTCTCCCGTAACCGGCTGTTATCACGTGGAGGTTGAGGGGATCTCTATTTTTCCCATTGAAAAAAATGTCAAATTTTGAAATTTATGGTCCATTTAGGCATGTGTTTAGTTAGTTCAATCTAGTCCAATTTTTGGAGATTTTTTTTTATAAAATTGACCATTGTTGGGGGTGAGATAGAAAAAATTCGAAAATGACGAAAATACGACCCATCCTAGTATACGTGCACGTGTATACTTTATAGATTCTTGGAAGCCTAAATTGTTAGAATTTTGTGAAAAATCCCAATAATTTATCTAGTTTTAAGTTTCTTATAAATGATTAACACGAAAAAACTTCTTTTTTGAAAAAGAAAAAATCTTTTTCTGCCCTCCGGCCAGAAACCGCAACTTCCTGGCCGCTGTGCGAAATGAAGTTGCGGCTTTCTGGCTACATCGAGCAGAAAAATAGTATACGGCCCTTGGCCAATAAAAAAGAAAGCCTTAGATCACATGTTTGTCACACTCGGCTTCGCCTCGGCCAACAATTTCATGTGATCTGAAGCACTTTCTTTTTTACTGGCCTAGGATCGTAATATACTATTCTTCCGTAACATGGACAGCTAAGCGTGGAATTTTCAAAGGCTTTTTTTCGTAGGCTAGTTTTTTCAAACAAAATTTTTGAAAATTTCGAAAAATGAGTTTTGATGGACATAATCGCTATACTGGATCTGCGATTTTGAATTTCGCAATTCTAACATCAGAATTGGGAACAGCGCCCCGAAAAACTCTCAGGTTACCTATATGATTAAAAAAATTCGTCCGTCAGAAAAATATGCCCCGGCTAAACAAATGAACCACACTTTTCGATTGTTTTTTGTCTTACGAGAATCATACGAACGAGTTTCAGCCTGCACGTCGTCATTCTGTGCTCGGCTACTGTGCTGTGTGCTTCTAGTTTATTTCATGCAAATAGAGAATAATAATGTTTAATGGAAATGGTAGAAAATCCGCCAGTGAATGGTCGGAAGTGCTAAAAGTAGACGGCGATTCAAAAGGCCGATGCAAATATTGCAATGAGCTGATAAACGGCAAGATTGAAAGAATCCAATCGTATTTGCAGAAATGAAAAGAAAGAAACGGCGAAACCCAAACGAAATCTGGAGATATTGGTATAAATATTTGCAAATTATTATTATGAGAATTCTTTTTGATTTATTTATCTGCTACTTGCAACTATTTGAGAATTTTTTCGACCGGTACCAAAGGTCGGGTTGAAGTATTGAATTTGGTCCGTTTCTTGTTTTACTTTGTTTACTTGCAAAAACGGGAAATACTACATTTTTCTACCTAAATAATATATTATTTTTTATGAATATTATGTATTTTGCCGAATTCGAAAAATATCGTTTTTAACAATGTTATGAATATTTATACTTTTCATGTTAAAAATAAAAAAACCGTTAAAATATTATTGTTTCCCGTGCCATTCTTTACCTAATTACGATAATAAATTTCCTTTTTTTTTATTCTTATAGGCGACTTTGTTGTACACTTCAAAAAATCGTTTAAAAGCTTAAAAAGCTTTAAAAATGATCGAAATGGCGGCAGATTTTTAAAAAATAAATCAACTCAATTTTCTTAAAAACTCCTTTTATGCTAAAATTTTTATCCTAAATTCGTAACAGTATGAAGATTAATTACCATAAGTTTCAGGCGGACTAAACCACATTTGTTATTAGGAGAATGTTTTCCAATATTCTGTTGGTTGGTAATGTTTCGGAAAAGCTACAACACAGTAAAAAACCTTCATAATAAACAGTTTTATTGAATTTTTGACTCCTGATTACGAAAAAAAAATAATAAAAATCGACGGTCGGAAAAACTGCAGATGGTACATGAAAAAACATCAAAAGAACGTGATTTCTTTTAAATTTTATTGTATACATCTTTTTCTTTTGAAACTTATGTTAATTGTTTTTCATATTGGTAAGAGTATAGGGTAAAAATTTCACCAAAAAAGGAGAGGTTTCTTAAGAAATGTTACTATTCTACATGGTTATTAGGGGACAGACTTGCATAATGCGAAATTTCCTATTGCTAATAATTAGTACAATTTTTGTAATTTTTATTATACCTTTCCGGAATTTTTAATGTTAGTTTTGGCAAAAATCCAAAATGTTACGGTGAAAATTACATAGTTAATTACTTTAATTTAGTAAAAAATGACTCGCGAAACAAACATTATTTATGATTTATTATTCGGTTCCACTATCAATACTGAAAACGATGTAATCAATGTGGGTTGAGGCTTATTTCTTAAATATTGTCGTAAATAATAGTTTTTCGCCAAAATGATACTTAAAAATTAGTTTTTGTTTTTTTTTTTTACGAAATTTAAGAAATAAAAATTTCAATCCCGTATTTCATAAGAAAGGCATTGGTCACGTGGTTTTGTTAAAGAAACATTAAAATCAAGGTATGTGACATTACCATCGATGGCTGGTCTAATGTTCGAAACGATACGATCCAGGAAATTAGTATACATACGATGTCCGGAAGTAACCTCTTAGATGACGATGATTATGGCTCCGAAAAGAAGATATCCAAAAAATGCGCGGTTACTGTGGAGGCTGTGATAACGGAATGCGAGGAAAAATACACTGGCAAGGTTTTTGCCGTCGTTACTGACAACGAAAAGAAAATGGAGAAAATGTGGCATATTTTGAAAGAAAACCACCCTTATTTGATTGCCTATGGATGCTCAGCGCAACTTTTAAATTTGTTTGAAAAAGATGTTACTCCTCGGACAGTAATGAACAAAATTATAGGTAAAGATTCAAAAATACTTCCGCAACGGCCATCAAGCGCACGGATGGCTAAGGGAAAAAGATGGCCGGATGCCTCAAATTCATAACGAAACGAGATGGAATTCTCATCCGGAGTGAGTTAGGACTTTTGTTGCAAACTATCATAAATATCGAGAAATTGCTTTGGAGCAAGATGATTTTGACAAATCAGGGGTAGGACTTTTGTTGCAAACTATCATAAATATCGAGAAATTGCTTTGGAGCAAGATGATTTTGACAAGTCAATATCTACAATATTAAATAACGTTGGAATTTACAACGAATCCATCTATTTAGAAATGCAGTTATCGACGGTGGCTTGCTCATTAGATGTACTACAGCGTGACTGAACATCGATATCCGAAGCTGTGAAAGTGTGATATCATCTATTGAATGATGAATTATTGAAGCCGTACAGGCACTACTTTCAACAGCGACTTGAACAAGCGATTACGCCCGTACATTTATTAGCGAATATGATGGATCCAAAATTCAACGGTCAACGCCTGAATAGTGAGCAGAAAGAAAAAGCAGAGCAGTGAATTTGCGATCATTATGCCGAGTACCTACCTGGCTTGTGTAAGAAAGCGTTGTCAGCCAATTTTCTTCCAATAAATGGTGGGAAATAATGGGGGAAAAACGGATAAGTCATCCAAACTGCCCGCAGGATTTTGTAATTTTTTTTCCAATCAATGTCTCTCCCTGCATCTTCAGCTTCAGTTGAGAGATTTTTCTCTACATTCGGGCTTGTACGGAATAAATTATGAAACAGACTGGGGATTGAGGAAGCGACGAAATTAGTTAAAATATATCGGCATTTGCGTTCCATGGAAGATCCGTCAGCAATTGCTCATTTATCTTAAACTTAAAAATTTGTTATTTAATTTGTAAGTGCTAATTTGATTTCGTTACAATTTTGTAGAATTTAATATATAAAAATATAATATGTTAATTTCCAACGATTATTATTATTACATTTTCTCCTGCAGCTGATCCTGTTAGGTCTAAAAAAAAATATTCAGTGGGTTATTTTACCATGGGTTTTTTCAAGTGGGTCGTAGCCAATAAAACCCGCTGGGACCCACTTCGGCAAACCCTGGAAACATGGAGTTTTAGTTTGTTGTGCGAGCACAGTAAAAAATCGTCTTCGAGAACTCCATTAGAAATTTAATGACCTTTCATTTAAAAAAAAAATCAATTAGGTTCGAAATTGAGGGCTCTTTTATTGTTTTTTTTTTATTTTCAGTTTTTTATGGTCTTTCTGATTTTCAATTTTTTGTATTTCTTTTGCACTTTTATTTTTTTTTTATGTTTGATATTTTTTAAATTGCTTAGAGAAATTCATGACAAAAATTGACGAGCATCGTCTGTCAGAGGTTTTCCTCTTTTTTTTCTTTCATACGCAAAGAACTGATAAGTGGGACAGAAGATGCTCGTCAATTTTTGTCATGAATTTCTCTAAGCAATTTAAAAAATATCAAACATAAAAAAAATAAAACTGCAAAAGAAATACAAAAAATTGAAAATCAGAAGGACCATAAAAAACTGAAAATAAAAAAAAACAATAAAAGAAATACCATTTTACAAAAATTATAAAAACTAAAAATAAAAAAAATGAATAAAAATCTGAAAATAAAAAAAAAGAAAATAAAGTGAAAATAAAAAAAAATAAAGTAAAAAAAAATTTAAAAAAAAACCCTTTGAAGACCGTAACCTTTTCGTGGTAAAGGGGCTTGTTTATTTCTAATCGAAATAACAACGTATCAATAACGGTCAAATGTTTTTGTTTTCGGCTGAAAATTGCATACGTTCATGCTGGCCTTGTAGTATCGAAACAATCTAATCCCAACATGAAGAACTCTGAAATATTCAAATTTAACAATCTTTTACAGAAATGAATGAGTTGTCTGCCGAATTTGAATGTATTAGTTATGGTAAAAGAATATGTTATTCATAATTCAAGATTATTACTTTGGGCTCGTTGCTAGGACTTGTAATATCGAGAAAATCGCATCCTGCCATTTTGAATGTTTAAAATCTGATACCAAAGTCGTAATCAGCGACCCCATAAACCCCCGAGTAACTTGTCGCGATATGCATTACCGCTAAAGTAGTTGAATTAGTTCGCAATAGTCCACGAGCGGCGACACTTCCGTAGACGCTGCCACAGCGTTGGCGCTGCGCTCGAAACTCGCGACCACGTGCGTCAGTCGCAAATTAAAGCTCGTCGATCGCGCACCTATGTTGTGGTTCTCGAGACACGCACTTAATTTCTACACGTGTTCAGTATCGGCAAAGGTATTTCGCATTGTGTCTCGCCATTGTACCAAATCGATACCCTTCCGACGATTCGAACTGTAATAGTTGGTTTAACCCTTTGAGACCCACATTTAAAAGAATATATTAATTATTTCAAAGCGTACGGTAGACATAGTTTTCGGGGTCACTGATTCCGAATCCGATGTCAGTTTTTCGAAATTCAAAATGGCGGATCCAATAAGGCGGACCAAATTTTAACAATTGGAGAGAATTTCGTGAAAATCCACACTGGGGCGTTTTCGGGGTCGCTGAGTACGAATCCGATGTCAGTTTTTCGAAATTTAAAATGGCGGATCCGGTATGGCGGTTAGTATATTGAAAAACTGAGAAAAATTGGTGAAAATCGTTATTCGAGGATTTTGGGGATCGCTGGTTACGAATCTGTTTACAGTTTTACGGAACTCAAAATGGGGGATCTAATATGGTGAAGAATATTTGGAGAAATCCAGAGAAATTGTTATTCAAAATGCCAAGATGAAGATGTCGGACAATATTTGGAAAAATCGAATAAAACTTGTGAATATCATTATTCTTAAATTTTCCGGGTTTTCCGCTTACATACTATAGGAAATTTGAAAACGTACTTATTGACAAGAAAGCGAGCTTTGTAGATATTGGTCATTAAGCTTTATGTGTGATTTTTCTACAGATGTTCATAACATGTTATATATACTTATATAGTTACACATAAGTATAAATAGTCATATATAATTAAATAAATAATAATAAATCATACAGCTAGCTTCCCTCAATTTATTTTATCAACATATATGTATAGAGTAACCATTTTTAGTTTACCATACAATAATTCTGGAAATAATTGAATTTCAAATTTCGGGAAACTGACATCGGATTCGTAATCAGCGACCCCGATAACTCCCCGTATGGATTTTCACGAAATTGCCTCAAATTGTTAAAATTTTCTCCGCCATTTTGAATTTCGGGAAACCGAATTCGGGTTCGTAATCAGCGACCCCGAAAAACCCCCCAGTATAGATTTTCACGAATTTGTTTCAAATTGTCAAAATTTTGTCCGCCATATTGGATCTGCCATTTTGAATTTCGAAAAACTGACATCGGATTCGGAATCAGTGACCCCGAAAACATAAGCAACGATAATTAAAACTACTTGTTTACTGCCGAATTTCTTCGGAATTGAATTAATCATACAAAAAGTGACATTTTTAAGCGTAAATTTGTTTATAACAACAATAAAAAAAATAAAATTACTAAAAGTACTGCACTATTGAGAAATGTAAACCCTTATCATATTAAAAATGCAAAAAAAATTGGAATATTATATATAAATAGGAAAATATGACCAAAATAAGAAGGCTGAATCTGACGCCACTATAGTGGCGTCTGGGACTCAAAGGGTTAAACCGAATAAAACCATTACGGTTAATTTGAGAACACGGTGTTTTGTGAATTAAGTCTTTTCATTCCCTTCTCCCCCTAGCCGCGGTCCTGGGACCATTTTCTACGTTTCGGGCTCGTTCGAAGACGAAACATAACTAGTTTCAAGCGATTTCGTTTAATTTTTTTAAATTCGTCTGCCATATTGGATCCGCCATTTTGAATTTTGAAAATCTGATAACAGAATCGAATCAGCGACCCCAAATACCCCCCGAGTAAGGAGTTTCAAGCGGTTTCGTTTCATTTTTTTAAAATTCGTCCGCCATATTGAATTCGCCATTTTGAATTTTGAAAAGCTGATATCCGATTCGTAATCAACGATCCCAAAAACGTATAGATATTGTTGTCGCGTGTAAAAAATTAAAGTGAAATAGCGAAAATCGACCTAAACTATTCGCGTATATTTTTATAAATGTTATCTTGCTTACTGTATTCAATTTTCCTTCTTCATACTTAAATATTTCTTTATTTTGCAATGAGGCATTGAAGTACGATCCCTTACGAGTATTTCAAAAAAAAATTTAGGCCGATTGGACCAGATTTGACCCCCGGCACCGATTATTGTCTTGCCGAATTCCACGCGTTTCACACTGTGCGCCGGATCAGCTCTAGTTCGCCGAGGTTAAAAAAACGAGAAGCAAAGATAAGAAGATTTGGAATCTAGTAAAAGACGGAATAGACCATAAATTAGAGTACTTATTATTTATTATAATAGAAATTTAACCTAAAGCTAGTGGTAAACAAAGAAAGGCTTTGTAACGCCTGAAAATACTGACGGTCGCGAGATCGGATACCGAACATCAAAATTAACTAACACTTAACCTATGTGGTGCGCAGAATCCTGGAGGAATGGTGATGCGGGATCCTAGGAGAACAGGTAGCGGGAATCCTGGTCGATAACAACCTAGGAGAATGTTGCGATGGAATCCTGGTCGATAACGCCCTACGAGAACAGTGCAATCCTGGTCGATTGCATCAGCTATGGGTCGTACGGAGCTAAAGTCTCATATAAAATATTCAATACCGGAAGAGAAAAATGTTAACGATAAGGTTTGGCGGGTACGGAATATGCTAAATATTTTCAATGAATATACAATGCAATTTCGTATATTCATGACTGCCAAAGCAATAGATGAAATGTTGCCCAAAATTTGTGGTAGAGTACTTATGAAGCAAGATATAAAAGCAAAGCCTGAAAAGTTTGTTTTAAAAATATGGTCACTCTGCAATGGGTGTCAATTTTATTGGGATTTCTATTATGGAAAGAACTCGGCGGGTATTCGCTTTCCTGTTGTAGCCTAGGCAGTCGTATTGTTATGCAAATGTTGAACAAACTATTACTCAGTAGGACACCCCGGAAACTTGCCAAATATCATGTTTATTTTGATCATGTTTTCTGAAGTCCCGACTTGATTTACGACTTATATTACGATTCGATATTACATCTGCAAAAACGCGCAACATGAACGATAAGAAAAACAGAATAAAAGTATCCAATGATATTCCAAATGATTCTTCTAGATGCACTTTTGGTCTAAAATGCGATAAAAACAGCGGGATTCATTTTAATAAGATATTGGATTCTAAACCAGTTTTGGTTTTATCTACCGCCGCGAGAACCACCTCACTGAAATCTGTTGAACGCTACAACAAGAAAAAGAGAGAAAGAAGCGTGTTACAATTTCCTCATGCTTTCATAATATATAATAAATTTATGGGGGGGATTGGTTGGCACGATGAATATTGCAGTAACCTTTCGTCAAATATTCAGACAAAAATGTAGGCCTGGGTGATTCCGATGAGGATCATACAGGCCACAATTACGAATGCAATTATATTGTACAACTCTTTGAATGATAAAATAAACAAAAAACACGATACGAAAGATACGCATTGAGCGTAAGCAGGATGCATTTTGACATTTCTCAGACAAAACTCAATAGAAGACATATAATTGAAACAATCCGTAAAAAAATATTGTTATGTTCAATATTGCAAAATAAGAACATCGATATATTGCAAACATGCGAACTGCATATGTGCAAAAATTGCTCACTATGGACAACCGCAATGAGAATATCGTGCAAATAACATATTTTATATAAAATTATTTTTAAACAAAATTAAAACTTAAAAAAAATTAAAATGTATACTAAAACAAAAAAATCAAAATATAAAGAAAAATGATTGTCGATAAACATTTACCTCCACGCAGTGAGAATCGGGCAACATAGATTTTATATGTCAATGGAAATTAGTGTTTTAAATAACGTGTGAAATTGATATACAATACCTATTCTCACCCGACATATTAGGATGTTATTCTGAGTTCGATATATTTATGTGAGAAATCAGCTTCGACTCTCTAGGATTCTTATTTTCGTTATGGGTATTGAACCTGCCATTTTGAATTACAAGATTCTGACTTATATTTGTGATGAGCGACCGCAATTAGTCCCTAGTACCAACTTTTATCAAATTCCGGGCAATTATTGCATTTCCGTTCGCCATATTGGATCAGCTATTTTGAATTTCAAAATTCTGCCTTTAGATTCGTGATCAGTACTATATTTCTACATGCGTATATCCTGGAAAAATATTCTCAATTAGGCATCAATTACGCAAATTTAAAAACTCCAGTAGCATAACTTTAAGTAAAACTGTCTCGTCCACGATTTTGATATATTTTAAGTCATGTTAAACCCGATATCCGGGACAAGAGTTGAATTTAAAAAAAAATGGACGTACAATGGTTTGACCGTCGATCCGAGAACCACTGCCATTTTTGGGATCTGAGAGTGATGTCTACTTTTTACATTTTTCAAGGAGTGCGGTCGGGCGTAAGAAGGGGGAGGGGAGTTATACCTGTTTCCATGCCAATCAGTCCCCCTGAAAGTCGTTTCTGTTGTGTACCATACAATAGCTATGATATGGACGAAAATCAGTATTGTGGGAATGATAATTCCAATGTACCCCAAACCCTCTGCCTGCAACGACCTGAACATAACTAGTATATTATGAAACGTGGCTAGAAAGGCCGACATCTTGGCGTCCTGAAAAGCCCGCTGCTGCATATAGTATTTTTATTTTGTATCTTACACTATTTATCATGATTGCCGACTAGAAATATTACTAATAATTACTTATTTATATAATATCGTTGCTCACTCTCGGCTACAAGTACTTCACTGACCTGCCACAGTGTTGCTTGGCATGTTGCAGTAGCAATGCTCCATTTTGGTTATGTTTTATACCCTCCAGAATTTTGCAAACTCGAGACAAAGCCGAGATTTTATCTGACCAAATCCTGCCCCATATACGAGAAATGTATAAATCAATTCATGGCTACTATTCCAGTCATTGCTTAGTATCGAATTTTGAACAATAAACGTGTAATTTTGTTAAAAGTTTTGTCCTACCACAAATATACGATCTTGGAATTTTGCTTTCGCGTTTGAATCACCTACCTTTGATATGTTTCCGTAATATTGTATTTTGGGAAGTTTTTACCAATTTTAGTCCAGCGTTTAAAAATGTAATGAAGGTCATAGCTTTGTTTATTGTCTCTTTAGAAATATCCTTTAGAATATTGATGCTAGTCCTTTTTTCGAAAGTTACATTACAAATATTATTTTCATCAAACGCCTCCTGTAGTACCAGGAGTGAATATTATAATTGGTAATTGAATATGGGAACTTCACGCATTAGACAATTTTCAACACTTGGTACTGATATTTTCTTAGGACTGCATTTTAAAGCGTGGACCATTGAGATGATATTTTATTGAATTTTGAAAGTTTATTGGAACTCAGTTTTTCATTCCATAATTTGCTATGTTTTAAAAGAAAGATATACATTTTTCACCTATAAAATATCAGACTCACTAAATGGGAGATGAAACATAACCGTATTTGCTTTGAAGGTCATTTGAAACATAAAACTTGTGAGATATTTCAAAACTGTGATTCAATCGTCTAATGCTTCTGCTCTGCGATGTCTATGTTAACCAAAATATTTAGGCAAAAATTTAGGTGCACCTAGAAACCGTCACCCTTTATAAAATTCTTTAGATCTTATTCACGATTATTTTTTATTACATCGATTTCTTCACTCAAAGGAATGGACGGTGACAAGTTTGTTTCATCGGAAATCTCCATTTCGTTATCGGGATTTTTGCATTGTGTCTGCGTTTTTTGCATGTACAGACAGCGTGAGTGGATTCTTTGTCGCTGAAGGTGATCAAATTTTACAGCTTCGTATAACTATAAATTTTTATTTTCGAATGACCGGTATATACTAAAACTTGATTAAAATTATATTAACTCCATAAATACAAAAAAAAAACGAAATGACACGGAATTTTTCATCGTCGAGTTTGTCTATTCACGAGTCGGCTGTCGGATGGAACGGTCTGGACAATGCATTGGAGATAAGGCTCACCCAAAGCCAGTCCCGCCAGCAAATTATAACCTTCGCCTAGCAAGGTTATTGCAAATAGTATGTAAACAAAGAGAATCACGGATGGAGATTCGCACTCAGATCCTTAGCGGCGATCAGTTCTTGCGAAGTAAGACTGACGCTTTAGCCCGCACAACCATCTCGCTGCTATACAACTCAATAAATACATTTTTATTTTACATAATTCATTTTTGTTAATGTATTTATATTTTTTGTAATGTTAGTAATTATATTATTATTCAATTTAAATTGATCTTAGTCTTGTTTATGACCAGATATTTCATACAGAAATTAGAATTCTAATATTTATTACGTTGTTATGTTACTACGTTGCATGAAGTACAAAAATGTGTTTCGATACCATTACTTATTCTTGTGAATATTCTTCATTTGAACTACTAATAATCGTTTATTATATTTAGTTAGAACAAGAAGTTGGTGATCATAACAGTGGAGCATTTGGTGCTCTTGTTGCAAAATTGAATAGCTGCATTGCCCAATTGGAACAGTTCCCTGTTAAAGTTCATGATTTACCAGCCGGATCTGGCGCTGGTCGTGGAGGAACAAGTGCACTCAAATTTTTTAATACACATCAACTGAAGGTAATTAATTTTGAGCTATTACAACTATTTAATATTTTTTTTATTTTGATTTTGTAGCCTACGCAAATACGTATTTTATGGAATACATGTATTTTACTGATAGCTTTTTTTTTTATAGTGCAATCTTCAGCGGCATCCAGAGTGTGTTAACTTGAAACAATGGAAAGGCGGAACGGTTAAAATAGATCCTCTTGCACTTGTACAAGCTATTGAACGTTACTTGATGGTAAGGGGATACGGAAGGATACGGGATGCTGAGTCAATGATCAGTGACGATGAAAACAGTGAAGAAGATATCGACGACACTCTCGTAAGTACCAGGTTGATCGAGCGTACATAACACGAATGTTTGTAATTATGCAGTTACTTCGCTTAGTAAGTAAGTTAATTATATATACAGGGTGGCCGATTTATCTGAAGACATCGAAATATCTCGAGAACAATGCACAGAATCAAAAAAGTTGTCGGATGAAAGTTGTTCGACACGAAGGGAGGCATCCAGTGATAATTAAATTTACCCCCTCCCCCATCCCCTGGAGGTGGAGTGGGGGCAAAAACAATAAAACTTAAATAGGAACCCCCATTTTTTATTGCAGATTTGGATTCTCCGGAAAAAAGTACACGAATTTGACCTAGGAGCTATTGCATTTTGGTTCACAGGTGGCGCTGTAATCGATAAAAATCCAAATTTATCCGAAGACATTGAAATACCTCGAGAACTATGCACAGAATCAAAAAAGTTGTCGGATGAAAGTTGTTCGACACGAAGGGGGGCATCCAGTAATAATGAAATTTACCCCCTCCCCCATCCCCTGGGGGTGGAGTGGGGGCAAAAACAATAAAACTTAAATAGGAACCCCCAGTTTTTATTGCAAATTTGGATTCTCCAATATTGACAATTTTCGCCCGCGTAGCGGATATGGAATACGGTCATTCTAACAAAGCCGGGAAAAAATACATTTAGCGTTACCCAGGAACAACGACGTGGACGTAGTATTTTTCTGTTCCCTTTGGGGTGCTTGTTTTACGTAAGTCCCCTTGCCTCTCACTGTCTCACTGTTCACTTACTTGAGTAAGTGTTCGACATGTTGACCTTCCACTTCAATGCATTTATTTATTCTTTCTTCAAATGACTTTATACATGATAGAATCATATCTGCAGAAATTTCTGCGCAAGCAGTTCTTATGCGTTCCACCATGTTTTCACGAGTCGTTGGTACTTGTTCATAAACCTTACCTTTTAGGTAACCCCATAGGAAGAAATCCGGAGATGTTAGATCAGGTGACCTCGCAGGCCAATTAATGGGGCCACCTCTACCAATCCACCTACCATTGTAATCACGGTCTAGTATTTCCCTTGCTACTCTTGAAAAATGTGCTGGGCAACCATCATGCTGAAACCACATTGTCCGTCGGACGTCCATAGCAACATCCTCAAGAAGTAATGGTACTTCTTGTTCTAGGAAATCTCGATATTTTGTTCCATTCAAATTACCTTCAATGAAATAAGGACCAATGAGTTTATTTCCTATGATTCCACACCAAACGTTCACCGACCAAGGACGTTGATGATTAACTTGTCGTAACCAATGGGGATTTTCTACGCTCCAATAATGCATATTATGCCTATTGACGCCACCATGGTTCGTGAATGTAGATTCATCTGAAAATAATACATTAGCAAAGAAATTGTGGTTCGTTTGCATTTTTTGAAATGCCCATTCACAAAACACCACGCGGTTATGAAAATCATCGAGATCTAGTTCCTGGTGCAGTGAAATGTGATATGGGTGAAACTTATGACGATGCAATATTCTTTGAATACTGTCTCTGGAAATGCCGGAATCGCGATGTAATTGTCGTGTGCTTACATGTGGATTTTGGTGAATAGCTGCTAGTACAGCTACTTCGTTAGCTTCTCCTGTAACTGTTAATCTTCGCTTCCTTCTTTTCATTTGTACGCTGCCATCAGAGTGAAAGGCATTCACAACTTTGTAAAAAAAAGAACGCGAGCGAGCATTATCTGGAAAACGCTCAGCATACAACGCAACAGCATCGTCAATATTCCTCTTACATTCACCATAAATCAGGGGAATCAGGAAGAATCATTTCGATTTTTTCGGGAACTGTAGCAGGATTCATTTTTAACTTGCAATTCGATTTAAGCAATGAAGGGTAGACAAAAAATAGTCACGTAAACGGAAAGTTGTTATTCTAAAAGCAAAGTGACCTCCGACCGAATTACTACCAATACAATGGACTTCAAAAACAGTCTTACACTGAGAGACCGTGAATACTAAATTTTAATATGGGGATTAGAAAGTCGCGATATCCATTTACTTCCCTTCAGGAAAGTAGAGAAAAATGTAGGTGAACTGGTTACGTGTGACTCAATTTATGTATAAAATGATATGCTACTTTATTTTCGAGTTATGTCGCCCTCTAGCGTTATGTAACAGAACCGGCGCCGGTGGTGGCCGAAATGCAAGCGATGTACATGTATGAAACCACGTGAGTTCTCTCGGGGTCCGGTAGATGGCGACGAAATCCCCAAATGAAGTAAGAGTTTCGTTTTGTTTAATAGAAGCTGGTTTGACCGTCAATGCTCAGCTTATTTATTCTCATTTCGGAAAAAACATACAGAGAGAGAATGAATGAGCTGAGTGAAGGGACATGACGCGTTTTTTAAAGGATTGCGTGATGTCCTCTTTTTGTTTATTAAATAATAAATTTAAAACCTAAAATGTAATTTTATTGAAGGTAGAAAACTTAGTTATAAAATTGCTTCCATATTGTATGCACAATTTTTATGTAATCAGTTTTGATTTTTAATATGAAGAATATCAATTATTCATAATCTTAATTTTTCGAATGGACATTATTAAAATTTCATATTCAGAATAACAATTTTCGCAATTGATATTACTAAATTCTAATATTAAAAATTCTAATATTAGATCAAATTGTCCCTATTTGCCCCCTGGATGCCCCCCTTCGTGTCGAACAACTTTCATCCGACAACTTCTTTTGATTCTGTGCATAGTTCTCGAGATATTTCGATGTCTTCAGATAAATCGGCCACCCTGTATATATATGTGGGTAATATTACTTTTCGCTCACTTTTGTGGGGAGGGGTAACTGATTTTCTCCTAATTTTACTATGTTTTTCAACCTTCAAAAATAAGACTTTTTGCAAAATGTCAGCCCCCAAGGATGTCCTTGGATCCCCGTGACTTTCATTGCAAGACTCAAAATGTCCCCTTTTTCCCTTATATTTAAGAATTATTATCTCGGAACATATCGAATGGATTACAATTTGACACAGGTAAAAGTTTTTCATCATAACGTCAACTAGTCAGACAAATTTTTTCAAAACTCAAAATGGTAATGCCCATTATTGGTAACTGATACAATGGTATTGAAATTTAAGAAAAATGATTAAATTTCAAATGGCTGACAAACCGATCAAATTGACCAAAACACTGTTTATATATGGCATTAGGTAGATTTTTTTATTATCTTTAAAATGCCGGATCAGAAATTGAAACCCATCGACTCTTTCAAAAGATTTTTGCCATTTTAATATGGTTATTTTTGTGAAAATCGCGGTTTTTCGCATGTTTAAAAGAGGGCCAGTCTTTTCTGCCCTAATATAATGGCACAACAATTTTACAGGGGTTAGTTCTATGTATATTTAGGGATTTGAATGGATCCTGAATTTGAACTTTGTCAGATGCCTTTTGTTAATTTAAACAAAAAATATGATAGTTTACAGATTTTAAAAAATTTTAATTATAAAATCCGTGAATACTCATTGTATCCGACGTTGAAAATTCTCTTTAATTTCTCACAACTTCGGTTGTAAATATCTAGAAACTTCCATCAGCATCCAAAATAATGGTTTTACTCTGATGCATTATGTTGTTTTTGTTCACCGCTTATTTGTAAATAATTTAGGAGAAGTAATTTTGGGATGAATGGTCTCGTGGTACTTATATTAATAACTAAAATATGTGACGTTTTGGTGTGGTGGTGGCAGTCCTCTTCAGAATTTATTGTTAACATGAACATCACAAACAAAATTATAAAGAATGTTGGAGACAAAACCAAACTTATAAGTATAAAAAAATTAAAAATTCAGGAAAATACAATGATGAAATATAAAAAAAACGTAACCACAAGTAATGCAAAATAAATATAGATATAAAAGCAAACAAAAAAATAATTATAGATATAAAAGTACTTCTACTAAATTAATAGTTCTTGCTTTTTTTTAACTCCATTTATATTTACTATCTAGTCAATTGAACAATAAGTAAATCAAGTAACAATCGTAACATGAATTGCAAAATCTCCCAGCGGAGTCGTGCTAGCAAGTAACTTAGTTAGACGTACAACGAGATAACATAATTTAATTTCATAAGACTAAACTGTTTACTAAATTCTATTAGTTAAATGTAGTGGTTTGTATTTCTTTAATCTTCTGATCCGGTTAGTAGTAACTAATAAGTTTGTTGCAAGAACATTTGTATACTGTTTTAACCTTTCTTGGTATTTCACACTATGTTTTATTTCACTTTTCACTAACTTCATATTTTGATCACGTTGTATCACTTCATTAGGGAAATACCACAGAACTTGCACACATAGTTCTTAATACTTTAGATTGAATTGTCCTTACGCATTGTAAATGTGACGTGAGTAGACTTGGATTCATTCGCCTTAATTCGCCATTTTTTTAACCATTTTTCTACGTGATTTAAATGTTCTTGTAATTTTATTGATGCAATCTCCACTGTATCTTCTATTACTAGAAAGGATGTGTCATCTGCAAACGTTGCATTTTCAATGTCATTTACTGTAGGTAAGTCAGCAGAGTAGAGGATGTATAAGGTTGGCCCAAGCACACTACCCTGGGGTACCCCAGCTGAGATTTGATATAGGGTTGCCTGCTCTTCTTGATATTTTACTTGAAAATATCTATCTGTTAAATAAGATTTTAAGACTACATATTAGTTGTAGCGTAGTTTTTGTTTCATTTTCTATAACAGCCATTCATGCCAGACCTTATCAAAAGCTTGTGCGATATCCAAAAACACCGCATTGCACAGTTTTTTTTCTTCTAGACCTTGGCTTATTTTATTTGTAATCCAATGAACTTGTTCAATTATCAAGTGTCGTTGTCGGAAGCCAAATTGGTGATCCGGAATTAATTTATTTTCAATGATAACCGTCTGTAAGCGGAGAAGAAATAGGTTTTCAAAGACTTTTGAAAGTACTGGCAAAAGACTAATAGATCTGTAAGAACCAATTTCCTCTAGCTGTTTGCCTGGTTTAGGAATAAGAATTATTTGTGCAATTTTCCACAATGCTGGAAAGTATCCAACTCTTAAAATAGCGTTACTGATATAGGTTATTAGTTTATAAGCACAGTCTGGTAGTTTTTTAAGTATAGTCCCAGTGATAAGATCATAACCAGGGGCTTTCTTATTTCTCAAATTATCAAAAATTATAGATTTTACTTCATTAACTTTAAAAGGTTTTATAGATAGTGACATTTGGTAAGGGAACTCCAAAAAAATTGTTACCATTTCTTCTTCTTCTTGTGAGTTTTCCGATATGTGTGGTTGGAATACACTCTTGAGATGATTTGCAAATAATTCAATTTTTTCTTGGTCACTTCTGGCCCATATGCCATTTTTTGAACGTATAGGTAGAATTGCCTGCCTTGGTCTTTTCATTCTTTTCGTAGCTTTCCATAATGAATAATTTGTTGCTTCTGTAGGAGAGAGGTTTTTGAGATAATTTTGGAAATTTTCATTTCTCAAGTCCTCCAGCATCTTTTTAAGTTTTTTCGATGCTTTATTCAACAAATTCTTATCTTTCAGGTATCTCGTATTGTGCCATATTCTTCTGAGTTTTCGTTTTTCTTTAACAGTCTTTTCTTAATCTGTCGTTTTATTTGTTAATGTTGCAGGCATTTGCAAGTTTTTTTTGCTTGTGTACTTACGTAAATAATAATAGGCGTACGATCAGATGAGAGATCTAAACTTATTTCTGCTGTCATATATTTATTCGATATGCCCTTTGTAACGCAGAAGTCAATCAGGTCCGGTATATTCTTTGGATCTGTTGGCCAATACGTTAGGTGACCTGTTGATAGGTGACGCAGAGAAAAATCCTCCATAGCTTTGAAAAGCTAAACAAAATATTATACCGTATTCTTTCTCGCTGTCGCTGCAGCATCTTTGGATTCACCCAAAATCCGCGTCTTGTTTGATGAGGATAGCAACTTCAGTTTGTTCAGCATTAACATCATTCCTTGAAAATATGTCTGTACGCCTTTTTTATCACGGCGGGGGATGGCGCTCTCGGGTTTCGGGACAAAATAGGTAGAGCTCTTTGAAAAAGGTAAAAAACAACAACAAAAATATATTTTTTTAAAATATCTGTGCTTATAGTGAAGATATATCCATGGTTAATACATGATTTTGTATCATTTCATGCTCTATAACTTACTTCTTCCGAAAATTATCGTCATTTTCATGCATGACCTCGATTCTCTCGACGTTGTCGCTGAACTGGCCATTACAATATTGACAAATGGTAGAGTATTCCAATGTAGCTCTCCTGCGAAATCAGTTTAAGTAACTGGGGTGACGCAGGTTCTCTAGTATTGAGAACTGGCACCATCCCGTAATAAGAGCTTTATCAGCCCTATTCTTCTGGATCAAGATGAAATCTGAGCCATTGTTGAACCGAATGGTAGATTTGCAACGCATGCTGGCGAAAGGCATTCTTCGTCGGTGGCAATGTACATTGAATTTGTGTTTCGCAATAGATGTAGTGAAGCGCTTGTATCCGAGATGATGTAGCCAAACTCAAAGCGTCCGTTTCGACTTTTCGTCTTTGAATTAATTCAACACTCTCTGCAGTTCTGCACGATTCTCAAGGATCGACATTAAATTTCGATTTGCAAACGCAGACATGGTATCGTAGATTGCAAGAACGCAGACGTGGTATCGTAACCGCTGAATGCGTGGAAGAGAAGAATATTAACAGTAACATATTCGCTGCATTCTACAGATGTCGGAGAATACAGTGATTTAGTCGCTTTTCCTTTCGATGAGTTCTTAAAATAGATGTTTCGTGATTGTACCGCCAGATCAAGTAGTAAAATCAATAGATTAATATATTCGCCAATGAGCTAAAGCGAGCTGTAAAGCGATAACTGTTCTATAGCCATAGTAATGATTGTGACATCGTCATCTTCAAACACCTTAACTACATGGAATATAAAAGTATTTAGAAAAAAGATGCTGATTGTTATTTTTACCAAAGTTAGCCTTTGACGCCAACTGATTTCGAAGGTTCCAGCGCTTATCGAGTTTCATGATCCGGCCCCTCAATTCCTCAATCGAGGACATGACGAAAACTCCAAAAAGTTTTTATTACATTCCGTAAAGTGGTTGGATTAAAAGGAGCTGCATAAATTCGCACTGATTGAGAGATGGAACATAGATCGATGTTGTTCAAGTGAAGATTTGCTCTGGACAATAAAAAATGAATAACAAATTTTGTTAGGTTTGTTAGGCGTAGGAATCAGAGCAGGTTAGATTTAACCCTTTGTCCCACTACCTGGGTCAGATTGACCCAGCGTAAATTTCAAAGTTCTGTAACTTCCGATAAAGGGCGCGGGGGGCGCCACCATCCGTCCGTAAAAAAAGTTACTACTGCCAAGAACCCCTCTACCGAGTTACAGCGCGCCAGTACCGCCCAGGTCTTCGTACGGGGCACTTGAACTTGCTCTCGGGTCAACCTGACCCAGGTAGTGGGCGATACGGTGTCAAAAGTGTAAGTATTTTTTTTGTATTTTCGCTTAAAATTGTTCATTGTGGTCTGAAAAATGTGAAAAAAACATCCGCGCACGCCAAAAAAATAATAAAAATTTTTTTCATATATTTTTCAGTGAAAATGGCAGGTCGCACGGGATAAGATATTTTGCGTGAATATGAATCTCGGTGTACAAAAAATGCCCAAGCGAAAACGCTGTTATTTTTGCAAGACCGAAAAAGACCACAAAACGCAGTTCTGTTGTATGAAATGCGAGAGACCCGTCTGCGAAGAGCACCGTGTTGTATGTTGTGTCAACTGCTACAGCGAGTAAAATATGTGTGAAAATTAAAAATTCATGCTGGATAAATAATTTGTACTTACTTTTTCACTAATTCCCTCGTTATAAACTTTTATTCATAATTTTGCATGTAATTTTAGTACTTTAATTTTTGCAATTTTGAGGTTAAAAAATTAAGCATTTTTTTCGAAAAACATCCTATGTACAATTTTTTTTCTGAAAGCTATACTCTTCACCTTTAGTTTCTTTTTTTAATCGTTCCGATATCTTTATTTGTCTTAAAGTTACGATTTTTTGAATGAAGAAGCGATTTTTCGGGCGGTAGCTCCATTGTTTAAACAAACTTATTATAAAAAAATAATTTTTGACGTCTTATTATTGTTAAAATTTCGAGTTCGAGGATGAAAGAAGCTACCTGAATTTTTTCAGATTTTTTTAAGCACCTTAAGTACTTTAAAATACCTCAGGACGCAAACGACCCAGGTAGTGGGAGAGAAGGTGCCGAAATACCCTAGTCCGACAAAGGGTTAAGTTGGAAATGGAATCTACTACCATACGTAAAACAACCTTACTTTTCACAGTCTGACACAAAAGATGTAAGAGATACCCAACTAACAAACCTCTTTTTCCCACGAGTTTCTAAAATCCTCAGTAATAATAATTTGATGATCTGATTCCGTCCTATTTTGTCTTCCGTTCACTTTACATCTTCCTACGCCTCCCAATTTACAATTCTTAAGTCTGCTGAGATCCATCCCCCTTCTCATCCCCCTATTCTTCCATTCAAAACAATCCACTCTCTGTCTTCTAACATTTTTAATCAAACCTTACTTTTACTACTCCATCTTTAGATATTCTCTCCTTCGTATCCTCTCTTTTCCATTCCTTTCTTGCTCACACAATTCCCCTTCTCTTCCTATTCATGGCTTCAGACCCATCACTAATAAATTTCCCCCCTCATTCTCCTTCATAACTTTCATTTTAAATTTTCTTATCTTTATTTTCTCCCTTCCAAATTATACATTGTACTAAGTCTCCATTTTTGTCTTATTAGCTACTACCTTTGTTTCGTGTATCGCTTATCTCTTGATTTACTCCTGTAGTTATCCCTCCTTTTGCTCTTCCTGTTTTACACTCGTTTATATGCGGCTGATTTTTCCATTTCCATGTCTCGGGAATTTTATTCTTCATCTTTTTCCATTTATCTTCTTCTACTCACATTTCTGTTCCAATAACATCGAAATTTTTCATGTTATCCCAGAAATCTTTATATTTCTTTCTTAATTATACTACATTTTATATAATACATCTCACACTAATTATTTCTGCAGTTTTTACTTTATTCTTTTTATTTTGGGTATTTTGCCTTGTCCTTCTCTTTCTGCTCTCCTTGGGGTAGACCACTCTTAACAAATTTTGTTAAACATACAATTTCAAACCTCATACTAGACTTGTTCTTTTCCATCCACCGACATTCTACTACCAACATTTCCCCTACTCTCGAATATTGTTCACATACACTCTGATCGCACTCTGTCTTTCTATCTAATTCGTTTTCAATTCATCATCCACATACATATACGTACCTCTCAATTTATTCGTTCGTTCCCTTATCATTCTTTTCTTACCTTCTCCATTTAGTTTCACAATTATTGTTTTCTCATTTTCTCTATCCTTAATTTTAAATGTTTCTCTTCTTTGCACTGCTTTATCTGGTACCCCCATTTTCTCAAAAAACCCCTTTACTGCTTCCCCGCTCTATACAAATCCTTCGCATTATAACATTAAATCTTGCATCCCTTCTTGTTCGGTCTGTTTTCTCCATTACATCTTTCATCTTTCTTCTCTATTGTTGTTGCATTTATGTCCGATCTATAGTTGACGATGCCTTTATAAACGTTGACCGATTTGTTTTTGTAACCTTTGGTCACGTTTCGTACTCTCTTTTTGAGATTTAAAGTTTCTACTGCCAAACATTTGTGGACCTAGATGTGTGTTTTGTTGAGAAACAGATAGTGTCAGCGGTTAAAGTTTACGTTTCCTCAAAGACTGTATGAAGCTTGTTTTTAACTAAAATCAAAAGGATTTGATAGTCTGGTAATTATAATTTTTGATAGGGCTGTGGTGTCGCGGCGTCTTGAGAATTTGACGAAGCAATGGTAGTATCCCTATTAGCAAAGTGAAAATGTAGGCGATCGACTGTGATAAGATTTCTTAGTTGGATGAAACCATTCAATATTGCTCTTATTTTTATTATTAGGCCGAGCAGATCTTCACCATCGATTTCGGGAATTCCCGAGATCACTTGGTCACAATTCCTGATTTCATATACCGTCGTCCCTTTGAATCGTCGCATCTTGCTCATTTGATCTTGTACGGTGGTTACTGAAGTTTTCAGCTCTGTTAGAGTAGTGCACATACGAAAAGCTTTATCAAACTTAGAGGACTGTTCATCATTAGAATTTAACAATTCTTTGTGTTGATGATCTCGTCTGAGTCGAAATTCTTGGAATTCTGTAGTCACAGATGATGCATTTTCCGACTGTATGGAGAATCTATATTTCGTGCCGCGCTTAACTAAGCAACAGATTAGTTACGATTCTGTATACATTTACTATGGAACTTAGATTTGGGTATGAAGCATTTAGCACCATCATCACCTGTTGTCACTTCTCCATTACATGCAGCACAGAGATCCACAGTCTGCAAGTCGTGGAATTGAAGTCAATTAAAATTTAAGAAACATATATATACAAGGTGTTGCAATAGCGCATGAGAAATACACCATGTCGAACATTTTTTTTTTCTGAAATCGATGGCGCAAAAATTAATTTTCAGCAAGGTTTGGTTCCTTTGTAAATTGGATTTTAACGTTTATTTATTTTAGGGGCATGCTCCCCAACGAGAGAATGGGTGAACATGTGAATGTCGACTGCTTCACATCGAACAGGTGGTCCGGTGACAGTTGAAAACCCAAATCGATATTGCCGGGAATGATGTTTCGAAATAGTCAGATGTTTTTATTGCAATAACTGGACGCTTGCGGATTAGGTTAAAATCATCAGAAATTTCAAACAGCCGGTTAAAACATAAAACTTTAAATCATCAATGTTGGCAATGATGATGTAATGCAATAACAAGCTGATCTCGGTAAACAGTAACAAATAATGCTAATACAACTTAAACAATAACCTCCGTATGTTTCTCAAAGAAGTCATAAGTACTTGATTTATAAAAATGATAATTTTTACTTGCACGAAAGTAGCAAGAAATTATTAAACGGTAATAAATTATCATTTGTTTAATAGCTATTTGACCTGATTCCGTCGCGTATTGTTTCAAAACGATATTTTTCTTATTTCAAACAGTATTTTTGAAATGTTTAGAACATTTGAACTTTATGAAGAATTTCCTGCACAAGTTATACGCATTTTACAAAAATCGTTGTAAACAATGATTATTTAAACAATGATTCCGTCGCGATTTTTTTAAAGCGATATTTTCCGCATTTCAACCCGTATTTTTGAAATGTATGCGAAATTTTAACTTTATAAAGAATTTTTTGCTGTAGTTATACGCATTTTATGGCATTCGTTATAAACAATGATTCCGTCGGGAAGTGGCTGCGCGGCGTTCGGCTGCTGCTCGTGAATTACACTAGCGTTTGTGATTATTTTTGAACGATGAAAAAAGGAAAGTTATAAATTGAATTTAAACTAACATACATTTCACACAGTGAATTATTTAGATTTCAGCCCATTCACGAATTTGCTTTTTATTTTGCCAATAAGAAATTTCGGAGCAGGTTGGCACTATTATTAAACGAATGAAATAATAGAAGTGCGAATTGCATTTGAACTACCCACTGCTGAATTGAGAAAATATTTTACATACTGATTTATTCGTTAATTGTAGCGTTTTCGAAAAGAATAAATTATGTTCCACTTTTTGGTAAGTTTTGAATTAACCTACACATAAATGAAGATAATACGTTTCATTAATAATTTTTCATTGCTTTTCCTAACTTTAGATCAACAAAAATTACACTAGCCATTGTGATTATTTTTGAACGATGAAAAAAGAAATTGTTAAGGTTATTGATTAAGTCGACAGTCTAATTAAGACGGTAAAACTGGAAAAATCGAAAAATTTTATTTCCTGCTGGACGTCTGCCGTCTTAATTAACGAAAGCGTGCCCTTGATTTCTAACTCGATTATCGATCTAGTAAGTAATACGAATATTCTGTGTGAATTTCAAGTCCCCCAAAAAATGCTAACGTCCAGCAGGAAATAGAATTTTTCGATTTTTCCAGTTTTACCGTCTTAATTAGTCTGTCGACTTAATTGACGAAAGCGTGCCCTTGATTTCTACCTCGATTATCAATCTAGGACAGTAATAGGAATATTCTGTGTGAATTTCAAATCCCCAAAAATATGCTAACGTCCAGTAGGAAATAGAACTTTTCGATTTTTCCAGTTTTACCGTCTTAATTAGTCTGTCGACTTAATTAACGAAAGCGTGCCCTTGATTTCTAACTCGATTATCAATCTAGACAGTAATACGAATATTCTGTGTGAATTTCAAGTCCCCAACAAAATGCTAACGTCCAGCAGGAAATAAAATTTTTCGATTTTTCGGTTTTTACCATTTTAATTAGTCTGCCGACTTAATTAACGAAAGCGTGCCCTTGATTTTAACTCTATTATCAATCTAGATGGTATTACGATTATTCCGTGTGAATTTCAAGTCCCAAAAAAAATGGTAACGGCCAGCAAGAAATGGAATTTTTCGGTTTTAATGTGCTACGTGTCGTAAGTAGTGACAGCTATCTCGTCAGACGAATCTACTGCTGGCAAATATACTGCTAGCTTCAGCTTGAAGACTTTAGAAGTGATATAAAATCATTTTTAAAAAATGAGCACCCTTAATTGTTTAAAAAAAAGACTGTTAAATGCGTCAGAGTCGATATATTCTTGTAAACAATCGTTATAACTTTGTAACAAAGGGTGTTCATTTTCTGCATTTTTCAGAAAAGATTCTTGAATACTTTAGAAGTGATATAAAATCAGTTTTAAAAAATGAAAACCCTTAATTGTTTTAAAAAATACCGTTAAAATCGGCAGATTCGTTATGTTCTTATAAACAATGGTTATAACTTTGCAACAAAGGGTGTTGATTTTCTGAATTTTGCAGAAAAGATTCGTGAAGCCTTTAGACGTGATATAAAATCATTTTTAAAAAATTAATACCCTTAATTTTTTTTTTTTTTTTTTTTTTACGGAGGGGGAAATGCGTTGGGCACCATAGGAGGTTGAAGATATTAGTTATTGTACCTTTGAGGTACGCCCAGGTATGTGTAGGCTTCTTCGGCGCTAAGGTGACGGATGACATTTCTGTTGACGAGCTCCATATCGTTGTTGTGGGAGCCTTACCTTCCTCTGTGCAAATGAACGACTGCACACTTGTCCAATCCGAATTCCATGCCGATATCTCTCGAGTATGTGAGGGCGACGTTCAGAGATCGATGTAATTGATCCTCGCCTGATGCGTATAATTTAAGATCGTCCATATAGAAAAGATTGGGTGATCTTATGTACACGTTCACCAGGCGCTCCACACATGTACCCTTGAGATTTCCGGAGAGCAACGGATAGAGGCAATAGTGAGATGCAGAAGAGCAGAGGACTCAGAGAATCTCCTTGATAGACACCTCTTTGGAATTGAACAAGTCCAGACATGGTTCGACGCTTGTCCGATGTCATGACAAAGCGTGTTTTCCAAAGAAGCATCAGGTCTTCTACAATTCTCACTATGTTTGGGTGGACATGGAGGCGTTTGAGCAACAAGCTTAAAAGCTCGTGCGATGTTGAGTCATACGCCTTCATGTAATCCAGCCAGGCTATCGACAGATCAAGCTTGTGCTGGACTGCGTCCTGACAAACACACCTGTCGATAAGCAAGTTGTCCTTGCAGCCGGATACACCCATTTTGCAGCCTCATTGTTCTACTATTTGTTGCCACACCGGTTTCACGGATTTCTCAATACGTTCGTTCAAGATGTTAGTGAACAATTTGTATAACGTATTGAGACACGTGATCGGTCTATGGTTTCTCGGTTCGGACAAGTCTCCCGATTTTGGGATCAGTGTCGTTCGGCCCTCCAACAGCCAGTGCGGAATGGGATGGTCTCCATTTATATAAGAGGTGAATATTCGGGCTAGGTGTTGATGGACAGAAGTGAACTTCTTCCACCAATAGTTGTTAATTCCATCCCAGCCCGCCGAGGAGAAATTCCTCGCTCCTGTGATGGCATTTTTCACCTCTAATGCACTGGCGGGTGGACAATCTTCACTTTATTGCGTGACTTCGTTGCACAACTCGGTGAAGATTTCAATACCTGGAGTGTCTGCATTAAGCCTAGATGTTTTCTCGTAGATGCTCCCCAAGAATTCCTCAACTGAGGCCATCGACGGAAACTCGCTTGAGGCTGCGATACGATGTTTGAAGAGGTTGGAAGAATTCGTCCAAAATATTGAGTTTTGTCGAATTCCATCTTCCCGTCTTTGCAGCCTCTTTTTGGCATCCGCCAAAACCTGAATTTTATCCGCCAAACGTTGCTTGATGTTGAGCAACTTCAGCTTGTTCAGTGTGTGATAGTACGTCCGCAGTTGTTGTGCGAACTTCTTGACTTTAGCCGTAAATGAACGGCCAGATGTTAAATAGTCGATCACACACTGAATTCGCGAAGCGAGTTTCCGTGTCAGTCGAATCTTACCGTTCAATTGAGACATGCGTTTTGTAATCTGCCGACTCCCCGATATCTGTGTCAGATTTCGCGGAGTCACCAGATCACTTGCAGCCTCGTAAACAGGACAATTGACTTGCCACAGGTCGCAATCATCTGGAAGAGCATCCAGAAGTAGGCTAGTTGCTCTGTCTATTTCTCGTTGTTTAGGCAAAATTTTTGTTGTCAAATTCTGCCTAAACACGAGTGTCGTGCTTTCATAAGGTGAAACATCTCTCTCAGCACCGCGTACGGGCTTAGTTGTTATTGTCCGCACATCCGGTACCGGTTGACAGCTGGGAACAACGAAACCTATCCGCCTCAGATAGGCGACATAATCTCTCAGTTGTTGTTGAGAAAAGCGATCTGCCAGTTCGGGATGCATTACTGCAAACCGACTATGCATTCGCGTCATGTAGCCTCGCTGTTGCGGACAGCTCTCCTCGTAGCAGCGCATTAGATCTTACCTGAGATCCTCCGTCCACTGAAATCGTCCGTGGGCATTCGTTTGTCGTTGTCCCGGGACACCTGTTTCGGCTCCTCCACCTCTGGACTGGGCTGCATCCGAAGCAGCCCGATGGTCAGGAGGCCTGCGCGTTGCATTCCTAGAAACTGCATTTAAAAGGAATAGGGTGCTTGGCCCTACTCCCTGCTGTTATGCCTCTCTCGTTTGTTTCTTACCTGGCCATCCACTGGGGTTGGTTACCTAATCTCTGGCAAGGTTGCTAAGAGTCCAGGGCCCACCGGCTTTAATAAGCACACGTGGAGGTGAGAGTAGGCCATTTGGGAAGATAGGCTAAGATGCAGCTTTTTGCACAGCCGCATTGTGTTATGCATCATTCCCTTTGGGCCCCCAACTTGTTATTATTATTATCGTTATCGTCGTAATCTTATTATTACTGTAAGTTACTGAGAGTATTGAAATTTATCAGTCAGGAAGATTTTTTTATGAGTTCTAATTTTATTATTTTCTTTAATTTATTGTGATTAATATATTACTTTGCAAAATAATATCCGCGATAATGTCTGAAAATGCACGCAAAAAATAATTCCACAAAAAATTCAAAAATATCGACCTGGTGTAGAATATTACCTGACGGCCTGGAAATTTTGCACGACTATTCATTAATTATATTGGCCTAAAATGCACATGCCCTATTTTTCATGTATGTCATGTATGAGAAACCTCTTGAATTGGAATTTTGAACACTAGGGGTAAAATATGCCAATTCTTGCGATTTTTCCTTCGGAAAACACTCGTCAATACTTTGTCGCAGCTCCAAGAATCTGTGTTTTTCGATTCTACAAAAGGGTAAATCTTTCATTAATCCTGTATTCATTAAGGACAAGGTAAACTGGTAAATTTATAAATTGCATTTGATAAAATCTCCACAAAAAAAGGATAACGAGGAAAGACGTCGTACAGAACTACAGTACCGACCAAAAGCTTGTGAACGCTTTAAATTTTCTAACTCGTCAAATAATCCTTCATGGCATAGATAAAACTCATCAGTTATCTTTTAAAGTTCACAAATGAACCTTTCAATTGGTGCATTTAATTTTACTTCGGATGTTATTGTTTAGTAGATGGTTGAATGGTAGACATTTTTTACACTGACAAAATGTATTTGACAAATTTTTCTGTACATTGCCCAGTTTTCTCTAAATGTTTTGTTCCAGAATTATGATTTTTTGGAGTTATGAATTTTTTATGTTTTTGTCCTAAGCATTGGCCTAAGTATAGAGCACGTCAATTGTTTTGTATATTAAGAAACATCGAGATAGTCCGAAATACTACAATGGTTGCTTTAATATTTATGACTTCCGTTACTGACTGTGACCATTCATAGTCAATTATCGCTTGCGCAATTTTTGGTCGATATGCTTCGAAAATGGTATCATCGTTGTTCTTTACGAATATGTCATAAGCAGCTAAGATTAAATGGACTCTGAAGAACGATTTCTTTAAAATTTGGTACACCAAATTGGTCTCCCGTCTTTTATAAGTACCTTTAGTAAAAAATTAACAAAGAAATTAATTAACACTATAAATAAATATTATATTTACATAACACGGAACCTGACTGTTATGATGTTGAGGATGCAGACTGGTTTGCTTTTCGATCACCGTTGTTCCACCCATGTTGCTTTTGTGTCGGGACCGATCAGGGTTGATATATTTTGCCCACCCCAAAAATCCGGAGTCTGAGTTTTTTTTTTAAACCCCGTTTGTTTGGAAACCCGGGACGAAATCATGGGGAGAACAATTGTGATTATCATCAATAATTCTTGGAAAAGTGAATCAGAAATCGAATACTCCGATATTTATATGACATATAGTTGCAGATTTTTAGATATTGGCTTCTTGCCAGTTGTGTTATTGATCATGTTAATGGACATTTTACGCCTATACTGAATAAAAAAATATATGAACATGAAAAAATCAGCAGTACTGCAGTCATTATGTTCAGCTAATCACTAATACTATACAAGAGTATGCGTATAGTTTTATTTTTATTAAATATAAACAACTAGGAGCATCATATTCTGTCAAAGACAACCGCATAAAAGCTATCCTAGTGATAAGGCTGATGCACTTATAACCATACTTATTCATATGTCCTGTTCGTTTACAAATGAGCAAGCTAAACTTATGATAAGCAGGAAGGCATTAGATTGGTAATGATAAAAATTGCCATCAAGCCTTGGAGGGATTAATGAAAATAGCTTCTATCTTTTACTCCATTTTGGCTAATTTTACATTCACACAACATGATGTAAATGTATGATGCGTGGTCCCTGAATGTAACTATAGTGTTATTCTTGCAGTCCTCACACAAAATATAAATTGTTAATTCTTCATCAATGCAAGCTACAATGCTGAGTGATACACTTGAAATTATATTATGAAAGAAATTTACTTTGCGGTTCTGTCGATTGTATATAAATACTGTTCATAGTTTGCAGTGGACTATTCGGAACATCAAGTACTTCTATTTGGGACTCGCAAAGGAAGGCAGCACTAGTGGAAGGTGCATTATTACGTGCAATAATAGATAGCCCGCTCGCACTCCTGTCTAGCTTCTGTACTTTTGAACCGTCGGATGAAAATGAAATGTACGACTTATGGCTTTTGTGATGTGGTACATTCTGATGGACATTAATGTGTGCACTGTGAGGAATTGCATGCTAGATATCTTGCAGGTGTGAAGAATATGGATAAAAAATTTGACAGGACTATATAACCAGGCGGAACATTTACTCAAAAAAAATTTTCAAGAAGTAACTTCAATGACAAATATTTCAATTGAACCCCTGGCGATCAAAAGGAGATAGGCGCGAAACGCCGGAGAATTTGTTGGCCCCTCGGCTCGTAATTTTTGACTTTCGAATTTTAAAGTTTTCATTAGATATCATAATAGGAAAGTTAATTACGCGAATTTTTTGTTAAAATAAAAAATTTTTATCCCTCTTCGTTTTTAATATAATCGCAAAAAAACGAAATTATTTGAAATATAAAATAACTTAATTATTTTGTCTTTAACTCGTCATATCTTTTACAATAATTGGAATTTTTTAATGAAATTTTTAGGGAATATGCACTATTCTATCTACAAACTAACGTATTTTTCCAAATTATGGTTAGTTATTACGGAAATTTTTTAAATATTGGTTTTTGTTTTACTACACAAAATTGACATTGAAAGCTTCAAACACTTCGGGAGTCGAGGGAATTTCAATAAATCGAAATTTCCTTCCCACCGAAAATTCGAGGAAGGTTCAAAGAAGTTTTTTGTAAAGTTATAGACTAATCTGACTTGTAGTTTTCAAGTAACAATTGAAAGTTGTAATGCTGTCGCGTCGCGTCGTCTCTTTCACGAATATTCGAGACGAGCGACGCGACAGCATTACAACTTTCACGAATTCTTGGTTTTAAGGATGACAATAATTAATATAATTAATTTAATAATTAAAATAAATAAATATTAAACGAGAAAGCCAGTTATAGTATACATATTGAATTGACAATATGATTTTTACAAAACCACTTTGCTCTGAATGTCCTATTTCAAAACTATACGACAAAGAAGCCAACATTTCAAAACTGTATTGCGAAGAATCGTATAATTTGAAGCATAGGGTTCTTTAGGCCACTTTTAAAACACACGGTTGTTTGTCATAACTTTTCAAACATGAGCTTCTTTGTAACACTCATAGATATGATGAAAAATGGGATTCGTGAATAAACTTTAAAAATGAAACTATTCATAATGGTTTAGTACTTAGTTATTATATATCAAAATTGGTCAATTTTGAAAATTCATATTAGGGCCGGGGGGGAGGGGGTACACCCGGACGGCAAAAAACTGGTACTATTTTGCGGAATTTTCTTGTTTTTTAATGGACACCAAAAGATGCAGAATATTTTCATAAATTATTTTATATTTTACATATATTTTAACAATAATTATCAATTTTTTGTCTATATTAACAGTAAAATAATAGTGTTTTACAAATGTTTAAAACGTCCACAAAAAAAATCAATTTTAACTGTAGGCACTCCAGCTCGATCAATTTTCAATCGATTGACTTGTCTAATCAGCTTGCCAAGTTTTCACACAATCAAAACAATTACTTTTTCTACGAAACTGCGAGATTTTTAAAATTTAACTTCTAAAATTTTGTATTAACAAATTGATATTTTGTGCAATAATTGATTTTCTATTTGAATGATTTATATTTCTGGGAATTTTACTTTTTTTTTAGTAATTTAAAATGTATAAAAACTTTCAATTGTTTCAAAATCGAATCAGGTAGAGTCCCACCATCAAATTTGAATTTCTCGTGGGCGCTTTTAATTATTTATAAAACATCGCCAAAAGAAATACTTAAGTAGTGTTAAAAGTATGTAAAATAAAGATCACTTTTTTTAAAATATTCTTTGTTTTAATTCCTTTAAACAAATTCAAAAAAATTGGATGAATTTTATACCATTTACCCTCTCTCCGTAAAGAAAATATATATATTTAAAATGCTGGGTGTAGTCATTACCAAGCAGAGGATTTTTTTGAATGTGAAGAATCAAAGGCACTCATTCGATCATCTCTTTCTGTCTGATGTATATTGTGCTGAGCATACATCGTGATACTACGTCTATATACAAATACAATATTAGAAGGCACTGTTAACATGTATAAACGAAAAATTTCATGGAGTTTAATATAAAAAGCATTTCATGAACTATTGTATTTACCTAAAATATTACTTTGTATCGTCATAATTACAAAGAAAGTTTTATAAATATATATTGTTTCAAATATAAGTGCTCTGCGCGCCAGAGATACTTACCATGCGTATATGATTTTAAAATTTTATGTAATAAATGATTAATAAATATTTATGTTATAAATGATTAATAACGATTTAACACATGGATAATATCTTCAGATCTACAGTTTACATCGATGTTAATCTTTCTGTGGAAAAATAGCTACGTTTTTTAAAACAATAAAATTACAAAAATGACAGAAATTCATAAATCGTGGTTCGATTGTTGTACTATTTTTATTTCATTTTAGAAAGCACCTTTGTGGGTTGTTTTTTCTGAAAAAGTATAGCGTCAGGGTGGTCCACAAAAATAATGGTACTGTTTGAAGGATAGCTATTATTTTTATGATCTAATTAGTCGAAAAAATGTAGTGAGGTACGCGTAAGACTCTCCGGATTTTGACTAGTCAGGAGTAGTTTCAGTCATTATCGCTACTTTTGATATCGACAAAAATGAAGCGCTAGTTCAAGAGAATCTTTTTTAATAGGTACACGTGTTGTAACATTGAGTAGGTTCATTAATATGGAAGATGTAGCTGAGTAACGCGAAAGTTAAAAATTCGGTGGATATGCTCATACACAGGTTCCGCCAAAAGTCCCGCGACGGCGACATATCTCAGCAGGAGTGCATTTTCGGGGGAAATGTTTCAGACAAAAGTTGAAGCATATTTTCCTGGCTATTTAATGGCGATATTGAATTTGACTTTGAACAAGACCTTGAAGGTTATTTCAAGGTCAAGTTTGTTTTTTTAAATAGAAACTCCTACTTTTTCTCATGGATTCGGAAAGACCACAAAATTTCTGAAAGTTACTTGGGATGGCCAACATCGATTTAAATTGATTGCAGAGTGCGACGTGGACATTTTGAAATTCAAAAATCAAATTACGCATAAATGTTCATATAAATCATTAATAGAAGTAACAGGAAACTGCTAATCGATTAAAATAGTTTTCAAAGTGCAATGCAATATCATTGTTCCGGGTGGAAAATATAAAACTTTTTGTTTACACATCCGATATGTTTATAAATACCGTATAACATTTCAACACTATTTACAAGATGCACCGAGTGGAGGTTGCACGGTAGGGTTCACATCTCTTCGGCGTGCTTTGTTCAGCTGGTTCTCCTGGTCGTCAGTTGTATGTGTGTGTGCGTGCGTGCGTGTGGGTGTGTGTGTGTGTGTGTGCGCGCGCGCGTGCGTGCGTGCGTGCGTGCGTGCGCCCGTGCGTGCGTGCGTGCGTGAGAGTAGGTGTGGGTGCGTGGAAATTCTCCACAACTTTTCTAATAGTATTCGGAGAAATAAGTGCCGCTTCTCGCGCAATCCTTTGTTGAAGATTACGGGTTATTGGGTTTTGTGTAATAAACTTTATTTTTTAGATAGCCCCAACGGAAATAATCGTGTGGCATTAAATGGGGTGACCTTGCTGGCCACTCAATAGCTCCTCTTCTACCAATCCATCGATTTGGAAATATCTCATTGAGATAGTTTCGTACTGCTACACCGTAATGTAGTGTGGCTCTATCCTGTTGAAACCAAACATTGTTGAAATCGTCACCGGCTTTAACAGTTATAGATGGTATTATTTGATTTCTTAGCATTTCTTCATAAACAACGGCATTCAAATTGCCATCTATAAAAATGGCCCAATTAAAGTATTATTGTAAATTCCGGCCCACACGTTCAGTTTCTGAGGATTCTGCGTGTGTGCGTCAAGAGCCCACTCAGGGTTCTCATCGGTCCAAAAAAGACAATTTTGACGGTTCACTTCGCCGTTAACTGTAAAGGTTGCTTCGTCTGAAAAAAAAAACGATAGGGAACAAGAAATCAGGCTGCTGGTCTATCCGTGTCATCATCATGTCACAAAATTCATTACAGCGATCGTAATCATAATCATTTAATTCTTAAATAAAGTGAATTTTATAAGGATGAAACTTGATAAATTGTAGATTCCTGCGAACGAATTGTGCTAATTTCAAGTTCCTGCGGTGCTAGACTCACAGACAGTCTTGGATTCTTCACGCCAGCTTGTGCAACTTCTAATGCCTTCTCTTCTGTGGTTTCACTTTCGGGTCTTCCAGATTTTTTGCGATGTTTATTTGTTTCTGTATCCCCGAAACGCCTAACTTTACGTTCAACCGTTGATTTTGGAATACCGTTACCTTAATTACGAAAAGTATCATTGAAGAGTGTCTTCACTTGATCATACGATCTTTGTCGGTCACCCCACCCCGCATCATTAAAATACATAGCCGCTCTCCTTCTGACAACTGTGCCCTGATTACTCACAAATGTTTTTTTTTTGTCAAATTCAAACAAATAAAATTGCCGAAAAGAAATAAGTATGACACTACTGCATGAAAAACAATAAATTGCGATGCCGAAAGCATAGAAATGTCGCAACAGTGGGAATGACACGTCCTCTTGGTCAGAGGACCAGTTACACCGCAAGCATACAGATAATAAACTAGAAATTTTTTTTCATCCTACCATTTCTTAGATTGTGACATAGTATTCATGTTCTATACACGTTTAGGACATTGCCTAACAGTATACGGATACCTGTCTCGTTAATAAAATAAATTCATTAATTTTATAACATGAAACTTAATTTATTGTCTCCTTTCCTATCTCTCGAGGTTCCTAATATTTAGGATGAATACGAAGAACATCCTCTTCCTTATGCTACGTCATGTCCCGGACGTGACAAGATTAAGAACAATAATGGATCAAATAAAATGAAAAAAATGTATTGTTTCTTAGAAGGAGTCGAAGCCCAACATAAAAATAAAAAGAATGTTCGAAATTTAGTATATCATATTCACGATTCTGGCATAGAAGCCGAATGGCACTTTTATGATACCTCTCACGGCAAAAATGCTTGCGATGGACTTGGTAGTATAGTAAAAAAGTATGACATGGAGGTTTACGAAAACCAGAGACTATACCAGGTACATTTGTTTTACGTCCTGGATACAAAAATAACTATTTCGATATATCTAAAAGATGTCTGATAGATATCTAAAAGATGTCACTCAGAGATCTTTTCGACACTTTCAAGATATCTTTGACGAATTATATTAGGGTGGCCCTTAAGACCAACATTTTTGGTTACGCCCCCAAATCGACTTCAAATAATTAAAAAAAAATCCCTGATTTTTCCCAGATTTTTATCTTTACTCCTTCACGTGCCGGCAGAGCCTTCAAAATTAAAATGGTTTTTACATAAGAAAACCATTTTTTCCCGTATTTCTACCGACATTTCTAACGCACAGTCGCTGTAAAAATCGACAAAGTGACATATGTTTTCTTGGATGTTTTCCGAAGGCAATGAGCCTAGTCCGATCAAAAAAGTATGAATTTTCGGCCGAGCTATTGCGTTTTGAATATTGATAACTATTGCACTATTTTATTCATTATCACCTGGAAGCAAAAAATCCAACGATATTACACCATGGACGACCTTTTTCCTTACCCTTTTCCGGTTTGAAACGCCTTCTTGTTGACCTAGAAAAAAATCCTGATCTAGTAGAGGTCACTTGAATTTTGCTTCTCTTGGAAGGCATGAAATCTGGAAATAGCAAGTTTACTTTAAATTGTTTAAATTATTTTTTTTTTGCTGAGTTACCAATGCTATCTTTTCTTGAATGTTTTCAGAATCCAATGAGCCCAGGTTGAACGAAAAAAAATCAATTTCCGTCCTATTTATTCCGCTTAGAAATAGTGGCAAATATCTAAAATGACGCAATTATATTAAAATAGCTTTATTGGAATGCATTTTAAAATTATGTGCCATAAAATTTCGAATTCCTTACCATTTTCCGATTAAAATGAGCTCCGATTGAGTTGAAAACGATAATTCAGAGCTGAGTTAACGAATTTATTATGCAAACGTTTTTTTTTTTAACAAAAATCAAGTAAAGGAGATAAAATATTATTTTATCTGTTATAACTCACAAGGAAAAAATTTCACAATATTGGACCAAAGATGATTGCAATCTACACTTATTTTCCTTTAGAGTGACGATTCGAAAAATGATTCGAACGATTAGAAAACCATATCGAATGTCCGTTCGCAACATACATTTTTACATAACTGAAATTGAAAATTTTTGGTCGATTTTACATGTTGATTATTGAGTTTTTACTAATTCAGATTTAGAGAGTTGTAAGATAAGGATTTTTGTGCGTGTGTGAATTCTAAACAATAATAACTATTCAAAGATTATATAAATGGTGTTTAAGGATTAACCTTCATAAATAGTAAACGCGATAAGGCGAGCATTCCCCTAAATACTCGGCGATCGTAGGAATGGCAACACCGCATGCAGGGAGGCAATTTCCAAAGGGTTCTCTGTTTTACCCCTGGAGCAGCTTATCCAGCCACGGTCATTTCTGCTTTACCTATTGCGAAGTTCTGAAGTCACCTAATAGCAGCGCGTCAGTCAAACTTGGCAAATTCCGTCTTTCATAAAGCCATGAACTGAGCTATCTGAACTGCATATACTGAATAACATTGTTGGCATTAACGTAACCTCAATTCGTAAGAGCCTTGAACGATATTTTCATTCTATTTTACTTTTGTTTGGCTTAGTTTTGTTTCATTTTGTGCCCTCAGATCTTATTAATTAATATCGTACACAACATGTCACTGCCAACTTTGCGTAAAAACATTTTTTTAATTGGTGATATTGCCACTCTGATTTATGGCAATAAGTTGCCATCGAAGTTGCAAGTTTTGAAAGTATTATTTTTCAATCTGCGCCACATTAAGCTCAACTTTAAAGACAGTTCTTCACTTGTGATAAGAGAAGTTTTAATTTTCTGGGAGAAAGCCCGTTTACCGACTCAACTAATAAATCGATGTGAGGCGAAATTGAAAAATTTATATGAGAAGTGAAGAAACTTACAAAAAGTGCAAGAAACTCATTTAATTTACAAAAAGAGAAACTTTTGTTCAACTCTCAATGATATACTTGATATCGCACACGCGAATATAAATAACATAATTAATGAAGCGGGAAAAGAGTTTTTGACGAACCAACGAGCGACTGGACATGTGGGATACATCGAAGATATTGAGACAATTTATGATTCTCTTGAGAGAGCTCAATTGAAGAAGGACGAAGAAAAAAATGCAAAATTGGAAACTACTAGAAGACAGAAGGAAATCTTTGGTTGGTTTTTCTCATTTGCTTTATACTTTCAGTTAACCCATTAAGTGCGGCAAATGCACAATTCTCAATGGATGTTCGAGTCTTATTTTCTGCAGTAAAAAATTAAAATGAAAATTCCAAATATACCTATTTTACTATTTTTCAGGCTGCTCTTTTGATTGGCGTAGTCAGAATTGCATTTTAGTATTGGTTTTTAAACTCGTCAAATGCAATTCTGATTACACCAATCGAAAGAACACCCTAGAATTTAGATTCTATTGAATTTAATATATAATGAAATTTATGATTAATAAAGCCAAATGACATAAATATTTTGTTATTTTATAGTATATTTAGTATATTTACGTCAAAATAATTAATTCAAAACAATGATATTTCAAATATTTTCATCTGTTCCGAAAGCGGTTGTAATTGGTCCCTCGGCGTGTGACGTTACTATACTACTGTTTTAAAACGTATTGCTGTTACGTTAAAAATTAATATTGATGTTCATTATTAATGTGATTATCCACGAAATGGAAGCAAGATTAGTAAAGGCAGATTCCGTAAACTTACCGAAAGTATGTATGCGTTTATGGTTGTCGATTTTTTATGAGGAAAGGGCAGATTTAATTAAGGAGGAAATGCCTTGATACAAAAGTTATCTACCTCAGCAAACGAAAAAGTATTCAGAAGTATTAAAATTTTTTTTGCAATCCTTCTGAATGCTATTTCTTGATCCTTGTAAAATTATTAGAAGGTATTAAATGCAGAGAATTCGAATGCTTCTTAATTCTTCTAATAGCCTTACTATTAACTCCAGATTTTAGGTTAGAAATTTCATTTTATCAAGAATTTTCCTATTGACTACAGTTTTTAGGTCTCAAACTTTCATTCGACAAGAATTTATCCATCGACATAAGATTATTATTGGTTCATATCAGAGATTGAGGGCTATTAAATAAACATGAAAGACTTCTGCCGTATGAAATATGTTGTTCTAACTCATCTAGTATGTTAAATTTACATACTATGAAAAATGATTCATTAGGCATTCATGCACCAACGATATGCTGATGTTAATAATGTTAATTATCTACATGACGTTGGATGAAAGTATTAATTCTCCGAGTGTAGATTTACGTTTATGCGTGTAAGTAATATAATACTATACTAGCTGTATGTCCTCGCTCGCTAACGCTCGCTCGGAGTGTGACCGGTTCGGTGTTTTTCTATTATAATGGATGTGAATATTTTCAAATTGATAAATATAATTCAAGAATTTTTACATTATGAATTCTTATGGACAATAATCTACGAAGCAGGTGACCATGGAGTGTTCCAGATTATCGAGAGTCTTATGGAACAATTCCATATATAGCGTTTGGCGTTTAATATGTGCTCCTTGTTTACGTGAAATGAACACATGCATCTGTCCGAGCACCTCAAAATTAACATTGTTTTTGTTACAGTAAAATTCTTTTTTTACAAAAAAAAATATACAAGGGTGTAAAATTGTTTTCTACGAATGTGCGTGTTGTGGACCGAGCCGAAGGCGAGCTATCCGATTATAAACATGGAAGTAAAATATGATAATTCAAAATATCGCATATGTTTCAAAAATAAATTTGTCGATTTCCCAGATCACTGCATAGGTATCGACATGCCACATTCTTTTTTTATGTGATAATATCACCAGGAGCATACATCACAGGTTTGGAGGAAGTATTGAATTTTTAGTTGAAATAAATTGCATGGTGGCGATACTAATACCAATTATATATTGAAGATTTCTATTGAAATGATATTTTTAAAAAAATATAGTTTTTGTGGCGATTTGTCAGCCAATTCATATGACGATGGCGGTGATTCAGCCAATGATAACCAATTAATGGCATGTTAGTCATTTTGTTGCTATTATTTTATTCCATTGAAGTAAAAATGTATTTGTGGTATAATAAATGACATGATGTTGGCGACTCAGCAGCCAGTTAATGCCAATTTTTATAGTTGAAATAATTTAACTGGATTGCTATTGGTCACTTTTTTATCTATTGCGAATAAATTGAACTCAAGAAATTACACATGGTAACGATCAAAGCATTAAATAAAATATCGTTGAAAAATTTTTTTTTTTAAATTAATGGAGCTCGTGAAAAATCGCTAAATAGTGTCATTTTTTACAAAAAATTTAAAAATTTAAATTTTTCAGTTTAAACAAAATTTTTTAGATTCTTTGGGTCATTCTCTGCAAGAATCGTCTCTTTTGAATTTTTCCTGAAATGCGTATTTTCGGATATAAAAATTGCCAAACTATTAAAAATGACATTTTTTTGGAAATTTTTACGAAAAATTCACAAGAGACATTTCTTATACAGAATGACCCAAAGAATCTTAAAAAAATTTTGTTTCGACCGAAAAATTTAAATTTTTTAATTTTTTGCTATTTTACATGCTTTCCTTTAAATTATGTGTTCAAGGAAATTTTACATTTTTTTTTTCGTAATTTCATTATATCATAATATTTGGACGTATTTGAGCCTAATATAAAAATATTTCATGAGAATATGTGATCTTTATACAATTGTACAATATAGGGATTTTTTTCATAAATTGCAAAAAATTCTGTAAAAATTCGTTTTTCATTCATTACAAGACGTGCATTAGTTCAATATACATCATTTTTCGAAAATTAAAACTTCCTTTTCATCTATATAGAAAATTTGTACGCATATAGTACTTCCCGGTTCTAAGGCACACAAAGACACGGTTAAATTGTGTGCGGGCGTGTTCGTGCGTGCGTGTGCGTGCACGTGCATGTGTATCTCTGGGTGTTAATTAATAATTGAGTGATAATATTTGTAATGTTTGCAATATTTGTTGACATGTTTTCGCATTAAATTACAATAGCTTTTTACAATTCGCATTTATGAATTTAGTGAATATTGTATTTCGTAGTTATCGGTTATTACTGTTTAAATTAACAACAAAATTAATATGGGGCAACAACAGGCAAAAGAGGTAATTTTTGCAGTTATTTTTAAGGGGAGGGACCGGTAAAATTTTGGCACCTAGGACTTTAATATGTATGACATTATTATTTATGGGGTTTAACGAATTTTTTTTTCGGCAAAAATGCGACGAATTTGAAAATCCATGCGAGAGTTTGTTCAAAATAATAAAAAATACAACCATAATTTTTTTCGTGAATAGTATATTACGATACAAGTGCACCGCAGGTGACTTTCGCACTCGTTACACTCGTGCGCAAATCACCTACTTCGCGCACTTGTATCGTATACTATTTTTTTTGACTCCGTGAGAGAAATTTATCGCGCACTGATTTGAGTGTGCGAAGTACTTCGCGCGGGGGAAACGGGGCAAAGTGATGAATATCAAATATTTCCGATTGGTTGTAAAATATTATATGTGACTTCTCTATAATTCAGTTCAATATAATGCCATCTCGGTTAAAATTCAATATAATGTTATCTCAAAAGCAACCCAGGTCGAGCTGAAATATCGAGTTTACACTGCAAAAACTGGTCCAAGTTCGTGTTTTAGAATAAGACACTTACGGGTTTCATGTCTGTTAAAACATCAATCATGTTTCACTATAAAATGGATGATTTTTAGTGTGTCTCATTGTAAGACGTTTGTGTTTCAGTGCATTTATACAAATAGTTAATATATACAAATAGATTTAAATTATACAATTCAGAATTATTAACCCCACTTTTCCCCTCAACTGGCCCTACCGTTGGGCCTTTTATGGTAATTTATTTTTATGCGAGTACCACCGACTGTTGGCCCAGTTCTGTCCCCAGCCTTACCCGACCGTCAGTTTCATTTTATAAAATTTCCCAAAGTTGGTCCAACCGTGGCAACCAATGTAGTGCCAACCATAGAAAATAAAGTATGTCAAATGAAATTTGTGGTTATCATTTCGTTGGTTAGGCCAATTACGGTTATCAAGGTCGGACCAATGATGTCGTAGGCGGCCCAACTCCGCGCCAACCTAAATTTTTTTTAAATTACATTACTTTAAATTGTTCCACTAATATTTTTGAAAATTAATTATGTTTTTAATCAAAATGCCGGCAGTTTGGGAGATTTGCCGATATGACATTCATTGCTTATATATTATTTTTATCTTTTTTTAAGCCAGTAAACATGCTTTAATATACACCCTATTATATAGTAGACCAAGTAACAAATGACAAAAAAGTAAAAATACTATATTTTCAAACTACTTTTACCTGGATTTTAAAGTCACAAGTAGGTAAAAATGGTTTCAATGTTAAAAATTAAAAACTACGGGGCGCGTTACCTGGACTACATTTTCGATGACCCCGGACACGGAATATAATACATACCGTACTTTGTACTCCCAGCGTAATTTCGTACTTCTTATCCGATCTATATGAATGACTGCCTAGCTAGCCAGAATGCTAGTTGGAGATTGGAGACTGAATGAAATCAAATATGAAAACACTTTATATAGGAACCGTAAACGATATAGAAGGAAAAGCAAGAACAATGAAAGGGAAGGGGAAGCCTTTAGAAAAAAGAAAACAGCATGGTTTCATTTTCCTTTTCCCAGGTAGCTGGTTCAGGGTACGATATACTGCTACCAGCCTTTTCCGAGGTAGCTGCTCCATGCCAAAATCGGCGGAAGGAAAGGGAGGTTTGACTATCGGATTTCATATGGAAGGGAGAGATTCGTAGAAAAAAATAGATTAATATTATATATCACTAATTATCTTACAGTCTACCCCACCAACATTCTACTCAAGATACACCTACTTCAACCAATAACGAAACTTCAACCACTATGACTGAGCCTGCCATTGAGTGGGAAGGGAATTTATTACAATACAGTTCTGAAAAACAGGAATCCTATGGAAGGGATGAATTCGTAGAAAATGACGTGAAATACATGACCTGAAATTTCAGAAGGAAGTCAATTAATATAATAGAAGATATTAAAGAAATCATTAATTTATATTGATTACTGGTATTGAAATGATTCTCATATTAGCAAGTTGCTATTATATCATAAGTTAATATCATGTCTGTGCGTCGAGCTGCACTTGAAATCATGTTTTTCGACGCTTCATGTTTGGCACTCGAATAACATTTTTTTCAGTCGAATTTTTGCTTGCATTTTTACACAAGGGCGCAAAACAACATTTGTATGTGCTCATGTTATGATTTTTTCGTTAAATTAACTGGTTTTTAACGATTTTGCAGGGCTGTTAAATTAAAACTCTATTTAAAATTAGATTTTAAATTCATAGTGTATTTAAAAATAGTCAATAACTATAACTGTTTATGGAGATAATCGATTATGTTTTACATATAAATTTAACGTCGATAACGTCAACAGTATAAGGTCATCAGAATTTAAAAGTAATCGTCCGATAATTAGGTGCTTTTTAGCTACTAAATAGGTGCTCTATTTAGATGTTAGGTACTCCTTCCGATTACGTAGAAATCATGTTTTAAATTATGTACGGCTACCTTAATATAAAGTTCGTAGTATATCCCATCGATACACAAGAACCAACACATCAAATAAGGCATGAAAATTAAGTGCTTTTTAGGTACTTTTTAGGTATGTGGGAAAATCCACGAAACTTTTAACCTTCGTGGTACAGGACTTGCGCTCTGAAAATCTACGATTTCTACTTCTATTATAATTGCATTTCAGTTTAAGTATATAAGGTTGTTTATGTTCTTTAATATGAATATAAATATTAGGCCATATAGTGCGTATTCTGTTTGTATTACACATTTATAAACACGAAAATGCTGAAATCGTAATTGACACTCTTAGAAATTTGTGTGTTCTTATCAATACCACATTTGCGGCCCGCAATATTTCGCTTCAATTTCACGTGTAATCTCTAGCTAAATGGTTGGTTAAACATAAAATTCACATGCCATGAGTGTGCCGTACGTAAACAGAAAGTTACATTGAGTTAATTACGTGACACTACTTTTTCGAAAATTGCATTTTGAGGCATTTTTAATGCCATAAAAAGTGCGGCCCAAGAGCTGTCCCAAATTTCAACTTTGATTTGGATACTACATTCATTAATAAAGAATTTCGGCTATTATTAATGAATGTGCTCCTAATATTAACCGAGCAATAGCACCTGAAATCTATAGAATCAAAACGTGACTGTTTCAAAATGAGGACATTTTGATATGGCACATCTATACTTCTATTGGAATTGCTTTCATGTATGGCGTGATCACTGTATTTTAACATATATTACCCCAATCTACACGGGCCGCATGAAATTTTTATTAAAAAATTGTTATATTCAGTTTCCTGTCCACGAATTTCCCCACCAAGTATTGGTTTCCAAATACAAACGTTGTTCATATAATTGGATTTTCATATAAATTGATATCTAGGCGTTTTCGGGGTCGCTGATCATAAATCTGAAGTCAGATTTACAAAATTCAAAATGGTGGATCCGATATGGTGGACATATTATGACAACTTTTTTATATTTTCGTATAAATTGCTATGTGGGGATTTTTGGAGTCGCTGGTTACAAGTCTGTAGTCAGAATGAAAAAATTCAAAATGACGGATCCAATATGGCGAATGATATATTTTTTTTTATTTTCGTATAAATTGATAACGGGGTTTTTCGGAGGATTCTAAAACTGAAATCAGAATTCTAAAATTCTTCAAAAAACTCAGGTACCGAATTTTCCCAAATCAAATGACTGTGGATTTTTTTACTCCATATATAAATCCACCATTATATTTACAAATCTTTGTAAGATTCTGTGGCCTTGAAAATTTTTGTTAGACATATTGTATTTGCTATTTTGAGATCATAAATTTTGACAGATTCATGGTAAGCCACCTCGAACACCCCTAAGTCTCACGTTCCATCTAATGACATTTTAGCATTTATGTCCTACACATCCAATCTGCCGTTTTGAAACGATAAATTTTGACGTTGGATTCATGATCAGCAACCTCAGAAACCCCCACGACTCATATTCCATCCAAATCTAATTATATTTACCTTTTTGTCCGCCATATTGAATCCGCCATTTTGAAAGTATAAATTATGATGTTGGATTTATCATCAGCTACCTCAAGAACCCCCAAGTCTCAAATTCCATCCAAATCTAATTATTTTTAGTATTTTTGTCCGCCATTTTGAAACTATAAATTTGGACATTAGATTCATGATCAGTGACCTCGGAAACCCCCAAGTGCTAAATTTCATCTGAATTAAATTACTAACATTTATTTTACAGCCTTAAGTATAAAACTCAGGTAATTTAAGTACGCATCTCAAGGGCCTTTAGTAAAAATGAGTCACGACAGTGAATTATTACTTATAAAGGACATATGAAGACATATGCCCATGGCCAACATTGTGCTTGAAATTATAAAAATAATTGTGCCACCAAAAGTTAAAAGTTTCGTGGATTTGCCCATGTAACTCTCCAAACCGCACAATGAACCCTTAACCTCAAATTCAACCCCTAACGATTTTTTCACAAGAGAGAAGTTCTAGAAATAAATAGAATGAAAAATAAAGATTCATCTCATTTTTATGTATAGTTTAGTGTTTATAAAATATACTAGTTTTAAACAAAATTAAAATGGTTTTAAACCGGACTTCTGACCTACCAGGATGTTAATAAATAAATATATACTTAACGGCTCCTGACCTACAAATTGCATTAAATATTAAAATGCTATAGTTTGAAAATCTCTAAACATTTCAAACATCTTGCGTCGTAATTACACGGATTCCCACACGCTAGGTTTTGTCAAAACATTTATGATCTCAACTAGTAATGATATTAACAACGAAAATATGAAAAAAGGTAAAAGATAAAACTATATTAATAATTATAAGATTAATACAATTTCAATTTGACAGTTATTTGGAATAAACTGGTATATGAATATCAGTTGTTAGCGTGCAATCGTAATAAATCTAAAGAAAGAAAAAGGCCATTAGTATACAAATATCATATGAAAATATAAACATGCAAAAATTATATGGTCATGCAAAAATAATTGTCTAGACATGCACAAAAGTATATATAAACATGAAAAAAAAATATATATATTGTAACGTGCAGGTACAAAAATAAATGGACTCGAGAGACGTATTGTGAGGTATACAAAAAGATATTTATTATTTCTTCTTTCTTTTTATTCTTTCGAATACAAAAGCACATACAATTCTTTGTGGATGCCTTTTTATAAGCGAACACTAATTATTCTGATTACTCCACCTGTAGGGAGAAAAAAGCATTTATTATTAAAAAGGGGACCTGCCTACCCGTCCTTGACAGCGACACTAGGTGCGCTGACCTTAATGCCGCTGCAAGTTGAAGCTATGCACGTTCTCAACCCGCCCACGGATACTTAAGTAGCCGGGGAATCGGAGCGCGTGCTCGAGTCGACCGACAGACAGTTCGAGACGGTCTGGCGACGATTGTCCAAAATTCGGAAATTTCCCCCCAATTTATACGCTGAGGTGCCGCCTCGTTACGCGACACTCACACGCTTCTTTGCATAAATATGCAAAAAAAACTGTATAGACATGCAAAATATACAAATACTTAAAATTAAAAAGATACATGCGTGGCGTTTCGTTCAATCCCCTCCGAACCTGAACTCTTCAGTGAGGCTTGGCGGAAGAATTCAGCCTCAGACGCCCTAACTACAAACTGGCACTGAATTCTGATATTTATGTATGATATTTATGGAGAACCTAGGTAAACAAATTCCCAAATGATGAAAGGGATGTTTAGTTAGGAAAGGAAAACTATATCTATGCTGACTCATCTTGATTATTATTTAAAGGTAATTAGTTAATAAAAAAAACGAACCAAATTAATGAATAGAAAATTTAGTCTGGTATATTAATCGATAACGACACATATTTGTAATGTGTACTTGTACGCGATAATGATAATAATAAAAATGTTCAGCAAGACAAATATAGGACTATACACTAATGATGTAAATACCGTTACCATTATGGATGTGAGTTAGTAAGGGGATATGTTGGTTTAAGATGGGACATGCAGGAAATATATTCCAACCTGTCAAATCGAATAGATTCTTATTGTATAAATACAAATTAATGTGATTACGACGCAAGATGTTTGAAACGTTTAGAGATTTTTAAACTATAGTATTTTAATATCTAATGCAATTTGTAGGTCGGAAGCCGTTAAGTATATTTATTTATAAATATCCTGGTAGGTCAGAAGCCTGGCTTAAAACCATTTTAATTTTGTTTATTTACAAAAAAACCTATCATAATATTTTAATTTTATTATTGATACTAGTTTTAATGTAGATACTCTCACCCCTGATTCAAAAAACTACTCGTAACGATAAAGTTACGATATACGGCAAGAGTATCCTCGAATAATCAATTCCTGGAGCATAGGTATAAGAATTTGAAAATGGATCTATGTAACAAGTGTAATGCCGAAATCGTCGGCGAGGAGATTCTCAAATGCGTTGTCTGCGCTCTTAATTTCCCCGCAGAATGCAAACAGGAAAATGCGTCTACTACAGTATCAGGTGCATTTGTATGCTGTATAAATGCACCTGCCGCTAAGAGCAAAAAAAGGAAGCTGAATACGACTTTGCTTGCCCCGCCTCGTTTGCTCCGCTCAAACAGTGCTACCTCTGTCGATTCTGATTCGTCTGAAACGCTCATTATACCTCCTGCGTTACAACTATACTTCGATAGACAAGACCAATTTAACACGCGGCAGGATGCACGATTTGAGGAACTAAATAGCAAGATGGACAGAATTTTAAAGCTGGAAGAGCGGGTTGATAGTATTGATGAGAATCTGAAGGTGCTGCAATCGGAAGTCCAGTCTCTTAAGGTCGATCGTGCTTCGATAGGCTACGATATACGAAACTGCGATCTAGTACTTACTGGGGTACCTGAGAAAATTACAGAGGACTTACGACAAATTACGTTAATATATATATATAATAGCTGAATTTTTGAACGTGACGCTGCAGCTAAATGACATCCAAACAGCATATCGCCTAAATAGAGCAAATAGCTCATCTGTCTCCGGGCCATCCACTTCGTCTGAGCAAACATTGCCTAGATATCCAGCTATAATGGTTCGGCTTTCTAATCCTGATCTGCGATTTGCATTCATTAAAGGAATGCGAACGAAGAAGATGCTGCTCAGCACCGACATCGATGGCTCATACGTAAAAAATCGTATTTTTGTAAATGAGCACCTACCACCTGCGACTCTAAACTTACTTAAGAAAGCTCGGGCTCTTGTGAAGGGCCATCCGCATAAGTATATTTATACATACCATGGTATTATTCGTTTTCGACCTACTAGTGGCGCTAACGCGATTGATATTACATGTGAAGCTGATCTTCAGAAGATCCGCGATTGACGTACGGCGGGTAGTACTCTGAGTCTTCGTGATAATAGTGTAGTGGCTGCATCGACTTTCAGAAATAATCAGGCTATTATAAATTTGATTTTTCCAGTATCTTCTAACTCTATTAATCTAAAGGTGTGTCATATAAATGTCCAATCTCTCGGCTCAGCAAATAAAATGCCTCTTTTAAAGTCTTATCTTAATGTCAATTTTTACCATATTATCATACTTTCTGAAACCTGGTTCAACTCTAAAACTGTTGACTCATGTTTTTATCTGCCAAACTACCATCTGCTGCGCAACGATCGCAAGTATAAACTCGGGGGAGGTGTTGCAATGTATATTCATACTACTCTTAATTACAAAATTCTAGAAAAATCAGAATGCACTTCTGTTGACCCCCTCGAGTTCATGCTTGTTGAAGTCGGTTGCAGCTCCATAGCGAATTTCAGAGTGCTACTAGCGGCAATTTACCGCCCACCCAAGAAAGCTCTTCTTGAACAATTCGAGTCCATATTGCAGAAGCATAGCAGTGGTTACGATCGAATCATCATTATGGGTGACTTGAATGTGGACTTAAATCGCGCTTATTTCGAATCTTCGTATTTGCAGCAGTTTGCGGAAGCCAATGCCCTCCATATCGTACCTTACCTACCTACAAACCATACGAGCCGAGCGGACACTTGGATAGATCACTGCCTTGTCGATAACCCCTCAAATGTTGTAGCACAGAACCAAGCCAGCATACCTTTTATCTGTGGCCATGATCTGATAAATATCGAATACAAGGTTCAGATTCTTAAACCAAAACCATCGCAAATTACGTGTAGAGATTACCGTTCATTCGATACCTTGAACCTACTTAGGGACCTAAGTAATTACGACTGGAGCATTTTTAATTTAGCCTCCTCGCTTGCTATTATCAACGTACTTACTAAAACGCTCAGTCACCGCATCCTCGAAACCTTTGACAAACATGCCCCTATCCGTACCTTTACTCCGGCACACAAACCATCCCCGTGGATTACGCCTCACTTACATAGACTAAAACAAGAGCAGAATAGCCTTTTATGCGCTTACCGTCGAACAGGGGATCCTAAGCTAAAACTCAGACTCATTTCTGCTAATAAAGTCAACAAGCAAGCATGGACTTCGACGAGAGAAATGTACTACCGTACCAAACTTTCTAATATACACGACGCCAAGACTATGTGGAAGGAACTGCGGAATCTCGATCTGGTGGCTTCGACAAAATCCGCTAAGCCACTATGTTGTTCACTCGATGAACTCAACTCGTTCCATACTGCTTCTGTTTCCTCCTGGACCGATCTACTGGACTTAAATCTTAGCGAACACCTGCAACACGACGATTTTAATGATAACAGATTTTTCTTTTCAAACGTTACCATTGAGGATATAGCCGCGTATCTCACAGAAGCTAGGTCTGAAGCTTGTGGCACCGACTCGATATCTATCAGCTTTCTCATCAAATCATTTCCCGTTATCGCTCCTCATATAGTTCATCTCTTTAATGAATCTCTCAATACGTCTATTTTTCCCGCCGATTGGAAAAAATCATTGTTGCTTCCAATTAATAAAATTTCGAATCCCACTTCTCCTGCTCACTATCGCCTTGTTGCCATTCTTCCAGCTCTCTCTAAAATCCTGGAACGTGCCGTCTTTAACCAACTACTAAGATTCCTAAATCATAACGATTGGTTTGATCCTCACCAATCAGGGTTTCGCAAGGGTTACACAAACTGCGCTCTTATATGTCTCTGATTTCTGCAGACAAGCCATTGACAACCGCATGATAACCATCATTATTCTCTTCGATTTCAGCCGCGCTTTCGACACAATTAGCCATAGCTTACTTATAGAGAAACTTAATACTGCCAACCTTTCAAAATCGGCCGTCCGTTGGTTCGCATCATATCTCTCTTGTCGATCCCAAGCAGTCACTGGTCCCGACGGTAGTAGATCATCGTGGCTTCCGGTGGGTGCTGGAGTACCTCAAGGTTCGGTTTTAGGACCATTATTGTTTTCCATCTTTATCAACGACCTACCTAAGGTTCTCCAGCACTGTGACCATATGATATTTGCCGACGACAAACAAATTTTTCTAAACTGTCGCGTCTCTGAGCTGGATATGGCCATAAATAAATTAACATCTGACGTCACACATTTTTGTCAGTGGGCGAACACTAATGACCTCGCCCTGAACCTTAACAAAACTAAGGCTCCTAATAGTCGGTAGCGCTATCTACCTAAACACACTTAATCTTGATTCGATCACTCCTATCGTTATCAACAACACGGAAATACAGTGGGTCAAATCGGTGAGGAACTTAGGTCTCGAGTTTGATGCGACGCTTTCATGGAAGAACCACCTCGTTAAAATGTCTAATATAGTTTTCTCCACTTTACGCCAGCTACGTAATAACCGGGCTTTACTTACAACTGACGTTCGGAAAAACCTTGTTTCCTCACTGATTTTACCCTACTTCGACTACTGCTGCGCTGTCTACAATGACATTAATGTCATTCAGAAAATTAAAGTAGAACGTATGTTCAACGCGGGAATTCGTTTATTTTTGATCTACGGCGCGATGAACATATTACTCCGTTCCGAAATAAACTAAACTGGCTCTCGACCAGATCGCGTCGGCTGTACTTAATAGGGATCCTTACCTATAAGATTCTGACCACTGGCGTCCCTCAATATCTGTACGATTGTTACCAGTGGCGCATCGTAACGGCGTCTAGAGCACTCCGACCTGGCTCTATGTTGCAACTTCGTGTACCGACTCATCGATTAGAATCGTATGCAAAATCTTTTATTGTCACTTCCACGCGGCTATGGAATGATCTTCCCGATGATATTCGAAACAGCATTAGTCTGAACTCGTTTAAATTTAAATTAAAAAATTATTTATTAATCCGGACCGTATCGTGAGCTTATTACCTAATTACTTCGATGAGCGTGTACTGTACAAGAGTATGCACTAGATCAATTTAGTATTTTTCTGCCTGTTAGTTACTAAGTTTGTATTCCTTTTTTTCGCTTTTTTACGCTCAGCTATTGTTAAACTGCGCTTTTCTATTATAAATCTCTATTGTTTACTATATTTACTCAAGTCTTAAGTTTTATTATGTATGATCTTTTACTGGTTGGCCCAAGAGGTAATTCCTCAAGCCAAAATAAAGCCATTCAGCCAGTCAGCCAGTCAGTCAGTCAGTCAGTCAGTCAGCCTCTCTCTCTCTCTCTCTCTCTCTCTCTCTCTCTCTCTCTCTCTCTCTCTCTCTCTCTCTCTCTCTCTCTCTCGTATTAACATATACATTGTCATTCAAAGTACCCGTGAAAATCGCTAGCATATAATATATAATTTATGATCTATTATATATATGATATATGACATTTAATATATAATCTATATTTTATATTATATCCAAAATAACATTAAACTAACGATAAGTCCATTAATAAACTTCTCCCAAATGTTTGTTTGAATGGGCAGTTGATTATTTAAACAAAATAAAATTCGATTTCTGTACCAACAACAAATATTTAACCCATGAGAAACGTTATCAAATAAAGCAAGGAAATTGCAAGGCCGTGCCAAATTATACCGTTCATACCTGTAGAAAAAAACCTACCGATATGCAACATATTTTCACATTACCAAAAAAGTCAGCCACCGATTACTTAAAATATTTTTGGAAATATTTTAGAGGGTAAAAGTGTACCCATATACCTATAAAAAACAAAGATAAGTTTACGATCGGTGGCAAAAGTTTTTTAAGTGGCTACTTTAATTTATTTTGACTCCTGCGCATAGACTTAATACAATATAAAAATTTCTTTGATAGAAAGAAATGAATATAAACGAAAACAGCGGATTATTTTTGGCATTATTGACCAGTGGTTTTTATTCATACCGAAAAGATCTTTCAAACGAGTCCCCACGCCGGTCGTGTTGCCATTTGAGATTTGGATGCAACCTCGAGCTCCACGCTCCCCTTTCGCATCGTTTTTTAAAAATCGGTTTGTGTATTTCTGCAATTTTCTAACACTTTTTATGTTTCAAATTTACTTGATTAAAAACCTTAACAGTCGAACAATTCCGCGAAAAGCGTTGGCAGCACCATCTATGGACTATTATTTTTTATTTGACTCGAAAATACCCTGCAAATGAGCCCCCACTCGACGGGGATTACTATTTAAAATTTTCATTTCATCTCGATCCCAACGCTGGGGGTTGTAATTCACATCCAAAGATATCCTTTTAAAAAAGTTGAATGCCGTGTTGCTGCGTTTTTTAAAACATTAATTCTAAAGAAAGTTAATCAGCCGCTCCGGGACTTTTAGTGTACCCTGAATTCAATGTAGTGTGTTCATTTTCTATAAATCATTTTACTGTATGTGTGAGGATTTCCCGCTGTTTTCAAGGACTTTCAGAAAACTAATTCTTGTCTATGTCTTGTTCATAATGTAGGGTGAAAAAAATAAAAAGTTTCATTAGCAGATTCAACCGTTCGACATCTAGCACGGAACTTCATGTCAGGATGTTTCAACTCTTTTCGAAAAGAGAATTTACCAAAACGTAAAAAACTATTACTAATAAGTTGTTTATTAATAGATCCTCTCAGAAAGTAGAACATAATTTCTCGCAACAACTTACACCCTATTAAGAGTGGTTTTTATATTTTTTGGCATGTAATATTCAGTCACCTCATAATTTGTTAACCGAGCCTTACCCGCCTTGAGGCTCTAAGGATCGGGCCCCATGGCGCGGAGCCGGGATACGCCCGAACCAACGAGAGACCCCTTCTTCCGGTAGTCTCTACCAATCTATCTCAAAGCGGCAGGACTTCTCGAGCTCCTCGGTGAGGAGAGGACCTTTCTAATCCCTACGACACTCTGCAGGGTCGCACCCGAGTTGCATTGCAACTCACACATCGGAGCAACGGAGACCTTTCAGACCCGGGGAGAGTCCTTCCATCCTAACAGAATGCTCCTAGCCCAGCTTGCAGGCTTTTGTAACCACTACCCGCGTGAGTCCAACACCAATGGATGAAAGGGTTCCCCGCTTGGAGCAGCCCCCGCGAGTACCATTTAATACCTGGTGAGACATTGCGAGGACTGGCCATAATTCACACTCCAGCCCTCTACCAGTTGAGTACTTGCCTACACGGAATTGGTCGCCCAGCTCGGTGGAATGCGGGGTCGCCAGCTCCCGAAGCCCTCCCCTGCATACTGAACCGTGGATCCCCCGTCTAGGACGGCGGGTCGCCACTCACATCTCTAAATGACGCAATGAGCTCAGGGGCTCATGCTTAGATATACAACGTCAGACCCCCTACCCGGCGTCTTCTGCCGCTCGACTCAGTGGCCCACTTTTCTCGGGTCCCTCGGGGCTGACCACGTGCCCGTAGCCTACTGTCCGGTGTGGTGGGCCGCGCAGCACCTTTCAGCAGACTCCCTGAGGTTGTCTCGAGCTATCCCAGGAACGACAAGCTTCCCGAGGGAGGAGCAGGCTCCACACTTCTAGCAACCATAGAAGGGGACCGTGTGTCCTCCCCCTCGTGGGGACAGATTATTATACTGTAAAATGTTACTGAAACGGAAACGAATATCCGTCATTTTGACTATTGAAAATACAAATTAATCACTGACGCATATATGTGCCAGGCCGGTAGTCTAAAGGTTAATTGCATCGAAAATAACGGTACAAAATGGGCGGCGTTAATACAATAGAAGGTATGGTATAATCATAAACGCAATACAGATAATACATACAAAAACAACTATTATGGTGGATAATTCCAACGTAAATATAAAGTTAATGGCGATACGATGTCAGGTCAGATGACAAGAAAACACCCATATTTCTAACCTCATTTACATACGGGACGGCGAAACCTTTAACTATTATTGGTGGTACTCTGGAGTTGCATAATGCGACGAAGTTTGGTCTAGAATCAAAAATAATTGCCTTGGTCTTGGCGAGGGCCCACTATCCTGCGTCGATTTACAAAATATATATTATTACAAAATATTATACAATCGTATAAATGGTGAACTCAGATAAAACAGGGTATTAACCGCAATCACAAGCGTCGTCTCACGGAAATAACGAGGTCGTTCGCATAAGGTATCAAATACAAGTGTTAAATAGCTGAGGGTCGAGTAGCCCCGGATATTATGCTTTGTGAAGAATCTGCATTAATTTTATGAAAACCTCATCACTTTTCTTTCAAAGTATTGTTTAACAAGGTACTTTTTAAAGTTTAAGATATTTAGTTCTGTTTTGAGTAGATTATTTTTCGTTTACAAAATTTTGTCACCTTCGCTAAAAAAAGGGAAACAATTAACTCAACAAAAAAGAAAAACTTTCGAAGAAAAAGACAAAAGAGTTGAGAAAAGTGCAACAAACAACTTAACAGAAAAGAACAACTTTTGAAAAAACAGGCAACAGAGTTCAAGGAAAACGTAAACGTAACGAAAATAAAGGGACAGATTTTGAAGAACACACAGGCAGACAGGATCACAATAATTTAAAAAAGACAATCTATGTTTAGTCTTAAAATACGTTACTGAAAAATAAATAATGTTATCATTGTAGACTTTTTGCCATTTATGTTGATTTGTGAAAGTCACCGGAACTTCCTGCTACGATTTTGTAAGCAAAGAAAACTGCCATGTTGATAAGTTGACTTTATCGAAAAACATAATCGATTTTCCATGCAAAATGTTTGTTTTATTTATGCATAGATTTGAGTATGTAGAATATTTCTATTTATTTATAATTTTCTTTTTGGATTAATTTTCAAGTTATCCTACAAAATATTTAGGTGTTCGGTTTCACCCTACTCTTTCATAAGTAATATGAATATTTTAAGTAATGTTAATACAGTATATTGTATGCAGCTTCTAGCCGATTCAATTGATAATTTACTTAAATCACAATTTATATAATAAAACGTAGAAATTTCAAGGTTTATGATATACATTTAAACCAGTGTACTTAAAAAGAGAAATTGGATAATATCTAACTGATTCTTCAAAGTGCAGAATACTTCGCGGACATTAAACAGGGATTTTATAATTAAAATTTTTATGTTACAGTTTAACCAATAATAAAACCCCATAATCTGAAAATAACAATATTATTGATTTTATAACATTATTATGTATTTGATTATTTTTTGTTATTTATAACTTCTCAACCCTCCACCTGGACCCAGTTGTCCCATAAGCTCTCAAAGTGGTTGTCCAGGTACATGTGAAATTATGATGCGAGAGCTGCAGATCGTCTTTTAGATGCCTATTGCGGAATGCACAAAGTCCCAAGTCCTGGATGGTCGTCCGATAAGAAACGGCGAGCATAAACTGGTCGCAGGATCGAAGGATCGAAGGAAAACCACCGAATCTGCGTTAAAAGAAAATACACGCTGATTTATGAAAAAATTGCAAATTTATTCCTTCTGATCACAGTCACACACGTTGTAGTTTTTGATCACGCCCTCCTTCACAAAATTATTTATAATCGTTCGTTCTATTTTGCGACACGACTCGTTTCTATTTCGCGAACCGATGGCAGAAACTTTCGAGCGTCCGGAAGCACGAAGAAAATGGAGTCCGTTTTTGCAACTTCATGCGTTCGCCGAGAGAAGTGCGAAGCAAGTGCCGGGCGACGCGGCGCAACGCGATACGGCGCAACGGCGCAAGAGGGGCCGATAAAGAGGAGCGATCGGCACTGGTAGAAGGGAACGCTTGACTCCGAATCGACACGACCTTGATCGACCGTTTCCGAATCGGGAATATGCTATCGACGAATATGCATATCGATACAATGCCGATATACTCACATTTGTAGGAAATTGCAGAAACCTACATTAAGTACAGGAGCGTTCACGAACCGATTCCCACCGATGAACTTCGTCACCTAGTGATTTGTTGACCGAGTTTTACCTGCCGCAAGGCTTTAAGGCTCGGGCCCCATGGCGAGGGGCCGGGATACGCCCGGCCAACGCGCCCTCCGTAAGGAGAGCCACAATTTTCCTCGTCGGTGGCAAGAACAACGGGTTCTCTCGGTCAGGGTCCGGCACTTTCCAACCCCTACAGCCCAGCGAGGCTGCATCCGAGCTGAACAATGCGCAGCTCATCCACCGCGGACCAGGAAGGGGACCGATAGCCTAGCTTGCGGGCTCTAAACCATTGTCCCCACGACTCCTACACGAATCGGCCGGCAGGATTGTACAGGCCCATCCCCGAGCAAACACGTGGTACCGTCCGTCGTCAACAGTGGGACGTTCATAAGGCAATCGCAAGCGGGCGACTTAGCGAGTCCCGCCTATGAAGGAACTCGCGGGGCGAGTCGTGACCCGTCAGAAGGAAGCCGGTGTTAAACCCGGTCGAGATTCCGAATTTCAGCAACCCGCCTGGGCACAGGGAAGAAGCGTCGGGTTGTAGACCTTTTGCCGCATCCCTGCCACCGCTTCTCCCAACGTGATCACAGTGCCTCTTCAACGCATCGCTTAGCGCGCTCTAACTCGGCGCCCTGATGGGGGGGGGGGGGGCGCACCGCCCGTCAGCCCCGGCCGTGCGCACTCCGGGAACACCTACCGGATCAGGCATTCCTTTGCAGTTGCCCTCCTTATCACCGCGATCTGATCGATGCATGCGGAGTTTCCGCAGGGTTCGGCTCCTCTTTTCGGTATCGACCCCGCCAGTTCCCCGCTCTTCTTACTCTTCTTCTTTTCTTTTTCTTTCTTGGGGGGCCTCTCTCCCTTCCTTGTCGGTGCTTTGGCACACATGCAAACTGGCGCCTCGGTACCCATGCACGTTGGTGCCTGACCACCCATGGATTTCGGTACCTTGGCGCCCATGCATTCCGGTGCTTCGGCACCCGTCTTATGCAATCCTTTCTTTTGCTATCTCTTAAGTTATAGTAATTCACCGAGGTTGTCGTCAGTATAAAAGTAAATGGAATAACTTAAACACTGACGTCTACGTACTTTCAGATTTTGATAAATTTTATTATAAGTTGGAAAAGCTTTCAGTATTTCATGCATAAAGATTTATTCTTGAAAACCGATTTTCCGCCTGAGCCGCGAAGCGAAGCGATGTATATACATTAAATGCTTAAGCAAAGCCTGTATTCATACATTCCCTAAGCAAAGCATAAATAAGCATTTTCAGTATATTGTAAAATATTTTTCAGAAACTGACCTGCTATTTTGGAACAACATCATATTTGTAACCAGTGACGCAAAAATTTCCGAGCGATCATTTTCAATCTAATTTAACTCATTTCTTTTTAATTTTCAACTTTTTTATTTAGCCGATTTGTATTTTAAAAATCTGAGATCATATTCATATAGCGGCCCAAGGACCCCCGACTAAGCACTTTTAGAGAGATTTATCGCCTTTTTCAAATGTAATCCGCCATTTCAGGTCCCCAATTTTGAATTTTAAATAACTGAAGCCACATTCGCGTTCAAGGACCCAAAGAACTCTCCAGTGAGTATTTGTAATCAAATTTTATACCTTTTTCAAATTTATTCGTCATATTTTATACCTTTTTCTAACATTATATTCGTAATAAGTCAATTAAAAAACAAAGTAATACTTTTCAGCCAGATTCACCGTATTTTTTCAAATTTAATCAGCTCTTTTGGAATCTTGAAAATCTGACTTCAAATTCATATTCAGAGATCGCGAAAACCCCCGAGTAGGAATTTTCACGCGATTTAGATCATTTTCCAGAAACTTGTCCGGACTGTAGTGCGTATTTAACTCATCAGGCGTGAAGTTGTTCAACGACGAGCACGAAGGCCTTCCACGAGTCCAAATTTCCAAAGCCAGCACAAACTTTGCTGTGATCGGTGGTTTCTGTCAAAGCGTTGCTTAAATAACGGTCCTGCGCAAGTTGGGATATTGAGCCATCAGTTAAACACAGCGAGTATGCTTCGCGCTCGCATATTGGGAATTCCACGTAAAGTGATACCACCTCGAAATACGGCGGGTTCGGAGAGGAGTTTTCCAACGCTTATATCTTTTCTTTTATAGCAGCTATGAAAATGTTTGACCATCGATTCTTAAAGCCTTTTTCCTGATCTTTCAAGCGGTACTCTTTATTTTTAATAAATTTGAAAATCGAATCTCCTCTTTCACAAAAAAAGAATAAAATTCAATTTTTTACCAACTTGCGTATTTTTTTTCGTTAAGGGGTCTGTCTAGTAACTCACTTTTGAAAAATCGGTTTTTTGTTTCTTACTTTTTTCGAAAGTAAATATATTAAGAAATATTGTGTGATAAGGAATTTTGTACGGTCCAGGCTTCGCTGACTAGGTGTAAGTAATTTTTTTTTAAGAATTTCATGTAAACGTTTTTCTCGAAACAACGCTTTTACTCGCCTTGTTGATGAAATTTTCGAAACTACTCGACCGATCCTTATGAAATTTGAACCACATATTCTCTAAACCTATCGCTATGTCCCCTATAAATTTTTTTCAAAAATTTTGAATTTAACTATATTATTTTTTCAAAAGTCGGCGAAAAAAACCGGTTTTTTGAAAATTTTTTGTATTTTCTTCACCATTTTTTTATTTTTTAAAATAATTGAACAAAATTCACAGGGGACATTGCCATTGTCATACCAAACCTAAAGCACTTTGATTTTTTTTTTCAGACAACACAGCTCCGAGATTTTATCAACAAGGCGGACCTACCTACTTTTCGAGGTGTTGCGTTTGGTTGACGTTTTTGGTCATAATACATGTATAAAATAAAAGAACAAAATTTTTTTATGTATTTCAAGAGTGCATTTACTAAGCCTAATAACTTTTATATCATTACCTTTATCCAGTATCCCAAGAAATAATCACGAAAATCACGTTTTTTTCGGCGCGAGCTACTAGACAGACCCCTTAATTAGCGCGCTGCGCGGCTGTAGGCACGTCTCGTATGCATACAACGCAGCGCTCGGCATGGGGTGCGTTATTTCGCATTTTAATTTCAAATAACACAATTTAAGAAAAACAAGTTATTGAATTAAAATGTATACTACCACTCCATTCCTTGTCCGTTTAAAATCTCGTTAACCATAAGCAGTCCGTTTTATTTCTAAGTAATTCATTCCTCACACACTAAAAACTTTACACTGGAATGTTTACTTCATTTAACAGTGAACTTTTTTTTTATTTCGAATGTAATTTTTATAAAGTGAGTTTTCACTCAAATAAAAGTAAATTTGTGTACTTTATCCAATACGGTCAATATTTTATCTTAATTGGAAATGAATGCAATGCATTTTAAGCAGAATTATTTAATATTTTTCGAAAAATATTCGATGTGCACGAAAGCTGTCGCGCAAACGTCGACTAGGGAGCGATGTCAGTTCTGGCTGTTGTTTTGTGCTCCCATTATCGAAATGGATTTTAATTTGGTACATAAGCAATAGCAAGTATCCACTCAAAACATATTTATTGACGGATACGTGGATAGTTCATGCCCGAAATTTGTAAGAAATAACAGTATTATTTACTAGTAGAAGGTGTTCTTGCACATAGATTTGAGTTTGCCAAAAATACGATAAAGTTTTATTATAATCAAAATTTCACTTTACTAACTTAAAATCTCTATTAACGGTGTGTCTATCACAGTAATTGTAACTGTAATATAGTCACTGAATAGTAAGGTCATTGCGTAAAAAAATGTTAGCCGTAAAGAAGGAAGCGGGTCAAACCGGACGAGGTCTTGATAAAGCGGAGTGTGGCAGAAGGCGAAACCACAACCTACGCCGAAAGCATCCGAAAAGTGCGCAATGCAGTGGATCTCATAGCAGTCGGCGCGAAGATCCAGGCAGTAAGTTGGACTCAAGCCGATGCGGCGATTTAATCGTCGAGTTTGAGAAATGGAACAACGCGGTGGAACCGCTCTCAAAAGCAGTTGCGTATGCTCTGAGCAGCGATGCGCATATGACGGCTCTGTCGCCATCAATTGCCCTGGAAGTCGGAGATCTGGACCATGCCGCCACCGAGGAAGAGCTTCGCGAGGCACTGAACAACGCACTCCCGGAAGAAGCAATATCTGCAGTAAGGGAATTTCCACCATACCAGCGTATCGGTATATGAAAACAGCTGTGGTCATTGTCCCCGTGATCATTGCGAGGAAACTCCATCGCTAACCAGGTGTTACTAGCACCACGGCTTCGGACATCTAGCAGTCGGGTGTAAAGGAAACGTCGACAGGAGTAATTGCTGTCTGACATGCGGCAAGCCGGACCACCAGGCAAACAGTTGCACGGAGAGCCCACACTATACCGCATGCACGGATATAGGTGCCGAAGACTGCGACCATTATCCCAGGAGTAGACGGTACAAGGCTATGAAGGCACCGGCTGAACAAAAGGCGACCTAACAAATCTTCAGGTAAACGTGAATCACTGCAGCACAGCGCAGGATTTCCTGCTGCATACTGCATACGACACACAGACGTAGTGATCGCGTCTGAACAATACAGCAAGATCGTGGATTAGCGACACTACAAACAGAGGCAGCTGTGTACGTCTGTGGGGACAACAATAACAGCATCCAGACGCAGGAGGGATCGGTGACGGGTTCGTGTGGGTAAAGGTCCGGGACCGGTCCCGAATTTATTCGTGTTACTACTCATCGAACTCGACGCTTGAAGAATTCACAAAGGCCATCGATGGCCTTGAAGAAAACATCATGGGTGGGCAAGGCAAACAGTGGGGTCAAACCGTACGGACGCGAGAGGACGGTCTGTGATGGAGCTTTCAGATATTAAGCTTGCTTAGCAGAATACTCATTAGTTGCATGCCTTAATCTACCAAGAGGTCTAATGGTTCAAACACAATAATAACACGAGGACTAGAATGAATCCTATTTATTCAATCGACTTATGAACTAATACAAGTGTGGTATGAAGAATGTGTACTAAACTAAATACTAAATGCTAACAGAAAAATAATATATGTATATTCAGGCCCGTGCCTGCTCACGCCGCTCTTGCATACGACGACGTCTGTTTCGCCGCTGCTCCACCTTCTTCCTGGCCCCATATTCGAGGGCCCAATCGTCCAGTGGCTGAAAGTCGGAGTACAGAGCTTCCGAAGAACAAGAGTCCAGATTAAGAGGGATGACAGGTCCCCAGGCCTTTTGCTCCTTCCTGGAGAGAGCCGCCCGTTTTTCGAACGACTTTGCCAACCGGCCCTTTAATAGAGAGCCCTCCCTGGAAGGGGACTTGCGGACGCTTCCACACGATTTGGCGTCGAGAAAGCTTCCATGCAGGAGCCCTATCCGGAATTGTCTCAACTCGAGGGAGAGAATAGTATACTCGCTCCAATTCCAGCTCCTTCGTAGGGAGAACGGGAGGCTTCACCACTGCTGGGGGGCCGTGGTTCTTAAAGATGATCCGTCTGTGTGGTGGTAAAACTGCCACAGAACGAACCTTCGATCTGGACCTCTGTGTAGGTAAAGGCTCCAAGAGAGGCGGTAGAAAGAGTTAACAATCCACAGGTGTCAAATGCAGGGACGTTGCGATACGTCCACACAAGCCACAGTCGTTTATACATTTCTCTATGAATGCTTTGACTGGAGGCTCCAAAAAATCCTCGTCGAGAGAGAGGTCGATGACAGGGATGATATTCTCCTTCAGTCCCAAAAGAGAGCGCCCTCTGACCGAAGACCGGATATCAAAAAAAAAAAAAAAACGTATGAACGTGAGCGACTGTGACGTGTCCGACGAAAATGCTCCTGATTATTCTTTCCCCAGAACGGGAGACTCATCAGGATTGGTGTCATGATTAGAAGAGGGGGAAATCAAAATCCTGCTTAAGGATTGGTTTTCCGCCGAGGAAAAAGGAAGAGACTAACTAATAAACTATCTACTACGTATATGTCTATTATTATCAATTATCGATTGGTTGGTGAACTAGGATTGGGGAGAACCTACCTTATTACCTAATGCTCTCCCGAAATGTTCCCTGATTGGCTAGCTAAATAAAAGAGGGATATCTATTCTACTCCTAAAATTATGCCTTAGTATTCCCTGACTAACTAATTATAGAGGGAATCCACCGTGACATAACATTTCTATTAATCCGCATCTTAACCTATAACTGCAAATGGAGGTTTATAAAAAACGATGAACAAAACTAAAGTCGCGTCTAGCAGAGGCAATCTTTTGGATTTTGTTTTCTCGTTGCGACAGCCTAAGTAAGGAGCCTTTCGCCGAAGACTCGTTGCGACAGCCCTATCAGGGCGCCGTTCTACGCGGCATCTCAAGCAGAGAGCTCTGCGCGATGCAGCCCTGGTCAAGTTCAAGCAGAGTAACCCTGGACTTGATGAGAAGCTGAAACATAAAAAACTGAAAAGGGAAAAATTGATTTAATTTTGTAGTTCGAAGCTAATAATTTGAAGTTTCAAACTTGAAGAAAAATGCCGAATTACGTTTGTTCTACGTTAAATCCAAAAGGATTATTAAGTAACGAAATAAGTAATTCCTAGACGAAAGTCCTGAAAAGGACTGTTTAATTCTTCCGCTTTCTTCTTACAGTGCAGCTCAACTGAAATACGTGTACTGCCGATCATTGCGACAGTCTTATTAAGGCCGATTCAGCTTTCCCCTTCCTGAAGAACTGCATCTCGTAGTTTGTTGCGCGCAATTTATAATCTGCTGAGTGGCTCATGGCGCAGCGGTGGGAATTACATTTGCAAACGTGTTGGGCTTTGCGTTTAGCAAATAATTTCTTATCGGTGATTGTTAATTCTAACTTCTTTAAAATTCGGACCGAAAACTATTTTGCTCTATCTGCAAATTTCTGCGCCAATCAGAACCGGCTCTTCATCATGGGCCGCGCTTTCCTGGGCGTTATAAAATTTTGATATGATCTCGTTTGCCCCACGGTCTCACTTCAGGGTCCATGCTTTTGCAAGTGTTTGTAAATTTTTCGCCAACTACTAAATTGCGCAGAGCGTCTCTCTCTTGGTACGCACTGTGTAGCGTGATGGAAGATGCCGCTACAAGTTCATGGCGCGACTGGGCATGTGTTTAGCATGGCGCTAAATGTATAATTATCTGAGAAATATAAAGAAACTAAAAATTCTCCGTCACGTAAGTTTTCTTTTAACCCTTTAACGTCAAGTAGGACACTTTTTCGCTTCAATTTCAATAAACAATTTCATATGAAAATCTAAGTTCAAATAAATTGAAAGGTACATGTCTTACTATTTTCGAGGTCGCTCTTTTCAGTGATGTTGTCAAAATTGAGCTATCTTAATTAGAAAATTAAATATCTCGAATTAAATGTCAAAATAACGCGAAAAATCGAGTGTTCTTTTTTATCAAACATTTTTTTCTCATCGAAAGAATATTTGTCGTCGGAAAATTTCTTCATTAAACGTGGACTCAATAGTTACAGTATCAAGATAAATTCTCACTCACATTGTAAATATTTAAAAACTAACATGGTGATCACAAAATGGCGACTCAATGACAAATTTCTAATTAAAACTTAACAATTGTTTTTCTTGAAAACTATAGACTTCAGAAAAAATTTTCTAAAAATAAATACGATTTAGAATGAGTCAAACAATTTTCTAACATTTTTTCAGAATATATTGTTAAAATTTTGTATTTTTCGAAACATTTTTTTTTATTTTTAAAAAAGTCGTCCAAAAAATCTGAAAAAATTTTAGAGTATTCTTTGACCAATTCGAAGACATTTTTGTTCTAAGGAAATTTTTTCTAAAGTCTACAGTTTTCAAGATAAAAAATTACTAGTCTTGAAATCTACAAAAGTTTAATAATTTAAAGAAGCTTGGGATTTGGCAATAAAATCATGCTTTAATAATAACTTTAAATCCTCATTTAACTTTTTTAAAAATTCGTCTACACAATCATGCTGCTGCCGAATCTCACATCTAGGGAAGAAAATGTACAACACTTATAAACAATATTTATCTATTTCGCGACTAAAAATTTAAACAAAAACGAAATATTTAGTCAAATTCTTTTAAATCAATATTTTAAATATAAGAGTCAATCTTTTATACTTGAAAACGAATTCATAAAAAAGTGGATTTTACAAGCAAGAATTTTTTAAGTAAGTAATGCAGCAGTGAAAACCAATTTACCGATCCGTGCTGACCCATTCATTGTATTTCACTTCGGTTACTGAGTAGTCGGAAAATAATTTACGGAGTTTTTCACAAGTAACTTCAGAACCTGGACAATTTTCACAAGTTAATAAATAAGATGGACGAGTATCTTCGCATATCATATCTTTTAATGCATCTTTATATGATATCTTTAAATCGGGTTGATGCTGTTTAAATTCAGCTTGTATGCAATGATACTTCAACTTCATATTTTGGTTGATCTTGCAGACACACACATTATGACATCTATTTTTATTTGCAAAAATACATTGCCTGGGACGCAATTTTGAGAATTTGGAAAAACTGATTTTAACATTCTGATATTTGGCCTGAAATAATTTGAATACAAATCCTTCAAATTATACATTAAAAGTTGCCTTTTTATGTATTTAAAAGTACATTTGTACGGCCGATATCTAATTTAACGGAAATGCAGTCTTTCTTCACTGGCATTATCCGACTGTTATCTTGTGACAAATAAAAATCATGAACCTTTTGTATGATTTCGGGATCCAGAGGTCGACCTTTTTTTTCTTTGGGCAAAATTTGTATCCCTCTAATTCACGCAGTTTTTTTTGCCCGAATTGCCATTCGACAAGACTTTTCCGTTCAGCTGACATCCGCTGACCTACTGTTAGGGGCAGATGTACATCACTAAGTGTATTTCTCAACCTTCCGGAACGTAGTCGGGGAAGTCAACCCACAATGTTGCTAGTATCCAGGATCTTTTTGGGACTGCCAACTTTTTCTCTTCGAATCGGTGCAAGAGCCAACATCGCTAGCCACCCACACTCATACCTCTGGGGCCAACCAGGGCGACCAATCAACCGAGTGCAGTCTTTCGGTAATCAACGAATCACCAACCATTCGCTGGGCGGACACACTGGCGGAGGCAACCACTCTGACTCTGAGGTAATAAATCTCCCCTTGCATCTGGAAACATAAGCCATGACATCCTTGGAAATCCTGGCAACGTCCAGCTAACCAGCGCAAGACATTTTCCCCTTCGCTGGACCCGCATGGAGGTCAGCCGCTCTCAATGATTCGAAAAAGGAAAATAGGACTTTTTTTATATTAATTGCAGAAATTGATCTAATTAGTTCCATGACTAAAGTTGTTTTCTCAGATCAGCTCTATTACTGACCATTATAAATTAACTAATATCGGACCTTCACAACCGAGGGATATTGATGTTACCACGCATCAAATGTTAGGTTTCGTTTTATTCTTGACCGATAAAGAAAACCATTTTTAATTTTCCAACTGCGGTCTGCTTTCTTATTTCTCATCCTTTTTTCATTGCCAAAACGTATCTTACTTTTCACCGATTTCGAATTTATCGGGATTACAGTGAGAGTCAACTGTACGAGATCATATTTTTTTTGTCCGACATACAATTACAGAAAGCATTGCATTGTTTCGATCCGTAAAATGTTGTCATCGGATTACATTCTTTCTTTTTCACAACTATTCTATTATTCGAAAATATATTATTTCTATATTTCATGTGCATTTACGTTTCCCTTGCACTCGCAAAGTAAGGGTGGAGTGAAACGAATTTTTCCGAACTATAGTATAAACGCTATTCGGTATTCCTAGCGAATTGGCCCGGCCAACATTGCGTGCGCACTCGATGAGATCGTGGGATAAGTGTCCAAGTGGGATATCCCCTGTCGATCGGCACTGTGGGCTGGTGGGAAGGACCGAACTCGAACCGTACCAATTACGCGGGTTAACCAGACCGTTTCGTGTCCTGTACCGACCCCGCACTAATCCTAAGAAATCGACATACTGTTTCGTTTGGTTGAACTGACTTACTTTTTCAGAAACTCTTGAAGTGTCTACTTCATTGTAGAACTTAGACGTAGGAAGAATGAATAAATGCTTATTTCACATTTACTTCTGATCTCCTTTATTATTTATTCTTTACGAAGCAGGTATATTAGGCAGGTATATTATAGGTAGGAGTTTCATAATTTCACTATAATCGGCTAGATAACGATTTAATATTCTATGTCTAGTTATTTGTGCAGCTAATAACTAATATGCTGTATTTAATTCTATTAAGAGGATTTGTGCAATATTGTTTTTTTTTAATGAATCTTTTTAATTCAAGCTATTTTTTGATCGATTATAATATATATTAATAATGTGCAATAGGCAGCAGTTGTCATTAGCCAAGGATCTGCAAAACATAAACTTCAATTTCTAATTGGAGATGAGATACTTCCATTTAACATGACAGTTTATCAGGCAGTTAGACAGTTCGGATGCGTAGCTATTGACCAATCTGAAGGCGAAGCGGAGACTGAACATCCGTTTGGACATGATGCAGTATGGGTGCAGACGCATACAATATATTACAGGTAATTTCTAAACACACATTTTTATTGAGTGAAGTTGGCTTGGAAGGAAGGCACAGAATATGCGATGCATGCAGCTGTTATCATTCATATTGTGATTTAATGGGAGGTACCTGCAGCTATCCTTATAGAATTTTATATTCGCATATATGAATGCGAACTGCACTAAACGATTCGACAAGGATGAAAACATCTTGCAATAGCTATGGGTTTTAAAACATAGTCTTCCAATTATGTTTATCTATATTATTAAAGTTCATGTTGAATTTTCTTGACCGCTTATTCGAATAATTTGAAATAAATTAGTATTGGTTGTACGATATGCGAATCATAATATGATATATTAAAATAAATTTTTGAAGAGGGCCATCATTCTGGCCGAAACGACAAACTAAAAACTGTCTCTCATTGTCAACGGACCGTACAACCAATACTAATTTATTTCAAATTATTCCAATTATGTTATTGAAGATCATGGAAGAATTTCCTTTTAAGGAGAGTGGTGGTATTCCATATCAAGGATAAGACTTATTACACAAAGATTGGTTGCTAAGTACCTCGTATTATTGTTAAGAAGTTATTTTTTTGTAAAGGCTTGTGTTATCCGAGATTCTTAAATGATAGTCACACACATAGGCATACTAATCCACGCACATACAAAGAAACCGCTGATGTTTAAAATAGGCTATAGCCTTAAGACCTAATTATTTTTTTTTTTGACGGAGGGGGAAATGGAGTGTCTGTATTAAGGGATGTTTTCTGAATTCCTCAACCGAGGCCATCGACGGAAGCTCGCGTGAGGCTGCGATACGATGTTTGAAGAGGTTGGATGGATTCGACCAAAATGTTGCATTTTGTCGAATTCCATCCTCCCGTCCTTGCAGCCTCTTTTTTGCATCCGCCAAACGTTGCTTGATGCTGAGTAGGGTGGTTGATATCCGCGAACAACGCAACCTATCCGCCTCAGATAGGCCACATAATCTCTCAGTTGTTGTTGAGAAAAGCGATCGCCAGTTCGGGATGCATTACTGCAAACCGACTATGCATTCGCGCCATGTCGCCTCTCTGTTGCGGACAGCTCTCGTCGTAGCAGCGCATTAGATCTTGCCTGAGGTCCTCCGTCCACTGAAATCGTCCGTGGGCATTCGTGGGTCCTTGTCCCGGGACATCCTTTCGGCTCCTCCACCTCGGGACTGGGCTGCATCCGAAGCAGCTCGATCGTCAAGAGCCCTGCGCGTTGCATTTCTTGTAACCGCAAATACAGGGAGTAGGGTGGTTAGCCCTACTCCCCGTTGTTATGCCTCTCTCGTTTGTCTCTTACCTCGCCATCCACTGGGGTTGGTTACCCAATCTCTGGCAAGGTTGCTAAGAGTCCAGGGCCCACCGGTTTTAATAAGCACACGTGGGGGTGAGAGTAGGCCATTTGCAGCTTTGGCATAGCTGCATTGTGTTACGCATCATTCCCTTTGGGCCCCTGACTTTTTTTTTACGGAGGGGGGAAATGCATTAGGCACCATAGGGGGTTGAAGATGTTGTTTAACCCCCCCGTGTGTCGGACTCCCTCACCTTTGATGTTGAGTCCCTCTACCATAGGGTAAGTGGTTACACGATCTCGTGTGACCTCAGTAGACGAAGACATCCCAGCAGCACTGCCTTCTGCATTCGGCCTTCGATGGCATTTGCATGTTCTCGGCAGGCCGGAATGCTTTCAACGTTTTGGAAGAGAGTTGGTCTCATTCCTCCCAGCACCTCAATTATCAGCACGACCAGCTTGCTTTTGAATCCTCGATACAGCTCGACATGCCTTTGAGGTACGCCCAGGTATGTGTTGGCTTCTTCGACGCTAAAGTTGCCGATGACATTTCCGTTGACGAGCTCCATATCGTTGTTATTGGAGCCTGACCTTCCTCTGTGCAAAGAACGACTGCATACTTGTCCAATCCGAATTCCATGCCGATATCTCTCGAGTATGTAATCCACCGCCTTCATGTAATCCAGCCAGACTATCGACAGGTTACGCTTGTACTGGACTGCGTCCTGACAAACACACCTGTCGATAAGCAAGTTGTCCTTGCAGCCGGATACACCCATTTTGCAGCCTCTTTGTTCTACTATCCGTTGCAATGTTATTATTATTATTATTATTATTCGTCTTTATTGGCCATGAGAGAGGGGTTACAGAATGGCCTCACCAGGACAAAGGGCGAGCCACAGCTAAAGCTGCTTTACAGACTGATCCACTAAATAAAGGGTAATTTAAAGGGTAATTAAAAAAAAAAAAAAAAACCTATAATGCTATTCTTTCGATTAGAACAGCTCGGAAACTAGCTATTATTCACACTTGTCGTGAATCATCGACAGGTCCAATGAAAATGTGGCCAAAATCGGGTTTCACGGTTTTATTCCTACTATATTTGAGGTCGAAAATATTTGAGGTTGAAAGGTTCGGTACTACCAACTCGCCGCGGACTATGAAAAGACGAGGAAGAGGCTCAAGATTGCCATCAAGCCGGCAAAAAGAAAGTGCTGGCAGGACTTTTGTGAGGAGGTGGACCGTGACCCGTGGGGTCGACCGTATAAAACGGTCATGAACAAGATCAAGCCCAGGGGACCCAACGCACCATCGTGTACATCCCTCCTTGACAATGTCGTCGGCCATCTATTCCCAGAACAACGGAAACGGCCGATCGGCACTGGTCTGATGGCAATCGCTGGTGCAGCCGAGCTGCCAGACGTTACCAAAGCCGAACTAAAGATGGCTGCTGGCAAGATTTCCATCCGTCAAATTCAGGCACAATGACGAAAGACTCCAGTAGTCAAGATAAAAACGAAAACAAGAACAAGATCAACGCAATGACTAAAATTTAAATATCGTATTTTATAAACGTTCATCGGGAGAACTAAAGAGCGAATTTATCTTTTCTGTCATATCTATTGCCAGCGATCATTTCCCTCATATAGTAAATCGCGCGTTATTTCGCTTAGGAGAGTAAGTAACAGTTTGGCCGCCTAGCGCACTCGCCGATCACTAATTTATCTACCTATAATTTATGATATTGATATTGAAAAAGAGAATGTAATGGTTCGAATGATCGGTACGAACCGGATAAAAAATAATTCTATAAAGGGAATTCTACCAGTCATGCAAACAGTTGAGTTTCTTGGAGGAACGCTAGGCGGCGCTCCAATCCACAAATGAAGTCGTGACACGTTTTGTTGAAGTTCCGGTTTCAGTAGCTAGTCTCTTAAGATCATCATGCTTTTGTGATATAAGACTTCTCAATCGGTTAGAATGTGGAGTTGGAGTTTGATTTTTGAACTCACATAATCTACTCTTTTTTATTTGCTATCCCCATGTTGAACATGTATTTGTGCAATTTACAATGACCAGTGAGTGTACTGAGGATGTTTTTCAGTTTTATTCCACTAAGATCTAGTAGTTCCTTTTGGTCCTTTGGATTGAAGCCTCTTATCAGTGCTTTTGAGTGCTCAAATCTTGTGGTGATGTTGTTCCACAGGATGGTAGCTGTGTTTTGAGCCCATATATTAAGAGTTTTCTTTATTCTATTTTTTGTTATTCCACAGGTAGGTTCGGGACCGATGAATCGTTTCCTTGCTCTTTCCTTGGCGGGTTTGTCGGCTTTTTCATTTACCTTCAATACCACTATGTCCCTTTACCCAGCACACCTTCACCTCGTTGTTTCAGTTAGTGTGTTCATGGCGCATATACAGTTCCACGTTAGTTTGGATCTTAATTCCATTGACTGGATGGCTTTTATTGCTGCCTGGCTGTCAGACATGATGTAGATAAGTGCAAAGGAGGCACCACTGAGCAGTGCTTCCATAGCCTCGATCGGAGTGGAACCCATCACGCCTGTGATCAATCTGCATGCAAACTTCTGGATACTAAGTTTTTTCGCACCCTTTCTGTTTTGTTTTATTTGCCCACACAGATGATGCGTATGTGATTATGGGTTTTACTCACGCCTGCTATGTCTAAAAAGGTACATAGGGCTATCTCATTATCCTCTAGTGTTTTCTCCAGCCTATTTACTAGGTCCATCAGAGCTGTCTCTGTGGATTTGCCTTTTGATAAGCATGTTGTTTAACACTAATTTCATTCGTTCTTAGGGTTGTTTCCCTAAACTGATGAGTTTATTATTTTTTCCATGGCTTTTAGCAGGAATAAGGTGAGGCCAACAACTCTATTTGTTCTTTTTTTCCTAACGGGACAACTACTATAATATGCTTCGATAATACTTTTATGAAGGGACTTTGAGGCAAACTCAATCTCTTCAACAGATTTAATGGATTTCGGAACGTTACTTATCGTATTTTTCAATTGATCCTTAAACTCGGACCAGTCCGTAGATTTTATATTCCTATGCTTAGTATCTGAATATGTTTTTGAAGTATTTATATCGAATCTTATTTGTTTATGATCTAACGGATACTTCATCGGATACGTGCTATCTTACAATTTTATTTGCAATTATGCTCGTGCTTATCGTTATATCTAGTATTCCCTGTATATTTATGGTGACAAACGTAGGTTTGGCTCCCCCTTTCAGTGCACGGAGATTTCTAGATAAAATATAGTTGTGCAAGTACTCACCTCTGCTGTTGATGTTGGTACTACCCCACACCGTGTGATGTGCGTTTGCATCGGAGCCACTGATTAATTGCAGCTTCCTTCTAGCTGCAAAATTGTAGATTCCTTCCAGCTGTTCTGAAGTATCATTCATGTCTCCGGGTAGGTAGGCTGAGCAAACGATGATGCCTTGCTCTCCTTTCGCTGGTTTTATTATTGCTGCTACCAGGTCGTCTGAGCAGAACTCTGTAACTGGCAATAATGTTGTACCTTTATTAAATATGATATAAGTTCTTGGTTTGGTGCCATAAGTATTGTATAGTACATTACCTGCTCCCCCAAAACCCTGGATGTTGTTGATCCAGGGCTCTTGTATCAACGCCACGTCAAGACGATCTTTGGCAAACCCCCTACATAGCTTGGTCGAAGCGGCTTCCGCGTCATGGAGATTCACCTGTATCACTCTTAACGCGGCGAAGATATTTAGTCCGTACTTGGAGGTGAGGGATCGGGCATTTTGGCTTGTGAAACCATACCCTCGTTCCTCACCTCTCCTCCTTGGATGTTCTAGGAGGCTGCATTGGAAGTGGATTGTTGTTCTTCTTGGGGGGATTCGTCATCTGCTTCCATTCCGTCTGCGGCTGTTCCTTGGCTGTGCTTTTCGACCCTAATCAGTATTCAATCTTCTGCAGGGTTTCACAGGAGGCGTCGTTAAGTTAGAGTTAAGGTTTGTCTCTTGGCCCAGCTCCAGAATCACAGGTTTCGTCCACCCTTTTGATTATGGCCTTTTGCAAGGCACTGAGCTGCTCAGTAGACATGGGAGTCTGAGTGCATACTCCCACCTTGGCCGACCCAAGAACATCCCGAAAAGTAAGCTTAGGATGTTCGCCCACCCTGGGATTCTTCTTTGGTCGGTCTTTGGGGGATTGCTCCTCTGACCTCGTTCGTTTACTTCCTTTATCGGGAGTACTTTTCGCGTCCGTGCTCGACACCGCGCGATTTCGTGCTTCGTTAAATTCGACGCCCTATTTTAATAACTCCTTGAGTCTGCGTCTGGCGCCTCCGCTTAATTTGGGCTTCTTAGAACCCGCCCCGACGGTGCACCTTCTGCAGCCTCAATGACAGAATCCGTGCTTTGGATACCAGCTGGATTTGATTCCGTGCTTGTTGATGCAGATGGAGTTTCATTTTTTTTTTTTAATGTACCGTTTCTTCCATTTGAATCCCACAGGTTAGCAGTGCAGCTTCCCCTGTACCATGCATCCTTAGGCACGACGGCTCCCAGCTATGGATTGGGTGATCGGATCTTGGTCGCAAGTACCCCAGAGTCCATTGCCCCATTTTCCCTCCAGCTCGAAGGTCTGAGATGGGGCGTGATCCTCAAGCCCCATTCCCACTCTCATTCAACGGAAAAACGTTTATAGGGATCGCCATACTCACCAATCATACCGCATTCGTCTCAGGACTGCACGCATATGCTAAGCCCCCTCACCGCATCAAGGTCGTACAATCCAAATCGAGGGGGAGACAGAATGGACTGATACACGTGTTCTTACTCCGTAAATTTCATTCGTAAAATTAAACAAAAATTATTTTTAAAATTATTTTTAATTATTAACCATTTTCAACTTTTTCAACAATAACACAGAAGATACCTCTCCTTTTCCGAAAGATATATCTCTTTGTTGACAACTTGGACAGTGTGAAATAGTATTTTAATGAAGTTTTTAGACCAAATATGCTTATAAATATTGTATTATACCAGTACCCTGTATATATAAATTTTCATGCAAATTTCGAGCATTCAAGTACTCAGCGGGGATAGTAACTATTATCCGATCGGGTTCAACATTCGGGCCCTTTCATTTTATGGGGGACCACAACTTTTCCACACCCCGCAGAATCCGACCACTTAATTTTGTGTTTTTCAAAACACTCTAAGGTATGTATACTTATGAAACACCGTTAACCACGAGGTAGAGGACGAAAACTAGAACGTAAGTCATATTACGAAAAATGTTTTGAAACTAGCGTTTTCAAGTTATTAAGATTTGAAATTAGCTAATTGGAGAATCGCTTGTTGATTATCGCGGATAGATTCGAACCAAGGCATTGTCGGTGAATGCAGACAATAAAATTCAAGAAACGAACATCGTCAATGTGCCGCTGTTTTTTGCTGTTGAACTAGCGGCGAACGAAGGAGGCTGTGAGAAAGCAAAACGAAACTTTTGAAACGGCATTTAAATTTAAAAAAAAAACACGATAAAAACACAAATTAAAGGATGAATTTAAAGGTTAGAATAAGTATATGACTACTGTCATGAATACATAAAATATTGTACGTGGTGATATGAAAACAAAAAACTGATTGTAAACCTTGCACGTCAAGCATCTGAAAATTGATAAGATAACATTATCCCAAAAATGTAACGAAAAGGACAATAAAGTTACTAAGATGAAAATACGAATAAAAATGAAAATCAGATAAAAAATAATGACACTGAATAAAGTATTTTTAACAAATTCAACTACCGTCGAGTACTTAAGGAGAAAATAATAATGGTTAAATTTATATTCATTGCATCATAAGAACTCTTATTTCATAAACAAAAATTAATTATTTTTTACAAATCATCTGTTATAATGTTTTCTAAATGTCTATCCCTAATTGGGGTATGGGATTGAGCGCGGGAAAAAATCAGTACACTTTCGAAATTTGTGGCTCAATTTATGTTCTGCAATGCTCTGCTCATCAAAGCTATTAATTCGATAAATACAAACTTTAATAATAATCGCTCGCGTGCGCGTGTTCATAATTTCTAATCGCGATGCTTATCGAAAAAACACCAAATCGAGACTGCCCACAAACGAAAAGGGACGCTCCTTTCTTATTCGCAAAGCATTCTGGGTAACGAAAATAAGCGCGAAATCCATAACGATACATATCAACTAACTTAGATATTAATAAGCGCTTATAGATGTCGACGCTAGTATTATTTTTGAATACGCCAAATCTTAATGAACTATGCACTCTAACACACGGACGTAAACACTAAAAAAGAAATTCTGAGATTTTTACAAACTTATCTGCCATTTTAGATCAACCACGTTAAAATTTAAGAATCCAATATTTTAAAATAGGAAATAAGTTAAAATGAATAAAAAAGGCAATGAACTGATAATAATCTTTACGATATTTATATATCAAAAATACGATTAAATTGAACATAAGAATCATCTCACTGATGTAAATTTTTACAGACAAATTATACCGTGTTGAGAATATTTAGCTCTTGGATCAAGGCGATGCTTAATTATTTTCCGTAACTGTAAATCTTTTAATGATCAAAATAAGTAACAATTTACGTAATAGGTTGTGCAATGAAACTTATAAGTTGAAAAATTTTAATAAATTATTCAATAATCAGCAAATAATTTTTATAGATTAAAACATGTATAGTATCGGTTGAATGCTCATTTCGTCATTAATCAATTCTAATGTATTGTAATTTATAGGATGGAACTCTTTTTTTTATATTAATGCGTTCAATAAGAGAATTAAATGGAAATAGCGAACTTCTGGAGCTAACAGAAAAAAATAGTGCAGATAACTAAATGGGTAGTTGGTCAGTGGGAATTAAATATTCAGTCATTTTTAAGCTGCATATAGTTAAACTAACAAAATCAATGTCAGATTCACTACATTTTAGTCAGTCGAACTAAATGCAGCGTAAAATAACGAAATATTTAGTATAAATTTATGACGAAATTTAACTATAGTATTGACAATCATTTTGTATGTCACAGTAGACCAATTACACCAGGTCAACGCTTTAAAATCGACAGAGATGCGGGTATACTTTTTCAATGTATTTTTGTGCGTTAAATCCAAACCTGTTCGAAGAATTATTCCATCACCCTCCATTTTCGAGATATCCGCCTTTTGTATTTTTCTAAATTCGTTGCTTTCAACATTTTTTGCATTCCAGCGGAATATTATAGTAGTTAATCGTACGACACAATTACTGATGCTTACGTCGTATGATTAATTATCAGGTTGGAGGGCAAACATTTTGAAAGATAAATGAATTTGGGAAAATGTAAAAAATGGCAAGATATTTCAAAAGCGGAGGGTGATGGAACATTTTTATGAATGGATTTGAATTCAGCGCCCAAAATGCGTTAGAAAAGTATATCCGCGTCTCTGATGAATTCGAAAAGTCAAATGTTGTGCACCTGAGTTATATGAAAATCTGAAAGAATTTTAGAAGCGGTCCCGAATGAATGGGATTAACTTCCCTACAACTACGGTCAATACAAAATTCAAAATGCACATAATGAGCCTCTGGGGTGTGCCGTTCAAAATGATCAAAGTAGCTTTTTTTTGTAATTTTATCAATTTTGTTCATTTATAATTTTGTATGGAGTCAACTAAATAATTGCTAAAGGTGTTCCACTTGGAGCAAAGTCCCTCAATATTTCCTAAAGTTTGTGAACGTACCTTTCAATGTGAAATCCCCAGGGGCTGATACTGTGGATTTTGAATTTTCCATTGTACGTAGTTTGGGTCATTATGTTGATTTTGTACTGTACGTAGTAGAGAGTGAGTTAACTTCATCCAGTCGGTACAGCTTCTCAAATACTTTACATATTGCAAATAATTGATCTACTGAAACATTTTTCAATGTCCGACTCGCAGGGGCTCGTTTCCTGTATTTCGATCTATCCCTGACTATTAGTAAAGAGGGATTTCAACTTCCACGTTTGGGACTACCCATTTTTGTATTACGTAATACAATTGTTGAAAAAAATAACCTATACTAGTCTCCGCCCTAAGTTATACGTCTATCCTAAATTACACATTTGTCTTGTCCAGAGTTATACCAGCCTCTTCCACACCTTCCCCCGCCACATTGTCTCGCTGCGCCACAAGCGCTTTGCGACACTGTCACACAGAAGCACCCATTGCACGGATATAAACAAAGTTACGGAAGAGGTTAAAGTGAGGGGCTATAACTTTGGATAAATTTCCACCATCTTGAAAGAACCGAGCGTATGACTTAGGATGGATTGTACTGTACTGTGATATTTTTCTACGTATTTGTAGATTTATGTTGGTGAAAATTGGTAATAGCTAATGTATTTTACATATTTAACTTGGCGTTAACAACTTAATTTTTTTTTCCTACTGCTTTTGTTGCCGCAAAGTTATTGTTAAAACAATAGTTAAAAAAATAAATAATTAAAGCGGTTTAACACCGGGCTTTAGACCTACCAATAAAAAAAAATTAGGAAGTATTTTGAAATCTGGATAACCTCTTCCCCAAGCATGCAGGAAACTTAAAGGAAGGTATATCCTAGAGACTTCAACGTTTCGTATCTATTTTGATCCCACTTCAGGAGGTAATGATTAACGAGAAGAAATCGTTTTCGTAATTCAGTTGTTATATATTTTGATCATTAAGAAGTTTATAGTTGCGCAATATCATTAAACAGCATATTGATCCAAGTAATAAAAAATCAACTACCAAAATGCCTCTTTTATTAGATAGGTAAAGTTGGAAGGCGCAAGTCGTCAAAATGCAATGTTTTTTTACGACATAATTTAAGGCTCTTTTGAGGCTAATTTTATTCTCTAATTCCGATTATAAGGCTCCTTATTTAAACAAATAAACCCATGGGCCTGCCAACTTTACCGTACAGCTGGAAGAACCACACCGGAAAAGTGCCAAAACCGTTTTTTTTTTTTGTAAAATCTGGGACGATAGGAATTTAAGGTTCATTTAAAGCTCAATGTATCCGCTGAAACCGAAGTGATATTACCTAATAAATTCCATGGGTACCTGGTTTCCCGCAGGTCAATTTTAATATTTATTAAAACTAAGAAGTTGGAAACATTTAAGGCCAATGTAAGGACCATACATGATCCAATAAACAAGTTGCCAGATTGACCCTTTCCGTAGAAAGAAGGGCAGCTGCTTTAGAGCCAGTAGCGCATCAGCGCCAACAGTAAAGTACGGTTAAAAATGGTCTAGTGCAAAGGTGCTGAGTGAACTGGAAAAAAATACCAGAACGATTGACATCAATTTCATATTTTGCAACACTTTTCAGTGCGTTTAATATACATACTTCGTTCCGAATATAAAAATGACAGATAAAAAATGGTGGATGAAATTGAAATATTTGTTTACAAAAAATTAGACCTATATTCTGTGTCTCCTCTAACGTACAAATACCGCCGAAATTTGCCTGATGCAAGGTAGACTATCTAGTAGGTAGAGAGAGAGAGAGAGAGAGAGAGAGAGAGAGAGAGAGAGAGAGAGAGAGAGAGAGAGAGAGAGAGAGAGAGAGAGAGAGAGAGAGAGAGAGAGAGAGAGAGAGAGACAGGCAGAGAGAGAGGGGAGGGGGGGGGAAAGACAATATATACTTTTTAACACTGTATAATACTTCGAAGTAGATGCAGAATAATGAATACATCTTTTGTTGTAAACACATTTTGCAAGTTCCCGCACCATTTGTGACCCGCCATTTTTCATATTCGGAATGAAATATGTAACACCCTGGAAAATTTAAAATTGATATCAATCAGTCTCGTACTCAGTGCCAGTACATTCAGCAACCACTCCGTTTAAAATTAAAGTTATGTAGGCGCCCCGGAAATTAAAGTGTGTTTCGCCTACCATTGGATCGTTTTCTTTTCAAATTAGATGCATTTCTTTGTGTAAAAAAGGCTGAATTTTCTTTATTTTAGTAGAAAGCATCAGTAATTTTTTCGATCTGGAATAATTCACACGCATTTTAGAATCAAATATGCGAAAATTAGAGATCGTACGATTAACTATCACAGTCCGTTGGAATGCAAAAAATGTTTAAAGCAACGAATTTTCAAAAATACAAATAGCAAATATCTCGAAAATAGAGAGTGATGGAATAATTCTACGAACAGGTTTGGATTCAGCGCCCAAAAATACATTAGAAAAGTATACCCGCATCTGTGATGATTTTTCACCGTTGACCTGGTGTAATTGGTCTACTGTGACATACAAAATGATTGTCAATACAATAGTTAAATTTCGTCATAAATTTATACTAAATATTTGGTTATTTTACGGTGCATTTAGTTCAACTGACTAAAATGTAGTGAATCTGACATTGATTTTGTCAGTTTAACTGTATGCAGCTTAAAAATGACTGAATATTTAATTCCCACTGACCAACTACCCATTTAGTTATCTGCACTATTTTTTTCTGTTAGCTCCAAACGTTCGTTACTTCCACTTAATTCTCTTATTGAACGCACTAACATAAGAAAAGAGGTCCGTCCCATAAATTATCATACACTAGACGAAATGACGAAATGAACATTCAATCGATACTATACATGTTTTATTCGACACAAATTATTTTCTGATTATTAAGTAATTTGTTAAAAATACTTTAACTTATAAGGTTCATTGCGTAGCCTGTTACTTATTTTGATCATTAAAAGATTTAGGTTGCGCAATATCATTAAGCATCACCTTGATCCAAGTAATCATAATTCAGAAATCTTTTTAGGCTACTAATGCTACGTTGATGTCACTCAATTCTCAAATGATGACATTTTTGGATAGAATGAATTTTATGGAGACTCAAATTCAAACAGTTCTAACGTTAAATAATAAAGTCTCCTCCCTCGATAAGAGAATTGAGAAACTCGAAACTGCGGCAAATACAATCAGTACGGATATCGACAATTGTGTAAATGATGTTTTGGATAGAGCAACACGTTCTGTAACCTGATGATTTATGGAATTCCAGAGTCATCATATCCGGAGTGTCAATGTTCAGATAGTACTCGCGTCACGGAGTCTTTAGCTCCTATAGAAAATTTTGATTTATCGTCAGTTACAATTCGTCGTATACGGTAGACATCAAGTAAGGTCCCGCGCCCGATAGTAGCCAATCTGCATTCCCGTGCAGAAGTACTAAGTGTCGTACAAAATAGGTGTCTCCTTCCTCATGGAATATCATTCCCAACAGACAAGACTAAATGACCGAAAGATCGCCTTAGATCGAATAGTAATATAATCGCTGATCTTTTTTCGGAATATTTTTCGTCTGTTTATAAGTCCCCAACTAATTGCATCCCCTGTTTAATGAATGGTGGGTGTTGGTATCGTTCGGCTCTCACCGGTACGTCGTCGATTGTATGAATCATGTGCGAAAACTGCGTTGTTGCGCTTAATGGCTCACTCGGTAGGTGAAACCTTTCCACGTGCTTCGTAACGAGATACCGTACATACTCCTGTTCTTCATATAGAAGCGCGTGTAAGTCTAGGAACACTTGTTCCGCCCGACTCTCGTTTGTCCGAGCGGTGTTGCAACTATCATATATACGTGTCCTGTATTATTTTCGACCAGCGCGTCGCCCATGTACACTGCCGGACCTACGTCGATTTAGGGTAAAATTCCATACTTTATGTCATTGTTAATTTTTATACGTACTCCTTTTCGAGTACGGGAGGTAACTCTACGCAACGCGAATCCACAAACGGTAGTTCTTTATCTTGTATTCGAAAGATTCAATTTTCGTAATCTATTGTTTATATGCGTAGAAATTCATCGCTTAGTATTCCATTTTCTGCGATCAAAAAGTCGTCTAGCACAATTTGTACTACGATTATCAACCCCCAGAAATTAATTCTCGGCACATCCGTAAGTGCGAATCACGCCTTTTCCAATCTGGCTAACATCGTAACGAATGTTTTCATCGGGGTATTATACTACTAATTATGAACATGCTATTCAATTTTCATTAATTTTTATCAATTAGTTGCTGAGAAATTGTCATTTAAAATTCAATTGTTGATAACTTTTGAAAAAAGTAATATTTTTTAAAAATATTTGGGGATATTTCTTATAACATATGGATCTTCAGAAATCGTCAATAAAAAATAAGAAATTCGACGGCTCGATTTTTGGTGGCCACTTCAGAAAGTTTGACTCATTGTATTTTTGCCCGATCTTTCGTAAAATTTTTCGATAACCTCGGGATCACAAACTTTAGCCAAATCTGGAAACTTGTACTGCTTTGGGCAAAATAGTGAGTTTTCAATCTACGGTTGTTACACTGTTTATTTTGCATTGGATTTTGAGCGATTCTTGGTTGCCAAGAAGTCCGAATATTTATGATGTTGCAAATGTAGATAAATGATTTGAAAATTAGTTTAGAATTCGTTTTTCCTGTTCGAGGAACAACTTTGTAACCACTGGTCTTTTATTTTCAATTAAAATTGCAAGTACATTTATTCATTAAAAAAACCTTGTGCCCGCATATCATCAAAACATGCCGCATAACCTACATTTACTACGTAATAATATATCATTCGTAGTCTACGTGAACTTGTTGAAATTGTTCATTTTTTGTACATAGTTTTGATGTTACTTTGACGTTCCATTCTAGTTCTGCAGCCAAAGTGTTCTTTCCTTAGCCGATGTAATTTATTTTCTAATGTTTTTAGGTACCGCACATTCATAATTTTCATATTTTACACTGGATTCCCAATGATTTTTGCAACGCAAGTGCTATTTTGTGAATTTACTTTTAACTATATTTCCAACACCAGCTACAGGTCGAAAATAAAATCGCATATCTCGCTGATGTGAATTTTCTTTGATTTCATTCACGCCGTTGGTCGATAATGACACTGTTAGTTTTTCTTCCCAACAATGAAGAATCATCCCGTGCCCCTATTCATCGGCTTCAAAGTTGAATATTTTGAAAACTGCAGTTGTCTTGACATTTTTTAACCCTTCCATCCCACACTTCCTATTTCAATCACCTGTCCCCCACTGGGTCCGGTAGACCCATGCGATAAAAACGTGGATTCTCGCTACGCATTTAATTATATCGATTTAAAAAAATTCATGGACATTCTAAGATGTATCAGAAAGTATATGTAAGGCATAAAACAATTTTAAAAAAAATTAACATTGTTTAAAAAAATAGAGAGTGTGTGAAAGTGGAAAAAATTACTTTTTTCACTTAAAAAAGCATGACTTTTTTGTTTTTCAATTTTTTTAGGTAAAATTTTAACTGCATACTCTTGAAATATGCCCGAATAAAGAAAAAAATTGTACAATACCATCCATCGCAAAAAAGGTATTTATTTTGAACATTGAAGTTGGCAGATTTACAAAAAACGTGCGTATAGAAAATAAACGAATAAGGCAGAGGTCTAATTAAATTTTAGCTATATTAATAAATGAATTACAATTTTAATTGCTTATTTACACATACTTTTTAATAATGTGAAGTGGAAAGATACGTTTACTCTTGCTGCAATACGCAATCGACGCACAAGTAGCACCTGTGTTCATCGCACATTATACGCGCGCATTGAACACAGCGAATTTTTGACATCCGATCGGACCGGATTGGGCAAAGTTGACACCGTTTTTTTACCATATTATTTATTTCTACACTTAATACTTTTTTGTACCTCCTGACGCCGAAAAACGAAGAAAACAAAATACACTTCTTTTTTGCAAAATTACGTCCGTCCCCTTTACGGGTCCGCTGGACCCAGTGAATTTCCCGACGCATTTCGGGCCACCTCCAGACGCGTTCTTAGCGTTAAACGGGTATGATTTTCGTTGGATTTTATAGTACAGGTGTCGAATGAACGACAATTGGTGGCACAAGTCCCGATTTCAGTATTAAGGCAGTCAAATCGAAGCACAACTGAGCCGTGGGTCCACTGGACCCACAGTGGGATGGAAGGGTTGAACAGAAAAATATTGTTGGATTTAACTAAATAATTGAATATACGGGTAGGTTGCCAATGGAGGATCTGTGTTGCTATATGTTGCGTGTGAAATAATGGAGTACATACACGAGAATGAAAATAAAATATTATCTCATGTAAACAATGTATACTGATAGGTTAAACAAATAGTATCTATGAAATGGCGACAGCGCACTTAATGTTAAGTTATAAATCCTCTTATCTGCAATAAATCGAAGCACAGGCCAAAAAGTTAACGGTACTGTCGATACATTAGATTCTACACTAAACCGGTACCAAGGTGATGGAAAAAAGCATTGATTTATATGATGAACGATAAGGACGATATAAAAAATACAAGTCTGTGTTGGTATAGTAATATTAGCGACATAATGATTTAGGAATTATAGTAGGTTTTGATCTTAGGACCCGTTCAAGATTTGTCCGCCCGGTATAAATAATTATATAAATTTTTAAATACACACACCGTTTTAAGTACTAATCAATAAGCAATTCCGATTTCTGATTGCGAAATACTTTATTATGTTTTCTAGACCCGTTCCAGAAGAAGAATTGGTCTCTTCCTCAAAACCAGGTCCCAGTTTTCAAAGTGGTACTAGTCGTAAAGGTAAAGGAAAGAGCACAAAAATTACTTCAAAAAGAAAAGACGATAGCTTGTGGCTTGATGGTGTTATCCCTCGAGTGAAATGTCCACTGGCGCCTTTTATGATTCCCGTGTTGCCTTCAACAGTGACGGTGATAGATGCTTCATTGGATGGTTTGTGTTTGCTTCGAATGTTACATCAGCTGAATCGGCATTGGCAAATTCTCTTTCCATATTATAAAAAAATTAATATATTACCTTCACAAGATTTTATAAACAACAAAATTGCTGCAAAGGCTTCTAGACAACTCCAAGATCCATTGGTTATCATGACTGGTAACCTTCCTTCATGGTTACAACAAATTGCAAGTGTCTGGTAAGTAAGAATTATATTGTGTTACAAAAATTAAGATATTATATTTTTCAGATTACACCGGTATTCAAAATTTGTGATTATTGCAATTCAAGTGATATTTACTCACTTGAAGAGCGTCTTTTTGAGATACGTGTATATGTAGTAATTATAAAACAAATATTTGCTTCTAGTAATGGGCATGATAACATACGTACAGAAATTGCCACTTTTCCCCACATTATCGTATTAAATACAATAGTATACACAATTTTAATAACGCATTTTCTCGTTTGTTCAATTAACGATGAAAAATGAATATACCACGTACTTTGGAAAGAGAAGGGAACATAAACGACAGGACACTTTTAATGTAAATGGCAATTTGTATAAAGTAAATATTTAAGAAGGTAGTGTAATGGTGGAATAACATTATTTTCAATTTCAAGGCTAGGGTATTTTATAACGTATTCTGTATCTATAACATAACCTATACTCGGTATAAGTATAATGGTCGTATAATACGTCAGTAATCGACGAAACAAATTAAATCGAGAAATGGCATTTTCCGCTAGAAGATAATCATTTACACGAAATGTTACAACAGTTCAGGCTAAAGCAACACGGCCCAAAGACACTGTTAGTCAATCGATCGTGCCAGCAGCAGATTGAAGAATATTCGCCAGACGATTTTATTCAAGTTGAAGAAACGACAACGGACTATCCAATCCCGGAATGACAAGGTAAACACGTTCCGAGAGAAACGACTATTCACGATAAGGGAAGAAATATTTGAAATCTACATAGAAATACAAATTTTTATGGCTATGGCCAGTGGCTGAAAATTGCAACTGTGTACAGTGAGAAATTGGGCGAGATAGTAATTCACCTCGCCTTAGAGCCGGCTGACCAACACATGAATGCACGGTCTCAGCCAGGATTACCAAATGCGGAGGGTTTCATTCCTCACGCTCCTCGTAGTTTCCTGCTGTCCGAGCGTTTCCTTCAGTTGGTAGACGATTTTCCACTTCTGCGCTTGGAGATAAATGGGGATAACCCTCGCAACCACAGGTGCCGACGATGCCTTTATGGGAAGTACCCCTCCTTTCCACCGAGGCGAGTCGTTTCCTATACTTCGTAGAGCATGATAGACTCCGCTACATACATACGCAGATGTCACTTACTGGGGCTTGGTCCTTTTACGTTCGCCATGCTCCTACAAAGCGACATAGCCTCTCTAGGGATCTGTTCCCTGAAGGTTAGTTTATAACCTAGAATCACCACCAGGTACTGAATGGATGGTTTTATTAGGACCATCGCGTCTCCCACCTTCATCATGCGGATCGGGTCGACTCGCTTTTTTGTGAGGAGCACGAACTCGCCTTCGCCGCTACGTTGAGCCCACGTTCCTCTAGCCTGGCACAGTCACTCATTACCTCAGCGAGCTTTATCTGAGTCATCTCAGTGACTCTTGTGATGACAACGATTAGAACATTATCTGTATAACCGAGCGGGGAGAATAATAATAATAATAAGAATAATAATTGAAATTATTTTTGTTACCCCCCCCCCCCCTCCTTTGCTTTGCTTTTTATTTCAGTAGCTCCATTTATCCGTTAATTTCCCTCTGGATATCGATAAGTCAAAATATATGCATATACATACTTTTTTTACAGTGTTTTCCTTGACTATATATTACATTTAATTAAGTCTATTTAAGTATTATTTTATTGATTTTGGAAACTGTAGTCGAATGTAGTTTTAGTGTTGTCCCAGTCTCTCGTACAGGCTTCTGTGGCACTCTTTGACGTCGTAACATGACGCATACTGATGTGCGCCGCAGTAGGTATTCCTCTCTTTCAGAGCAAGGGAGTCATATTCCTTGTTGTCTGTAGCCGACACTCTACGCACTCGTGTCGGCATCGTCATCATTCGGAAATTAAGAACCGCCGACTAAGAGGTCCGACACTCCACACTCTTTTATCGTTATTTCGGCCTCTCCTGTTATCGTATGAACTTAGTTTTACCGTGTTTTCTTTTCGGTAATGGCTCGTGTTCATAGATTCTCGTCACTCTGCCTATTAGTCTCTCTCTGACACCTCTCTACTTATCAACGTACTCCTATGTAATTACTCCTAACCGTTCTCCTCCTTTTTTCCATACTTCCATGCTCCACTTCTCTGGAAAACCATTTCCTTCCTATTTCTTTTTAACAATATTTCCCAACTTTCCCAACCTTTCTAGTTTCTCTCCACCCTGTTTCCATGCCTCGTTTCTAATCCCATTTAAACCTGTGGCCTTTCTCTTTTTAACCCATTTATTTCATTTACTATCTCTTTTTGATTTATTCTTTCTCGTTCTTTTCTAATTACTACCTCTCTCATCGTCTCTTCTACAGCCTGTTCCGTATTCCAGAATAATAGGTTGGTGGTCAGATTCCGTCCTACACCCCATCTCTATCCTACTTAGCTTCTCCCATGCTTCCCAGTTTGCTATTCCCAAGTGTATTACTGTCTTCACTCCTGCTTTTTCATACGTCCACCCCACTTTTTCGTCACTCCCTTCCCCCGTTCCTGATCATCCACCTCGTTTATTTTAATACTTTTATGGGCACCTTAGCCCGCCTATATACATCTTCTTACCTTTAGACCTTCACTTTATTCCATCCCCTTTCTCTTACTCTCCCTGTTCTTCCCAGCCACCCTCTCTTTCAGTTCTCGCATTAAAGTCCTCCACTATCATTCAATTTTCCTCTTCCCCTCCTCTTTAATTACCACCGTTAAACTCTCTAAACCTTCGTTATCCCATTCCTTATTGTACACTTTAACAAATCTCCATCTCTCCCTATGTATTTCCAAGCCTCTTTCACTATATTCTGTCCTTCTCTACATACCTTATTTACCCTTCTCTATACTCTTTTCTCACTCCTATAATTATCCTTTCCTTCGTTCTTTCTTTTCTGTACTCTTTGGTATTCAGCTGACATTTCCAATTCCATCCATCTGGCATTTTGTTCCTTAATTTTTCCCATTCGCCCTCTTCCACTCGCTTTTCCATTAGCCCGAGCACACGCAAGCTCTTTATATATTCCCAAAAATCTTCAACTTTCCCTTTCAATCCTGCTACGTTCCATAATATACCTCTTGCCGTTTTCAATTCGCCGTCCCTTACTTTGCTCTTCTCTTTGTTACCCCTTCCCTCTTTTCTCCGATCCTCCCTACGCATTCTTTAAACCTATACATACTCTATTGCATTCACACACACTCTTCCGAACCCTACTTTTACAGATTTTCCTTTGTAGCTCATACTTTTCGCAGAAACTTTAATGGCTCTCTGTTTTTCACATTCCTCTCTCGATGGCTCATCTACATACATATTCGTACCACGCAATCTATTTTTCTGTTCCATTATCATACTTTTTTTATCCATACCATATAATTTCATAATAATTAAACTTTCATTTTTCCTCCTTTTTATTCTCAACGTGTCTCTTATCTGTACTTTTTTATTTGGTTCTCCCATTTTCTCGAACGCTTTCTTCACCGCTTCATTTACTTTAGCACCCTCTATTTCTGTTACGTACGGAAATGAGCACATATTACTTTATAAGTTTGCGGTACTGGGTGTGGGTTTTCCGCAGTTTTCTCCACACCATTGCGCATCCGAATGGGGGTACTCCTCTAAGGAAGTAGGCTGCTGACGCAAGAAGGATGCTGTATCGTGTGCGTTATTAGAAAACAGGTCCTAAATCTTTGTCCGAATAGCTGACAGGAAATGGAGAAATAAGTTGACTTTTTTTTTTGAAAACTCCTAGCACTCTTTATTCCAACGTTTACTATAAAACTATCCGCGATACAAAATGTTGCCATGCTTAACGAAGCTATCTTTCGCGAGAGTATTGCACTTATGATGCTCACGTTCGAGATGCTAAATCGGAAAACTAAATACACATTCTGAACTCAAATTGCCAAACTAAACCCGCACCAAAATCATGAGAGCTCGTTCGTTTCGTTACAGGTGACCACGTTTTTCGTTGCCGTACTAGTCAGAAGTAGTTCCGCGCCATTCTCAATCTATTAAATAAAGACGCATTCTTTAGTTTCGCCGTATGTTTTATTGGGTGTTCGATCTCTCCCATTTGGAAGAACTTCTATACCCCTCATTATAACATTAAATCGTCTTTCTCTCCTTTCTTGCTTGTTTCTTTACTTCACTGTGTCTTCCACTTTCTTCTTCATCTTTTGCAGATCTTCCTCTATTTTCTGCCTCTCTTTTCTTTCCTTTGATCTTACTTTTTTACCTCTATCTGCACCTCCCTTTTCACTTCTCTGCGAGTATCTTCCTTCATCTTCTTAAATAATCACTCCATCGTTTTTTTAATTAATTCCATTGAGAAGACTTCTTTTCATTCATCCATTTTGACCACTTTCGTTCTTGTACTCGTGTGTCTCCCTTTGTCTTCTTCCTCGTCTCTGTCAGAATCGCTGTTTTTCCTTCGCTTCGACTACACTACTACACCCGCTTGTGACGCTATCATCCCTTCTTTCTCGTCTTCTTTTCTGCACGGAGAACAATTTCCCAACGTGTCTCTCAGATCGTATGTCACTACGGGACATCTTGACTATTAATCGCAGCATCTCTGGCTTAATAGCGTAGCGCTAGGAAGGTCTGGACGCCGCAGTTACAGGCATTATCACAGCGTGGCGCATTGAGCGTCTAAACAGCATGCAGTGATAATGCCTGTAACTGCGGCGTCCAGAGTTTCCTAGCGCTCCGCTAGGTCTTTGTCACAATGAAGCGCCAGGTTGTCCTCAGAACTTTGCAATGAATATGCTTAAGATGTACCGTCGTGAGATACGATCTGAGCGCTACATTGGGAAATTGTTCTCCGTCTGCGCCTCCTCGCTCTTTCCTTTGATTCGTTGTTCTCGCTCACGTCTCTCCCCTCTTCACCGAGTCTTCGACTGGACTAATTGCACTCTCTGCCTGCTCGATATCTGCTTCGTCTACTTTCTCTCTCCTCGACCTCTCACTCATCCCCCACTATTACCATACTAATCCGTCGCACGCGATGTCGATGCCTTATTAGCCAAGCTCTCCCACCGTTTTTCCGTGTACCTTTCATCACATATCTTTTCTTGCACTGCGTACTTTATTTTCGGCCTCGTGCTCCGTACCATCAATTCGTCGTCAAAAAAAAATCCACCTTCACGGTAAACGCACAGAAAAGGCTTACCTCAGATCCTCGATCACCCCTCGTACCATCCACTTCTCCACATCACACTGTAATTGTCTCGCTGAGATTGCTAGCAGTCGGGATTCCTACGTGCAGTTGAAGTTAGGTTCTCTTCGATCGCTGGCGTCTGATATATTCAGAACTATGATATACTGCTACTGGATAGAGATCCAGCTCAAGTCTGAGCCGGTCAGCAGGAGTGCTTCTATGTGGTTAAAGAGTTTTTTGAATAACCAAAATTGTTTCGACTCTAGCTTGTTCCTATCCAGGTATAAACCGTCCAAAACATTCACCATGCATCTCTTTTGGCGAAGACGTTAAGGCTAAAGACACCACGGTGACATAATTCGTATTCGTGATTACATTCTCACTCGATTCGCGACTTAACCCCGAAGAAACCCAACTCCCAGGTAACTCTGGCACAACTAAGGCTACTTGCGCACGTCTTCCACGTGGGATCCTCGATAAACAAATAACGCCGGACCACAAAAAAAACTTATTTCATGGGCAAGAAATGCAACTAGGTCGTCCTTATAGATTTAGGGCCGCTGAATCCGAATTCGGGCTCAGAATTGGTCGTATATGTCTGATTTGTTTTACATTTGAGGTTTAAAGTGCGAAAAATTGTAGTGTTAGAAAAAATTGAATACTGACATAAATTCTTCGAGTTGTTATAGTTTTTACGAATATTTCAAAAGAATGTATGATTTTTTCATATAGTGAATTAGAAAAATTAGTATAGTGTGTTAGAAAAACTTCAGCATAATCTCGAATAATATGCCACACACACATATTTCTCAACAAGAAAGCGAGAGAAAGATAAAGAAAGCGAGAGAATGATAAAGAAAGAAAGACACATACATATTGCACACCCACAAATTTAAATTCTATTATATGGGGAATCTCGTCTGTTGACAGAGAACAAAAGTAAAGGAGGTAAAAGAATGACATAATTCAAAAAGGTTTGTAATTTTATAAAAATTACGTAACTTTAAATATATATTTATTTAAATATTAAAATATATTAAAAAATATATATGAGGGAAGTGCGCCGGTTATGGGCACGGACCGATTGTGGGCACCTCCTCGTAAATTGGGACAAGAAGCATACGGCACCGAACTACGTATTCTAAAACTTGTATGTTGACATTATGTAGCTTTTGTGTTAATACTGTAAGAATATATATATATACCGGGTGAGTCACGTAAAAGTGCGGATAGGGAAACCCATGTTAAATCTACGCGCGCCCTGATTGGCCGCGTCCAATGTAACGCCACTTGTTATTGGCTGCGAAAGTTGCCATCAGTCCAAGGGAATTATGAAGATATGTGAAGTTAATAGTAAAATAAAGGGTAAGATTTTGTTTGTTTTTAAAATTGTGCTGCCCAAAAATAATGTAATGAAAATAAAAAAAGTATAATTTCTTTTATTTTATTAGTGAAATATAACTCCGGTACAACATAACCCCCTTCGTAAGGGAATGTCAACATCAACAATCGAACTCTAGGAGACAGATGCAGCTGATCAGGTTAATTGTCAATACGGAATTTATTGATAATTTGTTGATAAACTTCTTCATTCACGACGCAAGGGGAGTTCTACAGAAATAACTCAGATAAGTTTCTTTTTTTAATCACATTGTTTTTTCCATTAAATGCAGAATCTGGTACTTTGTGTAATTTTATTTTTATTTCAGACGCAGAAATTATCGAGAGCTCCCTATGAAGCACAAAATTTATTCCCCATGATCTGAATTAACCTGTAAGTATTTTTTTAAAAACAAACCTTCGCCTTATGCAATAGTAGTAAGTGACTAAACCGTTTTTACAGGTTCTGGGTTTCAGAAATGATTTTTTTCACACTTTCTTTTCAATAAACATTCGTCATTATTATGGCTATTGGATGCATGTGTTTCGAATGTTTCTGCAGCTCAGAAATATGAAGAATAAAGAATTACGTTTTGAATCCTATGACAGGTTATGGAATCTGTCATTTGGCACATGTCTCGGATCACTAGCTTTACGTAGAATTAAAATTGTAAATCATTATTTTTATTATTTTCCAGTCACAGAATCATTCCACGCTCATTTATCCGGCAGCCACAATAATGACGAATATTTTTTCAGAAAGAAATTGCGAGGTAATTCACTTTTTAAACCTAGAACTTGGAGCAAAGATTTTCTCACCTTTTCCCTCGCCTGACAACGCACTCGAGGACCTTTGTGGAAAAGCCAATGTAAGTGGTCAAACTTCATTTGCTTATTTTACAATTTTTATTTAATTTAATTTAACTGAGTAAGTGCTCAAAATGCAAGCCGCCACCAGCTGTACAGTAGCCTAAGCGGTTGTAAAATTCGTTGACAGATTTCATCAACATTTCGATGGTGATATTTTAAATGATTTTAATAATTTCATTCCTTGATTCATCAGCGCTGTTAACGAATGATCAATTGTACAATTCGTTTTTTATGTATCCCCAGAAAAAGAAATCCAGCGGATTAAGGTCAGGATACCGAGCAGGCCATCTTACTGGACCGAAGCGACCCAATCAACGTCCACGAAAATTCTCGTTCAAATGGTTCGTGACAGGTCTGACACCATGAGCTGGAGCTCCGTCTTGTTGGAACCAGATCACCCGTTCTCCCTAAAATTTGTTGGACACAATTAAATGTTTATTTTAACATTCGTAATTTTTAAAAATTACACTCATAACATTGTAACTGCGAATCACTGTATAAACTCACAACGAATTCTCGGTCCAACCTTTTTCTTGACATGTATCGAAATTTGCAGTTTTTTTTTTATTTGGTACTCAACCGTTATACACAAATTGTATTTATATTTAAAATTATATCATATATTTGTGTAATCACGTATCTAATAAATTTCCATTCAATAAATAACTTTTTGCGATTATTATGATTGTTCTTATTACTATTATTACTATAAATGTTATTCAGTAAATTTATTAACTTACCACTTCCTCGATGTTCTTCAATGTTGGAGTAACTATTTCCTCAAGCATCTAAAGGTATAATTCACCATTTAAATTATCTTCAATGAAGATTGGTCCAATTATTTGATCAGCCGTGAATCCTGCCCATACTTGCACTTTTATTTTGTATTGGGTATGGATTTCTAACAACTCACGAGGGTTTTCCTAGGCCCAATACCTGTAATTTTGTCTGTTTGGTGACGATATTAAAAAGAAAATACACTCGTTACTGAAACAGATACGTGATTACACAAATACATGATATAATTTTAAATATAAATACAATTTGTGTATAACGGTTGAGTACCAAATATAAAACAAAAACTGCAAATTTCGATACATGTCAACAAAAAGGTTCGACCGAGAATTCGTTGTAAGTTTATAAAGTGATTCGCAGTTACAATGTTATGCGTGTAATTTTTAAAAATTACAAATGTTAAAATAAACATTTAATTGTGTCCAACAAATTTTAGGGAGAACGGGTGATCTGGTTCCAACAAGACGGAGCTCCAGCTCATGGTGTCAGACCTGTCACGAACCATTTGAACGAGAATTTTCGTGGACGTTGGTTGGGTCGCTTCGGTCCAGTAAGATGGCCTGCTCGGTCTCCTGACCTTAATCCGCTCGATTTCTTTTTCTGGGGATACATAAAAAACGACTTGTACAATCGACCATTCGTTAACAGCGCTGAAGCGCTGTAAAATAAGCAAATGAAGTTTGTCCACTTACATTGTCTTTTCCATAAAGGTCCTCGAGTACGTTGTCAGGCGAGGGAAAAAGTGAGAAGATTTTTGCTCCAAGTTCTAGGTTTAAAAAGTGAATTACCTCGCAATTTCTTTCTGAAAAAATATTCGTCATTATTGTGGCTGCCAGATAAATGAGCGTGGAATGATTCTGTGACTGGAAAATAATAAAAATAATGATTTACCATTTTAATTCTACGTAAAGCTAGTGATCCGAGACATGTGCCAAATGACAGATTCCATAACCTGTCACGGGATTCAAAACGTAAATCTTTATTCTTCATATTTCTGAGCTGCAGAAACATTCGAAACACATGCATCCAATAGCCATAATAATGACGAATGTTTATTGAAAAGAAAGTGTGAAAAAATTCATTTCTGAAACCCAGAACCTGTAAAAACGGTTTAGTCACTTACTACAATTGCATAAGGCGAAGGTTTGGTCTTAAAAAATACTTACAGGTTAATTCACATCATGGGGAATAAATTTTGTGCTTCATAGGGAGCTGTCGATAATTTCTGCATCTGAAATAAAAATAAAATTACACAAAGTACCAGGTTCTGGATTTAATGGAAAAAACAATGTGATTAAAAAAAAGAAACTTATCTGAGTTATTTCTGTAGAACTCCCCTTGCGTCGTGGATGAAGTAGTTTATCAACAAATTATCAATATATTCCGTGTTGACAATTAACCTGATCAGCTGCATCTGTCTCCTAGAGTTCGATTTTTGATGTTGACATTTCCTTACGAAGGGGGTTATGTTGTACCGGAGTTCTCTTTCATTTTTCACTGAAAATCAGTGAATATTCACTGTTTCTCAGAGACCCCGCAGGGGACTTGTGGAAGAGAGCGCAGCGGGTAACTCCGTCCTCAAGGAAGAGGGAGGGGTCGAAGTGCCCGAACTCGAAGAGGAGCAATGCTTTTGAAAGATCCGCTTCTCTTATCAAGTTTTGAGAATTGATGACCTAACGGACCCGATCGTTCGGTTGGTCTGTTACCGTCGAATGCCCGATCGTAAAACGACTCGAGATACCCACCGTACTGGAAGACTGGGGTGCGGTGTCAAGCCCCTACCAGGTGGGTTCCACACGGGGGAGCGTTTCGGCGTGACGTGTCCACCTGGTAGTCATCCGCATGGTAGTCATAGGGTTGGATTGTGGCGGACGTGGCAACGCTAAGAAAGTTCCTCTGAACCAACAGAAGCATCAAGGCAGGCAGCTTGTTGCTAATAATTTGGGAGCTGTATTGTTGTAGATTTTTCAACGTGCACAACCACCGGTGCTGGCACTTCACTCAAATTTGACCCCATTCCCCGCGGCCGGGGGGGGGGGGGTGTTTTGAACCCAACGGGAGGTAAGACACCTTAAATAAAACTTATTCAGTGTTTCTCAGTGAGTTTCACTGTTTTGAATGGAGTGAGTAGGTACAATTTAAATTAAGTATTTTATAACCCCCATTTGGAATTTCGCAATTTTGATTATAGACATCATAGATTGGATCGTAGACCTCTTTATAAACCCCAGAAACCACAGAGTAACAAGTTTAAGCGTTTATGGACCTCTTATCTAAATTATTCGCCATATTGGATCCACCATTTGAAATTTTGCATTGTTGGTCATAGGTTCATCTTAAGCAACCCAAAAAAAACCCGAGTAACGACTTTTACGCGATTACGATCACTAGTATAAATTAGCATTTGCCATATTGGAGCGGCCATTTTGAATTTTACATTTTTTCATCATGGATTCGAATTCAACAACAACAAAAAACGAATAATCAATTTCCGCCCGACTTTTATTTTTTATGTATTCTTTATCTCGTATCATTGCAATAGTTTGTTTAGTGCTAATATCTTGTAAACAAAGGCCCATTAGTAGCTAAAAGAAATTACGTGTCTCATGGATTTCAATATAGAATCACATATTTCAGCCCCATCGATATCGGCGATGTTCACTTAACGACCTCTTTAGTACAAAAGAGTTAATACAATTTTGTTGTAGCAATTCGACAGTTGTTCATAACAAAAACTCCATGGTGATACATTATTTGAATTTCGAAAATCTGACACCAGTTTCGGATTTAGCGAACTCTAGAACGGTAATATCTCAATTTTTGTTGCACTCCAAACATTTTTGCGAAGTTTGGTCCGCCATATTAGATCCACCATTTGGAATTTCGCAAATCTCACTTTAGATTCGGATTCAGCGACATCAAAACCTGTAGTATACCAACTTCTCTTATAATCCAATCATTTTTGAGAAAACAATAATAAATTTCGTTACAACTCGACATGCCAATCATGCGCCATGTTGAATTTTAAAAAAATACCAATAAAACCTTAAAGTACAACAAGAAATTCCACCCGATACAGAATTTGGAACAAGACTGAGCTGTTTAACTGAATGTAAATAGCGAATGATCAAAATAAAAATTGAAAATTAACACGTTTTTCCAGGAAAACACCGCTATATTGAAAATCTAAGAGAGATAAAGCAAAAATAACGACGAATTTGAAAAGAGCACGAAAAAATACTTCAGGAAATATAATTTAATTAAGATTCATCTGCGAATTGGATCTGTAGTCGCATGTTGAAAAACGGGTGGAATTTATGCCATTTTGGGACTTTAATAGACGAGCCATCAACCTCAGAATACTGCTCTGCATGTCACACTGCCGCTCATTCTACTTGCATACTAGTGGAATTTCGAAGTGAATCGGGTGAATTTTGTTGTTGAGAAGACCATGCACGCAAAAACTAATCTCATAGGAAGACACCCGGAATCTTCCACGTCATCTAATTGTTGAAAAGTAGACGAAGACAATAGAACGAACGTTGCACCGTCTCAACTTGATCTGCTATTAAAAAAATTTGAGGCATTTGAAACTAAAATATCAACGTTTGAAACGGTAATTGCAGGCATTGCTGATTTGCGTAAACAATCTGATTCAATATCTACTAAAGGGTATAGCCGGGTAAGTGTGCAAAAATTGCCCCAGCACGAATCCAGCCCATTTAGTAATTTTAATTGCTAACCATGTGAATATAAAATCCTGTAAATATTAGCCCTCAATTCGTCTTATTTTGGTAATTATGGAGGGGGAAAGAAAAATCGAAAAACGCGTTTTTCTCGAAAACCACTGGACCGATTTTAATAAGCTTGAAATATGTTATAAATATCAATAAGAGAAACTGAAAAATAAATTTCAAAAATTTTCATAACACATTCGAAAAAATTGGTTTTGAAACTTTCAAAACCTTTTTTCTTAGTTGTGTTCATAAGCGACACCCGCCATTTTTTTATTACTTACTCCCTGAAGTGTAAATTTTGAGGAAAAAATTTTGGCCGATTTTTTTTTTGTGCGTGATAGTGAAAAAAATAAAAACCGTAAATAAGCACAATATGGCGTCTAAATTAAACAGAACCGGTCAAATTCGTTCGAATTTTGTTATTCGATGCATTTTTAGATTCTTGATTGTATATCTGAAGTAGAATTTCAAATCTGAAAATGTCCTATCCAACATGGCGAAAAATGGTGCTAAAAATCATTTGGGTCAACTTAAAACTTTTTACTTATGATTTTTTGAAGTTTTCTTATTACGAATTTGAGATATACCTACTACGTTTAAAAATATCTATAAATTATTCGTCTGCAGTTAGCCTATAAAAAGTATAGTTTCCGGAGTTTACCACGTGGAGGTTGCAGTACCTTTTCAAACTCCTTTTTTTGTCATTTGTAATCGTAGTAGGTATATCTCAAATTCGTAATAAGAAAACTTCAACAAATCGTAAGTAAAAAGTTTTAAGTTGACCCGAATGATTTTTCGCAACATTTTTCGCCATGTTGGATAAGACATTTTCAATTTTTGAAATTCTACTTCAGATACAATCAAATAAGTTTGAATAAGCGCGTGTTTTGTGTATTTTTTTGTATATATTCACGTTTTATCTTAATTTCGGGCGCCCAATACCTTGTCGGTATTTCTTTTGCATTTGTTTCGTTCCGTCACTTCCTAAATCTGCATCGACATTCTCATGCTCGCCCGTGAGGTATCCGGTGAACAAACCCGTAAACAACCAATTATAATCATCCAAGTTTTATTTATGACAGAAATAAGTTATTTACGTTAATACATGAAAATCACAAACACGGGTTCGTTCGCCCCTTACAACCCAAGATACACCTAATATATGTCTACCACTATTCGACGCCATATGATAAACACAGATCAGTATTCGCGCGCACGCACGTATAAGGACCTTCTTATGCTCTAACCGCTTGCGAGAAAGTTTGAGTATGTTGCAATGCATGTGTTCCATGTGTTAAATACGGTACTTATGCGCCACTCCTCGGTGGGAGCTCGAAACTAATTGAAATATCGATCGACACTTTGATAGTTCAGAGTTCCAGTAAAATCGAGCAAACTCTTAACCGGGAAATAGCTACGCGCCTGAGCTTTTTCTCCGTGGTGGTAAATCGCAGATTTAATAATTTTTATCTCGATTATAATTTATGTACGTTCTTACTTTCAAGTTCAGAATAGGGAATTTAGCAAAGGCATATTCATATTCAATCAGAACCTAATTTTCATTTAAAAAATACTGGACTTTTAAGGCAGAACACATATTCATATTTATTAAATTATGTACTAAAATTTAACCTATTCGTTAAAAACCTTCAGAGCAATTTTATAAGTCGAAATTTCTTTATTTTACCTTCAGAATATACCTCAAGTAATTGTCTACTATGATGAAATGTGTTAAGACATTACTTGGTTAAATTAACCCATCAAATGGACCTGAAATACATTTTGACTTAAAAGACACATTTTAGGTTATAATTTTTTTTTCTACTAAAATAGCTGCTTGAGATAGGACTTAATTTTAAATTGACAGACTTTAGGACAAAATTTTGTTGAACATAAAATTCTTACAATTAATCAACGAATGTGCTCACATTTTTTCAGAAATTGTGCCACGTTCATTTTAAAAAATTGGCTTGGGAAACACTTCTCTACGTGGAATCGGATGCTTATACCACCGATTTTTTATTAAAATTTTTGATCTAAATTTTTTTGCAGTAATGAATAACTTTTTAAGCATTGACTTTAGACGAATTCTTTGGCCATATGAATTTTTATGTGAGATATAGTGTATCGATATTTTTTGTTGTTGTAGTTGTAGTATAAAGAAATGGAAGAAAATTTAAGGATACGGGAAAAAACTTAGGGATACGGCGCCTAAGGGATCTGTGAAAATGAGTATATTTCGATTGGTATGATTAAATATATTATTAATCACTTTGTTTTTCGCAATACATTTTGTTGCATCGTCATTGACATATTCTTATGCATATTCTGCGGTACAATTTCGAATTTACTAATGCATACACTGCCTACAGAGAAAGAATTTTCGGGTTTGCATCCGTCGGCGCAATAGGCGTATGCGCCTTTATCGGATATTATTTAATTTATTATTTAATTGTCATCTGTGCCTTTCTTTAGCAGTACGTTTTCTATATGGCAGTCTGTTCTACTTATGTGAACCGCATATTCGTAATTGAGTGCCTGCATGCAAAAAGAGTTCAGGCGCCCCAACCGCAGAATGAGCCAGTAGTGAAGGTCAACAAAAAACCAAATTCTAAAAATTGATTTTAAAAAATAGAATCTTATAGAGAATGTAATGATGAACAATGTTCCCATGGGACATTTTTTGACACCATGTATGGTTTTTAAGAAAAAAATAAAATCTGCAAATATTCGTATTCCCGTGAACAGTATATGTTGTATGCCCTTATTCTTCGTAGTTGTAGAACCAACGATGAGAAGCGTTCTCCTGTGTGATGTTCGACCTATTAAACAGAATTTGTCAAAAAGTCTTGATCGATGTGGATACCAGAACTGTATCGTACTCCACTCTTTCAATGATTATTTCGAAATATTTGCCCTTGATATTTTCGCGACCTTAATACTTTATTTCCCAGGTTTAATTTTGTTTCGGCGGCTATTAGACCGTACAAATTCCATGACATCTTCCCCAGACTGTGCGGTAATGTCACGGCATCTTATTTATTTACGATATCAATAATGGTCTTTGACCGGCGAGTTCGGATGAAATTAAAAATAAAATCAAATAATGCTTCATGATACAAAATGTAATGGCATTTTTACATTATAATGATTTCACGCAATATTGCAGTAATCTCCAAAATATATTGAAGATTTCGACTAGCAACGTGTTTAATTACTTATGTGTTTACGCGATTATCTGTTGAATAGTACAGGTGATGATATGTACAGTGTTTAATGGTCTACCTGTTGAAATATCGTATTGGGTTGAATTTTCGATGTTATAAGTCCACCCAATGTTTTGGCCAAATCAAATAATTTACTTTTTTTACAATCTGAACGTGTGATTCTTCGAGAATCACGTTTGCGATCCACTTCTTACCTGACACTTGGCACAAACTGACTACTTTCACCTTAGGTATCCACATTTTGGGCTTCCTGTTTCAAAATTTGTTGTCAACCGCTTTTTAGGAAATTTCACATTTATGATTTGGTTTGAACGTCCTCTTTACATCTATTTGTCTCTGTGATTACAGCTTCGTTTCGCTCAATTGTCGAGCAAGCGTGTTACTCAATGTATTTTTATTTTATTAAATTATTCTGAGTTCGACTTAATTTACTGATCACATCCTGGGTTAATCGGTTGATATAATTAGTCAAACATTGATTCATTTTTATCTGGTCTTCTAATTCTGTAGTATTGTTTTCCTTTATAATGTAATCTCAATAAATTAGAAAAACGTTGCGCCAACAATGACCGAGTGCTTGTGCCAGGTAATATGTCTTTTTTATCTGTCTTCATTCTCTATCTAACTTTGGCCTCATCAGGTGATTACTATATCTACACTGACACTTTTTTGCAGAAGTACAACAGCAACTACTATTTTAAGATTGTTGCAGAGAATAAAGCCAGTCTAGTGAACACGAATGAGGTCGGTTTCCATCTCTTCTTTATATCAACAAAAATAACGAAAATTATCAGTAGCTGGGGGCGGGGGTTTTCTCGCGTTCTTTCTTGCGTTTTCTGTTAGTTTTATCACGTCGCTCATAACAGCTATTCTTTTGCAACTCGATTGAGCCACTACCTGGATGGCCACCTCGGAGACCATTTAGTATGAACATGTCACCCACTGGGCTGCTCTTCTTTACGCCGAAGCCCGCTTTTCCTATATTCGTTGACGTTCATTGCACTAACCCAAACTTCCTCACTATATAGGAGGATTGAGTGCGATGCTTCCAGCATTATTGTTCTATTGTATAATATTTGATTCTGCTATACTCGTTGTCTGCCAGGAATTTTGTTTTCCATTACAATTATCGTATTACTTTCATTACATAAATAAGAATATTAATTTTGTGCATCCCTTTGTTTTATTAATGAATGAATGCGTGCGTATTTTCAGAACCAATATACTTTCATGAATCATAAGAGAATTTACGATATGTAATTTCCATTTATATTATTTTTATGCAGCCCGTTCCTGTTTCCCTTTGAAACAAGACAATTGTTATTATATGCTACATCTTTTGATCGGGATAGAGCATTACAACGACTATTGGACACAGCTCCAGAAATAAGTGGATCAGATAGCCAAGAGAGAGTTACGCCACGATTAGAAAGACGAAAACGAACGATTTCTAGGCACGATATTCTTAAACAAGCAGAGCAAGTGATGCAAGATTTGGCATCAAGTAAAGCGATGTTAGAAGTGCAATATATTAATGAGGTATGCTTGCGCATGTTATGAATGTCGTGCTTTTGAAATTAGAAATTCATGCTAATTATGTGTTTCAGGTAGGAACTGGCCTCGGTCCTACATTAGAATTTTATGCTTTGGTATCTTGTGAACTACAGCGTGCTGATTTGGAATTGTGGCATAGCAGTTCAAATCCAACACAACAAGGGTATGTACAAACTGTACATGGTTTGTTTCCTGCACCTATACCCTGGAATACAAAAGTTTCTCATCTTGCCAAACTTAAATCAAAATTTAAATTCATTGGAAAATTCATGGCAAAAGCAATTTATGATTCGAGAATGGTAAGTCATAACAAAATTGCATTGAATTAAATGTACAGAATGTGATATGTATTTTAGAACTAGTTTTTATATGGCCAATTATTATTCAGATGGTTATTATGAAGATCATAGGCTATTTCGATGTTAGATTCAGTGTTCTCAGATATAGATACAATCTGGGGCTTACGCAATACGGTACGGTGCTGACTGGGCGGCCGAATCCCCGCAACTTTGCTGGAATGCGAATAAATACCGGCACGCCACGCGGCTAATGAGCTGTGGTAGAGAATCAATTCTTACACAAACGAATTTAAAAAATTCGAATTTTCAGTACATTCATTAGAAAACGCTCTGTTTTAAATAATAATATAAAGTATATATTACGATTATTAATAATATTTTGTTTATAAGCGCGGAAATATCAAACATGTTTTTCTGTTAAAATTGATCCACAAATATTTTTAAAAGTATTGAAGATATAAAATATTAGCATTAAGTAAACAATATATAAACAACTAATCTTTTTGTGATACAACATTAACTTTAATCAATACTGTCGATTACAACATTAAGATTGAATGAATAATATAAATTATTCTCTTTATCCTACTGTTCAGTGAATGCCTTTGAAATTGTGGTTCGCATTAACTTAATAGTATCGCATTTTTATTCTCATTTTTTTCAATGTCAACAGTTTTGAATAAACCACGAACACCTGGTCTTTGATAACTACCATACCTGCTATACTCATAAACAGAAATAACAGAAAATGAACATAGCTAATTTTGTACAGAATATAGCATGCGAAACACTGGCAGGCCCATAATACAAAATGCATTATCATAATTAAGTGACTTTTTATAGGTAATTATTTTAAAACAGATTGATTGTCATAACAAAATTAATACATTTTATGCAAAATTTCACATTGTCCAAAGATAATATTGATCTAAAAAGCTCTCTAATCAAATAGAACAATATGAAATCGTTTTCTTGATCATAAACGTTTATCAACAAATTTTTTAGAATTTATTATTTTTCAATATTTTCCACTATTCTAGCTCTATCAACAGTAATATGACTATAGTCCAAGTTCGACAACAGCGGGCGTGTGATAGAGACGTACTTTAGACCGCGCTGGTTGTGGTGTCGTTATTTTGCAAACTTCGTTTGTGTTTATGCAGTTTAAGCTTCAGCACAAAGCTCGCTTTGAAGAGACATTTGTGAAAAGGAACAACAAACATTAGCAAAAAAAGTTAAAAAGCAAGCAATACGAACTGTTATAACTGTGAAGCATCACGTTCTCTGTGCTGTTCTACTTGTGTTATTACGACACTCAAAATCCCACCGTATCATCGAACGTATTGTATTGCTATATATGTTGTGGCTTTTTTTTTATCAAAAGGAAAAATAATATAATTTTCCACTTAATCGAGTGCGTTGTACATAGTCCCGTGCTTAATAGACGCCGTGTTTACGCTTGGCAGTTTACACGATCGTTGTTGTCGCAAACACGTGATAGGCTTGACAAACTCGCACGATAGATTGAATCACTTACATGCAGGACTAAAAAATATAATAATAGAATGGAGTAAACATCAACGGATTTTCAAATAAAGTAGATAATGCTCTAGAAAGAATCATGGCCCTAGAATGTAAACACGAGCAATCTAATAGAAGCACCAACGTAATTACATTTAATATTCCTTATGATGTTGAACAGAATAAGAATGTGCTCTTATGAATCTTTTTAAACAGATTAGACCGGTAATCCCTGACATTGCCATTGACGATTTCCACAGAGTCGGGAATTCATCAACTGTAGACTTGTAATAACAAACCTCATAGCAATTCAATGGGTAAAATTAGTATTTCCAAAACTCTGCGACTTCCGAAACGCGGGAATCTTTGTACCAAACTAGCTCTCAGAAAAGGAGAGAAAAGAACGACACTTGCTGGTGTAAACTCGACGCAATGAAACTCGGGCGGGTTTGAATGCTACCTTAAGTCGTACTAAAATATTGGTAAACGAGAAGCATATGTCATTAGGCGAAGCTAACCATCTGTTAGAACCAGAACCGTGGCGTTAACAATCTAAAACACCGCGAGGCCGAACAGCCAAGATCATAACGTAAACCCATCTATAAACTTAGACAATTTTTCAAAACCAATCACCAAAACAACTGGGATAACCTCTAGGTCTTGTGGGATAAAAACATTGAATCTCCTGAAATGCGCAGACGCTACCTTCTACAGTTGTGACTACTGAGTGTCAGTGCAGATTCCGCTTTTGGGATATGCATGGATTCAGTAACTTTAACGATCCTTCGAGGAATATAACATATCTGGATATTATTTGTATAGTGGAAACTTGGCTGCCGTAGCCGACCATACATAATACGAGAGACCATGGAGCTTTTTCCAAATCTTCCAGTTAACATTAAAGGCGATTTTAATTGCCAAATCGTCAATTTTAATCAGCTAGGCCCTGAAATGTCGATGTAACGTGGATCGGATTCTAACAAATGAAATTCGGCTTATGCGCCAGCAATGAAAAATCTTATAGTTTCCCCCTCTCAGCCGATTCGCGTGCATTCCCGAGGAGAAACATATCTCAATCACGATGAAATTTGACAGATTTTTAATCGTAATTGAATAGGTTATTTGTTATCATCAGACGAACGAAGCAGAATTCCCTCATTGAAAAAAATCAGAGAACTCCACCTCTGGCGTTTCATCGCAATGTACACCTACTGAAATCATCAGCAAGGCTTGTTGGTGCAGATCTGCCATGTATATCAACTATTATTCTTTATGACGGAGTCTTTTATACAGAATAGGCTGAATTTCGCTAAATGGGAAAATCCAACACTCGTACTCAAGACATCCGTTAATGATCTACCAAGTGTGAAGAACAAAGAATCACTCACTCGACAAGGTAGACAGGGACATTATCGTCTGATGATAAACAGATGTTACCGATTAAAATTTCGCTTCAACATTTTTCTGCGGATAGACGCACGCTAGATCCACTCATTACCACGTTCGTACACACGATGGTTGAGGTTATGGAATCGAATGCGTTTATGTTATTAAATTGCACATCGAATGATGATATGCCTGCACATTTCACGTATTCTTGCGTCCGGGGCAGAAACATTGTGGAGTTGATATGGTGTTCACTAACAGGCTTGTCTCTGGTTAATGATTTTATTGTTTCAGACCTTGTTACCTTTTCAGATCACTTTCCTGTAGTCGTAAAGCTACGGGTTTCATCTCCTATTCATAGAACCAAACTCATAAAATATAAATTCCACTGTGAAACCTTAAAATCCGCGGGCTTTTCTAGAAACAAAAATCCAAATTTCTGTAACGGTTTCCGCTCCTCTGTGAACCGTGGACAGTGGAAGATGGCGTGTTCCACGTCCTTGTCCACGCCAGGGCACACCGGGTACTCCGCGTTTTCGTAAACGCAGATTCGATGGAGGTAGCTGCTGTGCCCAGTAAGTAACTGGGTCAGATGGAATGTGACAAATCCGTGGTCTCTGCATGTCCACTTCGCCACATTCGGGGTCCAGCGCCCTTTAGCTGCTGAGTCCCATCGCAAGTAGTCTTGGACCATTAGGCCTTGGCTTCCCGAGACATTTGCCAATTCTTGGCCTATACTCCTAACTTCACGGTACTTTTCAGCCCTCTCAGCTGCCATTAGATCTATGGGAGGGAACCCCTGAAATCACTGAGAAAGGCAATGTCGGACACGGTACGATACGCTCGAGCCACTGTTAGCGCTACTGTCCTGCAGGCCCGTCGGCAAGTGGCTCCATTGCTTTTCTTGCTTACAATGGCGTTCGCCCAGACGGGGGCTCCGTAAAGAATTACAGAGCTCACCACTGAAGCAAGGAGGGATCGACGGTTTTGTTTTGATCCCCCCATATTGGGCATGATATACCCCAGCACGCGAGCCACTTTTAGCGCTTTTGTGCCTGCTTACTGCAGATGGTCTTTGAACGACAATCGCGCGTCGAGCATAACACAAGGTATTTAATGGTGTCCTTCGTTCAGATCCCCTTATCCTCTATCGTGAAGGTAACGTACATTCTCTTCTTAGTACGAGAGATGAGTACCGCCTCTGTTTTCTCAGCCGCCAAGCAGAGTCCGTGGGTTTTCAACCAGCTAGCTACCACCTCAATAGCGTCATCTCCAAGGTATTGGACTTCCTCTATGGTTTTTGTAACGACGATAAGTGCAACGTGATCGGCAAAGGCTACCATAGTCACCCCTTCTGGATGTGATTGTTTGAGCAATCTGTCATACATGACGTTCCAGAGCAAGGGACCTAGGACCGAACCCTGCGTCACGATACTAGCGATGACAGTTCCGAGGAAGATTTGTAAATATTGTATAAACTTTGAAATGTATCGTAAGTGTTATGTGCAATTTAAAAGACTTGTAATACAATATAAATGACCCAAAAACATTTCAAGCTAATAAAAACGTTTATTATTCTTTTTTCGACCAGGAAGGGATGGTATTTAAGGGTTGAAACTTTGAAATGCATCGAAAGTACAACGTGTACTATGAAAAGACTTCTTATATACTATACATTCACCAAAAGAATATTTCAAGCTACAACAAACGTATATTTTTCTTTTTTCGACCACGAAGGGGTAGTTTTTAAGGGTTGAAACTTTGAAAAGCATCGTAAGTGTAATGTGTAGTGTCAAAAGACTCATTATACGCTGTAAATGCACCAAAAGAACATTTCAAGCTATAAAAACGGTATATTTTTCATTTTTCGACCACGTAGGGGTGGTTTTTAAGGGTTGAAATTAAGTAAACTATCATGACTTCCATAAAAAACCTAAAAGATACATTATTCAGCATATCTGAACGTGAATTGAACCTTAGAAATCTTTAAATCTGCGATATTTTATTTTTTGTTCATAAAGGGTAGTTTTCACCCCTTAAAATCAAAAAGCACATATCGAGCTTATATAACTTTTGAAGTAGGGGGTTTGATGAGCTTATCCCCAAATTTTCAAGAAAATAGGTGCCATCCGAAAAAATTGGGAGGTTTTATCCTATTTTTGCGCCCATTGACTGGACTAATAAACATCTCAGGATCTAAGGTAGAAGGTGCCCATATCTCTTTTTCCCCTCCTCTGCTGTTCCGCGCTGGTCTTTTGGTTAGTTGGAGTTGAAACACCACAGCATGATGGTCGCTGCCCGTGTATCGGTCGCTAACTTTCCATTCGTGACCCTCCCTCATCAATTTATGGTCCATGAAGGTAAGATCAACCACGGATGCCTTATCGCCTTTTGTATAGGTTGGCTTGGCTCCGACGTTAGCGATCTCGAGCTCCAGCGTGTCAAAGGCCTCGAGTAGGGCGCGTCCGCGTTGGTTAGTCTTCGAGCTGCCCCACTATATTGACCAAGCGTTAAAATCTCCCCCGACTACTACTGGTAGTCGGAAGGTCTTAGCACTTCCAGCAATGTCGTCCAGGGACCCTAGGAATTCCTCGTGTGCGTGTGCGTGTGCGTGTGCGTGTGCGTGTGTGTGTGTGTGTGTGTGTGTGTGTGTGTGTGTGTGTGTGTGTGTGTGTGTGTGTGTGTGTGTGTGTGCGTGTGTGTGTTTGTTTTTTTCCGAAGCTCAACCAGCCAACCCGGCCAGCCAGTGCCAGCAGGAGGGCAGGGCTTGCACCTATTAAAGCCACCTCTGCTTATACTGCGATTTTGCGTCCCCCTGCCCCCGCCAAGCGGCAGCCGCCGTAAGACATTGCTTTGAGGTGGGCAGTCTATACTTCAGAAGGCTCTGCGCCGATGTTGTTGCCGCGCCGTCGGCTGTGGCTTCTTAAGCTCGGCCGATGTCGTCGCCTCTTCTTTCTTCTTCTCTTCCGATGGAATTTAGGTAGTTGATAATGAACTTGGCGATGGTAACTAACGCGTCCCATCCCATCCTGTGAGGCCAGCAGACATTCCCCAATACCCTGAGGCGTAAGAGGTCCACCTCCCGACTGTCGGAACTGTTCCTGTTCCGCTGCGAATGTCGGGCAGTGAAACAGGTCATGGCCCACGTTTTCGTCGACTCCAGCGCAGACCAGACACTCCACGCTTTAATAAATGCGGAAACAATATAAATAGCAGCGGAAACCGCCGTACCCGGTTAGCATCTGGGTCAGATGGAAGGTGACGTGTCCGTGTCGTCTGCCCGTTAACTTTGCTACATCTGGGATGACGCATTGGGTCCGTCGCCCCGAGTCTGCTGTATCCCATCTTTGTTGCCACAGGTCTACGATCCTGCTGGACCATTTCTTGCGGTTATCCTCCCCTGTCCTGCGATTTATCGAAAAACACGAATTTTAGATTTCGGATTCGGCGGGGTGTGAAAAAGTTGTATATCCCTACCAAACAAAAGCACAAAAAATTTCAGCCCAATCGGTTGATATTTACTATCCCCACATCGAGCTCAATGTTTTGAAGTTTACGTAGGATATATTAACTTTTAGGTGTGTGCGAGCCTACGATTTTAAGCTAAATGTTATTCATGACATCGACATAAGAAAGGTCACTAGTAACTCAGGAATACATGAATCCAATCCAAAAAATGTAATAAGCGAGGTGGAAAACTGTTAAAAAAAATGTTTAAATAAACCATTTTAACGTATTTTGAAAAACAGTCAAATTCAATAGTTACGTGCTTCAGTAAGGTAAATATTGAATCGAAAGTTTAAACGGATAGCGGTTTAGAATAAAGAAGAACAGATCATTCCTCTTCCATATCTTTCTGCTCGACTTAGCCCCCCCCCCCTTTCGACCTTGGGCACAAAACATAACGAAAGCGGCGAATACTGACGGAATTACAAAACACGCAACCCAAAAGGTGTATATGCGAGTATGCTTCCAAAGCAGTTGTGAAAGTTGCCACTAGGTGTCGTCCCGGCTCTCGTCCCTTTTGTCGTTCTCATTATAGAAATTACTTTCCGTTTGATACATATGGAGTCGGCTTGATTCCTTATAGCATAACTGATTGTGATAATTTTTCAGTAAAATGGCCTATACACGAAGTTTCTGAGTGCCCAGTACTGGGTGCTCCTCGTAATAAGGATGTTCTTCTCACTTGCTTTCAACATAGGAGTGCTGGCGTGCATTCTGAACAATTCTCGCCTAAAACTCCTTTCCTTGATACTGCTAAGGTAGTCGCTGAACATGTGTTAGATTTCTATCGATATGCTTCAATCCCTGCTTCTTCGTTTAAAACTGTTACCGAAAGCATTGTGTCTCTTCGTAAAAAATACGAATCAATACTTAAATACAATCAAAATAAGTCCAGGCAGGGCTCTCATGGTCTAAACGTTGCAGTTAATCAATTTTTGGAAAAATGCAATAATTTATTTCATGTTGCGTCCTGTAAATGTCAATTCATCGTTGTCTCATGACTTGTTTGAATCAGACTCGTATTCTGTTTGCGACGAAACTCATGGCAGCACTGATGATTTTAAAGCAAGGCCTGTTACTTCCGGGAAACAAATACGAGCATCTCTGTTGAACACTGCATTAATTAGTGGTAGGTATGGACTATCCAACAGACAAACTGCTGCGATTTCATCTGCTGTTCTTAAAGATCTTGGTATCATCACAAAGGATGATACGTCATCTGAAATTGACAAGTCAAAGATCCATAGGTCCAGATCTAATGTAAGACGTTCACATGTTGCATCCAATGACGTCCGTGAGTATGCGAGGCCTTTATTTTGATGGTCGTAAAGACAACACTGCTATTCAAGTTAAGGAAGGAGCAAAATTTTATAGGCGTGTACAAATGTAAGAGCACATTTCTCTTGTCCAGGAGCCAGGTTCAATGTACGTTAGCCATGCCACTTCAACATGTGGTACTGCTGCAAATATAGCTAAATGCATTTTGAATTGTATTGAACAGTATGATGATACGGACTTTCTTGTCGCAGTTGGTTGTGATGGAACAAATGTAAATACAGGTCATAAGGGTGGCATCATTCGTTTGATCGAGGAGAAGCGGAATAGACCATTGCAATGGATAATGTGTCTTCTCCATTTAAATGAATTACCCTTCAGACATCTGATGCAACATCTTGATGATGCCACAACAGGACCAAACACATTTTCTGGACAAATAGACAAACATTTGGTCAGCTGTGAAAATACCCGCATCTGCAAATTTAAAAAAATTGACATTAATTTTCCGGAAGTTAACATCAAAAGCCTGAGTAAAGATCAACGGTACTTGTATGAAATTTCCAAAGCTATTCAGCTCGGAGATTGTAATACAGATCTTGCCAGACAAGTTCTTGGTCCTCTATCACACTTTAGGTGGCTGATCGCGACAAATAGAATCCTTCGTCTGTATGTCGGTACTCCAGTACCATCTGCAAGTTTGAAGGCATTGGTGATGTTTCTGTTGAAGTCCCGCCGGGCTTACTATCAAAAGTAGGCATTTTGTGATTGATGGTAGCAAACTGTTACTTGAAGTAATTCAAAATTCAAGGTAATTGTCACAGAAACAACGAGATATTGTCGACAATATCATTTTAAATAATGCATATGTTACTCACATAGGAAATGTAGCCCACTCGACGCTCTCAGATGAAAGTGATGCTATCAGAAAATTTGCTGTTCAAAAAATTCTTCACCGAAGACATCAAAATATGGAAATGAAAACATCAGGTTCACAGTCAAAGCCTCGTGTTTTTCGTGTTCCATCTGTGAATTTCAAAGCTACACGTACTTTTCATTTGATTTCTTGGCCATCTTCGATTTCTGTTGAGCCACCAATTTTGTGGAGAATTTCAGATGAGGACATAAAATGTTGTGCTACAGACAAGATCCACATTTATTCTATGATTGGTAACTTTCCTTGTCACTCGCAAGCAGTAGAACGCACTGTTAAGCTGGTCACCGAAGCTGCAACACACGTTTGGGGTTTTGAGGCACGTGATGGCTATACAAGAGCCATTCTGCGTTCCAGGCAAGTTATGCCTTCTTTCGAGACTAAGAAAGACTTTGTAGGTCTTTCAGATAGTGAGGACTAAATAAAAAGTGCCGATTTATGGTTGGTTGGTTGGGATGGGTAAGGGTGGAATCCTAAGTGCAACTACCTTCTCGTGGTGGATTCTGAGCTGTTTTTCCTTGGCATTTGGGACGCGGGCCAAGGGTTGCACAGTAATGATATTGTAGGTGGGGATGAAGGGAACGAGAAAGAGAAGGAGAGGGTGACCGAGAGGACTAGCATCCTGAAACCCACGATAGTCACTTTTTGAACCTCCAATCGAACACCAACCTCAGTAAAGCATATACGGTTACCGAATTAAGCTGTTTTGTAATATACACTAAAATAGCGTAATTTGAGATTTTCATAACAATGTTTCACCTCGCTCATTACAGTTTGTGCAGTGGATTCATATATTTTTTAGTTTCTGCGGCTTTATTCAAGACACTGATATGAATTTTATTTAGTTTAAAATCGTAAACTCGCAGGATACGCACACACCTAAAAGTTAATATATCCTTCCTAAATTTCAAAAATTTCGATGCGGGGATAGTAAATATCAACTGATCGGGCTGAAATTTTTTGTGCTCTCAATTGGTAGGGATATACAACTTTTCCACACCTGGTCGAATCCGAATTCTAAAATTCGTGTTTTTCGATCCTCTGTAATCTGGAGTACCTTAGCCATTGTTGGTCAGAGCTCCAGCCTCCTGCGTTGCCTGATGTTTCGCCACGCAATCCTGGATGTTGTGGTCCTCTTTACCACACCGGAAGCACTGCGCCGAGCGATCGACCGCATTCTTACAATTCCTCGCCAGGTGCCCACTCTCGTGACACCTGTAACAGTGCGGGGATACTTCACGCTGTCGGACCCGGCAGTTAACCCAGCCAATTGTCAGCTTCCCCTTTTGCAGCAGCACGTTCCTCACTGCGATAGGAAGCAACACATTGGCTGCCTGGGTTCCGCTATACGATCCCCTGAGCTTGATGTTCTCAGGGGTCACTGCTCTCGGCGGGGCCACCTCATTGATGGCCTGCGCCACCTCCTCCATAGTTGAAATAGCCTCGTCCATTTCCTTGATGGAGATGTCTTCCTTATGGGACAGTGTCTGTACGACAGCTGCCTCTTGGAGAATGGACGTGGCCGCTGTTTGGAGGTCTGTGGTGCACACACCAGGCTTCGCAAGCTCTAGGAGCAATTCGCCTGCTTTTGTGCGCCTGACGGCGGTCACCCTCTCTCCCAGGGTTCCCAGTTCTGGCGTTGCTCTAATTTTTTTGAGTATGTCGACATAGGAAATCTCTTCTGATGCCTTCATCTTAATGGCATCAGGGCAAAGTGGTCGAATGCCGATTTAGGTCCCGGCTTCCCCCTGTGTCGCATGCCGACATTCTCCACATCCTGCGGTTTTTTCGCTGCTGACGCTGTTGCTACTGCCACAGCTTTTTTCTTGCGCCCTTCCTCACTACTGTAACTCAGTCCAGGTTTTCTGACTGGGCTTGACGCTGTCCTGAGAGGATCTGCTGCTCCTCTTCTATTCCCCTCTTGCCTTCTTAGTCGCTGGCATCTTCTTCGCCGAGGGCTCGCGGCTCTTGGGGAACTTTGGGGCCTTACGGAACAGGGGCGAGGTTTGACTCGTCCCGTCCTTATAGATGGTCAACGCCTGCAAGACCCCAGAGCTTTGCCGAGCCTTGGCATACTGGCTAAAGACCCGACGAGCGCCTTTTTTGGATATGAGTTTGTTCAGTGGCTCAGTTACTCGTCATGCGTTTGGTAAGAAATGCCGATACCACGATTTGAGTCCGGTGAAGCGTTGCAACTCTTTGATGTTCTTCGAGGCCAGTGTCTTACTGATTGCCGATATTTTAGGTCAATCAGTTTGATATCGTATGTTAGGAGAGGAGTAGGGCTTGTTACACTGGCATACTGCTCCCTCGCTTCTTTTAGCAACCTCTTAATTGACCTTATTCGTTACTCATCAGGTCGAGGAAACTATCAACCGTGACGTGATGAACTGAATTGGCTCTCTCACATACATCAATCACGTCCTGTCAAGAATGGATAGAACATGACAGCAATGCGATGCCTGATACCATTCTTTCAATTACCCCAAGCGAATTGAAACAAGTTAAAGGTAGTACCACATCGATGGAAATTTGTCTGAAATTGAAGGGGATATACAGGTTCGAGACCCCGGCTCGAAAAGCGACGCTTTCGAAACGTTTGGCGATACAGAAAATGGCGGACGGAGAAGACGTGCGCGAGCATATTCGCACCTTTTTCGACGCCGTCGATAAGCTCACCGATATGGAGGTAATTATTAATCTTGATCTTCTCGCGATATTACAGTTTTATAGTTTGCCATCGCAGTATTAACACTTGCGATGTGCAATTGAATCGCGTAACGAATTACCCGAACCGAAAGCTTTACGAGTAAAAACATTCGAAGACAGCGATGCTCGGAAAACAGACGCGAACACATCCATTGAAAACGCAATGGTAGCAAAATATCGCGAAAATACAGCCTACAAGAATCGTGGAAAATCGGTACTGAAGTTCGAATCGAACAAAGATAAATCTAAACAAAAATGTCGGGAAAATAGGACAACCGAATTCCAACAAAACAGCGCACGCGAGTGTTACCTAAAATTCGCGACGATCCCCGAAGTCGTCAGTGTCCAAACGATCGTCGAACAGCAACAATGCAAATCGTCGGACGAGATATCCCTCGGTCGCCTAAACGCAGCGACAAACATTAAATCGACACTTAATCAATTTTCAGCGACCAATGAGCCAGGGTATCAGCGGTTTTACAACGCACATTTGTAAAGATTCAACAGAAGTTAGCTCGACGGGAATCGTAAAGATCTCAATTATTTCTATAAGGTGCGAAAATCTCGTCACATTTATTGATAGTCTTCATTTTTCCGATTTACTCACAAACCTACTTAGTCAGTAAAATCACCGACAAGGATACGATGTCTTGTTTAATCAAAATCATGCTACGATAATCGATAATCTCGGAATCTTTCTGATCACCGTTAAACGCATCAATGAGCTTTTCGACTTCGAAGGGATTTCGAATTTGGACACTTGAATTTGAAAGACTTGCGTACTTGAAAATAAAGTTCGTGGGCTTAACCTAGGTAAATTTATGGAAACGCTTGATTGTGATATCTACATTGATTAAAAAATGGTTTTCCCGCAGGAAAGTAATAGGAAAAGTGATATGTTGGAAATTATTCATTCAGACTTATATGGGTCCATGCAAACTGAGACAAACGGCAAGGCTAAACATTTCGTCATGTTTATAGACGACCATTCGAAATGGTGCCACGTGAAAAGGATTCGAAGTAAGGACGACGTTTTCAGATGTTTCGTCGAATTCACAGCCAGCTCGGAAAATTTTACCGGAAAAAGGTTTAAATATCTTCAGACCGATAACAGAGCGGAGTGTTTGAGTAACGGCTTCGACGAATTGGGGATACCCAAGAGGAATACTCGTATGTTAGTAGAGAAGGCAAGATGTCTCCTTAAACAGTCTGGAATACCTGCGTCATTCTGGGGCGAAGCCATCCGAACAGCGAATTATCTACGAAATCGATATCAGACCAAGGGTTTGAACGGAATGTCTCCATACGAAAAATGGAGTTGTCGAACTCCTAATGTTCATCAACTCGAGGTTTCGGATACGAAGTCTACATGCTAGACAGGATCCCAGCAAAGGGGAGTTTGAGCCGCGATCTGTATCCCTTTGCGTCATGATGGGCCTCTCAGAGACCCACTGAAATTTTACCAGTTTTCTATGTTTCAAATTGATTTCTTATCAATAAATATATAATTTCTTGTTTACCATTCGTATCCGAATTGAGATATTATGACGATCTGCTGAATATAATCATAAATAATGAAAAAATAAACGAATTATCTAAAGTTGCTACATACAGCTCGCCTGGATATACAGGGTGATCGGCCAACCATTACCCAGCGGCTAACTGTAGATTGTACAGATAATTCCGAGCAACTTTTTCCTCTGAAAAAATTTCCGGGAAGGTAGAGTTTTTAAGTTATTCAACACTAAAATTTAGGGGGAAAAATCACTTTTTTTGAAATATCTCGGCTCTGTATGAAGGTATCTTAGCGAACCGAAGCTCATTTTAAAGATATTTTCAAGCTATACAAGTTGCCTCTGTTGGTTTTTGACCTACAATGAATATTTCTCTTGTTATAGCCATAAAAACGGGGGTAAATGCCGATTTTTCACGTTTTTCGCGTCTAACTCGTTTCGACACATAGCTATCGAAATATCACACTGGAAAAAGTTGTAGGCCTTGAAAACACAAACATTTTTTGTCCTCTAATACGATGCGATTAAATTAAAACTGAACCCTATTTGTACTCGTTTTCGTAACATTTTGTTATTAATATCGATTTATTTGTCGTACTGTATTTTGTCGACTTTACGAGGCTCTTGTAGGGTTCAGTTTTAATTTAATCGCATCGTATTAGCGGGCAAAAAATGTTTGTTTTTTCAAGGCCTACAACTTTTTCCTGTGTGATATTTCGGTAACTATGTGTCGAAACGAGTTAGACGCGAAAACCCTGAAAAATCGGTATTTACCCCCGTTTTTATGGCTATAACAAGAGAAATATTCATTGCAGGTCAAAAATCAACAGATACAACTTATATAGCTTGAAAATATCTTTAAAATGAGCTTCGGTTCATTAAGATACCTTCATACAGAGCCGAGATATTTCAAAAAAAGTGATTTTTCCCCCCTAAATTTTAGTTTTGAATAACTTAAAAACTCTACCTTCCCGGAAATTTTTTCAGAGGAAAAAGTTGCTCAGAATTATCTGTAGAATCTAGAGTTGGCCGCTGGGTAATGGTTGGCCGATCACCCTGTATAATATGCATAAAATGGTTTGCGTTTTTTGTGCGGTCGGCCGTAATCGTTTGTGAATTGAGATATTAAGCCGATCTCTCGAATATAATACAGTTGATATAAAAAGCTATTAACATACCTAATATGTCCTGCATCTGAATATAATATGGATATTTTTAAAAGCTTGTTCGCCAATATTGCGTTAACCGCGGATATGTCCAAACGGAAATGTGTATGTTGGATTTGCTAAAACGAAGGAACACTGGAAAAGTCTTGATCGAAAGCGCTCGGGAATTTTAATTGCTCTATACATTCAGAGTGCCTGTACATAAAGATTTCACTTTGGAAAGCATCTAATTAGTTACATTTTATGGAATAATATATTATATTTATTACCTTTTAGTCTCATTCGATCAAGAAAAGTTATGCAGAATATCAATTTTCAAACGAATTGTAAACGTTTAGTACAATTCAAAGAAAATCGCAAACAATTTCAATAAATATCCCGATTTTGAAAAAAGAATCTGGTGACTTTTTTCGGAACGTTACATCACAATTTCTGATTATTATTATTATTTTATCGAACAAATTTTTTTATTTTTATCAACAGTATCAATTAGCAAACGAATCGCAAACGATTGACTCCAGTTAGAAGGAAAAAAGTTTACTATTTTTCATCTATTTACGACTTTTATTATAATTGTATTAGAACATTTTCCTTTAGAATACGAATTTGCAAACGAATCGCAAACGTTGGCAATAATTACAAGGAAAACGGGAACGATTTAACGTATTTTTTTGATCTCGCATCAACTTCGCATCTGGCAACTTTTTTTCGAATCGCTAAATTAGATATTCGCCTTGGTATTGCATTGGAAAAATTCGTTGAGAATATCAAAAGAATCGCATACATTTGGCACCAGTTAAAAGAGAAATGCAAATGATTTCAATAAGTATCTCGATTTTGCATAAATAATAATAAATCACATACATTTTCAAACAAAAATAAATAAGGTAGAAACACGCATATAAATAATTTAAAAGCGACTTTGGGCACTCGGCAATAGATCGTGTCAGAAATGCCTTTACATTTCGTAATAACCAGGTGCGATTCTCGCCGATTTTATTGAAACTTTCCCATAATCTAGTGCTTAGTATCGTAGGTCGTTCGCGGTGTACGAGGTCTTTTATTGGTCCCCATAAATAATAGTCTAAAATTGTAAGGTCCGGTGATCGCGGTGGCTAATTATATGGACCGTATTTGCCTATCCATCGGCCGGGAAATGTACGATTCAGCTGATGACGAGCAATAGCAGACGTGTGGGCGGGACATCCATCCTGTTGAAACCACATATTTATACATAATTGAAGTGGAACATCTTCAAGTAAATGTGGAAGTTCGTTTTCGAGTAAATCGACGTATAGAAAGCGGTTCAAGTTATCTTGAAAGAAAGTGGTCCGATGCTATGCGTATCAATAATTCCGCACCAAACATTCACTTTCCAGAGATGTTGATGATCCAATTCTCGATACCAATGTGGATTCTCTTTTGCCCAATAACGAACATTATGTGTGTTTACTTCACCGTCAGTTTTAAAGGTGCACTCATCAGAAAATAAAATACTTATATGGAAAGTGGGTAACTGTTCAGTAATCCAATTCCAGAATATCCGTCTTTCTCTATGATCGTTCAATGTCTTGGCCTGGTGAAGTGACGTCCGATATGGGTGGAATGAATGTTCTCGAAAAATTCGACTTATCGAGGAAATACTTTCGCCACTATCTCTTTCTCGACGCATCAGAGAATCGTGCGGATTTACAAGGGCATACGCAATTATATCAGGTGCTCTTACTGAACGAACTGGTCGTTGAATTTGCCTTCCCTTATTGTGGTCCGGCTGAAAGATACCTTTTACAATAATTCGACGTTGTAAACGACGGAAAACTTTGTGCGAATGTGGCGTGCGAACGGGATATATTCATTTTGCCACATTCCTCCAGCTGCTCGAAAACTTCCAGCTCTACCCAACACCGACAACATTAACGCAGCTTTTTCGTTCGAGTAAGACATACTTGCAAATGAATAATAATCCTCTAATTATTATGCCTAACTACTCGAGTACCGAGGTATAACGCACAACCTTTCAAATTTTCGTCGTTAAATAACTAATTTCACGGTAGGTGATGTAAAAATTCTTTGTCGCGACGTTATTTGGTAGGGCGTTCAGTACCTATAACGCAAACCTCAGAAACTCGTCCAAGTCTTCCCAGAAAAATCATTTGCACAAAATTGCTATAGATCAGCGCCGGTAGAAACAACGAAAATTTACTGTGCTCAAAAGAAGACACTAAGTAATTGTCACGAAAAAGCACCCTTACGTACCCTTCCTTAAAGGTAAAGCTTAGAATTTATAGTATTACGCAACTCGTCACAATTTACATTTTTTATAAGCAGGTACGTTGGTCATAAGCAGTTGTAGGGTAGTCGTAAGATAGTTGTAAGCAATCGTAAGGTGGTCGTAAGCGGTCGTAAGATCGAAATGTCGTCGAACATATAGAGTAGTCGAACATGTGTATACACAAAGGTGACGGTAAGGGGAACCAACCTTGATCACGAGATTATGATCATGACGATTATCATGAAGATGATGATCATGATGACGATGATGACGTTGATGACCGTGATGATCATATGATTATGATCATGACGATGATCATGATGATAATGTGATTATAATCATGACGATGATCATGATGATCATATGATTATGATCATACGATTATGATCGTGACGATGATCATAACGGGGATGATCATGACGACTGTCATATAATTATGATCATGGCGATGATCATATGATTATCATGAAGATGATGATCATTATGACGATCATGATGACGATTGTGACGTTGATGATCATATAATTATGACCATGACGACGACCATGACGATGATGATCGTGACGGTGAACGTAACGGCGATGATCATGATGATCATGATGATCACATGATCATCGTGATCATCATCGCGCGCGCATACACTCAATAAACGCAAGATAAATAAATAAAGAGATATACCTATAAATGAATAAATAGCGATGCTCGGCTGCTCGAAATAAGTGGAACTAACGAATAAGCAGTATAGCTACATTGCTCCCACAGAGATATCGCACCCTGGAATCGCCTTAAGAAAGCACCCCGACGAGGTGTAAGTCCGACCTTTTAACCTCCTCGTGGTACATCTTGGGTAACGCGAATACCGGAGGCTCTGATTATTTCATTTAGAAATTCGAAAAACACTACTTCGACCTCGATTTATGCCCAAGGTTGACCTCATGATCAAATTCGAGGTCACCATCAGATAGGTCGCTCGAAACCATGCAAATTTTGTCTGACCCATTATTTCGTACAAATGTATCCCTATGTTTTAAAAGAGTGGGACGGATAGTCCGGAAAACTTGACCTCCACACGACCTTTGAGGATATTTTTGACCTTCACTTAATAACATATTCGAATGTGAAATGTTCCGCTCTTTTCATTTCTGAACTCATAAATACAGGTTTACGTTTGAAAAATACTACTTTGCCCTCGATACATGCCCAAGGTCAAATTCAAGGTCACCACCAGATAGGTCCCTCGAAATCATGCAAATTTTGTTTGATCCATTTTTTCGTACAAATGGATCCCTGCCTGCGTTTTAAGTGGGCGGGACGTGTTGTCTGAAAGACCCGGTATATATATATATATATATATATATGGGGCAAAATTCCTGAAATGGTCTCAAAATTTGTTTAAATTCATTCATAAAAAATTTACTTAATTCCATTCATAATTCGCTGAGATAGAGGGGGGTGAAATTTTGGGTCTCTGCTGATAAGTCGCGTATGTAACCACGTGCAACTTTTTATGCGTCGCTCAAAAGAAAAAGTTATATTAAACTTTTTTCTTCGTGTTTCTATTCCCTTTTACCTGATTATATTCATTTTTTTTCTAAAAACAAAATTTAACTCTTATTTTTGCAAATTAATAATAAAATTCGCTTTTTCACCACGAAGGGTCACTTTTATCGCTCTTAAAAGTATCTAAAATGAATGTTGAAGTTCCAAGAGGGATTTTTTTTGTTTTTGAGTTATGGAACTTCTAACGGCCTCGCAGCCCGAGCAATAGCGTAAGATCGCCGACGCCGCATTGAGTCGCGGTATCGCTTTGCGGAGCAGCATAGTCTTCAAATCTTTAAAGGATATATTTAAAACATTGTGATATTCTTTGTTTTTTTTTTGTTGCTGTCAATTTTTAAAGTAAGTTGCTTCGATTTCACAATAAATGTATTGTAACAACGTGTTTGAAAGAACGATTTTGAAGCTGAACTATTTAATGTTATTTACACTGTGATGTGGTATTTCCGAAGCCATGTAGTCACGGCTCCGCGTATCACCTAGTAAAGCAAGAATCGACGAGGAAGAGCGCTGGGATCGGATTAGTATGCAAGTATGATTGCGACGTTATGTTGGAATGCTGTGTATTTAGTTTATACTCGACCGTCGATAAGGTAGATCGCCAGTACGAGTGCTCAAGATTTGAAGAACCATTGGAATATCCGAATAAGACTAACGGTTGCTACAAAGTTCGGTTGCAGTGGAATCTCTGCGTTTATCACAATCGACGTCGCGTTCGCCGTCTTGGGAACGCCAACACCTCGGCAGTGCAAAAGGCTCGCCGCCACCTGGTTTCGTTCGTCCGGACAACCACCAAAGATGAAATCTGATTGGGCGACCCCGATCTAACTCCCCCGCTGCCAGTTCGTAAAAGATCGCCACAGTTATCGGGCATCAATGCCGCCGCCGCTTCGTCAGCGCCGGGTATGTCTTATCCCTTCTCTGTCCTCAAGCAACGAAGTCACTTCCGCAGATCAAGAGATTCGGTATAGCGCCGAGCCGCATCGCGATCATTTCGGTAACTGCCGCTTTGGGATTTGATTTCGGTTTTTCGTGTATGCGCGGTAAGAGGTACGAAGTCGTTCCGTACCATCGCGTTAAGTGTGACAAGGCTAGCGAAAGCGTCAATTTTGGGTTTTCTTTTCGGTAATTGTTTGCGCCACAGTGTTTCGTCGCCAAGCACTCCGGTTTCGGTGCGCGTGTATGTCTGTGGGAGAGTGCATGCAGAATTGCGGTTCCTGAATACGAGACGTTGCTAGGAGTCGAGCCTCTTCCTCGTCCCTCACTACCGACGCACTCGAGACGACAGTTTGTAAGTACTTTGGGCTCTTCTCACGCGGGTGGATGAAGTGCCTTCCGCCGCGTTCGTGTTTATCAATGAGTGTTGTTTCGTGATTTTTACGACTGATCTAGATTATAAATGTACGGTTTGCATGATTTCGGTACCTGCGTTGATGATATCGGACTGTATTAGAGTACTGATTAGTCATATCTTTCTTTACTCATTATCGCGTTCAAGTCATTTCTAGAAGTTAAAATTTATTCCTTCTCCGACCTCACGTCTCTCCGAGTTTGGGTTAGTAGAGAGTGTTACGTACCGGTGGTACATAGCGTCCGTCCCACCCATATTATATCATTTTTTTCAATAAATAAGCTGACTGTCATTTATCCCACGTGAGAATATGCACGAGGTGCATCCTCGCACGGTGAAGATGAGCGAACGAAGTGCACCCTCAGCATAGTCACACGGTTGGAAAGAAATCCGACGATGAACTCCGCTACGCTCTCGTTTAGAGGCCGCATCGGAGAAATGAATGTATAGGTATTTTAGGTGCCTTCCCTCTTTCGCGGGTTTAAGACCCCCCCCCCCCCCCCGGGGGAATGGGGCCTTATTGGGGTGATGCACCAGACCGCCGGTTGTGCCGTTTGAGAAAACCACAACAAATCAGCTACCACATTTGTAACAACAAGCTGTCTGTTATTTCTGTTGGTTGAGAGAATCTTTCTAACGTCACCACGACTCGCTAGAGGCCAACCTCCTATTTGCGGAACCCCCGTGTGGAACCCGCCGGCATTTAGAATGACGTAGAATATTTCTTTTGCATGTACCAACGGTACACAAATGATAAAACTGAAATTAAAAATTGTGTGAAAAATGTTGCCGATTTGGCGCGGAATGCCCCATACGTATGTGTATGTGTGAGATGCTAAAGGACTGTACCTCCCCGTGGTGCATCATGGTGACACAAAAGTGGTTTAAAAATGATTTCCTAATAAACGTTTAATCATTTAAATAATGATTTATCTCCTGAATCGCTTAGTATAAACATTGGAAAACTGTACATTTTTGTCAAAAGTCTTAGTTTTAGGATATCACATAATATTTATAAGTGATACGCGTGCATTACCCGAAGTCACGTATTGGATCACAACTGCCAAAATCCTTACAAATGCAAGGGCGCCAGCCGTTCTTTAGTGACGAAACCAAATTCCCAACGCTGTGGGACTCCACAGTGATCCCGAAACTCGGACAAACAACCCAAATCTAGAATAGAATAGAATAGAATTTATTAAGCCTTGGTGGCGACAGCATGTCGCGTTACCTTTAGGCTACAATTATACAAAAAAATATATAAATGTGTATATATTGATCCTTATAAAGATGTACATTACAACACAGTGTAAGCCGAGAATACAATATTTAATGAAGTTTCACAAAAATTAATTGATAATCTCCTTATTTCTTCTTATAAAATAAAGTAGACTTATATAATTAATTTTCTCTTAATACTAATCTATTACGTATATACACACATATATATATGCACACGCACACGCGCGCGCACGCAAACACACAAACACATTTATTGAAAATAAATTATTGAAGAGATAAGATTATACAGTATTTTTAGGTTGATCGCTTTTTGGTGTCTTTTTATTACATATCGATATATTTGCGCTGAATGTATAGCATATTGGAACATAAATATCGATCGTACATTCAGGTATTAAGATAAATAGTTGTAATTTAAAACAGTGACTTCGTGAAAAAAAAGTAACGAAAATGTTCCAACATATAATGTAGTTTATGAATTTTACAATTAGTTCTCAAATATATGTTGTTACAATACAATTATTGCCAAATCGAAACAAATTACTCTAAAAATTGACAGCAACAAACTGAAACAAAGAATATTACACTATTAATATGAATAATACAATGTAAATAAATCCTTTAACGATTTGAAGACGATGCTGCTCCGCGAAGCGATGCCACGACACAATGCAGCGTCGACGATCTTAGGCTGTGGCGCCGGCAGCTATAAAAGTGACCCTTCGTTGTGAAAAAGTGAATTTTATTGTTAATTTTCAAAAATAAGAATTAAATTTTGTTTTTAGAAAAAAATGAATATAATCAGGTTAAAGGGCATAAAAAACGAAGAAAAAGTCTAATGTAACTTTTTGTTTTGAGCGATGCATGAAATGTTACACGCGGTTACATACGCGACTTACCGGCAGAGCCCCAAAATTTCACCCTCTATCCTCCATCTCAGCGAATTACGAATCTATAAGACATCTTTTAGATATGCATATATCTAAATAGTTATTTTCGTATCAAGGGGCTAAAATAACTGTTGAAGGTATCCGGCAGTGGGGAGGATTCCGACAGACGATCTTCGCCATATCGCTGGGTAGAGATTCATTTCGTAGGAGACTGCAACGCTTCTGCATCCGTTCGACCCTCCGTTTCGGCCGATCACTCACTCTCTCCGTATGTAGCGCCCGAACAGGTATTCTAAAATGTCCCCCGTAATTTCCTTCGTAATTGGTCTTGTAAAATGTCCTCCGTAATATCCTTCGTAATTGAACTTGTAAAATGTCCTCCGTACTTTCCGCCGTAATTTTATTTGTAAAATGTCCTCGGTAATCTTCGCTGTAATTGTACTCGAAAAATGTGCTCCGTAAATATTGCATCAATGTGTTCGCCTTTTTGAGACTATGAAAATGTCTGCCACCGACGGACCAGAGAGTCCACAGTAAAAACGTTTTTTTTTTCAAGACGAAAGATGTTCTTGTCATATAGAAATACGTGTCGCGATAGTATTTTTAGAAAAATTGTAATTTCTTAGTCTCAGTTAGAAACTTCGCGTATATGCTTGCCGATCGCTCGTCTTCAAAAGAGGCTGTGAGTAGCTCTCAACATCTCTCTGGCGCACACCCTAAGTGCACATGTGCCTTTGCCGGTTAAAAAGCGTCCCAGAGATTCAGGATGAAACCGACCTCCCTTAACATCGCCAAGGACCATATTGTCCCCGCAAGAACGTTCAACGACAGAATTTACGGCCTAATTATTGACCTACCTGGATTCTGGGAAATAATTCTATCCGACCGTAAAAGGTCAGAATCCGTTCCACGGTGACAAAACGTCACCATTTCGCCGACCACAAAGGGTCATCTTGTGCTCCGCGGTGACATAGCATTACCATTCCGCTGACCGTCAATGTCAACCGATACCAAGGTGGCACAACCTCACTATTCCGTCAACGATAAAGGTCATCCGATACCGAAGTGACATGAAGTCACTAATCCGCCAACCACACCGCTTCATTATGTCTACCATAGCCTAAAGTAGTCGCGGCATTCCCAAGATTCAGTTGGGACCGCATGCAGTGGGGAGGGACAACAAAGACGAAGACGCACTTAACGATACAAGAAAATGACCAACGTTTTTAAGCATGTGTATTGTATACAACTGTACTAGGTTTATTATTTTTATAAATTTTTCGCACTACTCTGCGATATATAAATCTGCAAGAAGCAGTCATTTCTATTGGTCTTTGGCTTCCGAAACGAGGGAGAAGTGCAACTAGAGAGACGTTGCAGTCCGCCTGCTTTGCCGATTTATGTTCCGCGCGCTCCGACGAGGTTGGGCAGATGGCGCTAGTGTACTGCACTGCCGCTAGGCGTCCGTGCGCCAACCTCACGGTGGAGAATCCACACTCAGCGTGCGTTCTAGGTAAGTGCTCTCGGCCGGGGGATAAAGGCCGATGCGTGGACCGAGATTAGCAGTGTGTCTTCGGCACGGAGCTGACGGCCTGCAACGTCATTCTACGTGTAGATCGATAATTCCGTTGCAACGCTCCGGAACACCTAGTCGACGTTATTGTACGTGGCATAAGGGATCCGCAGATTTATTAGTTGCCCACCAGGCTGTACATTCGCCGTCCTTAACGTGATTTCACACGCAGATACGGAGTTGTCCGGACATGTATTCTCTCGGTTCGTGCACGTGATTGTACGCGTCATAACAGACAGTAATATTCCATTCTTCCCTCCTCCTCCTCCTCCACCCGATATTCAGACCAACGCGTCGCTGATGTGATTATACCTGGCGATGGCGCAGTCTAATCCGTCCAAACCTTACCGATCGGTACCGTGCCAAATCTCGCCCGTCCGAACCGAACCAAAACGCGCCGCACTGCACCGGACAGCACCGTACCGTACCAAACCGATCCGAATCGTACCAAACCGTCCAGTACCGAATCGAACCTTACTGACCGTCACCCATCTGAACAAGACCGTACCTTACCGAACAGTACCGTCGGTACATTGTAAAAGTAAAGGTCGTCTTTGACGACCGCACGACGTACCCGCCTCTGCACGTAGGGCCATCTCTCGGACACAGAGTTCTGGCTACCCGAGGGTCGCGTCCGTATGTCGCGTCTTTACTGGCCATTGGCAAGTTAAGTGTTTGCTACCACCATCTTTAATTAATTCTTTCTTATCTCTTTTACACATATGTGTAGGGATAGAGGACAGTCCTTTATCTCCAGGGAAAGACACCATCAGAGCACCATTTTCGGAGAAAACGGAGGCAATGACGCAGTTTGATTTATTGTTGTTATTGTTGTTGTTATTGTTATTATTATTATTTTAATAATAACTTTAACAACATTGGTTTCTTATATCGCTCAATCTGTACGAAAAGTGAGAAATTGTTTGCTCAAATCTCTACCAGATCAGCGTGAAATTACACTGCAACCACGCCCCAATCCATGAGATAGGTGATTGTAGTTTTGGTACTGAGTTCCATTTAACGAGCAGAAAATTTCCTGCACTGGGAATCGAACCCAGAACCTTCGGAGACGTTCATTTTATGAAATTGTAAATTCGGTTCTTAATATAAATGTGCCGCTTGTTCTGCGCCGTCCAAATAAACCACTTGCGTCGTGGATTACATCTGAAATTCATCGAAAAATATGTATTCGTGATTCACTGCAAAAGAAGGCTAAACGTAGTCAATTGTTTGAATTAACGTTGAGTTATAAATATTTGCGTAAAGAGATTAAGCGTGACTTGAAAAGATCGAAAGACAACAATATGGCGCCCGTAATTGAAAATCAAAAAAGCCCAGCAGGAATTTGAACTGCCCTTTAAAAAAATGGGTTTAGTTCGTAAAGCTTCGTAAACAACTATTCAGCATTTTACAACCACAGAATTAAATGTTTAATACACTGCGGTCTCATCACATCACGCGGCTTGCATCCTCAACAATGTGGCTTTCGTCGTTTCCACAGTACACAAACTGCGTTGCTTAACATTTTAGATGATGCGCGTTTTGGAATTGAAAAGGGTCTTGTTACAATCCTAGTCCTGTTTGATTTGACCAAAGCATTTGATTCCTTAGCACATGTAACTATCGTACAATGCCTACGTGATATTGGCTTTAAAATGGATTCATTCTTTTCTGACGCGTCGGTCACAGTCCATTATTGACAACACTGGACAATCTTCCGAGCCCCTTACAACGACGTCTGGAGTTCCCCAAGGTTCTAGTCTAGAATTTCCTTAAATGAAATTCAGTAAACTATTCGGAATTTAAATACTGAAATAGCTACTCTACCTGACTGATTCAAAGAATATGGATTGAATTTAAATACAGGTAAAACGCGAGCAATCATGAATCCAAAGCTATGCGGCTCCCTTCTTTATTATTAAATGGCACTGTCATAAAATTTATAGATGTTGTAAGGGATCTTCGGGTCTTCATTGCATCAGACCTGTCCTGGAATCGACATGTTTCTTCAATATCTGTACCGTTTGGTACCTTGTATGAGGAGATTCGATGTATACGATCGAATCTATGAAAGAAAAATAATTAAACGGTTTTGATGTATACAATAAGAAACATTTCTTGCTTAATTGAAATTACACTCGCGTGCTAGGCCGACGCGCGTGCAAAAATACATGGGAACTGCCGTGTAAGACAAAGTTCTTTGCGCGATCGATGCGTTTTCGTGCGATCGTAAACGGACGTGTCGAACTGCGCGAAATTGACAATATGCGTATGAATAATTCAGTGCGTCGTCGATCGTTGATGTCGGCACGAGAACAGATCATTGAAAAATCGTATGTGTTCATAGGTAGCTTCCTTGATTTTGACCTCGATGTAAACCGAGGATTATTGCTTCGGCGTGTTCGATTTAGACAAGAGTACAACTCATTGACGAGAACGTCTCAACAGACGTGACGCGCAGCGGCGAGAATCCGAAATGGAGTGTGACGTCACACGGATCAATTCACGCAAATTGTGAACGTAAATCGCACTGCACATGGTGATAGTTCACTTTTATAATAGTTTTTAAATAATATCATCAAAATTTCATTATATCCTTCACCGACTACGATATCGTGGCAGATTATTATCTACTAACATTAAGTTAATGTTGGTCAATGCATTAGTCATTTCGCATTTCGATTACGCATGCTTAGTTTATTCAGGTCCTTCTCGCTTCTTTGTCGCATTTAAAATAGTGCATTGCGTTTCATATACATCATCGCCGGGAACAAAATCTCTTACCTTACTATATATCAGCGCAATGGTTTTCTTGTCCAGTTCGTGGAAAATATTTGTTGGCTACTCTTATGTACCAAGTCTTAGCAACTTTACAGCCCTCATACTTACGTTCTAGATTCGTAAATAGAATAAAAAACATCACAGCATACCGGGCACTCCGCGCTTTGGTAGATGCGGAAGCGATGCAAGTAGCTGCGAAAGCAGCCGTGCCCGGTGAGCACCTGGGTCAGATGAAAGGTGCCGTGTCTGTGTCGTCTGCCCGTCCATTTAGCTACATCTGGGATGACGCAGTGGGTCCATCGCCCCGATTCTGCTGAATCCCACCTTCTTTGCCACTCTTCGATGATCCTCCTGGACCATCTACTGAGGTTCCGCTCCTGGTGGGCGATGTTCTGTCTTGTACCCCTGCCTTCTTGGTGTTCTGCGGCTCTCTCGGTTGCTAAAAGGTCTATGGGAGTAAGTCCCGCGACCACCGCTATATTGGTATCCGATACAGTCCGGTAGGAGCGAGCAACCCTCAGGACGGTTGTTTTGTAGGCCCGCCGGCAAACTATTCCATAGCTCTTATGGGTGATCATAGCATCAGCCCAGAACGGTGCCCCGTAAAGAATAACGGAGCTTACTACCGATGAGAGGAGGGGCCGTCGCGCGGTTGCTTCGGTCCCCCCATATTGGACATGACCCCGCAGGGGACTTGTGGAAGAGTGCGGAGTGGGTAACTCCGTCCGTAAGGAAGAGGGAGGGCCCGAACTCGAAGAGGAACAATGCTTTTGAAAGATCCGCTTCTCTTAGCAAGTTGTGAAAATTGACGACCTCACGGACCCGATCGTTCGGCTGGTCTGTGCCGTCGATTGCCTGATCGTTAAATGACCCGAGACACCCACCGTACTGGGGAGCTCGGGTGCGGTGTCAAGCCCCTGTCGGCGGGTTCCACACGGGGGAGCGCTACGGCGTGCCGTACCGTCCGGCAGTAACCGCAATCAGGGTTGGCCTCTAGCGGGCCGTGGATTTCCTAGAAAGATGGCTCTGAACCAACAGAAATAATCAAGGCAGGCAGCTTGTTATTAATAACGTGGTAGCCGGATGTTGTCATTTTCATAAATGGCACAGTCGGCGGTGTGGTGCATCACTCCAATATGGCCCCAACCTCGTGGGAGGAGGCGCCCGAATGGTAAGTTCTGGGCGCCAAACAAATAATCATACAATATTGGACATGTGAGCGTACGGGCCACTTTGGAAGCCTTTGCGCTTGCATTCGTCAGGTGTTGTTTGAACGACAGCCGTTCATGTAGAGTGACACCAAGATATTTAATAGTCTCGACCGTCCTGATCTGCATATCTTCCACGGTGAAGGTGGCGTACGACCTGTTCTTCGCTCGAGAGATGAGCACCGCCTCTGTCTTCTCTGCCGCCAGATTTGAACCGTGTTTGCTAAACCACCTAGCTACTACCTCGATAGCTTCATCTCCGCTAAATTGACGATTAGTGCAAGGTTGTTTGCGAAAGCTATCATGGACACCCCGCCTGGAAGTGATTGCCTACGCAGTCCGTCATACAAGACGTTCCAGAGCACGGGTCCCAGAACGGAGCCCTGTGGCGCGGGTACCGTGATGTTGTACGCCATTGTTAGTCGGTGCTTCAACCTCCTCCGTTGCCCGATATTTGGCTTCGGTGTCCTCAATCTTGTGACCCTGCTGACCACACCGGAAGCACAGCGCCGAGCGATCGACCGCGCTCTTACATTCCCTTGCCAGGTGTCCGGTCTCGTGGCACCTGTAGCAGCGCGGGGATGCTTCACGCAGTCGAACCAGGCATTTAACCCAGCCAGTTTTAGACTTCCCCTTTTGCAGCAGTATGTTCCCCACTGCGACGGCAAGCTAGCTATTGACCGCCTGAGTTCAGTTATATGCTCCCCTGAGCTTGATATTATCAGGGGTCACTGCTCCCGGTGAATTCACCTCAACGATGGCCTGTGCTACCTCCTCCCTAGTGTTGGCTTCGTCCATGCCCTTAAGGTGATGACCTCCTTATGGGACAGTGACTGTATGACAGCTTCCCTTTTAGGATGGACGTGGCCGCTCCTTGGAGGTTTTGGATGCATACGCCAGGCGTCGCAAGCTATATGAGCAGTTCGCCTGTTTTCATCCGCCTGATGGCGGTCACCCTTTCTCCTAATGTTCGCATTTCTGGTGCTGCTTTTATTATTTTCAGAATGTCGACATATGACCCACCGCCCGCTGCCTTGATCTTGACGGCATCAGGACGGAGGGGTCGGAGGCCGGCTGTTGTTTCTGGTTACCCCCTGTGTCGCAAGCCGACATCCTTTCCCTGCTGCTGCTGATGTTGTTGCTGTTGCTGCTGCTGCTACCGTTGTTGCTGCTGCTGCTGCTACCATTGTTATTGCTGCTGATCCGTCTTCTTCTTTACGCCTTTCCTGACCACCGTAACCCAGTCCCGGTCTTCGAACTGGGCTTGCCGCCGTTGTTCTGCAACTGATGGTGATGGTACGGGGCGTTCCTTTACGCTCTGGAAGTTTTGGGAGCTTACGGAACAGGAGCGACGTTTGGCTCGTCCCGTCCTTGCAGGTGATCGATGCCTTACCGTCCAAAATCCCCGACGACAAAATCACCACGACGAAGTCCCCGAATAAAAAATCCCCTACCACTAAAATTCCCAAGTTCAAAATCTCCTACCACTAAAACCCCCGAATTCAAAATCCCCTTCTTCATCCAAATCACCCTTCAAAACGTCTACTTTTATTACAAGTTACCTCAGTCCATGGTGGAAGTATAAAGGTGTAGCGTTCTTGAATAGCACAATTTCGGCCAATAAGCGTCCCACCAAAGATCAACCAAAGTGGTGGAAGATTTCACTATCCCACAGCATAGAAAAGCTAACCTACCTAACCTAACCTAACCTAACCTTGCCTAACCTAACCTTATAATATATCATAATAAATACAAAATAAATAATATCAACTTTTAATACAGCTTCATTGTAAATTCAGAGTTTTTTGTGAGAAGGGATTTTGAAGTCGGCGATTATAGGACTTGGAGATTTTGACGTGGTGATTTTGTCGCGGAGATTCTGTTGTCGGGGATTTCGAGCGGTCACCATCGCGTTGCAAATGCGCTAAAACGTATTTGAATGGTAGACCCGATAGTCGTACTAAGAAGTTACCCCGACAGATTTTTTAAATTCATAATGGTGTACATAAAATTGCGGCCTATTCAGGAGTATTTTTTACAGATAGTGAAATATTCAAAAAAATGTTATTCACATTTAACAAAAGGGTTATTAGGTCGCTGATTACGAATCTGAACACTGATTTGTAAAATTCAAAATGGCGGATCCAATATGGTGGACGAAAATGCGAAAAATGGCTTCGATTCGTATGAAGCTCTTTACTCGTGGGTTTACGAGGTCGCTGATTACGAATCTGGACTCTGATTTCTAAAATTCAAAATGGCGGATCCAGTATGGTCGCCGAAAACGCGAAAAATAACCTCAATTCGAATGAAAGTACTGGTTCGGGGGTTGTCGGGGTCTATGATTGCGAGTCTGAACTAAAAATGATGAAATTGTGTAAAGTAAACACCCTTGCCATTGAACTTGCAACATATCAAGGTTGCCCGATTCTTACCACGTGGAGGTGGGCGTTTGTTGAAAATCTTTTTTTTTTTTTTTTTTTTTTTTTGTTTTAAGTTTTTTTTTTGTACATTTTGTTTTTTATTCTTTTCATAGTTTTCGAGTTTCATTTGCTTTTGTATTTTTTTTTAATTTTTCATTGCATTTTCTTATGATTCGTGGCGCAAGTTTGACATAAAAACTAATTGCAAGTTTTCGCAATATTTAGACGTTCTAGTTTTACAACTTTCATTGGAATAATATCTCCTTTGGTTGCCTTGATGCAAAATATGAGTCGCCTTCATTTTTTTCTTTGGTACTGATACTGATGGCGAATTTCTTTGTACCATGGTTTTCTTCTGTATCATTTGCTGAATTCGCCAAAACAACCGCGTTCGTAACTGCATCCTGAACAAGTCCTAATAAAATTGCCCACATCCACTTTTCTTGCACTTATTTTAGAAGATCAATTGTTACAACGCTGGGCATGCAAATCTACACCACCTGTGAATTTGTTATAAGTTTCGAAAGCATTAGGTATTGGTAAATCGACTCTCTCTCTCTCTCTTGCTTGTTTATCCAAGCGGTTAACTGATTTTATTGGTGTTGTACTTGCAACTGTGGATATAATCGAGACGGGCTTGGAATCACTTACAGTAATGTAATTAAATCCGCTATTCTTGTCGTGTTTTACACCAAATGAGCCCCTTGGACTACCTTTTGAAATGTCATTTGATGATTTTATTCTATCATGCCTTATTGTACCTGTTGCACGCAGACCGACTTATAAATGTAAAACAAGATCTTGGCTACAAAAGAAATTATCGAAATATACATGATATTGGGATAGTTTACTAGGAGTCATGTGCAATAATAATTTTTTCAGCATTCGTAAAACAACACGACTACCTAGACAGTAATTTGATAACGCATCATTACCTGTTGAATTCTTTCCACAATAAATGTCACAAGAAAACAAGTATCCATTAGCACCACATAAAGGCCAGGTCCTGAACCAACGAGATTCCAGGTACGGCGCAAGCCTATTTCCCGCGCTCCGCACGCCATACCGCGGTCAACCGAGCATTACCTTTCGAATGGTCGCATCGCTCGACGTTCTACCCTACATCTTTCTCTCCGTGTTGGTGCTTTGCATAATCTGATAATTGAACTGTAACTACAGAAGTTCTGACGTGAAAAGAAATATTTTCAATATTTGTCATGCGAGTGATATAGCATCTGAATAAAACAAATTTCGTTTTATTGACATATATAGCCAGTTTATTTGCTACAACCACTTAGTTACTGAAATTAAACTCTTTACTACTAATGTATAAAATGTTTCCCAGCAGTTTGTTTTGAACACGAAAACGATATCGTCTGCAAAAGATATTTTAGTAAAATTTATTTGTTTAAAAAGATCTTTGACATATATTGTGAATAATAAAGGCCCCAAACGCGTTCTTTGGGAAACCCCGCATGTTATTAGAAGTAATTTATTAAATAACCGCTCAATAATTTGTATATTTTCTTCAAAAACCAATCCTCAAAAGTTTGTGTAACATAATTTTTTAATCCATAATATCAAAATCTGTTGCTAAATCTATGAATATTGCTATTTATTTATTTAAATTAAATTAAAGAATCTCAAGAATGATTCTTTAAAAATGTGAAATTAAGATGATAATTAATAGAAAATTCAGAAAAAATGAAATGAAGAAAAACACTTGAAAAAAATGGGGTATGGAAGCACATTCGCAGCCGGTGGGGACGAACCCACGACCTTTCGATTTCGCGTCGAATGCTCTACCATCTGAGCTACGGCAACCCCGTGCATTCCCTCCGATTTAATTCAAGTCATGATTCATAAGTTCATTTTTTCTGGTTGCATCATTCCAACCCAGATGCGTTTTTAATAAAGATGAAGATGAATTTATCGTTCGGTGATATTTCAATAAGTAATTGATGAATTTATCGGTAATCCGAACCAAATAGTGTCTGAGTTTTTCAAATTTCGCGCGACAAATATTTTGCCAGCCAATCAACTTTGAAACTCATTTTAGATGGAATGTGACACGAAATTTAAATTAAATTAAAGAAATTTTTTTAAAAAAAAGACATTTTTTCTGAATTTTCTATTAATTATCATCTTAATTTCACATTTTTAAAGAATCATTCTTGAGATTCAAAAATTTCAGATTATGCAAAGCACCAACACGGAGAGAAAGATGTAGGGTAGAACGTCGAGCGATGCGACCATTCGAAAGGTAATGCTCGGTTGACCGCGGTATGGCGTGCGGAGCGCGGGAAATAGGCTTGCGCCGTACCTGGAATCTCGTTGGTTCAGGACCTGGCCTTTATGTGGTGCTAATGGATACTTGTTTTCTTGTGACATTTATTGTGGAAAGAATTCAACAGGTAATGATGCGTTATCAAATTACTGTCTAGGTAGTCGTGTTGTTTTACGAATGCTGAAAAAATTATTATTGCACATGACTCCTAGTAAACTATCCCAATATCATGTATATTTCGATAATTTCTTTTGTAGCCAAGATCTTGTTTTACATTTATAAGTCGGTCTGCGTGCAACAGGTACAATAAGGCATGATAGAATAAAATCATCAAATGACATTTCAAAAGGTAGTCCAAGGGGCTCATTGTGCTGATGATATAATTCTAGATTTGGCTAGGGGTGCTACTGTTGCATTATTATATATTAACATATTTACAATTAGGTAAGACCTGCGATGCTTCGTGATACATTTTAGGAAATAAAATTAAAAATGAAATATTCCAAATTGTTTTAATCTAATACATTTTGTACATATAAGCGACAATTTAATTATTTGAGAATGAGTCTGTCAATAGATGAGTCTGATACAAGAACAACTCTAAAACAATTTATAATGGGATAAGGTGTTATTTGTTGAATTTTGATTTGTATTGCGGAAATAATACAATTGGAATCGATGAGTTGAGAAAATGATGACTGGGTTCTCGAGTTGTTATGATACTACTGAAACTGTGTCTATTTACTGTACAAAAAAGTACATCTTTACCATTTATATAAAAAAATTGGATTTCGAGCACGTGGCGCTTTCCGAGAAAATCTAATAAAAGCGCACAATGATACTGATAAAAAGGCTTTCCGAGGTACTCTGGCAGTGCAAAATAAGGAAAACAGTGGGATCATTTTTATCAGTATAATGGACTCTAAGGAAGTGTCTATAGTATCAATGGTTGCTGGAGTAACTCCACTGTTGCCTTCGAAAATATATTGCAAGCGAACAAAGGCAAAAATTAAAATTCCTTTTCCACAAGCGCTCCACGTATTCAATGAGTTCATGACAGGTGTTTACCTTTCCGATGCTCATTGTTACAGCACGAAACCTTGCATAAGATCCAAAAAGTTTTTATTAGCGTGATGTAAAGACAACGGTTATATGTAATATAGTGCGAGAAAATGAAAAAGGATGAATACAAAACATTTTGCATTGAGTATTTCAAACCATTATTTAGAGAAGACAAGAACGGATTGAAAAAAAACAAGAGCATGAAGTTTGTTACATTCAATTGAAAAAAGTTTGTTTCAATTTAGAAATCCTCATCAGAACACAGAAATTTTGCAGATCTTGCCAACTTTATTGTGATAAATCTTGCTTTCCAGCAAAATGATAAACAATTTTAAACAATGTTAAACAAAAAGAAGTATATAAGAAAAGAGAACAAAAATTAAGAAAAAAATTATTTTGCCTTAACAGAGAGGAATGGACATCTGAATACTCCTCCCGTGCGACCTGTGGTAAATCAATCGCTTTCACGAAGCTGCGAATGATTTTGTGACTTCGCGAAATCTGTCAAAGAAATCGGGGTGCCAACATATTGTTGACCTGGAACTCACATCCCGAATTCTGTGTGCGATCGTCTATGTAATATCTGGTCGCGAATTGTCATTACGCGAACGCGTGGTGGAGAGTTTTAAGATTAATGATTTGCTAATTGCTTCATTGGCAATTCAAACTGATCATGTTCGGATTCAATTTGTACTCCGTTATGGAGGATGTGCACTTTATTACGGAGGATTTCAGAGATTTTCTTGACGTGCGGAACAGGATTATCGTTTAAAATCAATAAATTACAATCGGAGGAGCGTTGTGAGACGAGAGATTGTTTTATGCTAGTTCAAAAGAAATGTTAGATATAAGTTAAACTTTGGTGATATTTGCTTCAACTTTATATTAATAGAACTTTATTTTTTTTTACTCTTGCGATCTCGGCGATTATAACAGCGCGAGTGGTGTCGATGGAAGGGCGAGGATGTTAAGGAGTCGACGACGTTTTTGCTTTGAATATCTACGTCGGACTGACTTCTCCGTCGCGATCGAAAACCTAGATCGAGAGGAGTTCGTCAGTCCAGTCATTTCCAACTCGTGGGAATATGCTGAGCTTGCACCTGTTTCGCTCGGCTTCACCATGCGAGGATGCACCTCGTGCATATTCCCAGGTTGGGAAATGCAAGCATTATACTTCATTTGTCATGTTTTACCTGATACACATTACAGTAAGTTAACAGATTTCTCACCATTGTTCTTCCACCAATAAAACTGTTACTTTGTGAAATAATTCTATCAGAAATTGCACTCGCCACTCTTTTAGAGCAAATTTCGAGGAACAATTTCGGGATGACACTAAGAATAGAGATCGGGATGTAATTACTTATGTCTTGACTATTGCCTGAATACAGGAGTGGACAGCATACGAGGACCACGAATATTACTTTCCTTGAGAGCCAATATTAACCCACGAACATCGCTGTCAGTTATAATAATATCCTTAATTAATGCGTTATTACTATGAACATGAAGATCAGAGACAGGTGAGGTTCAAATAATACAGTTTTTACTAAAGTATAATGACACTATACGGTTATTAGACATTGCAAGTTGGTCCTTCCAAAACTCGATACTAGGGTTGTTATTAAGGATTCCAAACTGGATACGTACTAGGGAATACTCTCTTTACCGGTGTGAACTTATTAACAGAGGCTACAACATGCTTGTAAAAACTACTAACACGCAGCACAATATTATGGTTAGAAAAAAATAGATTCGCAATCTATCACAGACATGACTTCATTAATTATATTATAATCCGCTGTCATATAGTCCAATTGTGCGGAGTTGCATTCTAGATTTTTTAGAGTTCAGGTCTTCATTTCGAAGAAGGCAGAATCATGATGTCGTTCCTTCGTAATAGTTGTGTCTAGTCACCGTACATAACAAAAGTCTTTTGGACATTTGGTGGATAATACTGACGAAGACCATGGAAAGAAAATTTATTTGCCAAAAAATTATCACACTCACGAATACTTCGGTCTGACTGGTCACTTCGTAGAACTAAATTGTGGTATGATGACCACGTAGTATTAGGCACAATATAACCACCAAAGAATATAGGCTTGTGGTCAAAGTGATTTTCCATCAAAACATTAAATTCAGTAGGATGAGTAAAGTAGACATCCAGCTCAGAACGAGGAGGAATGTAAGGAACACCAATTAGGTATTTAGCACCCATAGTATGGACCGATACAAACATATCGACGCCCCATACTAATAAATTAAATACTAATAAATTGAAAGATCTATGAGTCCTATCACTTCCTTCCTGTAGCATAGAAACGTGTGGAGTAGAGCCAGAAGCCTGACGGATAGTAAACTTATCTTAAAGACCTTTACCGTACGTTCTCAATCAGCAATTCTTTCGTCCCAAATTGCAAACTCCTTACGAATATCTATTTTAACATCATCAAGCCTCTAACTTTTAGCAGTATAATTTTGAGTCTGTACAGCATTGTCGTAATTCTGAACCGCAGCAATATCACTCTGTAAAGAGCTAATAGAAGAGCATGTAACTTTTAACTCTTCGATTGATTCCTATATCCATAGAACCGTCTTGTGCAAAATAGTTTCCCTCGTTTTAGCTCAAAAACTTTGACTTTGGTGCAACACACACTAGTACACTCAATACCGTGTAGCCGTCATATGGCGAGTTACAAGTTTGGCAGGTTAAAGACATCACAGCACATTTGTAGAGTATCTAAACAAAAAAAATATAACAGTCACCGTGACTCCAAAACACGTGTTGTTCCATGAGGTAAAGTAAATATACAGTCCTATACCAAAGAAACTCCTGAATAACTGTCCTTTTAAATGTCACAATGTCCACAGAAGTGTACCACGATATATATCGATGATTAATGAAAAATACAAAATTTGATTTTTTGAATAAACTCCGAATATCTCGACAGATATAAAATTACTCGTGTATATCGAAATAGCGCCATCTATATATATTGGACTGAATTTTCAAATGGCGGTTTATTGAAATATGTTCCGGGGTAGCATTATATTGAATTGAGTTTTGAAATAGCATTTTATTGAATCATTTTCTGAGATGCCATTATGTTGCTAGGAGAGGTCGAAATTTTTTGGCGGGCCCCCAATAATGCATACTCCCGATTACTGCACATAAAATAGTAAGTGCTTTTATGTAGAAAAAAAGTATGCTAGTTTCTGCGTTTTCTGAAGTATATAACGAATTTTTTGGAAAGTCCCATGTATGAATAGAATAATATACCATGTGTGTGAGAAATTTTGATTTACCAGAAAAGTTTAGGATTGATATTTATTGCACGTAGATATTAATACCGGGATATAAATATTTACGAATTTATCCGCCAAACTTTAATGTAAAGTTCTGAGTATAACGTTAATTTGAATAACAAACATTTCAGCGATTTTAATTCTTTCAGCTTGATCTGCCATTCAGTTTAACATTTTATCGATGGTTACTGGGTGAAGAAAATGCCTTAACTCTTTCTGATCTCTATTACGTAAATCCTGATGTTTATCATTCTCTCTGCAAATTACAAAATTCTGTACATCAAAAGGAATCGATTGAAAGTGATTGCTCGTTAAGACAATGTGATAAAATTCAAATGATCGAAGATATTGAATTAGATGGTTGCAAAATCGCAAGTTTGGGACTGGTGTTTGAACTTCCAGGTTACGAAAATATCGAGTTAAAAAAAGGAGGAAGTGAAATCAATACTACTATTCACAATCTGAAACAGTACATTTCCGTAAGTATCCCATATCATTCGACTTCCTTCATTCTATATGTATCTAAATGTGGATTTCCAGTACAAAATTATGTTCCTCTGTATGTATATTTATGTTTTTAGGTATTTATATATTTTTCCATACGGTCCATTTGACATTTATATAGGTTTCGATTACATTCAAAAAGTTTAGGAAATTATTATAGTCATAAACAGAACTTAATGGTAATTATATCGTCACTAATTTAACATGATTTGTAAGCACTGGCACTAAATATTATGAAATTGAAATCACAGTTTTATAACACGTAAGAATCATCTTAGAGACATAATTATTAAATTGACTAAAGCAGTTACAATAAATTTTGCGATTATTAAATATGTCAAAATACTCACCAAGAAGAAGCAACAAAGAAACGATGAGTATGGAAGTATTGACGAAGTTCTCAGACCAACATTATTCGAGAAATGTATTTTTTAACACTTTTGTTATTGCCAATAGGATTACTGTATTCAGTATGTAGTATGAAAAGCCGTCGTAGGACGCCCGCTGTCGAGCAACTTCGTTAAGTGACTGCCCCGGGATCTATAGAAATAATCTGGTTTCCCAGAAACAAGTCATCGAACTATTCAAAATACACAAATGCCGTAGAGAAGAAATGGGACTGCAGCTATCGCAGCTAAATATTTGCGCTTTGCTGCAAGCAACAAACACGGAAAAAGAGAAATATTAGATATTGGAGACGTGTCTGGAAAACAGAGATGGACTCAACATTGCGAATTTCAACTAGCATCATGTTCCATAGTCTAGATGCTTTAACCACAAACGAGTTCTCGTAGCATGTCATCCTTACATACGGAACCAACAAGATTTCTTGGGTATTAAATTTCTATAATGAAAAACCGAATATGATACAAGCGTCTGTAAGGCAATATACTTGTATCACGATTGAGATTAAATATAAATCATATCGGCGAGTTAGTAACCTTGTAAGATTTTTTGGTACTTGGCATTTTAGTGATAACTGCGATATCCGAGGGGTCACATTGAGCAATAATTTGAAGGTCGTCTGTTTTTCATCCTTGAAGGTTCAAAATTTCCGATGGATCCAAAGAAAGTGTAAGTACGCAAGCCAAATCCATTGTGACGTTAATGTCACCTTTCTCATGTAATTCAGATAATTTCGAAATAACTTCCATATGCCCCTCCGAAATCAGAAATTTATATGGCTCAGCAACTTATTGGCTCATTAAAACTTTAAGTGCCGTGTTCTCCTCTTCTGACTTTAAACGTCGGTGAGATGGTTGTTGCTGGGAATGTTTTAATTAGACTGATTAAGAAACTTTTGCTGTGCCTATTTGGAAAATTGAATGCCTCTATTAGTCAACCAAAATATACCAAAATGTCGCTATTCGTGCAGTTATAGTACGGGTAAATCCACATGAGTTAGAGATTTCATTCCAGTCACACGGAGCTTCAAGTACCAGGGGAGCGAGCATGTCGCCAAGCCCTATACTAAAGAAGATACATGTGGTAAATGTGCTGACTCACACAGCATGGAAAACGCAATAAGTTAAAGGTAAGCTTTTATTTGGTAAAGCCGTCGAACCACTGAGTGGATGACAAGAAGAAGTTAATCTTTATACAAGGCGGCTTTAGAAAAATATATATCCCTAAAAGACTCTGGGCTGAGAATACTGCAGCTAAACTGCGATGAAAACAAACTAGTCGCCAGTGTGTTGACATAGCGAACGTCATCGACGAGAAATAATATTCTGCTATCGCAGAAGCCATATATCATATCAGTTTCAACTGATACGATATACAAGTACGACGCATACAAGTACCTCGTGTATCAGTTCCTCTATTTTCAAATCCTTATAGTGATTGGATCGGGTATAGCGATCACTTCCATATGTTCTCCATTTGGGATCAACGCACAACTTGAATATGCGTTAAGTAAAGTAATGTACAAATGGTCTATCCCGTAACTGTAATGTCAGCCTTGCATCTCACTCAAGTTCTCAGCATCGTCGCAAGTTTCAATATCCAATTACGCGATGGCCACTTCTCGCAGGCAATTGGCTGATCTGTGTAGGAGGAATGACGCAACGTTTCATACGTTACCCGGAAGTGACATTGCTGTATATGCAATGTGCGATAGGATAGTTTGTAGTGAATTGAATGAACAGATCGTCATGAATAGCTTTTTTGTTTGGATTCAGGCCGGCTGAATCAACAGCGACATTCCGCCGTCTGAGGTGGTTGAAGTTTGCTCATAGGCAGAAGAATCTGCATAACTCTCTCGCTAAAATGGGGAAATTTATATAAGGTTCCTCAATAATAATTTTTTTTTTTAAATTACCATTTTTATACTTTGTTTGTTAATTATTTAAAAATTGACAATAATTTTACAGACTTTGCACATGAATTTTGATATTTTAACATCCCATGAACATGTAAAACAAAAAATAAAAACTTCTTCAAATTCGTCAAAAATTGTTCACAATAAGGTGGTTGCAATTGAAGACCCGGAAACGGAAAGGGAATATAATCTTTTTTCGAGTCGCGGAGATGGCCCCAGGCCTGTTATTTGTAAAGTTTCGAAATTCAATGTTTTTTAAACGCCATATTGTAAGAAAGTTCATTTCGGAACTTTTTTGTAATCAGCAAAATGTTCTAACTTATTTCGTTTTCTAAATATACCAAAAAACCGGATTATTTTTAAATTTAAATTTACCCGTGATTTTTGTGTTCAACTCGCTGTAATTAAATCACTTTTTCAAGTTTTTTAACAAAATTTTCAGGGGTTAAACCTTATAGTGTTTAAAAACTGTCGGTGATGTTAAACAAAATTATTAGTGTTCTCAAAAAAAGATAAAAATGTTTATTTACGGTTATACGAAAATCGTGCATTGATAGTTTGTAAGGTTCGCAAGTCGAGTGAATTTTCATAAACTAAATACTTCAAGTGAGAAAGTTATTCAGAAAGGTGCAAATAAGTTTTTTGGAAAGTTTAAAGTTGATACTGAACCGTTAAAAAGTTACGAATCTTTTAATCATTCGTCCCGCAGCGATGCAATAATTTTCAGCATCGCGCCGCGTGCACCGCTTCACAGCGCTCTGCTTTTCTTAAATAATTATTTTGCAAGAAGAAAACAAGAAAAGTATTAAAAAAAATAAGAAAAAAAAACGGAAAAAGTGTTACAGAAAAAGGGCCAAACAAAAAAATGAAACTCGTGCAAGAAAACAAATCAACAAGAAAATGTGAAACTAATGATTAATTTTCGCCCAAATATCAATCATTTGACGCAAACATATCTCGAGGAAAAACCCGCTATTCAACAAATTAGGTCTCATCCTATTATTATAGAATTGCACTTGGTTGCGGTCTGGGTAATAGCTGCAGCGAAGCGCATCGTGCGTTCCAAAACCATGCGGGGAAGCGCGCAACCCGCTTTCCGCTTACCAAAAAAAGGAGCCGTCTTCGACGGGTGGAGATCGACTGTCTTTGCAAAATTGCCGTTTCTACCTCGTTTCCCGTTTTTCTGCAATCCGAACATGGATCACGACTACTGAGAAAATACGCGCATATGCGATGCCTTGACGGAGGTATTACTTTAACACTAGCTATCCTGTTTTACTATATAACTTTGTAAACTTTATATTATTAAGAAATAATTTTACCTTCTGTACTAATGCTCGAAGGCGGATATTTTCACAAGGAAAACCATTAAAACTACGGAAAACATATGTTATATTAATTATTTGTGTTGAAACTTTTAAAAATATTCTGTCACGTTTATGTAGATATCCCGATGGTTTCGAAAAATCCTTTGGGTCCCTTTCTTCTTAGCATTTGTTGGCAGTCGAGTTTTTCAAATTAAGATTTATATGCCAGAGGTGCGACGGTGGGATGTGCGATCCGCTAAAATTCGGCCTTGGCCTTCAGAGGAATGCCTTACTCTAAGTTAGTATCAAACTAACTGGGATGGTACGGGCAGTTGAAATAGCACCTTTTCTGGCAAACAACTATCACTTCGGCCGGTAGAACTGGATTCGCTCTGGGAAGGAATGCCACCGATGGTTTCGGCGAGCTTCGGAGTCGCCATAAAACTATCCATCCAGCGTTAAATGAAAGAAATGAAAGATTAGAAACTATGGTTCATAATCATTCTTATTAAAAGCTAAAGGCAATAGAGGAAACATACATATGACTAGTGTACAATTGCATGATACATAGATAGTATTATTATTTTTCGTTTTTTTTTTTGCCGTACGGGCCTACGTCGCTCACACTTCCTAATACAGAGTGGTCAACAAAACGGCCACATCATAGATCAAATTTGTAACAATTTTTGAATATTACACGATTGACGGAGCATAGATAATTTTATTGCATGCGTAATTAAAGTTTATATAAATTATTGAACATGGATCGGTGTTTCGTCCCAGGTCACGGACTCGGCTATGTGAGCAGACCAGGCCCAAGACAAGAAACTAATCATAAATAAATATATATATACTCAGTCGTGCATACCGCGGCGAGCAGAACCCGAACCGCCGCCGATCCTTTGTCATCTTCTTCGTGAAACAAACTAACCGATATTTATCAACCGCGTTGAAATTTATATAGTGTCATGCAGGTTTGTAAACAAGAACAATAAATATAAACAAAACAATTGAAAGATTCCTTCCCTATCCATTATTTTTCATTATATTTTTCTGACATACCGCGACCTCTAAGCATGGTGCCTTATATCAAAACACACCGTTACAACTTCATTGAGCAATTCTCGATCAATTTTCGCGATATGACCATTAGAGAAATTGATAGTTTCGTAAAATTCAAGAGGATTACATTTCTTCAAATTTCTGCAGCCCACGTGAGATTGGGAGTCTACCATATTCAAGTCACCTTCGCTTGCTCGATGCCTACATCGACTTGGACGTACTTATTCGGGTTGGTGGTCGACTAGAAAACGTTGTGGCCTCATACGTCTGCGCGTGTTCCTTGCAAACCCGTAGGTTGCTGACCCTATTTCTGCCTTATTCCCACCTCAAGGCGCTCCACGAAGGCATATCATTTATGAACCTCGTGCTTATTCTATATACCACGTGAGATAACCAGGCTCATTCGCACTCAGATACTGATAATTTCGACGGCCATTCATTACATTGTTTACAGGCGACAGAGTACATTACTTAGCTTACAAAAATGGTATTGATTATGCTGCTTTTACAATCATCAAACGTATTGTTAGAAATTCATATTTTTTAATGATATTTCGTTCGAACATTTTCATTTGTTTAGAAGTCTATTTCGATAACCTATGTAGATATGACCTTGATATCTGAAATTAAAATAAAGTGAGAAAGTTTTGTTTCTTGGAAAATGTAGACAAACATTTTTTTTCGAAAATTTTTCCAAATATAAAAAAATGGGAAAGTACTCTTTAACTAATTTTGAATTATCTTAAATTAAATTATTAACTTGGACATAGCGATGCCATTAACCAGCTTTTTTAGTCCACTTTTTATCACCTTAACGGGCGCCCGCTGGTGGGTCCCTAAGATGGGGAAATTCACGGAACCGGTTGAGTTCATGTTTTGCACATATCTTTATATTATTAAATATATATTATCACTAATTTTATAAATATCCTATTATATGTAACTATTTCTATAATAATATTATAAGATATAAAGGGTGATCCAAAAGTATGAAAACGCCTAAATATCTCAGCGGGAGTGTATTTTCGGGAAAAATGTTTCAGACAAAAGTTTAAGGATTTTTCCCTGGCTATTTAACGGTACCATTGCATTTGACCTCGAGCATGACCTTGAAGTTTATTCCAAGGTCAAGTTTATTTTTTTTTAACAGACGCCAAAAATATCTTCGATGTTTTACGGTCTTTAGAAGTAATTCCGGATCTTTCTCATTCTTGTCAATCTTTCTGGAATTCTCCAACTATCTTGCTTAACCTCCATCGACCGTTATCAAAAAAGATCGACAAAGACTAAAAAGACTGAGAAATATCGAGAGATATGTATGTATAAAGATTCACAATGTGTCGACATCGAAAAATATCGAAAAAGATCGATAAGGATCGAGAAATATCGAAAAAGATCGTCAATGATCGAGGAAGATTGACCAAGTTTGTAAAGGATCAGGAAAGAGCAAAACACCTTTCTGTCATGCTTGCACAAATTCCAGGTTATTGCATGCTATGTTTAAAGAACATTCGAGCATTTTTTTTTGCGCTCGCCGTTTTCCGGTTAGATCTCTGCTCTTCTTTTATCTTTTTCGGTTGCTCTTGATCTCTATCGATGTTTGTCGATCTCAATATTTCGCGATCTTTCCCCAATCTTTTGAATACCTTTCACGATCTTCATCGCTCATTTGCAATCTTTACAGACGTTTTCAAAACCGTTTGAATTTTATTTGTTCATCGTTATTCTTTACATAATTGCATAAACATAATATGGAGTTGTGCAAACATACATATTTTTGTACTTTCCACATACGTTCATATTTTTTTTTTCGACAGTTTAATTTATTTCAATTTAAATTATGTTTACGTCCGAAGATTAGGTTTTTTGTCTTTTCCTACTTTTGTTAAGGTTACTTTGACCATTTTTTTCGTGAAGGCATTTTCACCAACTTCTCCATTGTTCTGAGATATTCTCCACCCGATTCAGATTATTAAGTGTTTACTATTCGATTTTGAAATGGCACAGCTAACTGAGCATGAGCGAATAACCGTTTTGATGATGAGGGCAGGGCGCGAAAAGATCACAAAAGCGACTGTTTATAAAACTGTAAAACGATTCCGTGAAACTGACTGTATAAAAAATCTCCGTAAATCAGGACCTCCAGTAACAGTATCCACTGAATTAAATCAGTTAAATGTGGCTCTTTCTTTTACGGAAGATCCTCATAATTACATTCGAAAATTGCAGCAGCAGTATGATGTATCTTATGGTGCGGTGCAGCGGATTACGACAAAAATGCTGAAATTCCAACCTTACAAAGTTTTGAATCGAATGACGATGATCCTGATAGGCGCGTACAGTTTTCGGAGTTGATGATGAACATGATAGATGCTGACGGCAATTTCTTGAAGAGCATCGTATTTTCAGATTAAGCCACATTCTTTTTGTATGGTAGCATTAATAGGCACAACATGTCTTATTGGTATGAGAGCAACCCAGAATGGATTATCGATAGTCGCTCTTCTCAATATCCTGAAAAAGTGAACGTGTGGGCTGGGATTATAAAGAATACGATAATTGGTCCCTTCTTCATGGAAGGTAATCTTGATGGACGAAAATATGAGGAGTTGTTGAAAAACCAAATTGTTCCCACTATTCGGGTCTTTTTAGGGGTTGATTCCGATAACACTTTGTATCAACAAGATGCTGCTGCGCCACATTATGCAAGAGATATTCGAAATTACCTCCTACAAGATGTGTTCCTTTCTTAGCTCGTAGGAGCTTATAAACGCACAATATTCCCTATCCGCTACGAAGCACAATTAACAATAACACCCGCGATCATGCCAATCTCACATATAAAAATTAATATCGTTGCTCGCGCGCGGTCTCAGTTCGTCTCCCGTCAATTCGAAAAATTGTCCCAAAGGAATCTCCTAGCGGATCAGGTGTCATTATCGAACCGATCCGCGGGAAACGATCCCTGTATCTCGATTTCTCACTCTCTCTCTTATTCTTTCTCGCCATAGTGCATTGCCGCCGCATGCTCAGGATCGTGGCAATGAAGCTCGTCACATAAACGTATATACGTATATAATTAACTAATAATTAATTAACTAACATGCAACATATTTGGGGTGATTGCCCGAAGGAGGTCTGTAAAGGTCTCAAGAACGTTACAAGGCTGAAAAAAATGTTTGCTCTTAATTAAAAAGAAATGTTTGCGGTTGAAAGTAGCATTAAATATTATGTTTCAACGACGGTAAATTAATAAATATTGTATAATATTGCGGCTTTTTTGCAATTTGCTTAATTGCAATTGTTTTAAATGGGATTTATTGCTTTTGATCAGATGAACAAATTCCTCTCTTAAGAATAATGTGCCACTATAATTAAAGATGACCTTGTCATGACTTTTAATTCAGACCTTTTTTTAAGCACATCTACAGAATACTATATTTTAGGTTGAAAACTTGTATGAACATTTTAAAATACTACTAAAATTCTGGTATGCAAACGCCAAATTGTAACTGGAATTTTTAAGAGCCATAATTTAAATATAAAAAAATTCATATATTAACGTCAAATGTGCACATTTGCTCATACCCACGTTCGACACTGTGTAGAAGAATCAAATCGGTCAGAAATAACCACGCAAAACATGTTTTCTTATAGATTTTTTCATTAAATTTCAGAATCGGGGTGAAAATTTCGAAAGATTGCTTTTTTGAGCTCATTTTTGCAATTTTAGGGCAAAAAATGTGATGTTTTTCAGATTTTTTTTTGAAAATCCAATATTTTTGCACAGAATCCGTTGAGCTAGAAGTCTAAACCTTCTAGAAATCGGGCATAAACTATTTTTCCTGGAAAACCATATACCTAATAAGAATGTCAAAAATCAACTTGGCGGATCCAAAATGGCGTCCTAAAGTCAGAAAAAATAGTGAATTAATGATTAATTTTTTGCTGAAAAGAGGAATCGCTTTATGAAAAAAATTCACTTCATTAAAAGTGTTTAGAATCATATCAAGAAGACCTATGAATTTTTCCAGAACGTTTTGGAAATTTTTCTTATTTTTCCGGAAAATAGACAGAACCAAAAAATCAAACGTGGCCCGAAACATCTTGGAAAAATTCATACGTTTACTTGGAATGATTCTTAATACTTTTTATAAAGTGAATTTTTTTATAAAACGATTGCTGTTTGAGTACAAAATTGATTATTAATTCTGCTTTTTCTGGCTTCTGAAGGTTTTAGACCTATAGCGCTACGGATCTCTGAGAAAATTTTGGATTTTGAAAAATAAATCCGAATAATTGTACGTTTTTTTCCTACATTTGCAAAAATGACATTTTAATCCCAGATTCTGAAAGTTTATAAAAACGTCTATGAGTAAACATGATTTGCATGATCATTTGTGACCAGTTTTATTTTCCTATACAGCGTTAAAAGTGGGTAAGTGTAAATGTACACATTTGTCCTTAATCCGTTAAACTGAAACACTCCAAAGCAACGTGGAAATCATAATTTCTCTTTTTTTTCTTTTTTTCATAAAGATCTGTTTAATATGCACGATTATCTGCTGCCTTATTGTATTAACATTATCAAATTTATTCTGAAAAATATTCTGTACGTATAAGCCCTGAAAAAAGAAAATATAAATTATATTTATTTATTTGGGAAAAGAATATATGATATTAATGAAAAACAGACGGTTTAAAAGATCTTAAGTTTCGAAAATATAAAAACCAAAAATCGATCTGCATCAGTGCGTGACATTTCGAAAAGTAAAGAAAAAGAGCACCAAAGAGTATGACTTTGATAGGCGAATATAATAATAATAATAATAATAAATTCTCTTTATTGGCCAACAAAATAATAAAACATATACAGATCAAGCAACCGTGTACATTGCCAAAAGGCGAGCCACAACTTAAAAAAGTTGTTTTACAGACTGACCATATAATTATCATTACTTTAGTTCTCGTCGGGATTAGCGCTTGAAGCCGTTTATTCATTGTTTATTATTACTGAATGCCCGGATCATATAACTCGAAAAGATCTCCAACCTTCGAAATCAGTTGGCCCCTCGCAGATATTAAAGGAAAAAAATTAAAATTCCAAAAGTTAATATTTCAAAAGAGTAAATTTGTTAAGAATAGCAATCTGCATCCTTTTTCTGAATACTGTATTTTGTTTAATCTATACTTTTAATAATAATGAAGAAAAAAGAACAGAAATGAAATAATGTAGGTTTATTATAAATTAGTTGAGGAAAAAAATGATACTAAATAAATGTAGAGGCCTTTAAAAAATGTTTAACCAATTTACTATACGTCGAGCGAAATTGACATGTCTCTCAGTCAACGCAGTCGTATTTTAAATTTGCCGATGAGGCGAATTTTCAATTTGCTGCTGCGAACCAGGACAACAAAACTTGCACATCGAAGATCTTCTTGAAACATTCCACGCTGGGATAATGAACCTTGGTGTTTCCGGACATGCCTGGCTCAACTTAAGATATTGCGAGATCACAACTGCAATTGCCGTCCAGATAGACATTGTATAATTATTTGTTTGGCGCCCAGAGCTTACCGCCATTCGGGCGCCTCCTCCCACGAGGTTGGGGCCATATTGAAATGATGCACCACACCGCCGGCTGTGCCATTTATGAAAATGACAACAGGTCCGGCTACCACGTTATTAATAACAAGTTGCCTGCATTGATTATTTCTGTTGGTTCAGTGCCATCTTTCTAGGAAATCCACGGCCCGCTAGAGGCCAACCCTCATTGCGGTTACTGCCGGACGGACACGACACGCCGTAGCGCTCCCCCGTGTGGAACTCGCCGACAGGGGCTTGACACCGCACCCGAGCTCCCCAGTACGGTGGGTGTCTCGGGTCGTTTAACGATCAGGCAATCGACGGCACAGACCATCCGAACGATCGGGTCCGTGAGGTCGTCAATTCTCAAAACTTGCTAAGAGAAGCTGATCTTTTAAAAGCATTGCTCCTCTTCGAGTTCGGGCGCTTCGACCCCTTCCTCTTCCTTACAGACGGAGTTTTCAAGGAAATGACTTCGTTCGTTCCTATAGAATTCAAGGAAGACGTTGAACTGCTGCGACTCCCTGGTCCGGCTTTAGCCTGTTTTGTACCGATCTCTATGCTTTCGATCAGACACTGGACGAAAAGCCTCGAATCCTATCGAGAGATGTCTGCTTTATGTCGAGAATTTTATGCGGTCAATTACTAAGGTCGTCCTACGAAATTATCGACCAGTATCGTGAAGAATAGCAGAAGTTACAAGAACAGCAGCTTTATCGGATAAACCAAATCTCTCGCTTACCATAGCTGTCCTTAAAGATGAAATTCGCATCGAATCCGGTTTTGATTTAATTAGAAAGTCGCTATCTTCTATACTGTCGTAGGGACACGTATAAAATGACTCATCAGATGGGGAACTTTCAAATTCAGCGTTCGACACTATCTCGAGTATAGCATTATCACTTAAGGATATTCTACCACAAAAATCTGACTTGAATTCTGGAAACTCAGAATCGTTAGAGTTTAGAATTATCATATGTAGGTACACACGGTAAGATTATCGTATTTACAAGAAATTACAACAAGAAGCTATTTTGAATTTTTTTAAAAGCTAAATTATTATTTCATGTAACTCCGTACGATTTCCGCGTTTTATCGTACATGATTCGCGTACAATAAAGTGCCTTAAAACGGACTAGTACAATAAAGTGCCCGTATACGTACTCTATTCAAGCAACAGCGTCCACTAAACGTATGCTAACGATGCATCTGTATTACATGTATGTTGCGTATGCGTAGACGACCATTCGTCGTCAAGCGTCGTACACGACAGTAGGATACGATGACCATTCCTACGTATACCTGACGTAGGGCGTGCATGTTTTAACTTGTTAAAAAATGCCGGAATATATATAAAAAGGGAACGTCACAATATAACTTTACAGATTACAGTATACATGGTGTCGCCGACAGGCTCCAATTACGGTTTGCATGATAAATATCATTTGGTGCGATTATTATACGGCATGTGGTGATGCAGTCGGTATTGAGTACGTATTACAATATAGTAAGATTTCAGTCTAATGTAACCAAATGGGCATGGCATGTCATAGCGTAAACATTGATAAGATAGACGTTATATGCGAGGATGTTCGTTACCTTCGCCAGACGAGTCAGTGCGAGGATGTTCGTTACCTTCGCCAACATACGATAGACGAGATTAGGCGAGGATGTTCGTTACCTTCGCCAACATACGATAAACGATACCTGGCGAGGATGTTCGTTACCTTCGCCAAGGTAAGATAGACGAGACAGTGCGAGGATGTTCGTTACCTTCGCCAACTTACGATAGACGAGACATGCGAGGACGTTCATTACCTTCGCCAACTTACGATAGACGAGACATGCGAGGACGTTCATTACCTTCGCCAACTTACGATAGACCGTATATTCAATGGTATATAAGTGATATATCACAAATTGTATTATCTTCAGGAATCTAGGAAATCGCCTAAATTATAATGGGAAAGGAAAACGGAACTGATGGGACAATGGGCACTTAGCGAGTGTGGAACGTAGTCACAAACCGTATAAATACGGCTGCAGGGCCACCATCCGTCAGTATTCCGTCCGAAGGTCTACCGGGCTGCACCGCGAGTAAAGTACCACGGTAGATGGTAGAGCATAAACAGGGTGGTTGAGGAGAAGAAAAAGAAGAGTTCTGTTTGCCTTGATTCGCAGGACGTGACCCCATCGCCGTACGTGACACATGGGTTTTATTTAAATTGTTCAAAATTAAAACAAAAACCATGACCCTTTTCGGGATTTGCATGCGCCCGTATGGTTGAAAGCGGATGCTCATTTTCATTTCACATCATTTCAAATTGTCCACCCCCTGCTGCCCCCCCCCTCGGCCGCTCCTCAAGCGTTACCATCCCTCTCTGCAATCCTTCTCTAAAATGAGTCTTTGTAAACTTGGAAATCGTATTTACATAATTTACTATATTTTCTTGTATTTGTCCTTTCTTCCATAGGACATCATAACGTTTTGATGTTTAGATATTGATATTATTGTTGTTGTTATATTATTGGTAATGGTTGCAAATGTAGGTTCCTTATTTCCGTCAGTGGAAGCTATTTTTTACGCTCTGCAGAGCAACAAAAAAAACATCTTCGTAAGTTGAAAGTTTATCTGATATTAGAACTTTCTGGTCACCAAATAAAGGACAGACAAATGTGGATTATTTTAAATGTCGATTTAAATTTTACTTTAGGTTTCGATTTTGTCATTACTATATTAGTCCACTCGACAGAGTGCTGACCTCTAAAAAGCATAAGTTCAGGCTGGATTTTGGTGTAGTTGTCAATTTTGGACCCAAAAAATGATGCAAAATGATTTGACACTTTTACCCCCGGGCTTCCCCCTAAAACGCCCCTCCAACGGGGGAAAACGGTAATCATCTATTTACCAATAATCTGTACGCCGTAGAAAAAAAGTACAGATAATTATGAACGAAAATGATTCTTAGTACTTTTTATGTAGAATCGTTCTCTCAGAAATAAAGCTTGATCCGACAAGTAATTTCGCGATGTCAATTTTCAAATAAATTTTCTATCAACTCGACGGTAAAAATTCGATATCTTTTGATCAGAGTGTCCCATCGATAAGAATAAAAATGCGTTATAAAGCTGAAGAGAGCAGTTTTCATGTGCAATTTTTGCATCATGCCGCAAATGAATTTAGTATGTAAAAAGTTGCTAAATAAATAATCATTCCGCGATTTTTGCATTTTGTACGATTCCCATTAGATCTATAAAATATATCACTTCCATTGACCGGTCGATGTGGAATTTCTATTGTTAGAGTCTAAACCTCAAAACCTATGACATGAAATTTCGATTTTGAATTTTGGTAAAAAATATAAGCCCTTTGAGATACGTGTAAAAACGCGGAATTTGAACTTTTACATTACAAAGAATCTCACGTCACGGGAAATGCTTCCACGAAAGCGGCGTTGGGTGGAATTTGTAGATGATGTGTAGTTTTTAACGTACTTGTGCAATGAAAAAGAAGCAGTTTGAAACCTTTTATTTGAAGTATACGGCCAATTATCACGATTTTTTCAATGTTCACATAAACATACATAACTTTCGTTCTAGGCCCCATTTCGGGACGTTCGAAACGAGAAATTCAAGCTGAATATTTGTACTGTTAATTGCATATAGTTGCTTCGTGCAGGGTTATCTTGGAACTTCAAGGCAGTCCTTCGAAAACACGGAGCAATGTAGCTGCCTACACCCATTGCCTTGGCTGCGCGGCAGTGTTGTGTACATGTGTTTTAACGTATTTTCAAGTGATTGAAGCGATTAATAAATGTGGAGAAAAAATAGTGAATTCAGTAAGTATCCATTGTATTTGTGCAATGTGAAAATATTTATTTCATGGGTGTTTTTATCATTAAAATAATCAGACATTTACTTAAATCAAGTATTTCATATAACTCCGAAAATACGAGTTGTTACGGTTATCTTTATGATATGTTTATCGTATTATTTTGTACATGTGTACATATTTATCGCACAATGAAGTGATTAAAACTGATGCTTCATTCTAAAATTCCAAATGTGTGTTTGCAACCAAAATGACATATAATATTATACAAGGATTTACACTTTTGGCATTAAGTCATTATTACAATTTGATTAGTTACTACAATAAAACAGATAAATTCAATAAAATGCAAATGTAACTTATGTGTATACCGTAGTATAGTCAAAATTATATACGTATTATCCCACATTCACTTACGAACAAAACAAAAAATTAATATAACCACAGATATCTAAACGGCTTGCTGTTGGCAGCTGTCAACAACAGCTCTTCAGAATATGACTTTTAAAAGAGATTCGTCAATGAAATGTAGATTCTGTTACTTGAATCGTACATATACCGTGCCATGCCTACGTTTGTCACTGTACATATTTACTTCTGTTTACATTTATTTTTTGTTTTCTTCATGCGTAATTGTATGGTATTGGATTTATATCTTTGCATGTCCTGCAGTAACGGTAACTACGTCTCATATGTTAAACATGCATTGAATTGAATGTAATTTTTAAATTTGAACAATTTTAAGTTTTAATAATTTCTTCGATTTTTACAATGATGAATTGTTGCCAACAGTACAAAACTATACTCAACTATACAAGTGTTTTCTCGGTGCAGTCTTGATGTAACTGGTCACAATGTTACACATAAAAGGTGTCAATTATGTACCGGGATGGTCAAATATTTCGACAACTTCCAACATTAAAAAAAAAACGCTGAAACACGTGAAACGATTTTTCAACAATTCTACTTTCTGTGGAGGGTGGTCGAATCCAAAAAAATCAGTGTAATCGGATAAAGCTCAAAATTGGTTGAATTGTTGACCTACCAAATTGTAATGAATGGTATAATTTTCATTTCATTGCGATTGATATTCACTGAAATAGAGGGGGTGAAGTTTTGGGGCTCCGGCGTAAACCTCTATCTTTAAGCCCGCGTAAGTAGTAGTCTAGAATGAAAGCTAAGCTTTTTTCCTATGAGACTTGCAAGTTTCGAGATGTCTTTTTGTTTTATTTTTGAATTATTCCATTTTGAAGTACTATACGTGCTCTTGGCCGAACGACTGTACGCCGTGCGCCAAGGCACTATAAGCGCTCGTAGCCAAACAGTTGATTACTGTGCGCCGTGGGGAAGGATAGCAGCGGCTCAGTAGAGTTCATGTTTTTTTCAGAAGAGGGCAAGCGTTCTCATAAAAAAAAATGCTTTATCAAAAATAGATATGTTACGTGCCGATTATCTTCGTTAGACTTGAAATGCGAATATAGATCCCGATTGCAGATTCTATAGTTAATTGAATTAATATACATTATATAAAATTATTTATTATTTAGTTAATTTGCCTGTTTGGTAATGTAATCTTTGTTCCTTTTCCCCGTTTTAATTTCCGTAAAATTTTACGTAGTACTTATTATCGTCAAAATGCCTTCTCACTGTATTAATCCTTTTAAAAAACGAAAGCATAAGACAGGCAAACTTCGTCCTATTTCTGCTACTTTGAGGTCAAAAATTCGTTCTTTGCCAAAAGGATCTAAAATTTGTACTTCCTGTAATTGGACACTTAATAATTCAACGAAAACGTCTTCCTCAAATTTGGAGTCAAATGAAAATTCTACAGAAGTTCAGAACTTCAATGCGATAATGATTACTATAAGGCAGGTGTTGAAGTACTTGATGAAATCATTGAAAAGTATAAAACTTCTACAAATGAAAATGAAAAGTTTCAACTTCTTACTCTCGCACCAAATTCTTGGAGTCGCAAAAAAATATCTCAGGTATCTAATATATCTGAAAGGAAAGCAAAATGTGTAAAAGATACAGTGAAAAAAAATGGAATTTTGTCATTGCCGAATCCTAAGAAAGGAAAACCATTGCTTGACGAAACTGCGACACTTGTTAAAACTTATTACGAACGTGATGAAATTAGTCGTTTGATGCCAGGGATGAAAGACTTTTTATCTATAAAAAATGAAAAAGGAATTCGAACACATGTGCGGAAACGATTGTTGCTGGGTACTATTAGTGAATTATATATTCCGTTTACATCAGAATATCCAGATGTGGAAATAAGTATCTCTACATTTACCAAGCTTAGACCACTTCATTGTGTTTTAGCAGGTGGCTGCGGTATTCATAACGTGTGTGTTTGCGTACATCATGAAAATATGAAATTAATGATGAACGATAGTAACATTCAAAACTTGACTAAAGATATGAACATGATTTTAACGAATTATCGCGATTGCTTGAATGCTATTGTATGTACTGAATCTACAAGTTCTTGTCATTTAAATGATTGTAAAAACTGCCCAGGATCTGAGAACTTAAAACGTCACTTAATAAAATGTTGATGATCACAATATTCTCGAAGTGAAATTTGAAATATGGTTGCAGACTGATAGATGCACTTTGAAAACGTTTGTCATGGATACAGAAGAACTTATAAATGATTTTTGAAATTAAACTTTCATCACTTTATTGCGAATGAGCAATCATTATTTTTTACAAATTTGAAAGACAATTTATTGCAAGATGAGTTTATGATTTGTTTTGATTTTGCGGAAAACTACGCATTCGTAATTCAAAATTCAGCCCAGTCGTTCCACTGGAACAATGATCAAGCAACGATATTTACGGTTGTAATGTATTATAGGGAATTTAACCAGTTAAAACAAACCAGTCAAACCAGCTAACACATACTGTTGCTGTTTATGTGTACCAGAAGATAATATTAAATTATCTTAAATGGTGCTTCAAACCAAAAAAAGTATATTACTGTTCCGACGGTACAGGGCAACATTTTAAAAATAAGAGCAGTTTTGCGAACCTACAAGCTCATGAGAAAGATTTTGGAATCCCAGCTGAGTGTCACTTCCATGCTACATCTCAGGGTAAGGGTGCATGTGATGGTATTGGAGCCAATATTAAAAGAAATGCAAAGCGACATAGCTTGCAATGCTCAGCACATCATCATAAAATTACTCCGCAAGCCCTATTCGAGTGGGCAAAAAAAACTGCAAAGAAACGACTATTTTTTTTAGTAGCAAAGACGATCACAAAGAAGCTTCTGAATTCCTAAAAACTCGGTTTGAAAATGCAGTAACGATTCCAGGAACTTTACTTTATCATGCAGTAATTCCAAATCAGGATGGAAAGTCATATTTAAAAAATTTTTTAATTCTCCTCTGTACGATGCAATCCCCAAAAACCAGAAAAGAATCTCACAAAAGAAAACTTTGAAGTCACCTTCAAAAACCCGAAGACATTAATTTTTGAGAGAAAATTACGCACGCTCACGCACACGCACACGCACGCACACACACACACACACACACACACACACACACACACACACACACACACACACACACACACACAAAACGGTGGCGGCAAGGGGAACCATGTGATCAAAGCACTCCGAAGAGATGTAAATCCGACCGCGCGACCTCCGCGGGGTATATCTGGGGTAATGCAAACGCCGCCGGTTCGCAAAACCCTTACATATAAGAACTCCCACACAACTTACCGGACCCGTTGCGATTCTTTCCTAGCCCTTGTACCCCTTTCTCCAATGTGACTAGTGGGTTTATACCACACTGAAAATGTAATTTTTCTTAAAAATCGAACTTCTTAAAATTAATTAAGTTGTCCAAGAGATTTGATAAACTTTGTATCAATACATGTTCGAGAAATTCTTTCATTCGGAATACTCAAAGTTTCATTAAATTGTACGTATTATTGCGAAAGCATTCGAGAAATCCGCCGAGACGGATCATTTGTGCTAACGTTGCTCTGTGCCTTAGCGCACGGCGCTCAATCATTCGGCCAAGAGTACTTATAGTAATACAAAATGAAATAATTCAAAAACAAAACAAAAATACATCTTGAAACTTACTAGTCTCACAGGAAAAAAGCTCAGCTTTCATTCTAGACTATTTTTAAAGCAATAAAAAATACCCTTCATTATTAAAAAGCAAAATTTTTCATTATTTTGAAAAAATATGGGTCTAATTTTGATTCTAAAAATATTTAAATGTAATCGACAAATAGGTAATTTAAAAATAAACAAAAAAGATCTGATGTAAAATTTTGTTTCAAGCACTATATAAAAAGTTACACGAGCTTAAAGATAGAGGTTCACGTCGGAGCCCCAAAACTCTATTTCAAAGAATATCGATCGAAATTTAATGAAATTTATACCATTCTTTACAATTTGGTATGTCAACAATTCAACCAATTTTGAGCTTTATCCGATGATATTGATTTTTTGGCTTGGACCACTTGAGAAATTTCGCCCTATTTGTAGGTTTTATTGAATTCACATTTTATAAATGTTTATTCAACGTTAAGCAACGATCTCAACATTGTTTCTATTCGCATTACTAGCACTAAAAGGTAAAAATTTCGTGGATTTACACGTGTACGATGTAATTCTCCACTTACTAATGTAAATTATACCGTATTTAAGAGGTCGAAGCAATGTCTGACTCCGCAGAATCGAGAATCTTTTCAAATTCGGATTCTTCGAATAACGATCAAAATTTAGATAATCACGAAATTTTTTCAATCGATGATAAAGATACTCCGACTATAGATCATGTGTCTCTCGAAACAAAGATGAAAATTCTTCATATTGCTAAGACAATTCCCAAGTGGAGCTTAAATTCGGTTCAAAAGCATGGATGTTCTGCGCTTAAAAAAAATGGGATACTTAAAAAGATGGGAAGCACAAATTAAAAATAACGGAATTAAGAATATGTATTCGCAAATTAATAAATCTACTTATGAAAAATTTCTAGAAGCAAGGAACAAAAAAAAGGAGTCAGTACGCGAACACTTCAGCAATGGGCATCACAAGCTGCGGTATAACTACAGTCAGAACATTTTCATTTTAAAGCATCAACTTCCTGTGTCAAAAAATTTTAAAGATGCCACAATATTCGCCAAAGACAAGTTACGAGATACATCAAATCGTAAAAATTTTTTACGAATATCGGTTTATACCATAGTGATAAGAAACACGACAATAAACTGATGAATAAAAAGCCAACAATAATAAAAACACATCGAAAAGAGGACTATTATGTTTACATGTGCTGACTTTTTGACAATTCGCTTTTTTATGTCGGATTTTTGTGTTCCTGCGATGTTAATTCAAATTGTAATAAAATTCTGTTATGTTTAATAGTGGTTCTAGTTATTAGTGTGGCATTTATGTAAGAAAATGAAATTTCATAAAAATATAAAAAGAATAAATATCTATGTTTGAACCTCAAACATATTTTCTTAAGAAACAATAAAATAATATTGAGTTGTCTTAAAGAATTGTGATACAAAATAAGCGAATGTTTGAAAGTTAACTTCGGAGTTAGACGACGTTTTTTATTTCTCCTTACTTGAAAAACTGCTCGGGTAAAAGTTATATCTGTGATGGTATGGAAGAGACGGCATAAGTCCATTTTTCGAAAATTGGAGATTTAAATGCATTTAAAGTTTTAGATTTGCATTTATGATAGAACGATATTTGATAGAACGATTCTATTGATAGAATGATATTCGAGATAATCCGATATTCGAATTAAAAAAAAATACTAAACAAATACAAAATTTGAAGACCTGAGAGGATGCACAATACGAGATTTATTAATGCAGGTCAGTGCAGAAATTGCGTAGAGACTCAAATGTAGGGTCTATTTCCCTGCATATTTTGCATAAGGACCGCTTGCACCAAGCGCTCGAAGGAAGTTGAAGTGTCTCGCGCCTTGCTTTATACGACACGCACTAAAAAGTTTCTCGCGCATTGCTTTGTATCAAGTGCCCGAAAAAGTTATAGTTTCTCGCGCATTTACATTTTATTTCAACTTTGAAAATCAACAATTTTTTTTAAAAATGGACTTATTCCTTTTCTCCGTACCACCACAGAATCATATTCAAGTATAGGGGAGAGCACTGCAGGATGCCAACTTAAAATTAGCTGTTTTACTTATATCTCTTTATAATGATAACTTACAATTAATGTTAATGTGCATACACCACTCGCAAGAGGACATAAAAAGGCGCATCTCTGCGCAGAAAATTATTTAAAATCTCAAAAAATAAAAAATGTACCATATAATTTACAAAACTATACAATTAGATTTTAAAATCATTCATTTCATCGAAATTTGTTACACGAAAAGCCTTTGGAACACTTATCACTGGTTTTATTATATGATGCTTTTTTGAAAACACTGCAGTGATTGATGTTTCTAGATGTCTTCGTGAGTATTTGGGATATTTGGTAAGGATTTTCAGCATTAGATAGAAGAAAAGATGTCCGACTCGCAGCGACAATGGTTTTGTTTTCAAACAGGAAAAATACATTTATATTATAATTATTTCATGCGTCCAATTCTCCTTGCATCCTGAAGAGCAGAAAAAAGTACTATAAAACGTATAAACTTTCCTTTTTGTAATCCATAACGAGAAGTTACTTTTTTTATAATAAAAAAATTTCAATTTTACTACTGAATGCCAATTCTAATTCCTTAAATCTAATTCCTAAAATCCCATTCCTAAAATCGTGTATTTAAAAAATATACCATTTACAAACGTTTACATACATTTTCATAATTTTACACATTTACATTTCATTGTATACACTGTTTTTAATGTTAATTTTTTTTCTATATATAATTTGAGTTTTTTAACAGATTGAAATAATATTGTGCAAATTATCAATATTGAAATGCGTTGTTACCTCTGGACATGAATAAATGACTAAATTTCGAATTTTTCTACAAACAAAATTAAATGTCTGTGTTTAGGAATTCCATTTCTAATTTTAATTCCTTGCACATTTAGTAATTTTGTTCAAATTCACAAAATTATTATGCATATTGTTTCCTGCCGCAGACGAGTGGGCTGACAATATATCGATAAATTCATCGGAAGGTGATAATACCGACAGTATAGCTGACTTTCAAAGATTTTCATCTGACGTTCCAAAGCATGCATATATATACTAGTTAAAGCATGATTTTTAATATTTTATTTCACGAAAACGAAAGCCTATGAGCGAAAACGCTCAAACACGTGTATTATTATTTTTATCATAGAATACGTCAAAAAATCATCGATAAAAATCGTGAAATCTCCACCGTGACCTCCCCTTGTAAGTCCATTGAGTCGACAATTGAAAAAATAAAATTCTACATTAATATATAATTTAATAGATTGCTTATGGTATCTAAGAATTGATTGGCTGCCCCTACTCTTAATTGTACACATATTTAAAAAAATATTAAATACATTTGATCTTTCTAAGCCCTTTTTAGTTTTCTAACTCTCCATGCGATTGAGTGATCTTTATTTGTTAACAATATTAACAAAGTGTTTATTTTATTTTTTTATGCTGCATTTAACAGGAACAAGTCCGAATATTATGTATCAAATGGACACAAGCTATTTAGACAATAAAAACCAAATTTTTTGTGCGGTTTTAAAACTACTTTGTCAATCCCTGTGTCATTTTTACCCAGTCAAAATATGCTGGAGTTAATTCAGTGTTTATAAGATGTTAAACTTACTTGATTATTCATTTCAGGAACAGAAACCTAATCATGAGTTTTATTTTTCTTTTGAAACTTCAGTAGTTTGCAACAAATAAAAATTGCGCCATAGTTTGCAAATTCAGTGATTCGGATGGTGAAATGAAATTTTATATTAACAGCAGATGGCTATTTGGTTTTATTTGATATTTCTTTTAACATTTAATGCAGCAAAAATTCTGAAAATATCTTAAAATTAAACAATTTCTTGTCATTCAGTTGTGTAATAAAAATGTTTTATCTATTAGCTGACGTTATTATTTTTTAGGTTTTAACATTTCATATTCATAATTTTCGCATTTTACCCTTTATTTTTAATAATTTTTGAATTTCGAGTGTTATTTTGGATTTCCTGTAAATACAATAATTTTGCGGTAGGTTAGCTATTCGATTAGAATTTTGAATGCCACGTTGCTGGTCGTAAACAAAAGAGCATAGCCCTTTTCCCACCTTGGCGATGGCGATGCTAATGTTTTTTGGATTCATTCCCGCGATATATTTTTTGTCAGAACTATTTCATTTATTACACGTTAAAAAATATCCATACTTTGTAAATGTACCTCTGTTTGGAATATAATTTGTCTGTTATTTAATTGTAAATTTTTCAATAATTCCTTCACTTATAACACTTAATTATTCCAAAATAATTTCAATTTAGAATGAAGGAACTAGATATAGTACTGAACACATTTTTCCTCGATTTTAGATGGCAGATATCCCATTTAGTAACATCTACATAATTTGTAAGTTAGATGTTGAAAGTAGTGGAATAGTGACTGCAACACGATGGATAAAACTCTGATGGCTGTGAGAGTACAACGAAAAGATGACAATCACAACATAATTATAAGTTATGATCCCGTTGCGATTCACCCGGAATACCGGCGGAAGTACTCACTTATAAAAAAAAAGATCATTTTGTTACAAAAATGTTTGCCCTCCAAAAGGAGAACTCCCTCCATTGAACTCAGTGAAGAAGAGACTGCGTGCCGAGCATCGTTCAACTTAAAGACGTTATGTTTCTTGTGAGGTCAGGAAGCTTGTAAACGGCTGAAACGAGAAGAAAAAGCGAAGGGATGTAATATGAACCGTACAAACACCAGGCTTGAAGGACACTGTTTTAAAGATGATCAGAGGACTCCCAGAAAATCAATGGACAACATATGGAGCTAAATATTGAGGCAAGACTTACAAGCTGCGCAAGCCCTTGAGGTACATCATGCGTTCAATCGTTGTCACACAGAGCTGAAGTAAAAAAACGCAAGGAATGTACAATGACGAAATCCGCGATAATCTACGATTGTAGGTTAATAAAACATGAGGCTTTATCGACCAATTTATTTGCTGAATTCCTGTTACCTATGACATTTGTGAATGTATTGAGGCATTTTACGGTGTAAAATTCGTGATATCCGACCAACACGTCAATGCAAGAGATGTACGAATTGTTCGAGATAATGACGACCTGAAGAAATTCTCAGAATTTTGAGAGTGTCACAAACAATTTCCGTTCGATAAGACCAGCAAGTCGATTGTTACAGGAGTTGTTATAGGCGATTCTATAATTGCTTCCAAGCACGTGAAATTGACGAGGCCAAGTTGAAAAAAAAGTTGATATCCCTTTTCACAAATTGTAGAAATCGCGTAGTTCCGCTAATTACGGTAAATAGCAAGGTGAGGATTAAAGACGATGTGAAACCATTGGATCCGATGCTCCTCTTCCAAAGAATCTATGTAACAAAGCAAAACGAAGAGAAGCTGACTGGTTAATAGTTAATATTTATTTTATTCTTGTTACGATATTGGAGGAACTCGTAGTCAGAATGTAGAAATGAGAAGATTCAGGATCCGAATCGTAGCACGGCGAGGAGTCCAAGGGCACAGGGATCAAATAAATCCACTGATCCTTGATTCAAAAACCATTCTATATTTTCACTAAAACTCTCAATTATTACCAGGTTCTTCAGTACTGCGTGTATCACGGAAATTCGATCATTCACGCAGTACAAAATATTTGGAATTGTATTAAACCGAACGTGCCAAATTTTAGATAAAGCTGTCGCGCGCACCAGCGTTGCGTATCGTTCAAGCGACGTGCGAAAATTGAAAATGAAAACGTGGCGTTTTCAAAACCTCGCATCCACAGAAAGCGCTGGAGTCATTGGCGAACTTAAATTATAAATAAATTATAGATAGCGCTACGGTCAACCGATAGTGGCGCCAAAGTTCATAATTTCTATAAAGCGCGACAATTCTATTTATACAAAAATGAAAAGCGGTAATTATGTAAAATGTCATGATCAAAATTACTAAAAGAAACAAAATCTTTCATTACTTTTATGGCAAATAAACTAAAAATAACGTTTTTTCATTTAAAAATAATTGTATTTTTCAAGCCACTGGAGAAGGTAGAAGATACGGCGGATGCACCCTGTTCTCAACCTGTATCATAACTGGGGAACATGGCAACAAAAGAAGTAGTCAGAAAATTTGGGTTCATATCACAATCTGAATACCAGGAAAACATGCTTGCATAGTATTATATATACTTTATTAACACGAACTTTTAATTTAAATAATTTAAACTTGTCGTTGTATTACTTTCGGAAGTTGTAACTCTAGAAACTAAACACCTTTCCTCACCTTGACAAATTACCCTCGCCGAATGTTTAAATGATTAAATTATTTTAAGATACACATGTGTACTCTTTTTTCTTTTTAATTAATACAAATAACATAAAACTTATTACATTTCTTTTTTCTAATCCTAAGCTAATTGAGAAGGTTGACTGGCCAATCGTACATCACACATACGCAGTACAAAATGTAAAGGAAAGAAATAGGTGTCTCGCTTTGCAACACAACATAAAACATATCATAAAAGAAACTTCTCCTTCAAACAAAACATGAATGTTTTCAAACTTCTACCATTAATAATCATTCAGAATTTCAAAAATTAAATCTGGCGTTTTGCAATTCTCCGTTCATTACTTCGTATACAACATGACGATTACAATCCTTACATTGATATATAAAATTAATGGTCCTTTCTGTTCATTTGAATATATCAGAAGAACCACGTGTACAATTAATAATAAAAAAAATATATATATATAAAAAATGGCACCAATTCAGTTCGTTTCATTTCGAGACAGGATCTGAATCAATCACTGTACATTACCCCAAAACTTGTTGCTCGAAGAAATCAACACAGAACTTGAAATCCGGGTAAAAGTACAAACACCTGCTCCTTCGCGGAAGTCGACATAACCTCTCAGGAAAACAATTGCCGCATGTCGAAATTCTCGTCCTTGAAAGCGACATGTCCAAATTATTTAGCGGCAATAGACTTTCTTCCAGCCGACGATCAAAACAGATATACCAACATGCGAACCTCGCCACGTGCTGCTTTCCCAACAGATCGATTTTCCATTTGCAATTTTTTCCAAAGGATGCACTCGCTAGTTTACGAGATGAGCAACATAAAAGGCTAATCGTCGAACCGAATCAATAAACTACAAGTTGTAATCTTGATTTTTGATTCGGATTCTAGATTCTTGGTAAATTCCCTAAATACACAGAAAATACAGCATTTAACCACTGAAAATTCACCACACTTCATTTTTTCCACACACACTTCTCCATGTAAATAATTTATACCATACCTCCCTCCTCGCCTTCTTGAAGTTACACAATCTTAAGAATCTTTCAATTTTCGACCGTTCTATTCAACGATCAAACCGAACTCGCTTCTAATCGGAGCGTACATCACATTTCGGAGACAATGCCACGACTCCCTCTCCAACCTAATAACGTTTGTCCCACGCGCTGGCAACTCGCCGCAAGGCGCACACCTAACAATATTAGGGCGGCATTGATATGTCGGTAACTCGCTCTTTCCCTAACAGACGCAACTCAGTCCAGTACTTTCCTACTGTCTTTCCTATTCACAGCAGTCGCGCAACCGCGCCATAACGCAGGCGAATCGGAACATCGCATTGCGTTCCTTACAGAGCATACCACACTCTGCTTTTCAACATATTTTGACACTGTTGCGTTTTTGATATTGCATCCGGAAAACTCGTGAATTTAAATAATTATATTATCTTCTTCTAACAACACATGCGTCATCTTAGTAAATTCGAATATAGGAAAAGTAAGAAATTAGAAATGTATTTTGTCGGGCTAAAATACTTCTGCAATGGGATGGTCTATCCCCGCGAACATGTCATATTTACGAGGTTAAGTTTCTGAATGAATACGTTCTTAATTTGTTCACAGTTAAATAATTATTTATAAAAATCAACTGGTTATAGTGTCCGCGAAATTTCTTGCTGCGCTTATTTATCTCGTTTTTTCGTTAGGGTAAAAAAATTATTTCTTCAAAAAACAGTGGTAGAACTTTAAAAAACGAACCAAATGAGCCCTCATACGTTTCGATTCGTTGAAAATTGGGGCCAGGAGAGGGCGTGGACGTTCCGCTTACCGATCATCGTCGACTCGACGACGCGTCACGACGAGTGGAACTCTCGAATCTTGACATAAACTTCGCTTCTGCGTCTTTCCTAACAAATTCAAATGACTGATGACCAAGATTACATTTATCTACGACTAAAATTTCTCTCATTTAGGGTTATACAATACTTTACGCAAATCAATTGAAATTGATCTAGAAGTTTAAACAGTTTTCGAAATTTTAATAAAATACGTAATATTTAATTATTAAATTCGATTATTAAACATTTATCTCGACGAAGTAATTAAGATAAACAAAAATTCAGACACGATGAGTGCATCACAAAAATTGAACACAAAGTGTATTGCGGTACGTCCTCGTTCATTTTATTCATCTGTGAAGATTGGAATTGGAGCATTTCTGTATAAGAAATTTGGTTCGAAAACGTTGATCGAAATACTTTCCAATTTAGGGTTGTCGGCGTCTTATTCCGACATCATTTCATATGAAAATTCCTGCATTCAGAGTGATGGAAGTGAAGTTTTGAAAGGAGCGTTCTTGCAATTCGTGTTCGATAATGCCGATTTTAATATTAACACAATTGATGGGCGCGGTAACTTACACGGGTGGTATTCATTGTGTAACACCGAAGACTTGTGTGGCAAAAGATGCACCGATTCTCCGCAACAAAAATCCGCTAGAAACATTGTTCAGATAGGGAAGATCCCATTGTTGTCTTTCACGAAGCAACGATTATATCTTCAGGATATGCTATCATTACGTAAAAGAATGTCCCCCCAAGAATACAAGAAGTTCACGACAGGCTGCTTCACAATACGGCGGATCGATAAGTTTTGGTTTGGAATTATGTCGGACCAAACTATCGAGCAGGCGCATAGGAGACTGTTCAAAATCTTCTGAGGACTAACTCAACGTTGAATCACTGACAATTCAACAACATCATGGGTGTTTGGATTGATTTCTATGCAAAATATTTGTGAGACCCTGCAAAATTTTGCTAGAGTATCGTGTGCTACTACAGAACAACATGTGGACATGAGGCCTACACGGATAATACGAGATGACGAAGACTGTGAAAAAATTGACATATAGTTTGCAGAACACAATCCCTTCCCAGTTATCGAAGATTTAATGTCTATTAATTGGCACAGGGATAATTGGAACGGCTGACATTAATTGCCATAGAGCTGAGGAAGTCGATCGACAACTGATGTCTGATGCTATCTTTGGTAAAACTTTTGGTTCCATGGTTTGTAAAAAGAAGAGTAAAGAGCGGAGTTAGCTGCGATAAACTGCAGCATCAAAATCGACGCGACGCCAATTCCTATCAACCCGTTGCTGTTATTTCAAAGGATATGTGTAATTAAACATACAGATGTCGATATGAAAAAGTACATGGCATACGAGCTCGCCCCTTTTCCGCTATCTTTATTTACAGGTGAAGAAATGTGAAAAGGCACCAAATCTGTACTTTATAGCTCGTTTGAATCGTCGCAAATCGTTCATCAGCCAGGCCACCAAAAACTGCACTTCATTGACGGCGGTTACCTCTTGCATATAGTCGTGTGGGTCAGAGAATCAAGTTTCAAAGATACGTGCAACAAGTATGTTTCTTATATGCGAAACCACTTCCTCAGTGACACTATAGTGGTTTTTGATGGATACCCAGATCGCGCAAGCGCCAAGGGTACAAAAACGTCCGAAAGGCTTCGGCGTTCAAGAATGATTCAACCGATCGAAATCACTTTTACGGAGGCTACGATTTTGAAAACAAGTCAGGAAAAGTTCTTGTCGAATGATCGAAATAAAAATCGGTTAATTATAATGCTTCGCTCTCATTGTGAGGCTGCCGGAATCATAGTAAAAGAAGCATTTGAGGATGCAGATATGCTCATAGTTGAGACCGCGATCGAACAAGAGGATATATACGCTTATGTCGAGATCGTCGGCAAAGACGTAGACTTGCTCGTGTTACTGAACGGACTTGCGCGTGACAAAAAGCACATTTTTTTTCACAAACCAGCTAGTGGAAAAACTGCTGCTTCCTACTATTCTTCTTCGTGCACAAAAAACTTTTCCAATACTTTCGAAACGCATGCTATTTGACATACGTTGCTGATAGTTAATAGATACACCATAACTACGATACATGGCATGGGTTTTTTTGCAACTTTTTCCGCGCAATTGCGCACTCGAATGGGTGTACTTCTGCAAAAGTCGACTGCAACCGCGAGAAGGATGCATGAAGGTATTATGTACGAGTCCCTCGTGTGTTTCGCCGACAGGCACGGTATTAGGGTATGAAGATAAATATATTCAAGTCCAAGAGATTTAGGAGTAACCAATAAACTTTAGCAAAATGGAATAATTAATTATAAATACAGGAAATTTCAATTAGAAGTCAAAGATTGCAGAGTTAGAGTTGTGCGGATTTTTTAAAATAAAAAAAGCGTGTTTCTGATACATTTTTGCCTCCTGAAAATTAATTTGACAACAGAAATTGGCGCTCGACTATATCTTGGCTGCAATATTGAAGAAAAAATTAACAGCCAACAATTGTTAAGTTTTTGCATTTATTTTGAATAAAAAATATTATTTGGAATAAAATAAAAAAAAATACAAATCGTACGAATAAATGTTTGCAACGAAAAGTCTAGGAGTATACAGTACAAAAAAGGTTGTATGCATTTTCTACGTAATATCAATGATACTGCCGTAATAGGAAGATTAATGTGACAACAATCGACTTGGCGAATGTCATTTTAGCCTGCAAGAAAATCGTGACTCCTAAACGCCACTACGGAGTTGCTTATATCATAGAAAATAAGGAAAATGTTAAAAAGGGATTGGTAAGGGTGAGTTTAGTTAAATGGTCATTCATACCTGCGTGGTCGGTGTGTAGGCTAGTATAAAAAGGGGCGCCTCTCCCAAGAACCTCGGATATTAATCGTTTTTTAAAAACATTCTGGTACTTATGTGCTGGGGGACTCTGCCCCCCGCTGTGACCGAGTCAGCTATCGCAGGCGAACTACCTTTTAATATGCAATGATTTACTTTTGTTTAACCCTTTTCGTCCCAAAAGTCCAGAATTTGGACACAACTTTCAACAATATAACTTTTGTTCCAAACGGCGTTAACAAAAATTGAAATAAGGCAAAATCGAAAAAATCAGTATTTTTTTTGAAAAAATGATCATAACTTTTTTCTCTGTAATTTCCGGCTGATTCTGACCACGGCATTTCAAAGAAGAGGTCCAAATCTATCGATTTTGACTTATTTCAATTTTTGTTAACGTTGTTTGGAACAAAAGTTACATCGTTGAAAGTTATGTCCAAATTCCGGACTTTTGGAACGAAAAGGGTTAAACAAGCGCAATTAAATTCTGCAGTCCTTTATGTCTATTGATTTTGATAATAAATAAATGTAGTGCTGATAGTTGTACCAAATCGCATCAAATTACATAAAAAAATCGTATTCTGATCTTCGAAAGTGGACCCATTCCTTATGTACGATTTTTCGGAAAATGATGCTTTTTGAATTCTATTATTTATTTATAATAAATAAAAATTACTTAATCATGATGCTGCAGATACCCAAAAGTCTGCAGAATTTAATTACGCTTATTAAAAAAACAAGTTTATTTAACTTTTTAACGTAAAAGGATGAAATTTTTGCATAAACTTTGGGCTAATTTAATTGTCTAATAAGAATAAAGTCTACAAAAGTTTATGAAATTGTTTTATTCAAGTTCATTGAAATGTAATCCCTATCTTATGTTTAGATTGCCTAATTTATGGATTCATTTGCGTTCAATGTCTATTTTTACGTTTATCATTTTAAGGAATTCATAATTTTATATTTTTATTTTTGTCTTCGTTGGTATTCACATTTTTAATTGAATTTTATATTTGTATTTATGAGAATTCGATTTGGACAGACAAGCATTTAGTATAAAATGTCCACTTTTTTTATTACAGGGCCAAGATATTGGGTAACATAGGCGCGCACCTCCTCGATTGTCGATGGAATACAATATGGTCCTAATAATGAAAAGATTTAAAGTGGGTCGGTTTTAACAATTTAAATTAAATAATTTGGCTTATGCCCCACCAATGACAAATCTATATTTTCTCACTGTCGTCCGACTGGCGGACATTCCCGAGGAGGAACATGTCTCTATCACGATAGAAATTTACTGTTTTTAATTTCAATTGAAATGGTTATTTTTTTATCATCAGACGAACGAAGGAGAATCCCTTCATTGAAAAAAATAAGAGAACTCCGCATTTCATCCCGATCTGCACCTACTGAAATCATCGGCAAGGGTTGTTGGTACAGAGCTGCCTTGTACGCCGTCTTTTCTTTTTCATGATGGAAAGTCTTTTGTACAGAATATGCTGAGTTTTGGCTAGCTGCGACAATCCAGCACTCTTTCGCAAGACATCTGTCGATGATTTACCAAGCATGAAGGAGAACGAACTACTCACTCGACAAGATAGACTCGACAGTATTAAAATATTTAGTTATTTTTTTTAACTGCTAACATAATCCGACTCCGCGACTTCTAACCCATAAGCGCTAAACAAATTTTTCGTTCGACTATAAATTGTAAGCGGATTTCGCTATAATTATTAATTGTCAATCCAGAGCAACTAACAAAAAAGTCAAAGCCAAAATCGAAGTCCAGAAGCTGCAGTAAATTTCATCTACTTTCATCTCAAGAAGTTAACTAAGCTCAACTGAAGCAGCAGAATACAATGGCAGTCAACATATTGTTGGAAAAAATCAGTCCTTTTCAGGACTTCTCAAACGCTAGAATTGACTAGCTCGTGACAGCATTTAAATCCATTTAATTTTATTAATTTTCTGCATTATTTTTTACAGCAATTTATATTCATTCCGGCAGCTGAACTTCATACTATCCTGCAAACGACTTCTCGATTGTACCAGGAGAAGATAACTGCCTAAGAAGTCATCTATGGTGTAGCCGCCTGAAATTTAGGCAACCATACATTCTTTGCCTAGGAAGTCATCTATGGCATAGTCGCCTGAAAGGAAGGCAACCATACATTCTTAGAGACCAGCTTAGCATAGATTTGCCGTCTGTTCGACAGCCATCTATCAGGTGTCATCATTCTCCTGCTTTCCTGTCCGCCTGATAGGCTGCTTTCTAATTGGTAACACCAGTGAATTCTTTATGTTCATTCTAAGAGTTGGTAAGCATCTTTTGGCTGGGAACCTGCAAGTATCAGCCAGATACACATAGTCAAAAGCTCGGACTTCGCCAGGAAACCATATGCTCAGCAATTTCCCAGATCCAGAAATATTCACAATTCTTTGGGTCGCGTTGAAAGATTCGTCAACTTCGTCGTGACGGATCTCGCGGATAGTCAGTCTGATTCTGCGAGTCAACTCTGATAATTATCAGATTATTGTGATTATAATCAGAGAGCCACCTATGGATCGTTGCGATCACGGACTTCGGGAAGTTAACGTGCGTGCCCCGCCGCACTGATGACATATGCAGAGCCTCCATGTTCAAACAGCATTCGACGGCAGCATTCTGAACCGATCTTAATGAAAACATAAGTTTTTATTGGATTCGTAATCAGCCACATCAAAAACCCTCTAATAAAAACTTATGTCTAAATCAACTACAAATGTAAAATGTTGTCCCCCATATTGGATCGGCCCTTTTGAATTTGAAAATTCTGCGTCCTAATTCGTAATCAGCAACTTCGATAACACCCTCATACAAATTTACGTATAATTCGAAGAAATTTTTAAAATTTTGTCCGCCATATTGTATCTGCCATTTTGAATCTTCGAATTCGGATATATTAGTACTTAGCCACCCGAAAAACATTTGTTATTCATGTATTCTTGGATGTTTAACCTGATATACTTTAATGTAATGGATGTTCGGTAACTCGTATTCCAAGGATAATTGCATGTACTACGAATTAGTTGCAAACAAATGTTAATCTCAAAATTATCGCAGGTCTACGATAATGCATATACATTCACGGGTATTTAAAAAAAAATTCATTAAAATCGGTTCAAATGCTGCCGTCGAATGCTGTTTGAACATGGAGGCTCTACATATGCCGTCAGTGCGCCGTCCCCGTTAGTGCGTCAGAAGTCGTTCGAGTGCTGGTTCAAGAGTGCCCGAAATAAAGACGTACTGACATACATCATTCCTTTTTCTTATCACGGACTTCTGATCCCAAATCACACATTGGCTGCATTCGTAATAGTTATACTAAGTTTTTAATCATTTCACGGGCTCATTATAAAAATATTTAAAAATATGCGTTCTACCGCTATAAAATGTAATCTTTTACGGATTTGTGAAGTTACCTTTGAATTTAGGTAGGAAACCCTTAATTTGTATTGCAGATTCAAGGTCAGTAATAGCGAGTCGCTGACCCCAGACCGATATACTTTTTTGTGAGTCCATGTTATTAGCCCCCTTCTTTTTATTATGTTAAGAAATATTTTTGCAGTTTTGTTTTTCCTCATCCGGGAAACCCGTTGCGAACGCTCGTGTCGCACGCAGGAGCGCTGATCGCCGTGTATAGTTTTCACTCGCGAGAGAATATAATTGGTTTAACCGCTGGAGAGCTGCTAAACACTGAATACGTTGAGAGTTCGCCTACATGCGACGTTAGCGTTCGTACCCAGTTTTCCGTGCAGATATCACGTTTATAAAAATTCCATTGGTGTTATGATAGTTCTTTTGCAGCGCCGCAACTGAGGTTTATTATCCCACGTCCTATTTCTTGCAATTACTATTGAATGTCTGGTCAATGCATATGCTCAGACCTTTAAAATTAAACTAGGACTATCAAAATTTTGTGTTTTATAATTTTAAGGCTAATCTTGTCCTGGCATCTAATTTCTGTCTCCCAGGTAGGTAGTAACATATACTAAGGATAACTTTGTAGATAGTTAGTAATTGTACCAGTCTTTAATGTTTCATTATTATTTAATTATCTTCGTGCAATTTGACGCAATCAATAGTCTGAAATTCACAAGCGCGACGTTGCATGTAATCTGTGTGAACATTACAAGAACTGAAGAGTAAAAATGCGTGCAACGTATATCAATGTCAAATAATTAATACTAACCAATTTGTTAATAATCCGGAGTAAAAGCAGCTATTCTGTTACCAATTGAGGCATATATCCGTAGTGAAAAACTAAAATCGCTTTCGGTTTACGAGAGTCATTCTGTTCATTTCCTTTAAAATATATAAAACGTGTAAATAAGGTTGTATTCATATTAAATTCATTTCGGATTCCAATTATTTTAATGGTGGAGATTTCGAAAGAGTTTAATACAAAGGAAAGCGTAGAAATTTATAATTTTCAAACTATTATGCATATTGTTATAAATAGAAATTTCATATTTGTTCGTTTATTTTTAAATAATGTCGATTAATAATTTTTTCAATGTAAACTGTGAAATTAGTTGATATATTTATAATGACTATCACAGAATTCAATGATGGTTCTATTAATTGAATTATGCCGTACTCTCTGGTAACGCTCTGTTTGATGACGTTCTATAACATTGGTTAGGAGTTATTCGCCACGTGGCATTTGAAACTCTCCTTACCACGAGTGTCGTCATAGATATTCAATTATTTACGATTTGCGTGGTCGAACTGAAGCAGCGGCAGGAGACGGACAGTCATTTGTATGGAAATTGTTTCGGTGTGGAAATCTTCCCACAATAAATAAATCTTTTAAGTTCATTTCAAAAAAGGAGTACTATTACTAAATACTAAATCACTATACTATTATTACTAAAAAAATTATTTCTGGCAACATTTGATTCAGAAAAAAATACCCTGCATAGCGGTATAGCTTATATGCGAATATGAAATATATCCTTTATTTATATATATATATATATATATATATATATATATATATATATATATATATATATATATATATATATATATATATATATATGTCTGCTGTCCACTTCCATGACGTTGGACGTTTCGACCTAACACTTCCGGAACCTACCTAAACCGCAGATGTTATTTCGATGACATAAATGTATAATCACCCAAATGACTACTAGACCTATTTTGCTTATTTTTTATTGCATTCTTCGGAGTTTTAACCCAACAATTTTAATTTTGTCTCAGAATGAGCGTAAGAAACGTTTCACTGGTATACAATTTAATTATTTACATTTTGAAACAAAAAGATCCGTAGCAAGTGAAATAAATAAATATTGATATATGCGTTTGTGTTTCTTGCCTGCAGCGCAGTGATATCTCTAGCTTATGGAAAGGAATATCATGAAAAATAAGCATGACACTATTGTTATTGATATTAGTTATTTATATTTATATATATATATATATATATATTTTACTCGTTACAGCTTAGTATGCTGCCAATAATGGTGAAAACGCGTTTGTGTAAGTTTGTACATTGAAAAATAATTTTCCAACATTTATTTCGGTTTCCTGCAATATCCTTTTAATAATTGCATGTAAAAACTGCAATTACCCAGATAGTCAACATTTTTTAAATGTGCTAAAATGTCAATAGTTAATAAAATGCCGTATTATGATCGTCATAAATGTTCGATCCTACTACTAGAATCCGCTCGAAAGTGTACTATTAGGCGGTTGGAATAGAAGAAAGGGTCAAATAATATGCTTATTTGGCAAGGAATAAAATTAAATTTGCAGAGAAACATTGGCTTTTCATTTAATGACAACGGTACGACACGGCTACTGTACTCTTCTCCTATTTCAATTTTCAATTTTAGATTTTAATTAATTTTCTTGTCTGCTATTCTATTGATAATTAAGCTATATTATGGCGGATGTAAGGCGATTTCAGTTATTAGTTTGTTTAATTCGTAATAGTAACGACCTGTTCCAGAATTTCATTAACCAAAAAGTTTTCGCTGTAAAAAATATGAAATAAACTGATTAGGTCCTTTTCATATTCTTAATTGCCGAATAGTTATTGTGCTTGATGTATAATTTTCTGTACTGTTTCACTAATTTACAGTTGGTTGTACACTGGTATTTATATGAAGGAGTGTGTAGACAAATGGAGGCTTTCAAGGAAGGGTTTGAATCTGTCTTCCCTATATCGCAGTTAAAAATATTCTTTCCTGAGGAGTTGGAAGCTGTTTTTTGTGGGCACACGCAAGCCGGTGGTCATTGGGATGTAAAAACGTTGTCAGAGTGTTGTAGGACAGATCACGGTTATACACCAGATTCACGAGCAATACGCTTTTTATTTGAAGTAATGGCAGAATATACTAGTGAGGAACAGAGAAAATTTGTGCAGTTTGTGACAGGTTCTCCCAGATTGCCGGTTGGTGGTAAGTACACAACTTGTTTATAATTTATTTCTCAATGCAAGTTTGTTTTTTGAAAGCTACTTTTTGCTATTTTAAATATACTATCTAACATATTTAATCAAATTATATTCACAAGTAAAAATGGTAGGCGTATGAACATTGAGAAATTAAAAAATTACTACATAAAAAATGTAACCTCTTGTTAACGAACGTTTCGAAAAACCCATATTTCCAGAAATATACAGCTACAAAATTTATGTATGAATATAAGCTTCATAACTGCTAAATGCTACTCATGAAAGTCATGTAAACGTCAAAAGCTTGAGTAAAAAATACAATATAATTTATTATATTAATTATTATTCCTTTTACGAGGGCGATGGGGAAACCTCCAAATGGTACCACAGAGGGCCCAGGAGAGTTTCAAATTTACACGCTGAAAACTTCACCGGGACCTTTGAAATGAGGTCTCATCATGGCCCAGATTCTTGCGAATCACGGTCTATGTCTTACGTTTCGTACGACACTGTAGACCCCACATAATCCCAGAGTTTTGCAAATTTTTGATGCGACACAACTTATTTTGAGACGAGCTGCACAAACTCGCGCAATCATGACGTATGCCCTCACGAAGTCGCATTCCAAGGCTGAATCCCTACTTAGATTCGGCCGGTACTTTAAAGGTAGGTGGGTGGCTATGTAATGCTTCACTGCCATATGACGAACAGCATCCAATTATACTCCCCCATCATCGCGTACTCATCTGATATGCCTGCATGGATGACTGCAGTTGACATTGCGCATTCTCTGTCAACAGTACTGGCTATTAAGTGCACGAACTTTAGTTATAGCACACATCAACGGATGTATCCTGTGTGTCCGAGATCGTGTGCCTATTACGCAACTCATGGGTAATTTGCCCGAGCGTCAAGTATCTCCTTCAAGGCCATTTTCTAGTTGTGGCATCTACTAGGCCGGCCCAGTTCAGGTCCTTGCAATTTTGTTTTCCGTAGATCTGAGAGCAATTCGGTTGTAGAGGCAGCAACCACGACGTCTCGGCAAACGTGAAAAATTTTCCCGCTGAGCAACCGTTCCGTCGCATCGACATTGCACGCGGTTCTTTTTAACTTGTCATGAATGTATACAAATTGAAGTACAGGCGCGTACACACCGCGGTATGATACATCGTTGTAACCGGTTAGGGTTTTCGTTTCACTTCTTTGTAAAGTTTTGAATAAATATAACGATCTTTTTTCTTAGTTCTTTTGAATTCTGTGTTGCTCTTGAGACTACCCCTCCTCGCATCTGGACCGTGGTGCTGAATCTATCCGGTGACGAGGAGTACTAAGACGACGCCCCCTCCATTGCACCGCGGAGGGTCATCTTATCGTTACATTATGAGCGATAACGGTACCACGTTTCAAGGTGCGGTTCGTGAAATTCTAACTGGCTTCAGCGCTAGTAAAAACGATCTAGCTCTATTGAATTATATGGCAAACCATTAGGTCAAGTGGGAATCCATCCCGCCTGCTGCAACGCACCACGGTGAGATCCGTGAGACTGGTGTGAAGCGTTGTAAACTTTGCCTGAAACGGGTGGTCGGTAACAAGACATTTTGTTATTAAAAAATGTCTACCTTCTTGCCTGTCTGAACTAAAAAAAAGACAAAGGACAGGTAATTTTCCCCCGCGTTAGTGCCAATTTGTCTATTTGCGGGTGGAGAGGTACAGGACATAGACAGGACGGTACACGACAGAACTAGGCAGACATACAACACAACACCCACCCAGTGCCAGTCCCCCCTACCCCAATATCGGTACCACCAGCAGATTCGGCGGTCAGTGCCGTAGCGAGCACGTCGCAGGGATTATCTCCTCTTTATCCGAGACAAGATCCACGACGTACCGACCACGGATAAGACGCTGACGGTACGGATAACTGCCGACGGGGGTCGACAGCGGTCCCAAATTCGTACCTTCGCCCAGCAAAGTTCCCTGGTTATTTCAACACTGTACCTAAGCAGAGAAAATTGCACGGACGGGATTCGAAGACTCGGGACCTTCGCGACGGTTAGTTCAAGCAGACTAAGACTGACGCCTTAGCCCGCACAACCATCTCGCCGTATATCTGTCTGAACTTTCGGTCCATCTTACCTATGACGCATCACCTTAGCGACTCCTTGGCTTTCACTCCATGTCGTTGATCTCCCAGGTTGGTGCAACAGGCAAAAAATCGGAAAATTCCTATTCTCGCTGGTAGCATGTTTACCATGTGGTTGAGAGTTTTTGGCGGATCCGGTCTCAAGATTATTTGCATACGTTACAACACACTCGCTCAGAGCGTCCAATATCAGGCAGGCGGTATTGTTTAAATTTAAATCAAGTTATTCACTTGGTTAAATAGAAACTGTCGCGTTACCGGTTTTGGTTTACCGGTTCTATCTTTGTGATGCCATTTGTTACTGCCAGTACCCGCACTAGGCTCAAAAGCGTTCAAGAACTTGCTCCTTTATTTGGATTTTTATCTGTTATTCCCCGATCGTGTGTTTTCGCACAATCAAATTTAGTTTTTGGCTTCTACCGTCTAGCGAAAATCAAAATAGCCAATATTGTTCAATCTTCACACAAGCGATTTTATATTCCGTTTTCTCATATTGTACGAAAACGGCAGTCAATAAGTTCCAAAAAGAAAACGAACAATCTCACGTGCTCGGAATTCTTGGAGTAAAACTAATTATTTTTAAACTGCATCTACATCTGCAAATCGGAAAATTCCACAAGACGATAATTGCGTCTCGTGTGCGCGTACCTGTAAACCGCTGAAAAATCAATGTGCTGAGTTGAAATACTTACAAAAAAGAAATAGTGCCATCTCATTCAATGGACAACCTATTACGGCAATAAGGAGCAGCATGCACCAACACTACCAAGAGGGCGATCGAGCATGTATTATGCACACATGCATACCCCTCCTTATCTATAAATTGGGTGGCCCATACACGACCAGACAAGTAATCTCCGCAGTGTGTTACGCTTAACAACACTCCGGTAGAGCATAGTTCGGCAGCGAGGGAAAATTCCTTACGCTCTCGTAACGATTTAAATACAGTTACTCCCAGTAAAATTACGCTGTTGATTAATCTCTATAAAAGAGTGGAAATATAATATAATACCAAATTCGCTCACAAAAATCGTGTTTGAATCCTAGTTTTCCTGATACACATGACTGATAAATACCGGTCAACCCGTATCGTTTGGAAATTAACTAATATATTTTTCGTTATTTAGATTGCACGGTTGCTGCCCTCATTCTGTATTACCGCGACGATGCACTATACACCAAAGTAAACAAATAAAAGTCGAAACCCGTGTTGTAATTTAAATCAAATAAATAAAGGAAAATAAAGTATTTAAATTACCTTCCTTCTCTCGAGTCGTTTCTTTCACTTTCCTATGTAAGTTATAAACCTGTTGGAATTCTCACGATTTTCTCAAGAAACTTTTTTTTTTAATAACAAAGCCAGAAAATTCGTTCAAAGCGATATTTTTAACGTCGTCAAATGACGTACTTTCTACAAAATGATGAAAGGAATGCATCATGTTGATATTTACATTTAATAAATATCTTCTTTTATACCAAGCTACATAAGCCGTCATAAAATTTTTCTTTTCTAGAAATCACATATCTGAAAATTCTCAGAATTTTATGACTATATGCGATATTGTATAGGATATATAGGCTTCCTATTCTTTTATTTTCCCCGTATTCTTCCGAATTTATGGAGGTAGAGGAAAGTCTACTGGTTGGTAGGATTGCCACAACGCGTGGGACAAAGGCGAATCTAAATACGCTTCTCTCCACCATTTTTCTGAAACATTCATGGAGTACGGGGATGATTGGTCAATTACACTTTTCTCTATACATTGCTACCCCTCCTATTAATTTTCGTTAGAACATGATTTTGTTTTCGCTCCTCAGCAGGTGTTCTGGATCCATGAGTGGTGCAGGAGCAATATTCACCCAAGTTTGCATTATTTAAAGAAAATTTTATATATACTGATGCATAGACAAACTATACCTGATGCAAGTGGTACTCGTTCGGGTGTGTTTGAGGTCACCGTAACTTTGAAAGGTTAACGAATTTATTAGGGCATCCAATAAAAGATTACAAATACTGTTTAAATTGCTTGATATGAAACCCTCCATCTATAAATTGTTATATAGCAGAATGTAGCCAAGGACTGGAAAAATGTGTTTAAAGAAATTTATAAACATTTTGACGAGACTTTCACGATTTTAGTAACCTATAGTTATGGGCACATTCTTATATAGAACGAGATCAGAGACTATAATATCTTCTGTAGGCGAGCATCTCACAGTTCTGGAAATAAACTTTAAACAAATTATTACGACATGCATTTTTTAAACAACCAAACTCCAATTTTTGAGTGTTAAAAACAAAACTTATCTTGAAACGAATGCCGTTGTTCTTCAAAATTCCGTTCAAGGATTGTATTGGATTAATACCCAGGCAACAATTCATCCATTTTCAACTTACCACTCTTCGTGCGTGCTTCGAGAGTTGGCGCGAGTGCGCCATAATCTGCGGCGGCGTGTGCCGTTCTATTGCTGGTTCGAGTCGTCCGCATCAGACCGCGATATTGACGCGACCGGTTGCAGCAAGAAAAAGAAAAGAAAGAAAAGGAATTATTACAGTGAAAGATCTCGAGTGTGTACGACCGCAGATTTAATAAAAAGATTTTTCTTCAACTTCCACAAGGCCACGAATCAATATCGTTTCCCTTCCATAATAAATTTTAACAGGTTATGGGCCCAGGGGACGAAATGGAATTGGCAGGAAGTCCGAGGCGAGAAATAGACGGAGGTATGTACGACAGGCGAAAATTTAAGTGCGTGAATAACGACGGGAATAATGCTATGTCGTCGTGTGGCCGCGTAATGAAAACGCGTTTCTGAATTTTGTGAAGCGGACGCGCTTACCCAAAAGAAGTACCGGACGCGACGCAACTTGATGACAGAAAAACGGCGCGTTAGATAAAGAAAGACCGAAAGAAAAACGAAACGACGCGTTAGATAAAGAAAGTTCGAAATAAAACCGACGCGTTAGAGTGAGAAATATAAAAAGATAGTAAATGCGTGATTTCCGTCAGAAAAACGACGTGTTAGACAAAGAAAGTTCGAAAGGAAACCGATGCGTTTGAGAGAGAGAGAGAGAGAGAGAGAGAGAGAGAGAGAGAGAGAGAGAGAGAGAGAGAGAGATTCGAAACCGCTCCGCTCTCTTCCACAAGTCCCCTGCGGGGCATGGAGAAAGACAGTGACGAGAGAGAAGAAAGACAGAGTCAACGGATGGAAGCGTTCCGAACGGAATTGTACTCCGAACTGAAACTTCGCTTGGGGATGCCAATCATGGAACCGAAGAAAAGATCAGAGAATTAGAGGAGACATGTGAATTTGAAATCGGCGAAATGCGTACTCAGATCCGGAACGATAGAAAATTAACAAGAGAGATGTGTGCCAAGACATTACGAGATATGAAGAAGATGATAGAAGAAAACGACAGAAAAGAGAATACGACAGAACCTGACGGAGCCTGTACGACAGGAAAGGTAAATGGAATCTCGAATAATTTTCATGAGACAGATGGGATTAGAAATTCAAGAATGATTGACGACGACAGAGAAAAATCAAACACAGCAGAGTTCTCGCGAATTGTTCTGAGGGAATTGAAGAAGTTAAATTTAAAGAATGGTAATAATGATCTACATGATGTTTCGAGAGAATTGAAAGAAACAATAAGACATGAGTTGACCGGCAAAGATACTTCAATAAAACGCGATTACAGATTAACCAATCAAGTTAAATTTGAACATTTTTTTACTTCTTTACTTCGGAACTGAGAGCGACTGACCTGCTGTACGTAGTTGATCCCAAGACTATACCGGCTGAGAATTTAGACGAAATGACGAAAAAAAAACATAAATATAAAGTCGGACATATTGATAAACAGAATCGTTCAAAGTTACCATGCAAGGGAAATGGAAATTAAAGATCCTGTAAGCCTGTTAGAACGAATAAGAGAGATTAAACTGAGTGAAGTTAACCTCACCTCGACTAATATAAGAAAACGAATGTATAACGTACAATATGTCCCGTCTAAAGAAAAGGCATCAACATTTATAGACAAGTTTGAAGACATAATTCGTAGTTATACAAATTTACCTCATGTACCTGAAGGGGAGAAGCGGGATGCTTTCTACAATGCTTTTGTGGGAAGTGTTCCGCAGATCCAGCAGGTGGATTTCATAACTAAAACTACGACAGGCATAGGATTATCCTATGAAAACTTAAAATTATTTTTGATACAGGCAGAAAATGTCAGAACGATATCAAAACCGCAGACGACAGCGATGATATAATGGCTAAAGCGGACGTCAGATGTTTTAACTGCGACGACTTTGGTCACTACGGAAAGGAATGTCCTCATCAAGGTATAGGCGAAAGGAAGTGCTCACGTCCTCGCACGTGGCAGCTACTTATCCGAAGAGGAGGAACCAGCGAGAGCCACCACGAAAGTATGACAGATTCAGGTATGATAATAAGACAAAGTTCGACACTAGACAAACAAACGACTTAAAAACGAAAACTTAAGACAGAAAGACAATTACAGCAAGAATGGCAGAGGTCGGGCATTTAATAGAATGAACAAAAATGAAGCGAACCAGAAACATAAGACTGCTGTACGAAAATACTAAAGGGCATGGTGAGTATACGAATAATAAAGAATGTAAGAAAAAGACAATGGCTTTGAATGCGACAAATTCGTATCAAAATTCTGACAATAAATTCACCCTGACCAGATTTCTAGCTGACAGTGGAGCGACAGAGCATTTGTCGAACTCTAGATTAATATTTAAGACTTTCGACGAAATTCCTAATGAAATTGTATGTGCAAACAAAGACAGAACTGCGATCTTAAAATCGGAGGGAGAAGGGACGATTAGCGTTAAAACAATAGGTAAAAAAACATTGATTTTGGACAATGTAATATGTACTGAGAACCTGACAGAAAATCTTCTGTCGCTGCGTAAGTTTGTTGATCGGGGTCTTAGTATTTACTTAGATAACGAAAGAATAAATGTATATGATCCAATTTTGAATGAGTCCTTCGTTACTGGCATCTATAAAAAGCCATTCTGGGTGGTTGAATTCGAAATAAATCAAACGACAGGTAATAACGGACAGAATCAGAATCGAATTACAACTTTCTTGGCAACCAGAAACGCAGCTAAACGAAAGTTATAAAATGAAAACCTATCCGGAGACAGCCTTGAGAATGATGATGAAAGTAGACAGTTTAAATGTAAGACAACGAAATACGTAGACTTTGACAGTACAATCGCGAATAGACACATTAATAAAAACGGATAAGACGACAGACGGAGCTGAGCGAGAGCACGATGACCGAATTATAGAAACGACAGATAAACCCTCGAATTACAATCAAGCCATGTAGTGGCATGTCCGAATGGGACATGCTTCAATTAAATATTTGAAACAATTGCAAAAAATTCATCCGGAAATAAAATGCTTGTGCGAGACAGTTTTTGATGATACCATTATGGATTGTGAGGTATGTCAGATATCGAAAATTAAGAAATTACCTTTCAAGACAGTTAGGCATAGAGCGACAGAACCGCTACAGATCATACATTCGGATATTATGGGAAGTATCTGTCCTTCCACTTATCCGAATAAATACAGATTTATCTGCACCTTTATTGACGACTATTCTCGAATGGCCATAGCCTATCCCATGAAGACGAAAGATGAAACAGGCGGTTGTTTAGAATCATTCGTCAGAAGCGCCAGAAACTTGCTAGGTAGAGATGCAAAAGTTTGCTACCTGCGTACTGATCAAGGTACCGAGTACACAGGTGGTTATACGACAAAAGTTCTGAATAAGTTGGGAGCAGAGGACCAGTTGGCATGTCCTGATACGCCACAACACAACGGTGTTGCGGAAAGGTTCAACCAAACCATACAGAAGAAAGTTCGGGCACTGATGTATGATTCTGGACTGCCAGAAAATATGTGGGACCTGGCCTTGGGTGCAGCTACGTACGCTTATAATAGAACACCCCACACATCAAATGATATGACTGCTCCGTTACAAAAGTTCAATCCGCACTATACGACAGACTTGACTCAGATGAAACGATTCGGATGCTTAGCGTTTATGAAAGTACAACGAAAGACAGGTCCTAAGTTTAAATCTCTAGGCAGGAGAGCAATACTCGTGGGATACAAAGATACAGGATATATCCTACTCAATCCGGAAGAAGGCAAGCTCTGCGAAAGTCGGGATGTAAGATTCAATGAGAAGATTGTTTTTGGCGACAGATACAAGAAAACCGACATAAAACATTGGGAAAGCGTGAGTGAAGAAATAAAACCAGACCCTTGGTTTGTAGTGTTCGAAAAAGAAAATAAGACAGATATTAAAGGAATTGAGGGAGAGATAAAACGACCTAGGGGACGACCGAGAAAGACTCATTTAAGTGAAGTAACAAACGACAGTGTCAATGCATTACTGACAGAAATATACGGCGACCCTTCCTCCTATAAAGAAGCGATGGAAACAAAAGACAGATATCAATGGTCAGAAGCGATTAATGACGAATTAGAATCCTTGTACAAAAATAATGTATGGAAATTAGTGGACAGAACGACTGTTTTGAATGAATTTGACAACCCGAACATCATTGACTCGAGATGGGTTTTGAAAAGAAACACAGAAGCAGATAACAAAGTAAAATACAAAGCTCGACTGGTAGTTCGCGGATGTAAAGACAGAAATACATACGATTTGCAAGAGACTTATGCACCGGTATCAAGACTTCCGTTGATTAGATCGGTGCTGGCCATAGCGAACAAATTGGACTTAGAAATGTGTCAACTGGACGTGAAAACAGCCTTTTTGAATGGATATTTAAACAGCGAAGTATACATGGAAATTCCAGAAGGTGTGGACTGCCCAGACGATGTGAGGCAAAGTAAAGTTTGCAAGCTTGAGAAGGCTTTGTACGGTCTGAAAGTCAGTCCGAAATGTTGGAATGAGCGATTTCAAACGACAGTTGAGAAATTCGGTTTGAGATCATTTAAGAATGAGCCGTACTTATTTACGCGACAGGACAGTGGTATAATTTTGATTTTGATATTATATATGGATGATATCTTGTTAGTCTGTAACTGTAAAACGACTTTGGAGAAAACGAAAGATAATCTGAAACAAGAATTCGCAATGACAGATGTAGAAGAACCTACGGTGTTTCTGGGGTTGAATATAACGAGAGATCGACAGAAGCGAGAGTTGAGTATAAACCTAGAAAACTAAGTAGACAGAATATTACACAAATTTCGTTTCGAGGAAGTGCATCCCCAGAGCCTATGATTACAAACCAAGTTGCCAATCGTGAAAGAAGAGCGCGAGAAGAGTCTGTGGAAGTATCGGAGCTTTTAACGACAGCATCACGTGCTAATATTCCTTGTCGGGAAGTTTCTGGCCTTCGGACAGGAACCTGTACACACATACACGGTTTCACACATTTTATATACATAGAGTATGAAAATATTGCTTTCTCCGAGTCACGATTAAAACGAATAGAAACACTCCTATACCTGGCAAATGCGAGTCGACCGGATATATCGTATGCGACGAACGTTCTCAGCAGACATCAGTTAAATCCGACAGAGCATGATTGGCAGATGGTGAAACGAATGTTTAGATATCTGAAAGGAACAAAAAGACAGGCACTGAGATACCTTGGAAAAGATGACAGCATGCAAGGCTTCTCATATGCGAGTTTTGGCGACTGTAAGGGGTCCCTCACTACGAGCGGATATGTAATACGATTGTTTGGAGATACGGTTACATGGAGGATTCACAAACAACGCTATGTGGCATTATCCACCTGTCAGGCAGAATATGTTGCAATGAGTGAGTGTGCTCAAGAACTGATTTCTCTGCATCGGATACTAAGACAGATTTTGAAGCGAGAGTTAACACCAATGGATTTGTGGTGCAATAATAAAACTGCGAAAGCGAGCTTTAAAAGAGGTGGTGGAAACAAACTACGACATATGACAGAAATCAAGGAACACTATGTTAAAGAATGTGATTAAGATTACCACTCTTCTTGCATGCTTCGAGGGTAGCTCGCGAGATGGCGCGAGTGCGTCGTAATCTCCGGAGGCGTGTGCCGTTCTATTGCTGGTTCGAGTCGTCCGCATCAGACCGCGATATACATGCGGCCGGTTGCAGCAAGAAAAACAAAAGAAAAGGAATTATTGCAGTGAAAGATCTCGAGTGTGTACGACCGCAGATTTAATAAAAAGATTTTTCTTCAACTTCCACAAGGCCACGAATCAATATCGTTTCCCTTCCATAATAAGTTTTAACAAAAGTCAATAAGGGTAAAATAAAAATTAAACATTTTGTAATTATTTCTGAATATGTGCATCACAACGACAGTCTCGGCGGTTGCGTTTGCTTTATTTACATGCAAGGGCAAATTAACCCTTAATCCCGACGAATGGGTCGTTTTCGACCTAGAGAAAATTTAAATTGTACTTTATAAATTGCACAACTGTAAGCATTTTCAAACGGCAAGACGTATTTGACCCAGGTAGTGGAAGAAAAAGGCGTAATATCGGAACTAAGATTTAAACAGATAACTCTCGATTTATTGATCGTATTCGAAACTTATGTAATAAAGAAAAAAAAGTGATATCTCAGTACCAAAATTAAACAACTTTGAGTATTTTTGCTAATGTTACGTACCGGTAGTACGAAGCGTCAATCCCACCCATATTATATAATTTATTCTAATAAATTAACCTAATATCATTTATCCAACACGAGGTGCATCCTCACACGGCGAAGCCGAGCAAAGAAAGTGAACCCTCAGCAAAATCCCACGGTTGGAAAGAAATGCGAGGACGAACTCCGCTGCGCTCTCGTTTCGAGACGGTTTCGGAGAAGTCAGTTGGTGAACGGCGTACACACAATAAACGTCGCGGATAATAATTTTACATTCTACCTCACGGCTCGCAATAAGAACTAATGAAGCTTATCAGTTTTAAATCAATGTATTTTTTTTCTATATTATTTTACGTCGAATTTTGTGAACCCATATGGGACTAAATCGCGACGGGACCTACAGTTTATGAAGGTGGAATCCAAACCTCCTGAGCTTTGGCGTTATTAGATACTTATAAACAAATATAGAGGTGTCCCAGTGACAGATGGCAGAGGCCGGGCTCGAACCAGGGTTTTCTGATTACGAAGCCGATACTCTACCAACTGAGCTACCGCCGCTCCTAATCAATGTATTTTAATTGATCTAATAAAAGACTATAACCCACTCATCCGAAGACATTATACATCAGTATACTGTCTATTTACCATTTATTGTCTAAAGCATTAATTATGTGCTGATTATAAAGTAAAAGAATTGTAGTTGTTGATTTTCGGTTATAAAACTATGTTGGTGGGATGGTAATTTATCAGATATTAATTTAGTTATTTTCTTGGTGATAACAGCATCAAAAGTTTTTGTTACACAACTAAAGAGGGCGAAGTAATTTTCTATATTCTATCTCGAATCTGACTTTTAAATAGGTGTTAAGTAACTGGATTTTAAAATTTTAGGTAAACATTAATTTGGAACGGCAAATTGAATAAGAGACACAAAAGCGTAACGACTGATTCTGCGTATTCTTTTAAAAGTCGAAGTGGAATACCATCGGGGCCAGCACTTAGATCTGGACGTAATTCTCGAATTTCAATGAGAATTTCCCAAAGCGTTATTTCAAAGCCTGATTAGTACTTAATTGCTGTAATGATTGTGTTCGTGTAAAATTAACATTATTTGGTTTATAGACGCTTGAAAAATAATCCGCAAGAGAAGGAGATAAGTAGAGCAACAATTTGATGAATTGACGGTTTCCGATGGCGGCATTCGGTGCAATCCGGTTTAGTCCTTTGATTGGCGTCTCAGCATTACTAGGATAATTTACTGGTTAATTCTTAGATTATTTTATATCTTCAGAAACCTGCAAAATTACGCAACAAAAATTAAATCGTATACACTTTGATCTGTGGTCCGAGAGCAAGCATAGCGAAGATTGTTCGGTAAATTATGAAGGTAGTTCTGGCGGTAGAGAGGTTCAACGGATCACAGAAATGTTCAAAAATGCTATGAGCCTCCATGAAGCCAAATACGCTTATTATATTGGCGATAGCGCATCCAAGACTTAGCAAATCTTTCTGATGCAAAACCTTATGGAGACGATTTTTATCATTGAAAACCTGCAGTGCGTTTTGCATGCTTAGGAACGCATGCTTCGTCACCATGTGAAAAAACGCTAACTGAGATGAGACATTAAGAGAGCTGAACAGAAGAACCAAGAACTGCAAAAAAAGATAATGTACAGAAAATCACGGAGACTGCAAAAATTAAGCAACCACGGAAAAAAAAAGAAAGATCGATGACACGGTACTACCATCTCCAAAAACTACAGACTTAACGTGCAATATCATGAAAAAAATGTCAGTTAATTTTGGTTTGGCAATATAGAAATATCCAGACTATTTCGCTGAAATAGAATTAGAAATAAAAGCCGCATTCTACTACTTCATTTCGATCGATGAGGGGCCACAACTTTAGTAGTGCAATGCAGACGGTTGTAAGTTCTTGCATGCTGTAGCCAATAAGCGATACTTCAGACAATAACCAAATTTAAGTTCTGTAATACAAGAGCTTGTAAAACATGTCTTAAATAAGTTAACCAATAAAGATATACTTTCACTATGTTTTGGGAGAAAATACGCAGAATAATAATGAATGTGTTATGAACCGTTGATAACGGCATGAGCGGTGAGGTGGGATGTTCAAAAGAATCCGACTTTTTGTGTTTAGTGGTTGTTCGCGGCAATTTTATTAATCTGGCAGGTCAAGGTGTGCGCCGTTGCGTGGGCGCCATTGCGGCGGGGTCCCGAGGGCGAGCATAGTTTCGCGGGCATAATTGCGCGAGAGTCGTTGCGCGGAAGGCGGCGGGAAGTAAGAACGATCGGGATTGGCCCGCGGCGCGACGACGTGGCTTGGCGTGGCAAGAGAGAAGGCGCATACGATGGCGGCGATAGACAGTTGCGATTTTGTCTTTGAGGAGTGCGGATCGTGAGAGGCCCGCGTTTGCATCCTTTGAGACGAGCGGGTTTTAGTGCGATTTTGACTTGCGAGTGTGTGGAGGAGAGTTTTTTTTATTGGTGGAGTTATCTTGGCCCCCTGGATTGAGTGGAGCGACGCCATAGAGATTTGCACGTGGCTCGTTCCAGGGCTAGCACAGCACGCGGCAACGCCTTCGTCGTTGCCCACGGCCACAGCGTCTGGATCCTCGAGACGTCGAGGCGCTCTGTGCGCGCGGTTTGAAACCACCCTCTGCGCTTTCGTGCCCAGGTTCCTAGAGGACGCGAAGCTGCGGTTCCCGGAGATAGCTTGAATCCAGCTTGTGCGGCGTAGGTTAAGGTTGCGTGCGCAGCGAGGTAAGAGAGCTCCTGAGTCGTATTCGAATGATCATTCGAGGTTTTTTTATGTACTTATCGTGATTATAATTTCCGTTCTTTGTAGCAATAATTAATGTTACTTCTATAAAAATAAACTCTTTAGCTTGCTCCTGCTTTCTAACCGTGGGATTATTGAGTGTGTACTTCGGCTTCCGCCCGAAGATGCATCTCGTGCATATTCCCAGGTTGGGGAAATATAAATATTGCATTTATTAAAATAAAAGGTGGGACGGCTATGACAAATGTTACAAAAAACTCTTTGGGCCATAGTCTCCAAACATGATTCCGTTGTTGAAAATATTGTTTAATTGGCAGTCCAAATATCATTGGCAATCTTTAATGAAGGCCGTATAACACTTCTGAAGATTATGAAAGTTATTTATTGTACTATTGGCTTTGCTGCTTACAATTACGTGCAAAGGAAGGACGAAGAGAGAATTTTCATGGACGTTAAAGCAAGCAAGACGGCCACGAGAGAAGTCGGTTTGGATTTAAAAAAAAACAGAAGTAGATCGAAGAAGATGGATTAATTGACGGCAGTGTACTTTTATACGGCCCAGGCATTGCGGTTTAATTGATTGTAAGAGTCAGAATATGATTTTTCAAAGTTTTAACAAATAAAACTTTAAACGCATTTTTCTCGAATGAAATTTTTTCAACTTGCGGACAGTTAATCTCCGCATTGTTTGGGCCGATTCTAATAAATCTTGGTGCATTTCATTTATTATATTATGGGTGAGAATTTACCACAATTTGATCAAAAAGTAAATAATACATACATTTTTCACCAATTTTTTCAAATTTCCGCCATTTTTTCTTTTGAGGAATTTTTTACTGACGGTGGTGACGTGGAAAACCTTCCTTCTTCAAATGCCGTTCGATTTTTTTGTTTCAGAGGTCCCAATCCTAAGATCAGCAATCGGAACAAATTTTTTCGTGGACTCAAGTTTGGCGCCCTCTAGAATATAAGTGTAAATTTATAAATGAAACATTTCTTTTTAGGACTCTCTACAACTGAACTATTAACGTGTAAAAAGTGTTGTGTTCCTATTTACTAAAGGGGTTGAAAAAAAATTCTTGAAAACATGCCTATTTTTGGACATCTAGAGTGTACTGGTACCTTGAAGGACTAAAAGAGTCACATAGAACTTGTGACGCTTCTTTGGAATGAGTTGTAGCTACATCATTAAAAATTACATTAACACTAAGATTATCATTTGTCAATTCGACGTGTGGTAACTTATAATCGCCCAGTATCGTATACTATTTTTCCTATTAAGTGCGCAAAGTTCGACACCTATATACAACATTCAAAGTGGGGGTACAGGGGCGGTGGCGAACGGGGGACCCCAAACAGTATTTGTAAATGCTTTTGTAATAAATAGACTAAATTTATAAATATCTATGTAATACAGTATTTCTTATCGTTATTACTGTTAATTGATATTAATATTAATTGTTACAAAGCAATTACTAATTTGAACAAATTTTAATGAATTTAAATAATCATTCGCATTCGCGCTTTCGTGTACATTTTCAATTACATTACTTATATAGAATTAACCTACACCTATCGTTTTCCGTACTGCAGAACAGCGATTGAAAAGTAAAACAAAAGAAAGTTTTGACAGGTCTATTCTACATGTCTGTATACCTAAAGAGCTACTTTACCGCACGCAAAACTTCATTACCGCACGCAAATTTTCTTTACCGCACGCTAAATTATAAGATCAGTGAAGTGTGGGAAAGTGGCACTTTGCCCACGCAAATACGTGCGCAAAATCGAACTTTGCGCACTATAATAGGAAAAAATTAAAGTATGTGACGAAAATTTTAAATTAAGTGATTCCACCTGGTAAGCATATTCCATATAAAGTGTAGTAGGGGAAAGTGAAAGCAAATAAATTACACCAAATATGTATTTTGTGTTATTCACACTGACTTCGGCAAACAAATGATCCAGATGCTCTAAATCGGTACGGAGAATATTACATGGATAAGTTGATTTCACACCTGTCATAACCCCACCACCTCGTGACTTACTACTATCCGCTGAATCTCTATCTTTTCTAAAGATGTTGTATCTATTTATTACAAGTTAACTATTTAAAACACTCGAGTGCAACCCTATTTCAGATAATACTATGATATCATATGTAGAAAGCGATAGCGAGACATTTATACCGAAAAGGTTTATTTTATTTCTGACACTTCTTGCATTCTATTAATAAACCTTTATATCCGCATCTGATTATATCAGTTTTGTGTTGTTTACTAATTATGATAGGGATTCCTGTAACATATTTAATAGTTAAATTGATTTCTCCGTCAACTGATGTATCATTTAAATTAGTTCTTAGTTTATTTAGGTAATCTCGTTGTTTAATAGTCGAGACATGTTTGACATAAAGCTTTTTGAAAGTAAAGAGCTCTTTATTCCTAAAAATCCATAGAACCTTGTCATGAGAGGTTATGGCTAGTTTCAGAGGTCGAAGTTTCATATTATTATCATTTGAACCAATGCGAGCCACTTCAACTATTGAATTCATACAGGGTGCGTTCTTCAATAAAATTTCATCCTTATCCGAATCATCTGCAAGGTTGAAGATAAATACGTGGTTTGACCTAACTAATTCATTAGCATCGTGGATTGTTTCTTCTTTCGGAAAGTCTAATGAAGTTTTATAATTTGCAAAAGTATTAATTTTATTTGTAAGCTCTGCTATCTTTTCATTTGTTATGCGAATTTCCTGATTTTCATGTGATGATTCAAATGTATTTTGTAATTCGGGTTTAGCATCATTAATAGATTCATTAATACGCGTTGCAGATGCTGCAGTAGCAGATTGAAAAATTTATTTATTAGAGCTTCCGATGTACTTTGCAGATTTTCAAAATTTCAAACGAATTTTCAAAGAACACAAAGTTGCGCGAAACAACATTTTCTTAATGATTTTGTTTAATTATTAACATTAAAAGTTTAAATATTCATAACATTTTTACAAACAGTATATTCCAAATTCGCAGAAATAATGATCCCTTATTTTTATTGAAAAATAATATATTCGATTGCCAATTTAATCTCAAATTTTGTTCTCAGCCGCCTATATGATTTAATTTTATTAATTTCTGATAAGTTGAAACGTCTAATCGAACAAAATAAAATTTCGAAAATACTGACAATCTCATAAGAATTGTTTATTCTTCATGCTTATTTTTATATATTTATAATTTTATTGATGCTATACTTTTATTTTATTATTTTATTTAAGTTAACTAGGTGCGTTATTTTTTAAAAATTTGTTTCTTCATTACATAAGTTGCATAATATTTTTTCTTAGTTTTTTGACGTATGATAATTTATGAAAATGATTTAGAATTGAATTTCTGACCTGTGATTCATTTTGTTTCCATTAATTCCTTTCTCCTTATTCCAATGGGATTTTACAATCTGTCGTTCGATTTCGGAAGATAGTCAGGTTATGCATTTCTGATACGATCAATAATTCGAGAGTCATTTGTATAATTTTCTCTTGACTGTGGTCACCGATGCGCATTTCTTCATAAATGGTCAATTTCGGATATTTTTAAAAAGTTACCGAGCCCTAAATTTCCAATTGCGATATTTCAAGAGCCTTAAAGCCTTAAATATTCTCGCCGATGACGCGTGTAAAAATCGCAAATTTAAAAGATTTACGAAATTGACCCTTTATGACCTTCAGAGGGATTTGCAACTACCTGCTCGGTCTGAACGAATGTTGGGAGCCTTAAATGAGCTTTAAATTAATTACTGCCCTGTCAAATTGTCGGTAAATTCCCGTTTTCACTATTTCCTAGCATGGTCGTTCTAGCTTTACGCTGAAGGTGGAAGGACCGATGGAGATATTTACGAATTAACCTAGCCCTAAATTCACAAATGCGATACTTCAAGGGCTTTAATTGAGTCTTAAAATTTCTCGACGCAAACGCAGGTAGAAATCGCAAATTTTCGAAATGGACCCTTTACGACCTTCGAAGGGATTCGCAGATATTTGGTCGGGCTCAGTGGATATCAAGAGCCTTAAATGAGCCTTAAATTACTGCCGTGGAGATTGTCGCTAAAACACATTTTTGTTTGTTTTCTAGCATGGACCTTCCAGGTCCTTGAAGGTCAAGTTAGAAGGCCCATGTATTTTTTTACTTAAATAAAGAGCCTGAAACTCGGCACTACGGCATTATATTAGCCTTAAATGAGCCTTAAATTATGGCATACAAAAAATGCATTGATGACTTAGCTGTCTAATTCTAACGCTGAATAACTAAAAAACGCTAGTGTGAAGCAATTTTTACCAAGGTCACGTTCGACCCAGTTTTTCATGCTCTATCTCCTGATATATGCGGTTTTATACATGAATAAAGAAAATCTGGTATACGAATACATAAAACAAAGAGCCCACAGGTTTTGTAATGTTAATCGTAGTCCAATATCCACTTGGATTATATAAAAACCACTAATGTCCGCATATCAAAGGTTTGAATTAAGAACTGTAAACCAAAAATACTAAGAAAGGTGAAAATGGATTTCGAAATCAAAACTATGCGATTCCCTGTTCGATTTGGCTCCGGGAACAGCACCTTCTGTGGCCGCTTATTGTTGAAAAGAGATGGTTTGCATAAAACAAAAATCGAGTGCTGGGAGCATATCCTTTCTGATTATTCATAATAGTAAAATCGAGCTTCGAAACACATAATAAATATGAAAAAAACATTTTTTTTAATTTTTTTAAATACAAATCACATTTTCAAATGTTTACAATAAATATAGTAGAACATCAAAGCTTCTACAAAAGAAGTTATATGTATTTTCTTCGTGAAATCAACGGTAATGCGATAGAAAACGAATTGACATGGAAATAGTAAACTTGACGTGCCCCGTACGTTCTAGCATAAGAGTTTAAAAACAATACAGTGATCGGGGAACGGAATTGCGATGTCGAGCTTTTCAGCTCTTAGTTTATTACTATTTATTTACTTAAAGTCATTAACAGTATTGTAACGGAGATCTCGAGTCCGCACCAGGGCGACGAAATCTCCCTTAACACGACCATCCTCGGGTCCGAATTACTGTATATTTTTGTATATATATATTAATACTTTGTATGTTTCAGGGGCCAGGCGCCGTGTATCGACACGGGGCTGGCCAATTAGATAATGACAAAGGAAGAGGTAAGAGAGAGAGAGAGAACGCTAAACGCGAAACGCGTCGGGGGAACCGCGAAAAATAGAGAGATTGCTCCTTGCTACCGCGACGAAACGACGTGCGTGGACGAAGGCTTTCCGTGACGAAACTAGAATTGAACGTGCGTGTTCCGGTGCTAATTTTTATTATTGTGTATCCGATTGGGATTAGGTGTTGGCAGAAAAAAAAAGTAAGTACCAGCTTCAGTTGCCCGCTTCAGCGGCAACGTTTTATCTCGCGCCCTCCACCTCTCCTGCCTCTCTCTCGGTCCAGCGCGGAGATCCCAGGCGAGGGATCCGCCGAAGCCGGAGATCCTAGCGAGGGATCCGGCAAGCGCCGTTTTACGGATAGCGCCTTAAGCGCCACGTCGTCTTTCTGGGGCTCGTTGCCCCGAACTTACAATTCACTTTTTTGTATATAATATATTTTTTTTTGTTTGTGGAATAAACGCGTATTTTATTATTTGGTTAACTTCGCCGTTTCATTTATATTCGATCCGTGACGCTTTATCCCCAACTATTAACGACCGTCCCGTACTCTCCGCTGGAGAGCTAGTCGGTGGACGATTTTTCGCCGTGGGTCGCGTCCGATCCAGGACGTCACATTTGAATCGGGCCGGACAGATCGGGAATCTGTCCCGGAGTCTGTACCGCAGACCCGGAGTTCAAATCATGTTGACGACCCGAAAAATAAATCGTTACATGGCACCCAACAAAAACTAGGTTTTTTTAGTGGGTCTGTTAGGGTAATTAATCTTGTCATAACGCCCACGGAAAACCAGACAAAGTGCAAAATTTGAAGTTGCCAATAACTTTGCGCAAAGAAAGCGATAGTATTATTTTTAATTTTCAAATTGAAATTAAAATAATACAATTCTCGGAAAGTGACGTGAAAGAAGTCAATTTCCGAGAATGTAAACAATTGCCTGTATACCAGTAGCAATTGTGTGTACATTTCTGTCACGATCAAATGAATCGTTATATTAAATTAATAAATAAATTTTGAAAACATAAATTAAAGTATTAATTTAATAATTTTGAATTTTAAATTTAAAGAATTTTAAATCATAATCGTGACAGGAAACGCAATATCAATGTTAATTAAAAATTGGATAAAATAATTGAAAGATTACTATTTCACTAGAGTGATCAGAATTAAAATAATCGTCGATTCTGAGAATTCGAGCGAAAAGAACCCGATTTCCAGGAACGGAAAAATAATCGGCACCAAAATAGAATTAATAAAATTTCTTTGTGCGTTGCGATTGTTTTTTTTTTTATTTTTAATTATTTGTGCCACAAAAACCTAATAGTACCAAGAGCACTTATTTTAAGATAAAACAGGTGCCTGCGAAATTAATGCCAAGATTAATTGAACAAAAATTAATTTGGAATTGTTGATTTAATTTCGAGTGTCTGAAATTAAAATAGTATCCAATTCTGGGAAATCGCGCGGTTAATGACCGATTTCTTGGAATCGGAAAATAATCGACTCCGAATAGAGTATTTCTGTATTTTAGTTAATTGTAAAATTAAAAAGCTTTTTGTAGCACTTGTTCAACGCGTGAACAAGTGCCAGTGTAAAGACAAGGAGCTTTAATTTTGCAGAGGAAAAATAAAGGTGTTTTTTTTTTCTCTTCTTCTCGAGAAAACTTAGAGTAAATTTTCAAAAATTGATTGATTTGCTTATTTCTTTTACTCAGCTTGTTGACAATAGTAAACAGTCAAATAGCGGTGCCAAAAACAGGCACAATAATTAAACCAAATAAAGCAAAAACAATAAAAAGGAAATTAATGCATTTTTATATTGTTTTTTTTTTTGTTGTATCAATTTTTTTTTGTGTGGCTTATTGTCTCTGGCCCGGTGTAATATTAGACAGGCAGAATTTCTGTACTCTTTCTGTTCTCGAATTGTCAAATTAGCTGTCGTTGGTTCAGCATTGGAAAAATTTTCCTAAGGTTGTACATATGCACAACCAATACGTAATCAAAACGTACGAAAGTAGGTACGCAATACATCAGTATTGCGTCAGCACAAATCGTGCCAGTACCGAGTCACAAATTTTACAATTTTGTGCAGTACCTCCTGGGTCGGGTCAGACACCCAGAAATTAAGCGTCATTCTGACATTGTTAATAAAAATTAATAATTTGAAAGACATAATCCCTGATTATTACACATAATCAAATTGATTTTATTTTATTTTTGTTAAATTAGTATTAAGTAATATAATTAAGGTATTTACAGCTGTTTGGTTATTTGTTGTGCCGGTAAAGGGCATTTGGGTCCAGATAATTGGCCATAGGACGGAAAATTTGTTTTTTTTTCTTTCAAGATAATTTTATTTAAAATTTATTCTTCCTCTTGCGTAAAGATAGGATAGATTAATTGTTATAAATGTATAGACATAATTTTAAATATTTATAAGTAGAATAATATTAAGTATCCGGTGACAAATCAAGAGTCACGAAGATCTTCACGCAAGATAGAAGAAAGTGTACAATTGTTTGGTCGCATTAAATTTGCCCCGATCAATTTAGTGACCGGACACAACTTTTTTTTCGATAATACGGTGCCAGTAAGCACCATTAGTTCCAATAGGTGCGAGTTTTTTTTTATTTAATTTAAGATGGCTCAAGCCAATGATATGGACCAGACAATTGAAGAAGAACTGCAAAATCTGCCAGTAGAAGAATGGGCCTTCCAATTACGGGAAAATGAACTTGATCTGGCCCTGGAAAATTTAGAGCTTCAGCCGACAGGCCGAAGACTAACAAAAGTGGATCGACTGTATCGCCGGATGCTAGGCGATTATACGCAGTCCGACTTCATACCAACTTCCAGTGACCAAACATACCGAGATTCACTGTTGGCCACATTCCTAGAACAAGCGATTCCCGAAATAAAAAACCTCGCAGAGGAACAGGAATTGGAATCGGCACAGAGTCAAGACGTGGAACTGGTGCAGGAAGTCTCACAGATAACCGCGTCAACGACTGTAACGACATCGATAACGACGACTACGGCGGCCATCAATGGAAGTATGTCACAAGGCCCAGGAAATGTAGCAGGCCCGATGTGGACAACGGTGACAGGAAATAGGCCTAGAATGTCACCGATTGAAAGAATGGCGCCGGAGGACCTTATCCAATATACGCTGCCAGATGGAACGCAAACTACGATGTCCAGAAGGGCAGCGGCAGCTTTTGAAATGGCAACAGCGATGCAAACTCAGCAGAGCCGATATATTAAGGAGCTGACAGAAAAAGCGGATCGATTGGACCAAATGATGGCTGAAATTCTACAATCTCAACAGAACACTCATCTCCAGACCCCATTTTCCAGTACAAGGATTCCGGATAGGTC